>CM077098.1:0-747500 GCA_039513925.1 Platanthera zijinensis | reverse complement strand
AATGTAATCTGGTTTTTGGGTCAAATGTAGGTTATAAAAGGGATTAGTGACTGTAATATTTTTATGCATGGAATAAGATTGTTTTGCTTTTCTGCCGCACGCACACTCTCTCCCTCTCTCTGTATCCCCCCCTCTCTATCTCTCTCTCTTGCTCTGTTCTCTCTCTCTCTCTCTCACCAACTCTCCCTCTCTATCGGTACCGGTAAACTTTCCCGCGTCCGGTTGTATCTCTCTTGTCCGATCAAGAAGGACCTAATATTGTAGGTCACAATATTCCTCACGGCTGAGAAGAAGAGGCACTCCGCACTCCCAAAAGAGAAATCTTCGTCAAAATGTGTTTTCCCCGGAAGCCTCTCACTTCTTCTCGATCAAGGCGGTCATTCAAAGCATTTTGAGTGGTGGTCAAAATGAAACTATTTTTCTGTTACCCCTATCTTGAGTTTTACATGCAAACCCTAGATTTAATACAGGTATCAGATATCTCGGTATCTGAACAAAACTCGTTAAGGTTATGAGCCCGTTATATTTCCGAATACACATTAACACACACTCGTGCACATAATACCCAGGGCGCATCCTTCCATGCAGAAGTCGCACGTAACCATTTTAAAATGAGCGATGATCTATTACCCTTGCCAAAGTAACTGTGTATTCAAACATATTAACTATTGGATTGCTCAAACTGGGCCAGACCCAATGATTTTTTGTCAGCTCTCTTTAACTGCTTGGGCGTTCGGCTCATTCTCGAGTTAATACCAAATAACTCACCTGTTCTGAGAAAGGGCTACATGACCCGCAAAAATAACATTTTGCAAGATATAAACACTGTAAGATCTCTAGATACATGCTTTCACACACATAAATAAAAGCGTTCATAATCCAACATACACTTTACAGAAATAAAAAAAGCAACGATGCATCCAAGCCATAGACAAGTTTTCTGAAGAATCCCTATGGGTCTATTTATAGTCTCTGCTGACCTGAAATTACCAAATTATCCCTGGCTGGTCTGCCAATAGCCAAATCTCACTGTTATGAAATACTAAATGCAGACTCTGAGGGTATATAAGTAATTTACCCTAGGGCAACTAGGTAATTTCACCCTGCGCCCCACCCGGCGAGAACCTCTATGCCGAGAACTGGAGGTTCTTACATATCACCGAGAACCCTCCCGCCCTCACTCGACGGGAGCTCAAAAGGTGCCGAAGAATGCCTCAAACTGAGCCAGATCCCGCCTTCCGCGAGGCGCGAGCCTTCTCGCCCGCCTCTGGGCAGAAGTAGGTCTCGGTCGGGGCTTGAGCGCGAGCGCTCTCGCCCACTCCTAGGCGGGAGCCCTTCTGCTCTAAAGCCCAAGGCTAGCCCGAAGCTAGCCCAAACCTTGCACTGGGTGCCTCTGGGTTCCACTCAGCGAATATGGGGTTGTACGCAGCCGCTCTCCCAAATGAAGCCTTAGTTCATTTTTTGTGTTTCAAAATACTTTCACAAGTATAACACACCCAACTTATTGTGAGATAATAAATACCTCCCTTTTTTCCAGGACCCAAAAACTTTTCAAATTGATAGTGATTGACATTTCAAAACTTCACTCCCCCAGTGAGAAACCGACGACCTAGCTTCTCAGAACAAAATCATCGAAACACTCTCTGTAGAAACAATGTAAATTTAGATTCTGTTTAGCGCGGTTGCAGCGACTGGAGAATTAGTGCTTGAAAGCAGTGGTGGAATAATCAGCTGTTTTGTAAAGTGGTGAAAGAATCTGCGAAACTATTTGGAAGAACAGCATTTGCAATGCTGTTTCAAACGCAGAATCTGTGAAACTCATTTCATGTTCTGATCATAGCTAATGTGCTTTCCAGAAACCTTCATCTCTCTGATTCGATCCATCTTCTCTAAATCTTTATTTTCTTTTTGACAGGAAGAAGAGCCAATATGACATGCAATGAATGCTCCGTTAGACTTTCGCCAATGAGATCTGGGGGTTGGTTCTCCGGCAGGGAATTCGTACAGATGGGAGGAGAGGGCGAGGGGGATATGGCTCCTAAGGGCAGGTTCGTGCCTGAATACGGTGAGCATGAAAATCGAGGGAAGAGAGCGAAGTGGGGAAGGATGCAATTATCCTCCTGAATCACTCCTAAGGCGTGTAGCTCGAAGCTTAACGCAGAGAATATGCTCGCCTGGACGTGGGAGAAAGATGGTCGCGGGCCTTCGCTAGGTTAAGGGGCAAAAATGAGTGAGGGGAGGTGCGATTTCTGGAGTCACGATAAATTTTTGCAACTCCAGAATTGCGATATTCCACAATTTGGGAGTGACGGCGACTCCCACTATCGCTCCCAAAAATACGTTTGACGAGGCGGTGGGAAAATCCGAGGCACCCCACTCTCAAAATGCCCTGCCAAACAAAGCCTTAGTCATTTATTTTCCTCTTCCCTGAAGACTTAGTCAAAGCCGCCAAGACTTGAAAAAGAAGAAGCACGGGAAAAACACTCTTTGCTCCGCCCTATAAAAATCTTTTGCATGGAGACAAAAATCATAAGTTTTTATCCATCTAGTATGACCCTTTTAACTCTGATCATCAATACTTTTTATGGTCAGATATGTATTTATCTGACCTAATTTTTTCATCAGCTTTTAAATAATCTGTCTATGTTATTGCAGATAGCAAGTTTAGGGTATATTCCTTAACTGTAGGTACGCAATTTCCACCTTCAAGCAATTTACTCATGCACTAAAAATGTGTTTGTCAAGACATATGTAGTCCGGGCAGTTAGGCAGTCAGCTTTGGCGGATAGGTATTGGTGGTCTGGCGGACAGTATTGACGGACAGACAGTCTGAAGTAGCGGTCTGTCCTTGGCAGCTTGGCAGTGTTGGAGCCGGTCAGAACCTGTGCTATTAGGCGGTCTGGCTGTTAGCACTGGCGGACATGATTGAAGGATAGATAGACCAGTCTGGCGGTCTGTTGATGTTTTTAAGATAGTTGTGCGGACTGCTGAGGTTAGATCCAATTGATTACTATCTTAGTACTTGCCTAACTGCATGAGATACTATACATATATATTATTACAGCAGCTGTGCTCCTTGTTGATCAACAGAGTCCAGAACGCAGTTGGTGTTTGCTGTTCTCAAGCTTCTCTTATGTTCTGGCGGTTATTCTTTTTTTTAACCGCAGATCGCAGCTTTTTACGTATGAAGATCCAGCGACATCCTTAAAACAATTACAACAAACTACCTCATTCACCAAATACAAGAACCAATTTGAATAACTACTAACAAGAGTGCCTGGTCTTACACCCGGGTTTGTCACTAGTATGTTTGTCTCGGGTCTTAAACCTAGTATACGTAGTATCGTGAAAATTCAACGACCAACAGATTTACACGATTCATACACACTGGCACGAATGGTAGAGGACCAGGAATTAGACACCACTCCTTCCCACATACTACGCCCACGCGTTGATAGTCCACGAACACAAAAAACACCACCCTACAATACACACCCACCAATACCTCGTTTACAATGGCACCCCATTACTAATCAACCAGAAATACCTAAACCACAAGACCCGCCAAAGTATCCAATCCGTCGCCTCTCATCCGCTGAACGACAACGTCGTCGGGACCTTGGCTTGTGCTACAGTTGTAATGACAAATATACTTATGGACATCGTTGTAAAGCCTCCGGCATACTGTTATACTTCTAGGGTAGTGACGAAACCGAACTTCCAGACGACACTAACGAAGAATCAATTCAGGAAGCCGTAGACCAAAGTGGTTCTGTATGCTTCTATGCCCTTACCAGTGAACCTTCCACTTCCAGTACATGTCTAAGAGTGATAGCCCAAATAGGAAACCACTCATTACAAACATTATTTGACAGCGGTAGTTCCCACGATTTTATATCCAACCGTATAGCAAAATTTTTGCAATTACCCATACTTGTCATCCAACCTTTTAAGGTTTTTATGGGCAATGGTATGTTAGTTTTATGCATAGGCAAATGTGTGGACATAATCCTGCTCATTCAAACCAATGTGTATAAAATAAATTTATACGTCTTGGACCTTCACGGGGTGGATATCGTCTTGGGAGTATGATGGTTACAATCCTTAGGACCGGTGATCATCGATTACTCAACCTTCACGATATCTTATATCACAAAACAGGGTCCAATCACATTACAAGGCCAGCCCTCAAACCCTGATAGGACGGTTTCATCATCGCAGGTTGCTTGATTAATGTACCTACAATCATCGACACTGTGCATACTAACCGACAAGCTACCACAAGACAATACATGTGGCTCTCCGAGTTTGATTTCTGATCCAAACTTACCTTCCAAATTTAGGTCTCTCTTGCACGAATATCAAGTACTTTTCCAGGAAACTCCAGTTTTCCCACCTAAACGTTCCATTGACCACACCATACCCCCCCCCCCCTCCCTAATTCCAAACCGGTAAATGTCAAACCCTATCGATACACTCACTATCAAAAAAATGAAATTGAAAAATTAGTCCTTGAAATGTTAAATTCGGGTCTGATACGTTCTAGAACATCTAGTTTTAGTTCCCCAGTCATACTGGTTAAAAAAAAAGATGGCTCGTGACATTTTTGCGTAGATTACATGATCTTGAACAATATCACAATAAAGGATAGTTTCCCAATACCAATCATAGATGAATTACTAGACGAATTATTTCACGCACGTTTTTTTTCAAAATTAGATTTAAGAGCAGGCTACCATCAAATTCGGATGGCCGAAGAGGACATCCATAAAATGTCCTTCCGAACACATCATGGACACAACGAATTCACTGTCATATCATTTGGCCTTACAATTGCCCTATCAACATTCCAATCATTAATGAATTCCATTTTACGCCCCTACTTACGAAAATTTCTGGTGGTATTTTTTGATCACATACTAGTTTTTAGTACCATTGAACAAGAACACTTAAACCATTTGACCACGGTTTTCCAAATACTATATACTAATGTAATGAAAGTGAAATACTCCAAGTGTTTTTTTACAAAAAGGAAATAGAATTTTTAGGATATTGCATCACAGAAGACACAGTGTACCTAATCACACTAATATTCAGGCAATCGAAAAATACTCCACACAAAAAACGCAAAAGGACGTATGAGGGTTCTTAGGCTTAGCAGGTTTCTATCGAAAATTTATTAAAAACTTTTCAACTCTAGTTGCCCCATTATCCAAATTACTGAAAAAGAATATCTTTGACTGGAATTCTCACACAGAGACGACATTCCAGTCATTAAAACAAGCATTAATATCAAAACCAACATTATCTTTATCAAATTTTGCAGAACAATTCACCTTAGAAACCGATGCCTCACGAATAGGAATAGGAGCAGTGTTGTTACAAAACAAAAACCTGATAGCTTACTTTAGTAAGAAATTGACACCACTTATGTAGCAGAAGTCTACCTACGTGCGGGAATTGTACGCGGTTACTTCGGCAGTTGTCAAGTGGAGACAATATTTACTAGGGCATCAATTTCAAATTCTAACAGACCATAAAAGCTTACACAATCTTCTAACACAAGATTTACACACACCAGAACAACAAATGTTCTTAACCAAATTAATTGGATTTGAATATACGATCAAATATAAACCTGGGAAGAGTAATATAGTAGCCGACTCACTTTCACGATCGTGTTCCGACCACTCTGAATCTACCACTGAATCAACAAAAACTCCACACAACATAACATCACACCTACTCACCATGACAATTTCAACATCCACCTCTTCCTTATTAGAAGGTCTCCAACCAGCTTACGCTGCTGACCAATTTACCCAGCAATTGCTAGGTAAATTACAAACAAACACTAATACTAAACCAGACTGGACATTGAATGGGGATAGAATTTACTTCAAACATAGGCTATTTATTCCAGAACACTCACCGATCGTTCAAAAAATAATAACCAATTCTCATAATACCCTCTATTCATTTACCGTATGGATTACTGGCATAATATGAAAATTGGTTATTATTTTTTGACAATTTTGCACAGAATCCAAAATAACTTTCACTGGCATAATATGAAAAAAAATATTACTGACTTTATCAACAAATGCAAACTTTGTCAAAAAGCTAAACCCTCTAATCATTTACCGTATGGATTACTTCAACCATTACCTATTCCAAATCAAATTTGGTCAGATCTAACTATGGACTTCATCACTAACTTACCTAAATCCAATAATTTTACAATAATTATGGTAATAGTCGATAGACTATCCCGGGCTGCCCATTTTGCATCTTTGATTCCTCTATTAAATGGATCCAATGCTGCCTCGGCATTTTGGGAATCAGTAGGAAAATTACACGGCCTACCTACATCAATAATCTCAGACCGTGATACTATTTTTTTGTGCAATTTTTGGAAAGACTTATTTACATTACAATGAACCAAACTACTATATAGTTCAACCTATCACCCCCGAACAGATGGGTTGACAGAGCATACTAACATAAGCCTGCAACAGTATTTACGAATGTTTACTCATGAGCATCCAAAAAATGGTCTACTTATTTAATCATAGCGGAATATCATTTCAATACGACTTTAAACACATCGACTGACATGACTCCATTTGAGGCCTTGTTCAGTCGTCCGCCCCCTGGAATTCTTACTTATTGCGCAGGAAACATCAGGAATGATGCAGTAGACATTACACTCCAAACCAGGGACGCAATAATACATCAACTCCGACAACACCTCCAGTAATCTCAACACCGTATGAAGACTTTTGCTGACAAAAGAAGAAGCGAAAAAAGCTTTCAGATCAACGATTGGGTGCTATTAAAATTACAGCCCTATCGACAACTCACGCTCAAGCGAAGAAGTTGCACGAAGCTCTCTCTCCGTTATTACGGACCCTTCCAGATCGTGGAAGTTGTGGGAGAAACAGCATACAGACTTCGACTCCCAGAGGAATGCAAGATGCACCCAGTATTTCACATCTCCCTGCTCAAACCGTATAAAAGCGACAACCCCAAACATGTGACATCCTTACCAACACAGAGCCACAAGAATATGCCCTTGCATATTCCTTTAGTCGTGGTTAGTCTGCGACAGATTATACTCAACAATCTGCCGATCCAGCAAGGACTAGTCCAGTGGAAGGATCTTCCACTCGAAGACAGCATCTGGGAAGATCTAGACTCTCTACCTACAGATCTCCAGCACACAACCAGCGGACTCGCCGCAACTACCGCAACTGAACTCACAGATCTACTTCTAGCAACTTGGCGACAACAGAAAAAACGCACTCAACGCCGACATCCTTCCCACCATCAACACCCAGACAAAGTTTAGAGAGATAATACCAGTATTCCAGGATGACAGGTCTACTCCCGAATCGTGACATTCTCCGCAGTGCTTTCGGACAGCTCAACCCACATCCGACTCCTCCGATCCATCTGTTTTGAAGCTTTTCAAACACGACCATGATTTTCCCTAGTCTGTGACACGTATCAGCTCAACAGTTGTTTGTCGTCCAGATCTCAACACATGGAGAGCTGGATCAAAACAATAATACATCAAAAGCAGGATCTTCGTACATGTGGCAGCATCATCGCTGAGTCCGCAAATCAACCAGCAAGCATCAGCCACCAAATAAAATAAGCAAAGGCAGGATTAGTGACTGTAATATTTTTAGGGCAATGTTAATAGCACCCCTCTATTGGCTAATAGCACCCCAAAAAGCCAAAATAACACATTGAAATGACTGCTAATAGCGACTTCAGGGGTGCTATTAACATTGCCCTATTTTTATGCATGGAATAAGATTGTTTTGTTTTTCTGCCGCACGCACACTCTCTCTCCCTCTCTACATATCCCCCCTCTCTATCTCTCTCTCTCTAGCTCTGCTCTCTCTTTCTCTTTTTCTCTCTCTCTCTCTCACTGACTCTCCCTCTCTATCGGTACCGATAAACTTTCGGGCGACTTGGTTGTATCTCTCTTGTCCGATCGAGAAGGACCTAATATTGTAGGTCACAATATTCCTCACGCCTGAGAAGAAGAGGCACTCTGCACTCCCAAAAGAGAAATCTTCGTCAAAATGTGTTTTTCCCCTTAAGCCTCTCACTTCTTCTCGATCCAGGCGGGTCATTCAAAGCATTTTGAGTGGTGGTCAAAATGAAACTATTTTCCTGTTACCCCTATCTTGAATTTTACATGCAAACCCTAGATTTAATACAGGTATCAGATATCCTGATATCTGAACCAAACTCGTTAAGGCTACGAGCCCGTTATATTTCCGAATATACATTAACACACACTCGTGCACATAATACCCAGGGCGCATCCTTCCACGCAGAAGTCGCACGTAACCATTTTAAAATGAGCGATGATCTATTACCCTTGCCAAAGTAACTGTGTATTCAAACATATTAACTAGTGGATTGCTCAAACTGAGCCAGACCCAATGATTTTTTGTCAGCTCTCTTTAACTGCTTGGGCGTTCGGCTCATTCTCGAGTTAATACCAAATAACTCACCTGTTCTGAGAAAGGGCTACACGACCGGCAAAAATAACATTTTGCAAGATATAAACATTGTAAAATCTCTAGATACATGCATTCACACACATAAAAAAGAGCGTTCATAATCCAACATACACATTACAGAAATAAAAAAAAAAGCAACGACGCATCCAAGCCATAGACAACTTTTCAGAACAATTCTTTAATCAGCATCGTCACATTTTTCTTCTGCTCGTTATCGCCGTTCAGTAGATAGGGAAGTATTGCCTTGAACTTCTCCAATTGCTCCCATGTAATACCGGGATGCTTATATATCTTCTGAAAGAGTTCAAATGCAGCCTTTTCGACACGAGGAAGGGGTCTCTTTTCCAGCACCTTTAGGATAGGAGCGGCAACTTGGCTGTCCACAATGATAGATGAAGCAGCATTAAGCAAGGTTTCAGTGGCGCCGGGCTCAAACAGAGTAAGAAGTGCCGTTAACGCAGCTTCAGAAGCAGCAGGATTCATGGAGTCGATCATGCATACCAGGGGCCTCACTGCCCTAATCTTGACGAGGCACATGACGCGCTGCAACGAGCAGCTGGACTCGTGAAGGGCACACTTTGTAGAAGATTGAAAGGGCCAAGAATGACGGCGAAAATGGAACGAGCTATCCGGGGAAGTGGACAGTCCGGGAGTGCGGCGATTCAGATGAGCTAGAATCATGGCTGCTCGCTGCCGTGAAAGAGGGCTGCTTGTGGTGAGAATCTGCACGATTGCTTGCTCCAGGTTGCCGACTAACTGCATCTGAAATTCGGTGGTGGATTGGTCTATGCACCTCAGTAAGGCTCCAAGAGCATTCTCTAACAATTCATTGGAATTATTTAATCTGGATATCTGAAGATGTATAGCTCTCAGAACAGCCGAGCTTTGCAGCATCGCGTTTATAGCTTTATCGCTGCGAGGAAGATGGCTGATTATGCCGGCAACCATGGAAATCTCCTCATCGATATGACTTTCGGTGAGTATAGCTATAATGGAACGCAGTGCTCTTTCCTTGGCAGGGTGAGGAGGGAGAGGGGCATCCAAATCAGGTGTGCTTGCTGCAATGTGGTAAATCAGCTTAAGCGCATGGAGCCTCACCTTGCTATTGTCGTCTGCAGTACGGAGAACGAAGTATAGAGAGCTGACTGCATTCTGGTTAGAAATTAGGCAATCTTGTGCTGTACTGGATTTTTGAACCATGGCCAGGAGAAGCTGAAGAAGCAAGACTCGGTCGTCTTGGTCAGTGGAGCTTTTGATCTGCTCAATTAAGTCTTGGATGCTGTTGTGGGAGTAGAGCCTCTCCAAAGAAGGATTGGTTTGCTGCTCTGACGGCTGGCTGAGATCAATGAGTGAGATTAGGATCTCCAGGGCGTCCTGCTTCCACCGTTGCTCGATAGATGTGTCCCTTAGGAAGCACAGAAGACCAGAGGGAATGGTGTGCCCATTGGACAGGATCCAAGTCCTTGATCTATTGGAGGATATAAGCCGTTTGATGCACCCAAGGGAAGCCAATTTACTCGCGGGTAAGCTGTTGCTGAGCATCACACTCAGGTGAATGATGAACAGCTCGTTCTCCAAGCTGCTTGCTGCAGTTTCTGTTAGATGCATCTGCGCCAGTTCTCCAGCCATGAAAGCTCTCGTCTCCTCGGAAATTCCTTCTGAGTTAAACAGGTCGAGAAAAGGGTCGAGGTACCCGCACACGGCCATCATAATGGTGCTCTTCACATCAGTGGAGAGGTTCTTCAGCACGGCACGAGCGTTTTCTGCAAATTGAGGTTCTGGGTTGTGGAGAATCGAGACCAGGGTGGCTATGGAGGTGTTGGTTTCTATGATCTTTTGGGCAACCCTGTCGTCCTTAGAGAGCTCCAGCAGAATCTCAACGGCAGCAGCCTCGTTCATCCTGCACTGGTTCAACAGGCATTGGATCACTCCTCTCCTACCTATAATTTCCTGCGACCAGTAGCAACATCTTCTCAATTTTTATCCTTCCACAAATTAACGTTTTTTATTAGCATTCTGTTACGTCCCGATGGATGTTTTATTTTTATGTATGTGTTAGTATTGTTCTTTATGTTTTGGGAAATGGGTAGTTTGGTCTTCTGTCGCCTGGGGCTTCTATTATTGCTGGGAAAGGGAGTTGTGGGTTATGCTGAAACAATTATCGTTTTGATTGTAATGTGGTGTGCGGTGGCTACGGGAAATCTTCCCCTGCTCCGTGGAACAGATCTGCTCAGGTTTGCCTTAGGATCTCTGGTTCTGTTCTTGTTATCCATTTAATCATCAGTGTTCAGTTTCGTTTTTCTGGTTGTGTGGCATTATTTGTTCTAGTAGATCTGTTGATCCCGGCGGTTTGGGGTACAAATTCAGCAGAGAGGCGTTGCGATAGTTACTCGCATCACATTCTCTAATTGTGGAATAGTGTTCTAATAATGTTACTGGCAAATTAGTACAAATTAACATCCAAAATAGCTCTATTGTTCACCCAAATATTTAATAATAAGTAGTAAAGACGTTATATAAGAACTTACGCAAGTAAAGAGAGTCCGAGGAAGTGAAATGGAGGTTGATTCTGCTGGAGTTATTTAGTTGACCAGGTCAACGTTGGATTGTTTTTTTTATTATTTATGTATTTTTTTTTAGGTATTTTGTTTTATGGCGGAAGAGAGAGAAGGTTGGTGTGGGTGGTATTAAATGTAAGCGCCACGTGTCGTTTTCTTATTGGGTATGTAGGCCTATATATAGGCTTGGTGTTGTATATTTTAATAGAGCTGAATAGAGAAGTTTTTTTCCTCATTATTACCTCCCGCAGGAGAGAGAAATTGAGAGAGGCGAGAGAGAAATTGAGAGAGGCGAGAGAGATAGAGAGAGAGAAGAGAGAGATTGGCAGAAATTAAAGGGAGAGAGGCGAGAGAGATAGAGAGAGAGAAGAGAGAGATTGGCAAAAATTAAAGGTTTGCTGTTTTTATATTTAGAATAGAGAGAGCAGGCGAGAGAGAGAGAGAGGTTTGCGGGAGAGAGAGAGCAAGCGGGAGAGAGAGAGGAGCGAAAGAGGTTCTCGACGCAGCCCGCACTCGCAGGAGCAGCCCGCACTCGCCGGAGGGGCTCGCGCCCGTGTCTTCTCGCCGGAGCGAACCGTGAAGGAGAACTGGAAGAGGCGGTGTGCTCGCTGGTTTGCGTTGGAAGGCTTTCGCTAAGTTGATCTCGCCGGAGTTGAAGATCTCGCCGGAGTTGAAGATCTCGCCGGAGTTGTTGATCTCGCCGGAGTTGAAGATCTCGCCGGAGTTGTTGATCTCGCCGGAGTTGGTGTTTGTGAGTGCCTCAAAAGGTTCCAACAAGTGGTATCAGAGCGAGGTTGCAAACCTTTGCGGTGACTCGGAAGGTTTGAAGTGCGGAGATGGAGACAGGAGGAGCGATGCCGGGGCAAGTCCCCAAGTTGACGAAGACCAACTACGGCAATTGGAGTATCCAGATGAAGGTGTTGCTCGCCTCGAAGGAGCTATGGGAAGTAGTCGAGGACGGCTATGAAGAGCCTGATGCTGAAGCAGAGGCGGCATTGACCAACGCGCAGAGGACGGCGTTGAGGGAAGCGAGAAAGAAAGATAAGAAGGCGTTGTTCACGTTATACCAAGGAGTGGATGAAGCCACCTTTGAGAAGATCTCGGAAGCTGTGAGCTCAAAGGAAGCATGGGAGGTGTTGCAACGCTCCATGCAAGGAGTGGACAAGGCGAAGAAAGTGAAGCTGCAGTCTCTTCGGGGTGAATATGAAATGTTGAGGATGCAGGCCACGGAGAAAGTCGGAGACTTTGTGACACGTCTGCGGACGCTCACAAATGAGATGAAGAGAAACGGAGAGACGATAGATGATGTGAGTCTCATGGAGAAGCTCCTGAGGGCCATGTCAAGGAAGTTCCGACACGTGGTGGTGGCAATCGAGGAGTCGAAGGATCTCACCCAGATGACTGTAGATGAGCTTGTAGGCTCATTGCAAGCTCATGAGTACAGAATGCAGCAAGATGATGAAGAAGCGAGTGGCTTGGGAAAAGCACTCCAGAACCAGCTGAACTTCGGAGAGAGCTCAGGAAGAGGCGGCGGCCAGCGTGGCCGAGGTCAACAAGGTAGAGGAAGAGGAAGAAGAGGAGGAAGAGATCAGGGAAGAAACCAATACCACCAGAGAGAGGCGGAGCGACCTCAAGGGGGATGGCAAGAAGGAAGAGGAAGAGGAAGAGGCCGAGGAAGAGGCCGAGGAGATATGTCCCAAGTACAGTGTTACAATTGTAACAAATTTGGGCATATGAGCTATGACTGCTGGGCTCCCAGGAAGAGAGAGGAAGCAAATCATTATGCGGAGGCTAGGAACAATGGGAACAATGCTGGGGGTGGAGACCCAATGATGTTTCTAACCTACCGAGGTGCGGAAGAAGGGAGGAATGAAGTGTGGTACCTAGACACAGGGGCGAGCAACCACATGTGTGGAGATAAGCAGATGTTCTCTAACCTTGAACCCAGTGGGGGTGAGGTTAGCTTCGGGGATGCTTCGAAGATTTCCTTGGAAGGAAGGGGCCTGGTGGTAGTGCGACTGAACGGGGAGAGAGTACACTTGAATGATGTGTACTACGTGCCAGGGTTGAAGACCAACATCTTAAGCATTGGGCAGTTAGTGGAGAGAGGCTACTGCGTGCAGATGAAGGATGGGTCTCTGGCAATGAAGAATGATCAAGGGAAGGAGGTAGTGAAGGTGAAGATGACGGCAAACCGTCTCTTCACGCTGAAGATGGATGCTCAAGAGACGGCTTGTCTTGCGAGAACAAAAGAAGAGGAAGAAGCATGGCTATGGCATCATAGGATGGGCCATCTGGGCTTCACAGGGTTGAAACTGCTATCCCACTCCAAGATGGTGACGGATCTGCCTGTGATCTCACCTCCACTGAAGGTGTGTGAGGCATGCACGAAGGGGAAGCTCAAGAGGCAGACATTCGAAGGAGGAAAGTCCTGGAGAGCAAGGCGGCAACTTGAACTGGTTCACTCGGACATTGCGGGTCCGTTTGAGACAACCTCAATAGGCGGAAGCAAGTATTACATCACCTTCACGGATGACTTTAGTCGGAAGTGTTGGGTGTATTTTCTGAAAGAGAAGTCTGAGGCCCTTGACAAGTTCAGGGAGTTCAAGGCGATGGCCGAGAAGGAGAGTGGGCAACCATTGAAGGTGCTTAGGACAGATCGAGGTGGGGAGTACACCTCGAGGCTGTTCGATAGTTTCTGCAAGGAGAATGGGATGTCACACCAGCTGACGGCGGCGTACTCACCGCAGCAGAACGGAGTGGCAGAGAGGAAGAATCTCACCATCATGAACATGGCGAGAAGCATGGTGAAGGAGAAGGGGCTACCGAAGATGTTCTGGGCGGAAGGAGTGCAATGTGCGGTGTATCTACTGAACAGATGCCCCACAAAGAGTGTGAAGTTCATGACGCCGTTTGAAGCATGGAGTGGCTGGAAGCCGAGTGTGAAGCACTTAAGGGTCTTCGGGTGTGTAGCTCATGCTCACATCCCGGACCAGAGGAGGAAGAAGCTCGATGACAGAAGTGAGAAGTGCATCTTCGTGGGCTATGCTCCGGAGAGCAAGGCGTACAAGTTTTACAACCCGGTGACTGGGAAGGCCATAGTCTCGAGAGATGTGGTGTTTGAAGAAGACAGCTGCTGGAGCTGGGATGAGGAGACAAGGAACATGAAGGGGATGTTCTTTGAAGATGAAGAGGAAGGTGGTCATGAAGCGGAAGCTGAGGTTGGTGGAGCTGAGCCACCATCACCACCGAGTGGAAATTCAGGGGGAGCTTCCACCTCTTACTCAAGAGGGGAAAGCTCATGTGGAGGCAATTCTGGAGGAGGAAGCGGGAGCCGGAGTGACTCCGAGAGTCCACCACCCAAGATGAAGGGGTTGGGGGAGCTCTATGAGGAGACGGTCCCAATTCATGCTAACTATTCATTATATTGTCTCTTAGCAGATTGCGAGCCACGGTCTTATGACGAAGCTGCCCAGGAGAAGTCTTGGAGAATGGCAATGGATGCTGAGATAGCATCTATCAAGAAGAATGATACTTGGACGTTGGTTGATCCACCTTCTAGCCACAAACCCCTCGGGGTGAAGTGGGTCTACAAAGTAAAGAAGAACAAGGATGGAGCTGTGGAGAAGCACAAGGCTAGGCTCGTGGTGAAGGGCTACAGGCAAGTTCAAGGAGTGGACTATGACGAGGTCTATGCCCCAGTAGCGAGGATTGACACCATTAGGTTGATCATCGCACTGGCAGCTCACTACGGGTGGACAATCATGCAAATGGATGCGGTGGCGGCATACTTGAATGGCTATTTGGAGGAGGATGTGTATATCGAGCAGCCCCCAGGGTATGTTGTAAAGGGCCAGGAGAAGAAGGTGTGCAAGTTGAGAAAAGCATTGTACGGGCTAAAGCAAGGGGCAAGAGCTTGGAATGGAAGGATAGATACATTCCTCCAAAAGCATGGCTACATGAAGTGCCCATATGAGTATGCTCTTTACATGAAGGTGGAGAAGAATGGTGATATCATGATCTTATGTCTATACGTGGATGACATGATATTCACCGGGAGCAACCCTGCGATGTTCGAAGAGTTCAAGAAGCTGATGAAGAAGGAGTTTGAGATGACAGACCTAGGAGAGTTGAGTTACTTTCTAGGGGTGGAAGTACAGCAGAGAGAAGATGGGATCTTCATCGCACAGAAGAAGTACGCGGAGGAGATCTTGAAGAAGTTTAGGATGGAGAATAGCAAGCCTATCTCCACTCCTGCTGATCCCGGAACGAAGTTGAGGAAGGACTCGAAGGAGGAAGGAGTTGACCCAACCATGTTCAAGAGTCTGGTTGGGAGTCTAAGGTATTTGACTTTCACCAGACCGGACATCATGTATGCGGTAGGGGTCGTGAGCAGGTACATGGAAGAGCCCAAGCAGGACCACTTCACTGCAGCGAAGAGGATCCTGAGGTATGTGAACGGGACTCGGGACCATGGTTTGATGTACTCATCTGGAGGAGAGTTGAAGCTAGTCGGCTACTCGGATAGCGACTATGGAGGAGATGTGAACGACCGGAAGAGCACTTCCGGGTATGCGTTCAACATGGGAACCGCGGCGTTCTCATGGAGTTCTAAGAAGCAGGCCACCATAGCCTTATCATCTTGCGAGGCGGAGTACATAGCGGCGGCGGCATGCGCTTGCCAAGCCATCTGGCTAAGGAATCTTCTGGAGGAACTACATCATGTGCAGGATGGCCCAACGACAGTGTTAGTGGATAACATGTCGGCTATCCAGCTCGCGAAGAACCCGGTGCTGCATGGGCGCAGCAAGCATATCGAGACGAGGTACCACTTCCTTCGCGAGCAGGTGGAGCAGAAGACAGTGGAAGTTGTGTATTGCCCCACCGGAGAGCAGGTCGCGGATATCTTCACCAAGGCGTTGAAAGTGGAGACGTTCGAGAGGCTCAAAGGCAAACTCGGCATGTGTTGCCAAGTTTGAGGGGGAGTTTGCTGGAGTTATTTAGTTGACCAGGTCAACGTTGGATTGTTTTTTTTATTATTTATGTATTTTTTTTTAGGTATTTTGTTTTATGGCGGAAGAGAGAGAAGGTTGGTGTGGGTGGTATTAAATGTAAGCGCCACGTGTCGTTTTCTTATTGGGTATGTAGGCCTATATATAGGCTTGGTGTTGTATATTTTAATAGAGCTGAATAGAGAAGTTTTTTTCCTCATTATTACCTCCCGCAGGAGAGAGAAATTGAGAGAGGCGAGAGAGAAATTGAGAGAGGCGAGAGAGATAGAGAGAGAGAAGAGAGAGATTGGCAGAAATTAAAGGGAGAGAGGCGAGAGAGATAGAGAGAGAGAAGAGAGAGATTGGCAAAAATTAAAGGTTTGCTGTTTTTATATTTAGAATAGAGAGAGCAGGCGAGAGAGAGAGAGAGGTTTGCGGGAGAGAGAGAGCAAGCGGGAGAGAGAGAGGAGCGAAAGAGGTTCTCGACGCAGCCCGCACTCGCAGGAGCAGCCCGCACTCGCCGGAGGGGCTCGCGCCCGTGTCTTCTCGCCGGAGCGAACCGTGAAGGAGAACTGGAAGAGGCGGTGTGCTCGCTGGTTTGCGTTGGAAGGCTTTCGCTAAGTTGATCTCGCCGGAGTTGAAGATCTCGCCGGAGTTGAAGATCTCGCCGGAGTTGTTGATCTCGCCGGAGTTGAAGATCTCGCCGGAGTTGTTGATCTCGCCGGAGTTGGTGTTTGTGAGTGCCTCAAAAGGTTCCAACAGATTCGGGGCTGCACAGTGCTATAACTGCAGGATTTTGTTACGGTCCTATCTCGGAGGTTGCCGAAGGCGTGGGGTGGGATACAATGAAGTTGGAACCGCAGCTGTCTAAGCAGGTTTTGCTCAAGAGAGAGATTCCAATATCTCATAAAGGGGATAAGAAATTAAACTTCATTGCAGAACCAAAGAAGACCCAAGGGGGTGTTGGAACAAGGGCTGAGCATATTATTCGAAACTCGAAAATCACTCGAAAATTGAGCCGAATCGGAATCAGCTAAAATTGATTCGAATCAATTTGAGCCGATTTAATTTGACTCGAACCTGATTTCGAGTCGATTTCGAGCCAACCCTAAATCGCTCGAAATACGATTCAAATCAACTCGAACTAATTAAAATTATTATGTATTTATTAATATATTTATATTTTAAAATAAAAAATAATAAAATTGAAACCTAAATAAAAAAAACATGAAGGCTTTAAGTATTTCATTTGCTAAATTTATAGGTTGCCCAATTTAATTTTGAGCTGTTATAAACGAACTAGAAACAAGCCGGAACGGGTATAACTGAAATTTTATTATCAGAAAAAGGTTTTTATTACAAAGGTATGGCCTCCCTTATATAGAATGGAGGAGATGGGAGAGAATACAAATACCCAATGTGTGACTAAAAATACAAAAGACAACATCTACAAAGTTAACCGCCAAACCGCCAAGCAGACCGCCTAACCGTGCGGTTAGTAGGAACTAACCGCCCGGTCACTACCAGAGAACACTCAGCCGACCATCACGATCCCAGAGACTAGCCGGCAGACCGCCTGGCTACCAAACCGCCAGACCGCCAGACTGCCCGGCTACCAAACCGCCAGATTAGCCGGGCTGACCGCCCGGCTACCAGACCGCCAGTCCTAGCCGCCTGTCCGCCCAGGTCTATACAGCAACACTCCCCCTCAAGCTGGAGCATAGATGTCAATCATGCCTAGCTTGCTGCAAATGTGGAAGAAAGAGGCGGACACAGGTTTTGTGAATATATCTGCCAGCTCTTTCTCCGAGGTAACAAACGGAGTGCAAATCTGGTTCTTCAACACTTCTTCCCGAATGAAGTGACAATCAACCTCTATGTGCTTTGTTCGCTCATGGAATACCGGATTTTTGGAAATGTAGATCGCGGCCTTGTTGTCACAGAACATGGGAAGAGGATAGTTATAGACCTCTCCTAGATCCAGCATGAGAGCCCGCAACCATTTTAACTCACACGTGGTTGATGCCATGCTACGATATTCTGCTTCCGCACTAGACCTGGAGACGACTGACTGCTTCTTGCTCTTCCAGCTAACCAAGTTTCCTCCAACAAACGTGCAAAATCCGGAAGTCGACTTGCGATCCCCTTTGTCGTCCGCATAGCTAGCGTCGGAGTACGCTTCGACTCTTAGGTGACCGTTTTTCTGAAAGAGAAGACCTTTCCCAGGTGCGGACTTCACATACTCCAATATCCTTAGAGCAGATTGAAGATGACATTCCCTAGGCGACTGCATAAACTGGCTGACCTTTCCCACTGCATAGGAGATGTCTGGTCTGGTCACCGTAAGGTAGATGAGTTTGCCAACCAGACGCCGATACCTCGTAGTATCCAATAGAGGAGGTGATTCGTCTGTCCATGTCTTGTCTTCTCCAGGAGCCATGGGACACCGGGCAGGTTTAGCACCCGTCAATCCTGCCTCTTTCAACAAATCAAGAGCATACTTCCATTGGGAGAGAACCAAGGAACACGGTTTCCGAGAGATTTCAATTCCCAAGAAGTATTTTGGAGAACCCATATCCTTCGTGACTAGGTGTTGGCGGAGATGGACCTTCGTCAAGGCTACACCAGCTTGATCGTCGCCAGTAAGAAGAATATCGTCCACATAAACAGCTAGCACAACCAGACCCGAAGATGTCTTGCGAATGAACAAGGAGTGATCAGCCGAACTCCTGGTGAAACCAATAGCCCCAACGATGCTACTGAACTTATCGAACCACGCCCTGGGACTTTGCTTTAGGCCATAGATGGCCTTCTTTAACCGGCATACTTGAGTCTCCCCCTGAGCAACATACCCAGGAGGTTGCTCCATGTAGACGTCTTCGTGAAGGTCACCATAGAGGAAGGCATTCTTGACGTCCAACTGCGAAATAGGCCAATCCTTGTTGACCGCCACCGATAAAAGGACCCGAATGGTGCTGAGGCGAGCAACTGGCGAGAACGTGTCAAAGTAATCAACACCATAGGTCTGAGTAAACCCTTTTGCAACAAGACGGGCTTTGTACCGGTCCACACTGCCATCAGGACGGAACTTGACGACAAACACCCAGCGACAACCAACCACATCCGTGCCAAAAGGAGGAGGCACAAGGGTCCAAGTGCCCCGGTCAGAGAGAGTAGCAATCTCGTCATCCATGGCAGCCTTCCAGTGAGGAATATCAAGGGCTTCCTGGTAGGTGCGAGGGGTGGTAGTCGCGGAGATGGCTAGGGCGAAGTCCCTGCGAGAAGGTGTTAGCCGATCATAAGAAATAACAGCTGCCAGCGAGTGCTGGGTGCACGTCCGAACCCCTTTGCGAAGGGCAATGGGCAGCTCCAGGTCCTCGAGTTCCTCAGTCGCCGGTGCATCCGTGGCGGAGATCGCTGGCCCGGGAGGAGAGAGAGACGGCCGAGGGGACGAGGGAGAAGGATCATGATCAAGAGAAGGAGCGGCTGGTGGAGGTGGGGATGGAGGAAGCTCAAGAGGAGTGGATGTGGTGGAGAGAATGGGAGGAGAGGTCGAGTCAGTAGGAAGAAGAGGGAGGTTCGATCCATCGACCTGTGGGAGATCAGAAGAGAAGTAGGCGGCATTCTCAAAGAATGTCACATCCGCCGAGACGAACTGCCTGCGATGAACAGGGTCAAAGCAGCAGTAACCTTTTTGAGTGGTGGAGTAACCCAAAAAGATACACTTCGTAGCACGAGGGGACAATTTGTCGCGAGTTGCGGCAGGGCTATGAACAAAGGCAGTGCACCCAAAAATGCGGAGTGGTAAGGGAAATGGGTCCTTGGTGGGATAGAGGATGGAAAATGGGGTTTTGCCTTTGAGGACGGTAGAGGGAATGCGATTGATGAGGTAGCAGGAGATGAGGACCGCGTAGCCCCAATAGCTACGAGGAACCTGCATCTGCGTCATGAGAGTGCGAGCTACATCTAGGAGGTGACGGTTTTTACGTTCCGCCACCCCATTTTGCTGGGAGGTATAGACGCAGCTAGTCTGATGAATGATGCCATGTTGCGTACAGAAAGAAGCAAAATCACTACTCAGATATTCTTTTGCATTATCAGAGCGAAAAAGTTTGACAGAGGCATCAAATTGATTTTTAATCATATAATAAAATGAAGTCCATACAGAAAAAAGTTCGGAGCGATCCTTTAATAGATACACCCACGTACAGCGAGAATAATCATCAATAAAGGTTACAAAATAGGAACTTCCACGCCCGATGGTGAGGGTAGGGGAAGGTCCCCAAACATCCGAGTGAATAAGGTCGAAGGGCTTGGAAGAGCCACGACCTTGCTTAGGAGGAAAGGGGGAACGGTGATGCTTGCCCAGTTGACAAGCATCACAGTTGAGAGGAGAGTCCTGCTGAGGGAGGTGAGAAAACAGCTGGTGGATGAGACGCGAGGGAGGATGCCCCAGGCGAAGGTGCCACTGAAGAAGATCTGTAGAAGCGGGAGAGAAGACGGTAAGAGCAGATACATCATCAAGGAAGTAGAGACCACCCCTCTCAGTCCCAGTAGCAAACGTCCGCTTGGAGTCCGGGTCCTGAAACGAACAAGAAGAAGGAGTAAATGTTACCGAACACTGAAGTTGCTTGCAAAGAGAAGTAACCGATAATAAATTGCACGGAAACTTGGGCACATAAAGAGTATCCTCCAGGCGAAGGGACGGAGTAACTTGAACCATGCCTGTTCCATGCACCGGAGAGGGAGAACCATCCGCAACGAGAACAGGGGGCAACCGATCATGTGTTTCTAGGAGAGAAAAGCACTGAGGATTGCCCGTCATATGATTAGTGGCGCCAGAGTCGATTAGCCATTTACCTTGGGTAACTACGTGGGCACTACCTGAAGTCGTGGCCACGGAGGCAGATGGCTTGGAAGAAGGAGGAGTATCACCAGCGGAACGAAGATGCGGATGCTTTGTCCAGCAGCGGTCAACCAAGTGTCCTGGGCGGCCACAATGAGTACAGAGGTAGCGAGAGGGGCCACGCCCGCCAGAGTGGTTACCACGACCACTAAATCCACCACGATGAGCCTGGTGGGCATAGGAATCCGGAGCCAGAGGAGCGGCAAGCAAGGGGCGTTGGAGGAGAGAGGTAACAGCAGCAATGCGGGCAGCAGTAGCATCGAGGGTAGGAGACTCAGCCTCTCCAAGAATTTGCTGCCGGATCATATCGTATGAGTCCGGAAGCCGCAGAAGGTAACAGACCACTAGGAGTTCCTGGAAGTGCTTCAGCTGAGTGGCCACATCTGCCGAGAGAGGACGATTTTGTAGAATCTCAGCTCCAAGGGCTTGGACTTGTTGGTAAGCTGCAGGAGGGGACATGGACTGGCGAGCAAAGAGATCCGCATAGAGAGTATAGATGCGAGACGTTTGTCCCCCTTTGGAGTAGAGAGCGGCCAAGTGATTCCAAGCTTGTTTTACTGTCTCATCGTGACGGATGACAGGAAGACATTCATCAGACAGGCTGTTCGCCAGCCAAGTACGAACCAGCGCATCACTCGCATCCCAGTCAGAAAACTGGGCAGAGTCCGCAGGCGGAGGGTCATCGGTAAGATGATGACGCTTGCGTTGAGAGCGGAGAAGAAAAGTGAATGAGACACTCCAGTCGGGATAATTGGGCCCCAAAAGCTTAGAGACGGTGCCAAGATTCCCTGAAGCAGGAGGAGGAGGAGGCGGCGGTGGGACAACGATAGTAGACGAGGTGGAGCCATCAGAATTGGTCATCCTGAAGAGAGGTCGCGCGGTTAAGAAGGGAAACCGGGCGGGAAGAAAAAGAAGCCGCGCGGATAGAGAGAGCGAGAAGACCGCGCGAACAAAAAGCAAACCGCGGCGGGCAGAGAGGCCTCCTAAACAAGGCAGAACTCGCGCGAACAGAGAGAAATCGCGCGGATAGGAAGAAAAAGATCTGCAGCGGTCACGATGTCAGACACCAGCGGCCAGAGAAGCCACGACCAAGCCGCAGAACCAAACAGAGGGAGAGAAGTCGGGCGGCTAGCAGACAGACCGCGCGAACAGAAGAGGAGGATAGAAGAATTCACTGGAGAGGAGAGCTCGCGCGAGCTGAAAGACAGACCGCGGGTAGGGGGCAGAGGTCGCACAGACAGAAGAGAACACAATCAGGAGGACTAGATCGGGTCCTCTGATACCATGTTATAAACGAACTAGAAACAAGCCGGAACGGGTATAACTGAAATTTTATTATCAGAAAAAGGTTTCTATTACAAAGGTATGGCCTCCCTTATATAGAATGGAGGAGATGGGAGAGAATACAAATACCCAATGTGGGACTAAAAATACAAAAGACAACATCTACAAAGTTAACCGCCAAACCGCCAAGCAGACCGCCTAACCGTGCGGTTAGTAGGAACTAACCGCCCGGTCACTACCAGAGAACACTCAGCCGACCATCACGATCCCAGAGACTAGCCGGCAGACCGCCTGGCTACCAAACCGCCAGACCGCCAGACTGCCCGGCTACCAAACCGCCAGATTAGCCGGGCTGACCGCCCGGCTACCAGACCGCCAGTCCTAGCCGCCTGTCCGCCCAGGTCTATACAGCAACATGAGCTAACTAAGAAAAAAGAGAAAAATTGCTCAATTTCAAGCCGACTCGGAATCGAGCAATTTCGACTCGAAATCGATTTCGATTTAGAGTCGATTTCAAGGCGAGTTCGAGTCGAAAATTTCGATTTCGAGCCGAGCCAAAATCGCTCGAACTCGATTCGATATCAGCCCTAGTTGGAACATGCATACATCTCTTTATTTTGAGAATAATAAATATCATTATGTATTTGATCAAGTTTGTTTCGTGTTTATAGTGTGCAGGAAAAACAGGTATAACAAACTAAAGCAAACAATTGAATGGACTGACGATTTGGACCAACATTCCTACTTATGTGTCCTACCGTGAGGCGGTACTACCTACCGCTGGCGGTAGCATTCAATTTTGGGACAAGCGCCAAAATGAATTCAAATGAATATACTAGCAGAAGCAGAGAAGCAAGCATGTAAATAACGCGGCGCACTAACACATAACGCGGCGTGGTAGGCACTGCCCAAAATAAAGAAGGCCTAAAATGAAGAAATACGCTTACCATGTCTGCTCAAGTCGCACGCCAAAATATTTCCTTAAAGGATACCGCACAGTGGTAGGACTTACCACCGACGGTAACCCGCGGAGTCTATTTATAGACCGGTTCGCTCCTTCCACAACAACAAACGACGAGTGCGCATATTGTTCCAACACTCCGAATTATTTCCAGAGCCTCATCGCTGAACACCAGAGCACTCCCTTGGACAAATATGAAGATCAAAATGAGAACTTGATGGAGAAGCGCATCAACGATTATTCTATGCGTAGGACAAACACATCAACAACGATGATTTCTCTCGTGCCTTCGTCTTCACCTTCAAAAGTTCTTTCTAGGGAGTTTTACTGCATATTTTAAATCTATTATCCCATTTGTACTATCTTTCTTTTTGGTTACTTTTTATTGTAATGGTAGAGGAATTCACTCGGAGGTTGGCGGCTAGGTCCTTGAGTGCCTTAGGGAGAAATTCAACCGGTGATTGGCGACTAGGTCCGCGAGTGACTTAGGGAGAAATTAGCCCGTGTTGGCGACTAGGTATAATACCCTGCATGCACAAACAATATAACAATAGGTCCGGCCGGAACACAACGCCATATTGAACACACAAGCTAGACATTATGAAATGATAAACAAAAAACCAAAACTACATGAGAGTAAATAAAGCACTAGCGGAAGCATTGACTAAACAATAATAACACAAGAATGTCCACCAACTCAGGAATGTCAACAACAAGAGTTATGATCTTAAGGCCTTACATTCACAAAATCTATCAACTCCAAACAAGTTTTACATACATCGGCACGCCCTGACAGTGTCGTGACCTACTACGACGACGAATAACGAATGCATTTGAACCAATAACGACGACTAGAGGGACTTGCCCTGGTTGTGTCATGACCTACTACGACGGCGAAGAGCGGATGCGTTCGAACGGTAGTGCACGGTTAGGGGGCAGACCCGAACGGCGGTGATTCGGTGAAGAGCGAATGTGTTCAAACCGATGTCGACAACGAGGGGGGCTTGCCTTGAAGGTGTTGTGACCTACTACGACGGCGAATACCGGATGCGTTCAAACCGGTAGCGCGCGGTTAGGGGGCGAAATTGGCGAGTGTGGACGTCGCGGGGTGTAAGTAAATGTGTTTATCATGACGCATAATTCCCACAGACTCACCTGCGGGCTCTAACCTCCTCTATTTTGTAGTTGATTTGCGAGTACCCACGAAAAAGTCGTTCGAACATCCAAGCGAGGTGTTAACCGCCACGCAGAAGAAACGAGCATCTGGCCGAGGGAGAGCCACACCGCTGCATGCCTCTACGACTGCTCCAAGGGTCTGCGCAAGCACGTCCAATGATCCCAGGCGGAGATCTGCATGGGTTGCTGTTGGGGAGGGGCCTGCGCTCCCGTACTTTCATTTTCTGACCGACACTGTCGTTGTCCCTCTGCTTGTGTAGGAGGCGCATACGATCACCCTTAGTGAGATCACGCCGCACGCCCTAGCAGTTTCTTTTGCCGTCATTGGCCAAGAGGACCTTCAAGAGATGAAAGGCATGCCTGCAGAGGAGCTAGCGCAGAGGGAAACCGCGGCCACCCAGAGGTCATTGGCGTACAATTGCGCCGCGTGGCAAGAGCTGGAGCAGTCCCAGGCAGAGATCGTTCGCCTGCAGAAAGAGCAGGAGGTAAACCTTCATCACAAAACATGTTCTTTGTGCACACCTTTATGGTCTTTGACGATTTTTGTGCTCTCTCCAAATGATTTTAACGTCCACCAACCCCAAGTTTGTGTGAGCGGTCGTCCAAGCCAAGGCTCAATCCGCAAGACTTACCTTGGAGCACCTGCAGGAGCTGGGCGCGCTCCAGGGCGAGTTTGCGGACGTCAGCTTCAATGCCCTGTTCCCTGAAAACTCTGAGATGGAGATTCCGAATTCTGAGGACGTAGTGGACGGACTCAACCCATCTTTGACTCGTGCCTTGACTCCAGGATATTTTCCTTCCGAGGAAACTAGGAAGAGATTGTGTCCTGAGGGGTCGTCCGTAGAAGAATCTGATGACGCCAGAGCGCAGTAGCACCTTTTTGCTTATATTCTTTTGTTTGGAAAGGCGGGCGTCCTTTTTGTATTTGTGCCGGACATTTTGTACATATGTACATTTTTTTATTGTGGTTAATTTTTCTTATACCTCTCATGTCTGGCGCTCCTTTCTTTTCTGGTACGTTCAAACTTTTTTTGTGAATTCGTGTTGTGTAATGTTTCTTGCTGAGAGAGCGCGCGCACCAGAAGGAACGTCTACGTGCCTCATCCGGGTCGGCGCTCGCCCGGACACGCGTCTGCATTGATCCGAGAAGCGACTGCTCGTGGTGACCGCGGCAGATGTCGCTGGTCCGTAGCGCTGAGTGAGGCGTGTGTTCCCGCCCAGTTCTCGCCTGGCTACATTCTTGGATGCAAGTGTAAACGACGGACAAGTATTCCCTGAGTATCCGCTTGACGCGTGATCGAAACCTTCATATAAAATGTCAGGGTGCCTCACTGGCCTGGGGTGTCTAGTGGGGTTATAGGTGTCCGAGAACAGAACGCTCCTCCAAAGAGACATACGAGTGGGGAATACGAGGACCGTCATCGCAGCTGTCGGGCCCGTTGTCGAGGTCAAGGTTGCCAGTCGGGCATAGGGCATCCGCAGGGGTCCCGGCCGCATGTAGCGCTAAAAAAGTTGAAGGGGTATAAAGCACCTGTTAATCGGAGCTTGTCCTCAAAAATGAACCAGTAATAGTAGCAATGCCTCAGTCAATACGCGGTGGGCTATCACGTCCAGACCTACCGCATATGCCAATCGCGCGTGCCTCCATGAGGACAATTATAGCGGTCTTAGGGTGGGGGAAGTAGTCCTATACTGGTAGGAGGGTCGGAAGCTTGATGACCTCCTCTTGAGACGCCCGGGTACGTGCAAGGGGGTTCAAGCAAGCTTCGGGGCTCGCCGAGATGGAGAGCGAGGGATAAGCTAGGTTGGTCGACGTCGAGGGTCTCGTACTATATTGTGGTGCTCCGAGAGAATTTCGTACTTCTTTATTGGTAAAACATTAGCAATACTATACACATACATACATAAATAGAGCCTTGTTACAAGCCTCTCATAGAAACAAAAAGTTAAGTATAAATTTTAACAGAAAAATTGAGTTGGGAAGAGGAGAGATACCTTAGACCTCAACCTTAGAGTAGTGTCTCTTCAAGTCATCACCGCTCCAGGGGTTTGGTATCTCATCGCCTTCATACATCTGTAATAGGTAGGGCCCGTTCTTGAGTGATTCCTTGATGATGAAGGGCCCCTCCCATTTTGGGTTGAGCTTTCCTACTTGGTCGTTCTTCGTTTCACTACTGCTTGCCTGATGACGGATTGATCCCTGAAATCCTCGATCAAGTCAAGGTTGCACCTTATTTCTTCGACATTGTCTTCCATCCACTCATCACCACCTTGCTTGGAGAGCAGCACTCGAGGACTAGCCACGTCGAACTCCTCCAGAATTTAGGCCACAGAACCATGAGATAGTTTGAAGGGCGTCTTCCCGGTGGCCGAAAAGGTGGTTGTTCGAAGAGTCCACATGACTGCTGGTAACTGCTCTGCCCAATTCCCATGGGTGTTCTCCAACTTCATCTTGAGCAAGTTCAGAATATGCTTATTGGCCGCCTCCACCTGGCTGTTACTGCCCGGGTGATGAACCAATGAGAATCAGAGCTCTATACCGACCTGGTCACAGAAGCTAGATAATTCTTCGCTGGCGAACTGGTCGGGATGCTGTATCGACATGCGATTTCATCCCAAATGAAATTCTTGACTACCCGAGTTGTCGCCCTGGTCAAGGCTTTCGCCTTTATCCACTTGCTGAAGTAATCAATCATCACGAGATAAAGCGTCATTGCCCACTTGTAGTCGAAAAAGGACCTACCAAATCCATCTTCCAAACGGCGAAAGATCAGGGGACGGAAATGAACCTCAGCTATTGTGTCGACTGAACCTGGAGGGGAGCGAATTTCTGAAAATTTATACACTTCTTGGCAAACTCCCCTCAATATTTTCTGAGTGTCGGCTAGAAATATCTGTGACGAATGATCCTTCTCTCGAGGTTCCTAACTCCTGAATGGCTACCGCACTCTCCCGAATGGGCCTCTTATAGAATCTGAGGAATCTTTTCCTCCGTCACACACCTTGCCAAGTGTGAGAGAAGGGTTTTTCGATATAGGACCCCAGAGATTAAGGAATAGTATGTCGCTTTCAACTTAAATCTCCTTTTGTCGCTTACAGAGGGATGAACCTCCTCAGCTTTGAGGTAGTGAACAAAGGGATCTATTTAGGACATGCGCTGATCTATTTCCATAACATTTTACTTGTCCATCGTGAAACGAAATAACTATGTGAGAGTTCCCCCGACGAGGAGTCCACACTTTTCTAAATCGTCAACCTCATCATTTTCTTCCTTTGGAATATGCTGGATGCTAAGGGTGCAGAAATATCCTATGCACTGCTTGGCAAGGGTCAATTATCTTTGCAGAGTTGGTTCCCTTACCTCGAAAGCGTCGTTAATCTCCGAAGCAATTATCATCGAGTCCGTCTTGACTTCTATGTCATAAGTGTCGATCTCTCGAGCTAGGCTTAGCCCGGATACTAACGCTTCGTACTCTGCCTGATTGTTCGTGGTGGGAAAAGGGAATTTGACTGTTTGCTCAATCCTGGTGTCGTTTGGGCTGATCAGGCTGATTCCTACTCCGACGGGATGCTGTATCGACAGGCGATTTCGCCCCAAATGAAATTCTTGACTACCTGAGTTGTCATCGTGGTCAAGACTTTCGACTTTATCCACTTGCTGAAGTAATCGATCATCACTGAGAAAAAACATCATTGCCCACTTGCTGTAGAAAAAGGACCTATCAAATCCATCCTCCAAACGGCAAATGGTCAGGGGGCGGAAATGGACCTAAGTTGTTGTGTCGGCTGAACCTGGAGGGGAGCGAATTTCTGACACTTTATACACTTCTTGACAAACTCCCCACAATATTTTCTGAGTGTCAGCTAGAAATATCTATGACGAACGATCCTTCTCTCGAGGATCCTGGCTCTTGAATGGCTACCGCACTCTCCCGAATGGACCTCTGGCAGAATCTGAGGGATCTTTTCCCCCGTCACACACCTTGCCACGTGTGAGAAGGGTTTTTCGACAGAGGACCCCAGAGATTAAGGAATAGTATGTCACTTTCAACTTAATTCTCCTTTTGTTGCTTACAGAGGGATGAACCTCCCCAACTTTGAGGTAGTGAACAAAGGGATCTATTCGGGACATGCATTGATCTATTTCCATAACATTTTCCTTGTCCACCGTGGGACGAAATAACTCTGTGAGAGTTCCCCCGATGAGGAGTCCACACTTTTCTAAAACGTCAGGCTCAACATTTTCTTCCCTTGGAATATGTTGGATGCTAAGGGTGCAGAAATATCCTATGTACTGCTTGGCAAGGGTAAAATACCTTTGCAGAGTTGGTTCCTTTGGCTCGAGAGTGTCGTTAATCTGCGAAGCCATTACCATCGAGTCCGTGTTGACTTCTATGTCATCAGTGTCGATCTCTCGAGCTAGGATAGCCCGGATACTAATGCTTCGTACTCTGTCTGATTGTTCGTGGTGGGAAAATGGAATCTGACAGTTTGCTCAATCCTGGTGTCGTTTGGGCTGATCAGGCTGATTTCTGCTCCGACGGAGCTTTGCTCGGAAGCCCCATCTACAAACATCTTTTAGTACGATGGGTCTGGAGCCTTTTGCCCAGCGGTGTCGTCATCTGCAAAGTTGGTGAGGAAGTCGGCCAAGACCCGAGCCTTGATGGCGGTCCTTGGGACATATGAAATGTCGAACTCACTGAGCTCTTTGACCAACTTTGTCAGTCATCCTGAATGATCCGGTTTCTCGAGGACGACTTTGAGGGGACGATCATCGATCACCTTGACAGAGTGACTTAAAAGTAGGGACAGAGTTTTCACGCTGAGATTATCAAGGCTAACGCCAACTTTTCAGGATAGGGTAACGCGTCTTAGCGTTTTTAGCACGTGGCTGACTTAGTGAATGGGAAATTGCCTCCGTCGCTCTTCCCGAACCAGGACTGAACTAATGGCGTCTCTACCAACACTAAGGTACAAGAGCAGATTTTCTGATTGACGCGAACTTGGAGAAGTGGGGTGGTGGTTAACTGGCTCTTCAGCTCTTCAAACGCTTGACTTCATTCCTCGGTTCACTCAAACTTCTTTCCTCCCAGAACGGTTCTGAAAAAAGGGGCGCACTTGTCCCCGGAGTGCGAGATGAAGCGACTGAGTCCTGTGATTCTCCCTGCCAGTTGTTGAACCTCCTTTGGGCATTGCGGGGACTACATCTCCAGCACCGCTTTTACTTTGTCAGGATTTGGCTCCAGGCCCTAGGGGGTGAGTAGGTGCCCCAGGAATTTCTCTTTGCTGGCCCCGAAGATGCATTTGGCCATATTGAGCCCCATGTTGTACTTGCAGAGGGTGGCGAATGTTTTCGTCAGGTCCCTGAGATGATCCTTCACCCCATGGCTCTTGATGAGGAGATAGTCGACATAAACCTCCAAATTACAACCTTTTTGATGCTTGAACACATAATCCAACATCCTCCGGTAGGTGGCTCCGACATTCTTCAATCCAAACGGCATGACACGGTAACAACAACAACCCTCGTTTGTTATAAACGAGGTGTAGGGCACGCTCGACTCATGCATCCGTATCTGATGATAACATAAAAAGCTATTAAGAAGCACATCACTGAGAAGCCCACAACGGACTCCGCCAAGGAATCTATCCGGGGTAGCAAATATCAGTCCCTGGGGCATGCCTTGTTGAGTCGGGTGATGTCAACGCACATCATCCACTTCTCGTTAGCCTTTCATACCATCACTATGTTGGAAATCCACTCTAAGTAGGTTGCCCGAACGATTGGGACATTTAATACTCTATTAAATTGCGGCCACTTTCATAAATTAGTTTCAAATTTTTTGTATTATCAGGCAATTTTACTATAAAAAAAACATAGGCTAATAATTGATTAGGAAATAATTAAGGCATCAGTAATCATTGTAACAGAGTAATTAACAACTTGCTCACCTTATTCCCGTGGGAAAAGCGAGCGATTAGCAGCAAGCACTGCAAAACCGCGATGATGTTAATGCCGACGGTCTTCTTCTTCAAGAGCGCCGCCAGGTTTGGAATAAGCTTGCAAGATCCGTTCGTGACCTCAATGATGCAGTCGGGTACTCGGGTATGTCCATCACCGGAGACAGCAGATCCTCGAGAGCAGCATTGATATTAATGGAGGGCTCGACATTATTATTAATACTAATAAGTCTTGCGATGGCATCACTCAGCTTCTTCTTCGCGTTTTCCAACGCCTGGATGCTCGTGCGATTCTGCTTCCATTCTGAAAGGATGCCTCGAAGCGCAGAGTTGGGCTTGAGATCCAGCTTCCCCTCAGTGTATGACATCTCCTTTTTGCAAACGAGGCACAATTTCTCCCCTCTGCGGAAATACTCTTATATCGCCTTCCTTTCGTAGCTGTGGTTGCAGGAAACGCAGGCGGGATCCTCCATAATCTTCAATGTCAAGGGGCACGAGAGGCAGAAGATTGACAAGTTCACAATCTCACCAACGTTGTACACTATGTTTAGGGTTTGGTTGAGATCCCAAAATTGAACCTCCTCCTCCTCCGGAGATTTGATGACACCAGCTTCGGGCCGTGGATTATTAAGATCCACGAATTTCTGAATCATTGGTTGTCGGATCCGGCCGTTTTTCTCAGCAACGACGTACATATCAAGCCTGGAGTGGATCGCCTCGGAGTTAGCCACGAGGCTGAAGATGATGGAGTCGAGGCTATGGATGATGGCGTCGAGCTTTGCTTTATCGTGGACCAAATTCCATTATCTAACAAGTGTTACACAAGTTTTCTTTCGAGGGTGACCGGCGGCTGCTCGTTACATTAATTTTTTCGAATCAGGGAGGTTGTTTGGAATGTGATGGTGGTGGTAGTGCTCAGGAGCAATCTGGACTGAAGGTTGTGGCAATGGGGCTCTGAGCTCTGAGTTGGATGAGTTCTTCAAACTGTCTTCAGGGGGAGATCTTCGACAGCTCCGAAGGGATCTTCGAAGGCTGAAGAAGATCTTCAAGCGGGATTCCAAGCAGAAGGAGGTCTTTGAATTGTCATCGAGGAATCTTCAAACTCTGAAGGCAATCTTCAAGTGTTGTCCTCCAAGGAATCTTTAAGCTTTGAATGAAATCTTCACACACCCGTGATGGAGGTTTTGCTATTCGCACCCCCATGATGGAGGATTTTACTATCTGTACACCCATAATGGGGGGTTTTGCTATTCGCACCTCTATGATGAAATATTTTACTATTTGCACACTCATGATTGGTCGTTTTGCTATTCACACCCCCACAAACGAGGCTTTCACTATTTGCGCACAAATAATGCGGGGTTTTGCAATTCACACCCCCATGATAGAAAATGTTACTATCTAACCCCCATGATTGGGAGGCGAAGACGGTGAGCGAGGAGTGCAGCGGCGGTCGACGAGCACGGTTGTGGGCGATGATTGATGAGCGGGGCAGCAAGCGCATTAGGAGGCGATGAGAGAGGCCCGTGCGCGGGAGGGAAGCGCTCCCGCACGCTGGAGCACGCGGGAGGGAAGTCTCATGCGCGCTAGCGTGAGTAGGAGGTGCTTCGCACGCTAATGCGCGTGAGAGGCGCTCTCGGGCGTTGGTGAGGGCGTGATGGAGGCCTTCGGGCGCGAGCACGCGGGAGACGTTTCCGCCTCCGCGCGCTAGCGCATGCGGGTGGAGCTGCAGGCTCGAACGCGCGGAAGGAGCTCCCGTGCGATGGAGAGCAGCACTCGAGGACTCGCCACGTCGAAATCCATCAGAATTAAGGCCCCAGAACCGTGAGATAGTTTGAAGGGTGTCTTCCCGGTGGCCAAAGAGGTGGTTGTTCGAAGAGTCCACATGATTGCTGGTAACTGCTCTGCCCAATTCCCATGGGTGTTCTCCAACTTCATCTTGAGCAAGTTCATAATACGCTTATTGGCCGCCTCCACCTGGTTGTTACTGCCCGAGTGATGAACCGATGAGAATCAGAGCTCTATACCCACCTGGTCACAGAAGCTAGCTAATTCCTCATTGGCGAACTGGTCAGGATGATGTATTGACAGGTGATTTTGCCCCAAATGAAATTCTTGACTACCTGAGTTGTCATCCTGGTCAAGGCTTTCTCCTTTATCCACTTGCTGAAGTAATCGATCATCACGAGATAAAGCGTCATTGCCCACTTGCAATCGAAAAAGGACCTACCAAATCCATCCTCTAAACGGTAAATGATCAGGGGACAGAAATGAACCTAAGCTGTTGTGTCGGCTGAACCTGGAGGGGAGCGAATATCTGACACTTTATAAACTTCTTGGCAAACTCCCCACAATATTTTCTGAGTGTCAGCTAGAAATATCTGTGACGAACGATCCTTCTCTCGAGGATCCTGGCTCCTGAATGGCTACCGCACTCTCCCGAATGGACCTCTTGAAGAATCTGAGGGATCTCTTCCCCCGTCACACACCTTGCCACGTGTGAGAAGGGTTTTTCGATAGAGGACCCCAGAGATTAAGGAATAGCATGCCGCTTCCAACTTAAATCTCCTTTTGTCGCTTACAGAGGAATGAACCTCCCCAACTTTGAGGTAGTGAACAAAGGGATCTATTCATGACATGCGCTGATTTATTTCCATAACATTTTCCTTGTCCACCGTGGGACGAAATAACTTTATGAGAGTTCCCCCGACGAGGATTCCACACTTTTCTAAATCGTCAGCCTCAGCATTTTCTTCCCTTGGAATATGTTGGATGCTAATGGTGCAGAAATATCCTATGTACTGCTTGGCAAGGGTCAAATGCCTTTGCAGAGTTGGTTCCCTTGTCTTGAAAGTGTCGTTAATCTGCGAAGCCATTACCATCGAGTCCGTGTTGACTTCTATGTCATCAGTGTCGATCTCTCGAGCTAGGATAGCCCGGATACTAATGCTTCGTACTCTGTCTGATTGTTCGTGGTGGGAAAATGGAATTTGACCGCTTGCTCAATCCTGGTGTCGTTTGGGCTGATCAGGCTGATTTCTGCTCCGACGGAGCTTTGCCCGGAAGCCCCATCTACAAGTATCTTTTAGTACGATGGGTCTGGAGCCTTTTGCCCAGCGGCGTCGTCATCTGCAAAGTTGGTGAGGAAGTCGGCCAAGACCCGAGCCTTGATGGCGGTCCTTGGGACATATGAAATGTCGAACTCACTGAGCTCTTTGACCAACTTTGTCAGTCGTCCTGAATGATCCGACTTCTCGAGGACGACTCTGAGGGGACGATCATCGATCACCTTGACAGAGTGACTTAAAAGTAGGGACAGAGTCTTCACGCTGAGATTATCAAGGCTAACGCCAACTTTTCAGGATCGGGTAACGTGTCTTAGCGTTTTTAGCACGTGGCTGACTTAGTGAATGAGAAACTGCCTCTGGCGCTCTTCCCGAACCAGGACTGAACTAATGGCGTCTCTACCAACACTAAGGTACAAGAGCAGATTTTCTGATTGGCGCGAACTTGGAGAAGTGGGGTGGTGGTTAACTGGCTCTTCTACTCTTCAAACGCTTGACTTCATTCCTCGGTTCACTCAAACTTCTTTCCTCCCAGAACAGTTCTGAAAAAAGGGGCGCACTTGTCCCCGGAATGCGAGATGAAGCGACTGAGTCCTGTGATTCTCCCCGCCAGCTGTTGAACTTCCTTTGGGCATTGCAGGTACTACATCTCCAGCACCGCTTTTACTTTGTCAGGATTTGGCTCCAGGCCCTGGGGGGTGAGTAGGTGCCCCAGGAATTTCTCATTACTGGCCCCGAAGATGCATTTGGCCATATTGAGCCCCATGTTGTACTTGCAGAGGGTGGCGAATGATTTCGTCAGGTCCCTGAGATGATCCTTCACCCCATGGCTCTTGATGAGGAGATAGTCGACATAGACCTCCAAATTACAGCCTTTTTAATACTTGAACACATAATCCAACATCCTCCGGTAGGTGGCTCCGACATTCTTCAATCCAAACGACATGACACGGTAACAGCAGCAACCCTCGTTTGTTATAAACAAGGTGTAGGGCACGCTCGACTCATGCATCCGTATCTGATGATAACATAAAAAGCGATTAAGAAGCACATCACTGAGAAGCCCACAACGGACTCCGCCAAGGAATCTATCCAGGGTAGCAGATATCAGTCCATGGGGCATGCCTTGTTGAGTCGGGTGATGTCAACGCACATCATCCACTTCCCGTCAGCCTTTCATACCATCACTACGTTGGAAATCCACTCTGGGTAGGCTGCCCGAACGTTTGGGGCATTTAATACTCTACTAAATTGCGGTCACTTTCATAAATTAGTTTCAATTTTTTTGTATTATCCGGCAATTTTACTATAAAAAAAGGGAAAACATACGCTAATAATTGATTTAGGAAATAATTAAGGCGTCGGTAATGATTCTAGCAGAGTGTTTAACAACTCGCTCACCTTATTCCCGTCGGAAAAGCGGGCGATTAGCAGCAAGCACTGCAAAACCGCGGTGATGTTAACGCCGGCGGTCTTCTTCTTCAAGAGCGCTGCCAGATTTGGAATAAGCTTGCAGGATCCGTTCGTGGCCTCACTGATGCAGTCGGGTATGTCCATCATCGGAGACAGCAGATCCTCGAGAGCAGCATTGATATTCATGGAGGGCTCGACATTATTATTAATACTAATAATAAGTCTTGCGCTGGCATCACTCAGCTTCTTCTTCGCGTTCTCCAGCGCCTGGATGCTCGTGCGATTCTGCTTCCATTCCAAAATGATGCTTCGAAGCGCAGAGTTGGGCTTGAGATCCAGCTTCCCCTCCGTGGATGACATCTCCTTTTTGCAAACGAGGCACAATTTCTCCCCGCCGCGGAAATACTCTTCTATCGCCTTCCTTTCGTAGCTGTGGTTGCAGGAAACGCAGGCGGGATCCTCCATAATCTTCAATGTCAAGGGGCACGAGAGGCAGAAGATGGACAAGTTCACAATCTCATCAACGCTGCACAATATGTTTAGGGTTTGGTTGAGATCCCCAAATTGAACCTCCTCCTCCTCCGGAGATTCCATGATTGGGCTGCCAATTCCACAGGCGGCGGCGGGCCGTGGATTGTTAATATCCGCTAATTTCTGAATCATTGGCTGCCGGATCCGGCCGTTTTTCTCGGCGGCGACGTACATATCAAGCCTGGAGTGGATCGCCTCCGCGTTAGCCTCGATGCTGAAGACGATGGAGTCGAGGCTATGGATGATGGCGTCGAGCTTTGCTTTATCGTGGAGGGCGGGGCTGATTTGGGTGATGGGGAGCAATCTGAGAGCATCCGCGATTTGCTTGGAGCATTGAGTCAGCTTGGAGAAGACGGAGCTGCAGAAAACAAAGCGGACGAATGAGCCTTTGGAGTTGTACCAGTCGATGGTTTCGCGGGCGGTGTTGACGGCATCCTCCATCCTGCGGAGCAAGCTGACAGCGGAGCCGAGGGCAAACTTGCCTCCTCCTCCTCCTCCTCCTCCTGGCTGCTGCTGCTGCTGCTGCTGCTGAGACTGTTCCAGATTGATGAGAAGCTCCTTGACGGAAATCATCTGAATGGAGAATCGTCGGATGTTCTCCTCCTCGTGCTTGATTCTCTCGGCCGCGGCGATTAACTCCGACACCGCGTCCACCATTCTTTTGAGCGAATCATCCCTCAGATTAGTTAGCACGTCCATGCCGGCCGTTCCGGCCGCTTTCAACTGAAACCCCCTGGCCTCTGAGCTACCACGACCATATTCTGAGAAGAGCAGAGTGGAGGGGAGCTCGGCATGGTAAAGTTAGCTGGACGGAATTTAGGGTTTTAGGATAAAGAAGAAGGCGACAGTGGCGCACTCAAATTAGCCTTTCTCCAATCATTTTCTCCAATTACGACAAAAGCGAGCAAGGCAAATTCTATTCGCTATTTGCCATTCTCCACGGTCAATATTGGAGGAGCGGTGCAGTTGAGGCTCCCTTCGGAGGAGCGGTGCGGTTTAGATTCTCATCAATAGAAGCTTGTAAATATGTTGGATCTGTAATACACAGTTAATATAGTATGTGGGACTCATCACAATACAAATTTTTTATTTATCATCCGGACCTTTCATTAGATCCGGGTGTTGTTTGAGCCCAAATCGTAGCCGCATCAAAGAAGATCGGTTTTGGACTTTACAAAATCGCACCGCATCCAAATCACGCTGTGCGGCTTGACATGTTAATGTATATTTGGACAAATAGCGGGTTCGGAGACTTAACGGGTCGGTTCGGATACACGGATATTCAATATCCGTAGTAACTCCTAGGCTCTATTCGTTTCGCAAGAATTAAAATGCAGGAATTGAAATTGACTTCAATTCCAATTCCTACAGGAATTGACTATTCCAATTCCTACAGGAATTGACTATTCCAATTCCTACAGGAATTGACTTCAATTCCAATTCTGTCGTTCGGCTAAATGCAGGAATCTATCGCGGGAATTGGATTTATTAATTTCACGGTTCCGCTCAATATTAGAATTTTTCCGTCCGAGCGCGCATTTATTTCTCCCGAGCGCATATTTTTTTCGCCCGGACGCGCATTTTGTGCCCTGGAGCGCATTTTTCGCAGTGCGCGCAGTTTTCGCATGACCGCGTATTTTTTTTGCCCGGACGCGCATTTTTTGTCGGACGAAAAATGCGCACCCGGGCGAAAAATTCTGGACCGGGTGAAAAATTCGCGCCCGGGCGAAAAAATCGCGGTCGGCCGGAAAATGCGCGCCCAGCCGGAAATTGTTCACGCGGGTGAAAAATTCGTGCCCTGGCAAAAAATTCGCACCCGGAAATATTCGCTCCCGGGCGAAAAATTCAGCCCGGGTGAAAAATTAGCGCTCGGGAGAAAATTGCGAGCCTGGGCGAAAATGCGCGCCAAAGTAAAAAAGTGTGCCCTGACAAAAACTGCGCGCCTGGGCGAAAAATGGGCGCCCGGGCGAAAAATGGGCGCTCGGGAGAAAAAATGCGCGTCCGGCCGAAAAATGTGCGTCAGGTCAAAAAATTCACGCTCGGGCGAAAAATACGCGCCCGACTAAAAAATGCAGGCCCGGGCCAAAAATTGGCGCCCGGGCAAATGAAATCGCATCCCAAAGAAAAATTCGCGCCCTGGCGAAAAATTCGTTCCCGGGCGAAAAATTTGCACCATGGCGAAAAATGGGCGCTCTGGCGAAAAATGGGCGCCCGGGCGAATAAAATTGCATCCGGCTGAAAAAATCCGCGTCCGGGCGAAAAATTTCTATTTTTCGTCCGGCTGAAAAAATCCGCGTCCGGGCGAAAAATTTGCGCTCGGGCGAAAAAATCGTGCACGGGCGAAAAATGCGCTCCTGGGTGCGCATTTTAGCTCGAGCGAAAAATGCGTGGCCGGGCGAAAAATGGTCGCTTGGGCCAAAAAATGCGCGCCCGGTCGAAAAATGCGCACCCGGGCGAAAAATGCGATCCCGGGCAGAAAAAATGTGCGCCCTGTCAAAAATTTCACTCTTTGTCAAAAAATGCGGTCCCGGGCGAACAACAAAATTTGCGTTGATATATTTTTGTGAGAGTCGGGGACTCGCTAGTAGGAGTGGGAATCACGAATGAAGATCTCGTGAGGTAAGAATTGAGGGAGGCGTGTTTCTTCTATAATCAATTCCCATTGAATTCCAATTCCAATGTAATATTATGGCCGCCGAACAGTCACAATTGGAATTGACAATTGAAAGTCAATTCCAAAGCCCCAATTCCATCGAAACGAACGGAGCCCTAGGATTTACCTATTTATACTCACCTAGGGGCAACGGATAGGTGATTCCACCTTGATCTTCATCCGAATGCTTCGAGCGACACTATCATGACATTAGCACAGTTTGGAGTCAGTGTTTGCTATGCGGTTTCGGCTTTTGCACATTTATGAAAAAACGAGTGGTTGGAAGTGAACAAATGAAAACGTAATAGTATGTGGGGGAAAGTGGTGCCCGCTGCAACCCAACCAAATAAAAAAAAACTGTATTCACAAGAAATGAGTTTTTAGCACGGCTCACTTTTGCTCAGAAATCCGAACACTTATGAAGCTACTCTATAAATGCATAAAGAGTAACAAAGTGCTGAAATAAGAAAAAGCAAAGCATGTCATCTGAACTAGTATTAGCAATGCCCTATATAATACCATACCTCTACTAATCTACTAGTTATAATGTTGACAATTAAAGCAGGAGATGAATTCTTTCAATTAAAATGATGCAGATAATTAACTATAGTAATTTTACTCTTAAAACTTATAACTGTGTGGGCTAAAAATAACTTTTAGAAGACTATCAACTATCATCATTTAAGGTTTTATAATCATAAAATCTTTACCATTCATTCCCATCCAGATATAACTTGAAACTTAGTATAATTAGTTATGCTTCCTACCCCTCTTAATTAACACACATGACATAGGAAATTAACATTCAAGCCCTTCTATAAGTTCAAGGTTGTTGGGAATGTGAGCGAATAAAATCCGACCAGAGCACCTGTTGTAATTATGTGAGCAAGCACCTGTGCGACCGCGTTCAGCGGTATGCAAGCGGAAACAATAATACAAAAAACAAAATAAAGGCACACAGAAAATTTTAACGTGAAAAACCCAATTGAGTGAAAAACCACGAGACGATCGGAGTCCAACCCGAAAAGCCTCCACTAAACTAGTGTGAAAAATACACTCAACAATTACAGGCTTTCCCACCGATCCACACAGGATCTTCACTCCTCCACCACCACTATAATCCACACAGGATTTACACAACCTTCTCTTCCAACACAACACACAATCACAAGTTATAAAGAAGAAAAGATACAAAAGGTGTGAGGAATCGTTACCCGGACGGATTGAAAATTCGTCTCAACGTCAAAGACGACGTTCCTCCAACGGTCACGAAGAGGGCGGCTACAACAAAGCCCTTCCCAAAGAAACCTCAGATCACAAACGGCAGAGGCTTGCGGCTCCAGCAAACGGCAACAGAGGCAGCGAATTCAATCTGCTCCAGCAGAACACGAGGGCGGCGGCCCCTTGCTTCTCCAGCAAGCACGAGGGCGGCGGCCGATAACATGCTGCTACAGAAAAATAGGAGAATGGGCGGCTTGCTTCGGCTTCAGCAAACACCAACAGAGGGGCGGTCGGTCTCTTGCACTCCAGCAAACCCGAAGAGGAACGGCCGGCAGTTTCTTGTGGCTCCCGGAAATCGCAGGAGCAAAGGGCTGAGGAGAAAACTCTATCACGCTGCTTTTTTCTAGATCTGGGTCAGCGAGTCAAAGAGGGAGGCCCGACTGCTAAATATTTATTTTCCCTGTCTTAATTAGCGGTTACAGGAAGAATAAAATAATGTCATTAATTAATTCCATTCAATCCAGACATTCTGAATGGCAAAACAGAATGCACGAGGTTGTAACCTATCTTTTTCGTGGTTGCAATTTTTCTGCCAGATTTTAATAATCGCAGAAATTTGCCCTTTTAATTTCCTTGCGCGCCCGGTGGTAGAATCACGAGCCGTACCTGGCGCGCCCGGTAGTTTTTACCGACTCAGATGGGAACCACTCCCAACAAATCTCCCCCTTCACACATCGAGGCGGAAGAAACCGCCATCCCGGCGATTCTTCTTCAACCCACTGCTGTAACGCTCGAACTTCCAGGCCAGCTTGGTTAGAATCGTCTTGGTCAACATGTCTGCCCCATTATCATCGGTGTGCACCTTCTCCAGAAAATCAAGCTCCTTCTGCTCCAGGACATCGCGTATCCATGATGATACCACGGATGTCGAATGTGCTTCGGTCCTCGAGCATGGAAAGCATTGGATTCTTGGCCCTAACTGGTGAATAGCTCTCCTTGACTGTCACACAAGAGTGTGTATCGGTCCTGAGTGAATCCAAGCTCAAAACTTGATGAATCTCTTCATCCAAAGCAACTCCTTCAACCATATGGCTTCTTACAGGCATGTGTAACCGGGCAATAAACTCAGCATTCCGTGGTGGACGAGAGTGCAACACACTTCCTTGCCGTCGACTCATCTCAACTGCCCACGAGACAACTCCCCCTGCAAACAGGGTAAAGACATCCCATGTGGACCTCCTGACTGTCCAGATCTCCTAGAATCCACATCTCCAGCCATGTCCGCATCAGTGTAGCCCAACCAGCGTCCAGGACTCACTGTCCCATCAACAGCACCTTCAAAGCAAATCAGAGTAGTTTGAAGTGCCGCGAAAATACCTGAACAGGTATCTCAGTATCCACTTCACTGCGCTTCCAATGCTCTCTTCCCAGGATTTGGCCATGTACCTGCTCAACACTCTCACTGACGGTCCCAATAGCATGCACAATGTCTGGACGAGTACACAACCATCGGCATACATGAAGACGCTCCCCAACTGCAGCACTAGCATACAGGAACCTTATCCATGTATAGCCTTCGATCTCCTCGGGTGTGTCTTGGGGCACTGATCAGTCCGCAGATAATTTCTCCCTGAACCGTGAGCTGCATAGAGGGCACGCTCACCAGGTTCTACAGTCAGCCATGATCCATATCAAATCTTCTGCAACACCTCTTCGGATGTACCTTTGCTCCTGTGACCCAACCAAAGCTTCTTCTGGCTCCCCTGGTCCCTGCGTAATGTGCATCCCCAAGAATAGTTTTCACACTTGCTGGCCCCAGAATCCTTCATCTTCAAAAGTGGAACTCAACTGCCGAGAGCAGCTTCTTCAACTTGTTGGATCAGCTTAATGCGCGCAGTGTTCCTCCCGACGATCAACATATCGTCCATCGTACAGTAGAGTGTCAAGAAAGTGTAGTGCTCTCCCTTCCTTTGGAGCATACTGCTTGACAAACACGCAATGGTCAAGGGTGGTCCTCCTGAAGTTCGATCCTTTCAAAACCTGATTCCAGCATGAAAGGTGTCAAACTTCTGGTATACCACATCCTGTCGCGGGGCCTGCTTCAGGCCATACAGGGAACTCTTCTGCAAGCCTGCACACCAGATCCTTCCTTTCCCTTGGCCTCGAACACTAAAACCCTTCAGGCTTGCTCGCATGTATAGATCTCCTCCTCCAAGATCGCCCGTGCAAGAAATGCGGTCTTTGACATCCATCTTGCTCTAATCTCCAAGTCATAGCACAACGGCAATGCGAGGCCGAGTACAACCATCCTGAATAGAAGTGAGCATCTGGCTACCACAGGTGAGAAGATCTCATCGAATAGTCTACACACCTATCAACCTGTCCAGAAACCCCTTGGCACCGCCAGCCTGGCCTTGTACTTCTCCACAAGGTGTGGAGGAATCACATCTGCCTTCACCTTCTGCTTGAAAATCCCACCGATTCTACTCCCAATGGTCTTCTTCCTCCCTTTGGAAGCTTGCACAGACTCACCAAGTCATATGTGTGGTTCTTCCTACAGCGGCTGGGAAACCATCTCCTCCTGCCATAGCATATGCTCCCACAGACGCTTTGCATCAGCGTGCTCTTCACAGCCTTGCATCATAACTTGGCTCAAATGGGATCTCCCCCAAGCATGTTCAGCCAGCAATATTGAACTGCTCCAACAGCACTATAGGGAATATCTAGCGGAGTGGGTGCCTGGCTCGATCAGACCTCCGCAGGGCCTGCTCTGAGCGTGCTGGGGCAGACACATGGAACATCAGGCAACTATCCTCTTCTGACTCATCACTAAAGTTCACTTCCTCCAAAACATCAGTGGTGATATCATGAGTCTAGAAGGGTATCGGTGACCAGCTGTAGTGGTTACCGAGCATCAGGCTCAATAGAGGGGCCTCCTCAGTGTCGGCATGCTCCAACTATAGGCGACTCTACAACAGTGGGAGAGTCAACCTCTCTGCAACTTTCACCTTATGGCCTCTTGTGTAGTGATCACCAACAATCTGAGGACGGGCTTCACTGAAAGACCAGCATCACTTGCTATACGTCACAAGCTTCTTCGTCAACTGGATTCCAAAGCTAATATGTACCCAAACTCTCCACTGTGATGCCTTCTTTGTAGCCCCAAGAAAAAATGCATCTGTCGGGTCTTCGATATCCAACTTTGATCCCCTTTCGTCCCTTTGGGAATGTGCACGTAAAGGCATTTGCACACCAAATACCCGCAAGTGACTATAAGCCAAATTTGGGGTCTTCTTCCCATTGACCAGACCCTATGGCCTCAAAGGGGGTACATCCCCTTCACTGCAGATGCTGAACTCGGAGAGAGATTGATGTTCTTCAAATAATTAGCGCTACAGTAAGAAGAGCCTCCGCTTCAGCCCAGAACATCCCTGACATCTTCCCAAACTCAGCCCAACTGAGCATGCACCTGAATCCTTCTCCAACAGTGTCCGATTCATCCTCTTCAGACTACGCCATTCAGCTGCTGGCGTCTTCGACGGCGTGGTCTTCTCATATCTGATGCCAATGTGTAACGACCCCATCCGTTACATGACGTACTAGCTAGAAAGCGTCCGGCCGGGGCCCCACACTATATGCCACAAACAGACGGTGAGGTCACAGGATAATACCAAACCAAACGAATCCGTTAACTCAGAGCATTCTAGCGGAAGCTTTAACCTTCACAACTTTGAACTCTAAACAGGAATGTCCAATATATAAACCACCTGGTTATATATATACCACGGAATGTACAACAAATACAAGGGTTTGGCCTTAAGGCCTTACAGTTCCTCTTTACATACAACATGTTTTACAAACCTCGGCGCGCAGGCCGGACCATACATGAGAAAGTACAAGCCAAGAAAACCTGGAATAATCATCAGCCATTCGAAAGATACATAATAGCCTTCAAGGGCTAGCCACAGCAGCAGGGATGGAACTGAACAGTAGGGCTTCAGCGAATACATCATTTACCACTTGGCTCAAATCCAAGCACCTACACGGGAACAATCCACCCAACCGGTGGCAAACAATGCAACGGTCAGCTTTCAGCTGACCCTGAATTAGCTAACAATCCTACCCCTTCTGCTTGCCGAGTAGGCAATGAGCATTCTTTCCCTGCAAGCATGGCATCATCAAATAGCAACTCGATGGTGCGCGCATGGGCACATTCAAGCCATCCACAACTATCTGGCCACACGATGCCCGACAGTCCGTGCATCTCAGGGCACATTCTCGGTGTACTGGAATACCAGGGTCAACACCAGCCGTCTGGTGCCACAGCCTGGTACTTTGAGCATCCTCCTAGGTCCTCCTCTCCGGCGCGCGGGCCTTCAGAGACTCTCATTAGGCGCTCCACTAGGCAAAACCACTGTATAACCAGGCTTCCAAGTCGGAGCTTGGACCTAACGCAGTGTACGGATCCATGCCTAACCCCTCGTTGGCGATCACCAGTCGCCGTGCCACCTCGAATACGGAAGTCATCCTGCATGAGTGCTATTTATAGGCGCGGGTCGGTTTCACCTTTCCTGTTCGGCAAACTCTGCCGTTTTCATCGAGTTGCCATAGATCCCAACCGAGCTCAGATTCCTGCTCACAAAGTGGCAACACGCGGCCACAAGAGTGTGCATCCAACCCCCGGAAGGGTCTTCGTAGTTTCCTTGGACCATCGTCCAGTACTCACCTTGCCGCGACCAATGATCTGCAACAGGTAGGAACAAGGCATCATCCCCAAGCCATAGGCATCACCAAGCCATAATCACGGAGCCTTCCTCCGATATGCAAACAAGCATCACCAATCCAGACCACGTGCCTGTGAGATGGGCTTCACACAGCATGCCTGGTAAGAGCCGTACTCCAATTCCGGCCTCTAACAAGGGGGACTTCAACATATCTACCCCAAGGGACACCACAACCCACCGCACACTCGCGGGGAAGGGTTTTCCCTATGCAATGCAGAAAAGAAGGACTTCACATGTCCAAGAAGGGAGATCGTTACCCTTGTCGATCTCTTCGGAGCCATCGAAAACGAGCCGGTTAGAAAGAACCGCAGCAGCCTTGCCTTCACAACGCCGGCTTCGGATCACGAATCGGACCACGGGAACTCCGCCGGTGGCTTGACTCTCCTCCTCCTTCTTTCTCTCTTGGACTCTCTTTGGGACTCTCTTCCTTAAGCCAAATGAAGAATGACTTCTTCATTCTTCAACCTCACGTATTACAATTCCAGCCAGGAAACCACCTTGGCCCTTGGATCAAAAGAGAGAAAACTGAACGGCTGAGATTTTCCCAAAAACTCTATTTTTGGCTGACTTGGACCTGTGACACGAGACCGTGTCTCGAGATCCAGGCCTTGTTTGTGTCCCTTTAAGCGGCACACACAGTTTGAACCGACTGAACAACACGGGCGAGATCTGGACACGCCCGTGTCGAACCTGACACGCCTTGTTGGTCATTCTTGAGACACGCCCGTGCTCTCCTGGTCTACACGGTACTCACCGATTTCCAAGAACCAGTAGCACGGGTCGGGACACCGGCAGCTGACACAAGTGAGTGCCCTGTGTCCAGCCTGACACGCCCGTGTTCCCGGCAACGATGTTCAAGGTCGTGTGCGGCTCGGACAAGAATCCGGCCAAATTTCGAACAAAGTAATTCGAACACGCCCTGGGACACGCCCGTGTCGAAGGCCGTGTCCCAGGCTCCGACGATCGTCGACTCTCACCAACGTCGACTAGAGATCCTGAACATGACCCTGGGACAACGCCCGTGTTGAAATTGGTCCCAGGCCATGTTCACCCGACACGAAGGACACACCCGTGTCCCAGGCCGTTGTCAAACCAGCTTCTGCTACCTCAAACTTCAATGTTGAGTCTTGTTCACAAGGGGCCTTGCTCTGATATAGGGTGTTACCAACCCTCCATAGACCTTGGCCGGAAGTCAAAATTTCCTCCCGATCACATTTGCACGGTAAGGAAACAAAACAGAGTCTGTGAGCAAAGAGTCTGATAAGACCTTTGGCTTTTCGATCTGTCTATAACAAAAAGTACCACGGCTGCAACCAGTTCATCCACAGCAGCCTTCTCGGTTGGTGGATCAACTCAGCTCGCATGGTCTGCTCCCGCCACAAATCCCATGTTAGCTCTTCACGGCCACAATTGATCCTCCATCGGACCTTGACCATCTTCCACAGATCAAATCTTTGCTTCCATCGAACTGTTTCTCGGCTCGATCTCGATCCGAATGGGTCTAACACCTCGTCGTGAACTCATACTCTGACCGGTACCCGATCATTCTCCACTACTTGAGCTGGAACCTTCACCGCCTGATACCAAGGACTGAGATAAGAAACACGTCATGTAATCCACCCAAGTCCGCTGAGAAGAGGCAAAGTCGAATAAGCAGCTTCCCCAACTCGCTCCAACACCTCAAATGGACCAAGATACCTCGCAGACTTAGCTTTTTCAAACACAAGCACAGAATCCTGGACAACACCTTTGAAGGGTTTGATCTTCAAATATAGAGGTTCACCCACCGCGAACTCCACGTTCCGGTGCTTGGCAATGTAGTACTTTGCTTGACGATCTTGGGCTATCAATAGCCCTCCCGAATAGAGCGTATGAGCGAAGTAGCTCTTCGACTTCCTTTTTCCCACTTTAGTATTCGCCTGCTTCTGCCAAGCTAACGGTTACGGGTTACATATAGGCTTCAAAGCCGATACCTACTCTTCTTTTGGCAAATTCGAAAGGAAAAAACTCCCCTTCCAACGATAAACTCTATACCAAAGTCTAGGAAATACGGACGTCCTCCATCTCTCTGAAATTGCTTCGCTTACCCTATCCCCGAAAAAACGGGATATAAATACTCAAGAAAAAACAACCAATTTTGTACCCAACATTTGATGAACGAGCCGCCAATCATTCGATGTGAACCGGATCACGGTCACTACGATGCTCACCCGAGGTCGACGCTCGACGATCCAGTGCAGTCGAACAACTTGCTCCACATAAAGCTTGGCCAATGTTTCCACTGACGATCGTCTCTTCTGTTTGGAAGGAAGTGCGCCACTTTTGTCAACGGTCGACATCCAGCTGAGGTCGACCGCGTGAGCTCGACGACGAAATCATCGAAATGTTATCCTTCCTCAAAGGTAACGACTTCAGGAACAAGCCAGGCTTCTGGCTGCTTCACACGCACAGGTCATTTAGCCTTGCCTCTTTCTTTAGTCCGGGCCAGCTCACTCTGTACATCTTTGGCTAACCCGATGTGAGAAACAAGAGGCCCTGAAGTGACTTCACCACCCCAACACACATGACATAGGAAATTAACATTCAAGCTCTTCTATAAGTTCACACTTGGGAATGTGAGCGAATTTCCGATCAGAGCACCTGTTGTAATTATGCGAGCGAGCACCATGTGCGACTGCATTCATCAAGCTCCGTTGCTCGGAAACAATCGGTCCGCAATACAAAAAACAAAATTGGCACACAGAAACATGCATTTAACGGTTGACGCACCCAATTGAGTCAAAAACCACGGGACGATCGGAGTTCCAACCTGGAAAGCCTCCACTAAACTAGCTGATCACACTGCAACAATTACAGGCTTTCCCATCGATCTACACAGCGATCTCCACTCCTTCCACGGGGGTATAGTGAATCTCGACACAGGATGTAGTCACCGAGGACTCCATCCATCTTCGTTGTCAACACAACATATTCAGATCACAAGTTCTAAAGAAGAAAAGATCCAACAAATACTTTAGGCTGTGAGGAATCGTTAGATATCCCGGACGCCATATAGATTGAAAATTCGTCCCAACGTTGAGCAAAGACGACGTTCCTCCAACGGTCATGAAGAGGGGTAATTCGGCTACAACTTTCAAAGCCCTTCCCAAAGAAACCTCGGATCACAAATGGCGGAGGCTTGCGGCTCCAGCAAACGGCAACAGAGGCAGCGACTTAGATCTCAACCCATCTGCTCCACACGCAGTCAACACGAGGGCAGCGGCCCCTTGCTTCAAGTCCAGCAAGCACGAGGGCGGCACTCCGGCCGATAACTTTTGATCTTTTCTCGCAGCGTGGTCACAGGAAAACAATCCGTGAGAATGGGGGGCTTGCTTCGGCTTCAGCAAACACGTCAACAGAGGGGCGGCCGCAAGTCTCTTGCAAGGAAGCTCCAGCAAACCCGGCCACTGAGACATCACTGGCCAACTCGGCCGGCAGTTTCTTCAACGGATCCACCGGATACCCTCCCGCTTACCACATGGCCTAAATCGCAGGAGCAAGGGGCTGAGGAGAGCCAAACTCTATCACTTTGAGAACTGCAAAAAGCTTTTCCTCTATTCTCAGGGTCAGCGAGTCAAAGAGGGAGGCCAACGGCTGCTAAATATTTGCGTGATCCTTTCCGACTGTCTTAATTAGCGGTTACAGGAAGATGTCATCGAAAACACAATAATGTCAAACAAATCCAAATAATTCGGAACGTTCGATGCATTAGGTCAAAATCCAGAAGGCGCATTCTGGCCGAATGGCATTACCGTGAACTCAGAATGCACGAGGTTGTTCCAACCTATCTTTTCCGAGGTTGCAACTTTTCTGCCAGATTTTAATAATCGCAACTTGAAATTCGCCCTTTTAATTTCCTTGCGCGCCCGGTGGTAGAATCAAAGAGCCGTACAATCCGGCGGAATCGCCCGATATTTGTTTTTACCGACTCAGCTTATGGGAATCACTCCGGTAGTCAATACAAACCGTAAGCTCCGTCTTTCTTCTTCACATCGAGGCGGAAGAAACAGGCGCCATCCAAGGTGACAATTGGGCGTTAACGCAACGCTCGAACTTCCCCCTTAGAATCGTCTTGGTAAACATCTCTGCCCCATTATGGAGAGCGGGCCATCGGTGTGCACTTCCAACTCAGAAGATCAATCTCCTTCTGCTGGGGTGGTAACCAGGACATCGGAAACACATCGGCAATGATACCACGTGTCGAACTGTGCACTTCGACCTCGAGTGAAACATTGGGTTCTTCCCCAGGTGAATGGCTCTCTGACTGCCCTTCCGAACACAAGAGTGTGTATCAGACCAGAGTGAATCCAAGCTCCTCGATACCAGAATCTCTTCGTCCAAAGCAACTCCTTCCCAGCCTCAGTAACCGGAGTTGCAATCAACTAAAGGCAGCCTCCGTGGTGGACAGTGCAACCAAAGCACATCTGCAATCTCGATGCCCACGAGACAGCTCCCCCTGCAAATAGAATCATGTATCCTGACATCGATCTCCTATTTGCAATCCACATCGCAGCCATGTCCGCATCAGTGTAGCCCAACAGCTCATTCGGCAATAGCACTGTCCCCAAATCTCAACGTCAAGTCTGACTTAGTACCCCAATGCAGATATCGAAATCCACTTCACAGAAAAGAATGCGAAGCACCCGTATCAAACAATGGGCTCTCGCCCAGGATTGGAGAGAAATCTACTGACGGTCCGAATAGCATGCGACAAAGTCTGGACGAGCACACACAACATCGCACAAGCTAAACATGAGGCGACCAACTACCAGCACCAGCAAGTACGGAACTAAATCAACTCTGTACCTGTGAGCGTCACTTTGCTATCGCTCCTCGGGTGTGCTGGGGCCAAGTGATCAGTTCGGGGTAAGCCTGAAGTGAGCTGCAAGAGAATCACGCTCACCGCTTTGCCTGATCCAGCATATCGACGCACCCGTCTTCTTTTCCCCTTTGGGCTGAACACCTTTCGAATGTACCGCTATATGCCCCACCCGTGCCACAGTTATAGCATGTACGAGTAATCTGGCTCCCCTGTCCCTGCAAATGTGCATCCCGACACAAATAGGTTTTCGTAGTCACTTGCCCAGATGGCTTGGACTTTGCCCCCTTTCTCTGGTAAAACGACTGCTTGGGCGAGGTGCTTGAAACTCAACTGCCGCTTCAACAACCAGCCCTTATTCCCTTACACTGCGCGCAGTGTTCCTCCCGACGATCAACATATCGTCGCACGTACAGTAGAAAAACGCCTGATAAAATCCTCTGGAGCATACTGCTTGACAAGCAGGAATCGCAATGGTCAAGGGTGGTCCCGCAATCCTTCATAGAAGTCGATCTCGTTTTCCTTTGGTCATGAAAGAGTCAAACTTCCTGTACCATTGTCGCGGGGCAACTGCTTTAGGCCATACAAACTCTTCTGCAAGTAGATATCGGCACACCAGACCTTCCTTTCCCCTTGCTTTAACACTAAAACTCATTTTCCATAGGCGTTGCGCCGCTGGGATGTTTCGCCAGAAATAGCTCGAGAGAACTCCTCGAGATCGCCATGCAGAAAGGCTTGGTTAATTGACATCCATCTGCTCTATCGCAAAGTGTAGCTCAACCTCGCAGCGAGGCCGAGTACAACACGCGCCTCCCCTTCAATAGATGACAGGTGGCTTCACCACAGGTGACCTTAAGAGTTTCCTCATCGAAGTCTACACCCTGATCGCTGTCCATTATCCTCTTGACACGCGATAACCAATCTTCCGCCTGGCCTTGGGGATCCCATTCTGCAAACGGTGTGGAGGAATCACCCTGAAGCTTCACCCTGAAAATCCACCGATTCTTCAACTGTCGCCTTATTTCCCTTAGGCAATCTACAGCCAAGTCATATGTGTGGTTCTTCATACAGCGAACTGCATCTCCTCCTGCATAGCATCTGTCCACAGACGCTTCTCCGTGCTCTCCACAGCCTCATCATAACTCTCAGGCTCCCCCCGCATCAGCCAGCAATATAGCGAACTTTCCGCAGATGTAGAATGTTGGCATCTAGCGGGTGGGTGCCTGGCTCGATCAGACCTCCACAGGGCCTGCTCAGACTGCCCAGCACCACTGTGTCCCTATAGGGGCAGGCACATCATTAACAGTATGCAAGCAAAACAACACAAAGAGGAACGCGCAGATATCCTCAAACAAGTGACTCCTGGTTCACCATCAGTGGTGATATTAGCATGATCCAGAAGGGTATCGCACAAACACGTGCTCGCCACCCCACAAAAGAATGACCACGAATGAAAGAGGAAGACCGACAAAAGCTCAGGATCAATAGCCTCCTCGTGAATGTAGAAGGTCGGCCGGATCTCCAACTATAGGCCACAAACAGACGGTGAGGTCACAGGATACAAACCAAACGAATCAACTCAGAGCATTCTAGGGAGCTTTAGTTACAACTTTGAACTCAATGTCCAATATATAAACACCTTTATATATATCCTCATGATCACCAACAATTTGGCTGGCCTTATCCTCACTAAAATGTTTTACAAACCTCGCATCATGAGTACGGAAAACAAAACACAGCTACCTTCAAGTACAAGCAGCAGCAACAGTTCTTCAGCCCATCATTTACTCTCTCCAACTGGAACAATCCACCCAACCGGTGGCAAAGAACATATACCCAATTATAACAATCCTACCCCTTTCTCGGGGCAAGCATTCTCTCCACATCATCAAATAGCAACTATGTGCGCGCAGGCACATTCAAGTACAACTATCGCCGGCCCGACAGTCCGTGCACCAGGGCCATTCTTGGTGTAGAAAAGGGTCAAACCACCGTCTACACGGTATTTGAGCATTCTAGTCTTTCCGGCGCGCGACTGTCTCATTAGGGTCCAACAAAACCTTCGGCTTCCAATCCACCTACGCAGGTACGGATCAGCCACCCCCCGTGATCTGCCACCTTATGGAAGTATCGTATTTATAGGCGCGGGTCGGTTTCACCTTTCCTGTTCGGCAATCCTTTTCATCGAGTTGCAGCCCAACGGCTCAACCTCTCACAAAGGGACAAGAGTTGCATCCAAACCTCTTCATTTCCTAGTCCAGCTTCCTGCCGCACAAAGGTAGGAACTCACAAGCCATAGGCATCACAAGCAGCCAAAAACAAGCATACCCGCAAGTGGGCTTCACACAGCATAGAGCCGTAAATTCCAGCCTCTAGGGGGACTCACATTTCCCAAGGGACACCACAACCCACCGCACACTCGCGGGGACAATGCAGAAAAGAAGGACCCTGTCCAAGAAGGGAGATCTTACCCTTGGATCTCTTCGACATCCGAGCCGGTTAGAAAGAACCAGCAGCCTGCCTTCAAACGCCGGCTGCACGAATGAACGGGAACTCGGGTGGCTTGCTCTCCTCCTCCTTCTTTCTCTCTTCCACTCTCTTTCTCTCTTCCTTAAGAGAGATTTCTTCATTCTTCCCTCACGATTAATCCAGACATGCCCTTGGACAAAAGAGAGAAAACTACGGCCGAGTTTTCCCAAAAACTCTATTTTTGAAGGCCTGTGACACGCCTGTCGCCGTGTACCAGCGGCAACACAGTTTGAACCCTGACAACACGCTCGACACGCCCGTCGACTCAGCCCGTGTCATTCTTGAGCACGCCCGTGCTCCTGCTACCGAACCGATCCAAAACCAGTCACGGGTCCAACACACGCCCGTGTCCGACACGCCCGTTCCCGGCCGTGTTCAAGGCCGTCCTCGGACAAGAATCAAATTTCGAAAAATAATTCGAACACGCCCTACACGCCCGTGTCGAAGGCCGTTCAGCTGCGGCGACTCTCAAACGTCTAGCCTCGCCCTGGGACACGCCCGGGGCCGTGTACACCCGACACGCCCTGGGACACGCCCGTCCCAGGCCGTCAAACAGCCTGTCTCAAACTTCATGATCTTTTTGGGGCCTTTTTGGGGTGTTACACCATGGTCCCTGCAGTACTCGTCAAACGGACCAATGTACTCTCCCCCGTTGTCGGACCTGATGCATCTCAGCTTATTCCCAGACTGTCTCTCCACCTCAGTGTGGAATCTCTTCAAAGTATCAAGGACCTGATCTTTTGGTCTTGAGAGCATAGACCCAAAGCTTCCTTGAATCTCCTCTATTCTGGACCTTCAGAGGTCTGCAAACATCAGTATGAACTAGCTCCAAAGGCTCCGCTCTCCTGGTGGATGTGTGGTTGTGGAATGAAACTCTATTCTGCTTCCCAAACATGCAGTGGTCACACCTCTCCAAGTGAACATCAGAAATTTCACTGATCAGCTTCTTCTTTGCCAGGCATCCCAATCCCTTCCGGCTAATGTGTGTCAGCCTCCTGTGCCATAAGGAAGTGGATGTCTCATCCCTGACGGAGTTGGCCTGAGCAACTTCAGGCCTCCCCTCCATGTAGTACAAGCCAGAATATCTATAACCCCTGGCCATCACAAGTGATCCCCGGATCAGCTTCAAGAAATCTCCTCCAAAGACACTCAGGTGTCCTTCATCTCTAAGTCTGCCAACAGATATCAGATTGAAGCGAATGCCTGGCACTTGTTACACATCCCTCAGAACAAGTAAGGCTCCAGTACTCGTCTTTAAATGCATGTATCCACGCCCAAGCACCTTGGACGTATCCCCATTGCCCATCCTCAACACCCCACAGTCATGAGTGATGTAAGTGACAAATAACTCCATGTTGTGAGAGACATGCGTAGAGGCTCCAGAATCAACGATCCAGCATCGGTCATCACACTCGAGTGCAGCAGTGACGTCATCGCCAACAATAATGACGTCGTCCTCCTCTGTCGAAACGGTGGCTGTCGTGTGACCCTCATCTTTGCCCTCAGTGGCAACTCCCTTCTTCCTCTGGTCATTCTTCAACGAGTAGCAAAATTTCTTGATGTGGCCATTCTTATGACAGTAGTGGCATTCCACGTTCTGATAACGTGACTTCGACTTGCCCCTACTCTGACTTCTGTCCTCCTTCCTATCTCGGCTCTTACTCCTTCCTCTCCCCCTGGACTCAGTATAGAGAACGTCAGCTCGTGAAGAAGAGCCTTAAGTCCCCTGATACTTTCGTCTCACCACCTCATTCAAGATCCCACTCTTGGCGATCTCCATGGAAACAATCCCCTGGGGGGAAGAATTGATCAGAGATACTCTGACCATCTCCCAAGAGTCTGGAAGTGACTTGAGAAGCCATAATGCATTCACCTCATTTTCGAAGGTCACCTTCATAGCAGTTAGACGATCAATAATTCCCTGGAACTCGTTGACATGATCCAAAATGGGTGAGCCCTCCCGGTATCTGAACTCTGTTGGGTCCGGCGTTCCTTCACTTGACCCGTGGCGCTCTGCTACTTATATAAAAAATTAAGTAGCGCCCTCTCCAACAGTCCGAGCTTTTGGTGCAGTTGGTTATGCGCTTGATCCTTCAATTGGTATCAGAGGAGGTTACGGGTTCAAGACCGGGGGGCGCTATTAAATCCTGATTTTTTCCCTTCTACCTGTGTGGGTCCGGTGGGTCAGGTAACCGTGGACATGTGGTAACCCCACCTCTGAGCCGTGTGGGCCATGTGGTAACCCCACCTCTGAGCCGACGGGTTGTACTGGACGCCGGGGGGGATTGTTGGGTCCGGCGTTCCTTTACTTGACCCGTGGCGCTCTGCTACTTATATAAAAAATTAAGTAGCGCCATCTCCAACAGTCCGGGCTTTTGGTGCAGTTGGGTATGCGCTTGATCCTTCAAACTCTCCAAGCTTCTTCAGCAAATACAACTTGTTGATGCCCGTACTCTTGGCATACAAGGTCTCGAGCGTCTTCCACAGATCCTTTGCATCATTGATACTAGCCACATGGTTATAGACATTCGGCTCTACGAACCGTCTAATAAACCCACACAGCTTCTGATGCTCCACCTTCCATTTTGCCGGATCTGTGTCCTTTGGCATCTCCTCAAAGATAAGAGCATGCCAACCCTTCACATATATCAAATCCTCCATCAGTAGATGCCACTGGTGATAATTGGCACCATTCAACTTTACCATCTGATCCGAACCAGAACCTGATGTGGACTCCATCTCGCTCTGCCAACTGGTCGGACCGACCACTGATCTTTGAGTTGACTATCTCAAAGTATGCAACTAGAGAGGATAGCCAGCGGGCCAATGGTCATAAACTACCACTCCCAATTGCACACCCGAGATCCCGATCGACTCGTCCTGAAACCCCAAAGGTCAGCCCGGTAACTGCTCTGTCACTGAACCTGCTCGATCACGAACCTCCATCTGATACCACTTGTTGGGAATGTGAGCGAATAAAACCCGACCAGAGCACCTGTTGCAATTATGCGAGCGAGCACCTGTACGACCGCGTTCAGCGCTATGCAAGCGGAAACAATAATACAAAAAACAAAATAAAGGCACACATAAAATTTTAACGTGGAAAACCCAATTGGGTGAAAAACCACGGGACGATCGGAGTCCAACCCGGAAAGCCTCCACTAAACTAGTGTGAAAAACACACTCAACAATTACAGGCTTTCCCACTGATCCACACAGGATCTCCACTCCACCACCACTACAATCCACACAGGATTTACACAACCTTCTCTTCCAACACAACACACTATCACAAGTTTTAAAGAAGAAAAGATGCAAAAGGTGTGAGAAATCGTTACCCGGACGGATTGAAAATTTATCTCAACGTCAAAGACGACGTTCCTCCAACGGTCACGAAGAGGGCGGCTACAACAAAGCCCTTCCCAAATAAACCTCGGATCACAAACGACGGCGGCTTGCGGCTCCAGCAAACGGCAACAGAGGCAGCGACTTCAATCTGCTCCAGCAGAACACGAGGGTGGCGGCCCCTTGCTTCTCCAGCAAGCATGAGGGCGGCGACCGATAACTTGCTGCTATAGAAAAACAGGAGAACGGGCGACTTGCTTCGGCTTCAGCAAACACCAACAGAGGGGCGTCCGGTCTCTTGCGCTCCAGCGAACCCGAAGAGGAACGACCGACAGTTTCTTGTGGCTCCCGAAAATCGCAGGAGCAAGGGGCTGAGGAGAAAACTCTATCACGCTGCTTTTTTCTAGATCTGGGTCGGCTAGTCAAAGAGGGAGGCCCGACTGCTAAATATTTATTTTCCCTATCTTAATTAGCGGTTACAGGAAGAATAAAATAATGCCATTAATTAATTTCATTCAATCCAGACATTCTGAATGGCAAAACAGAATGCACAAGGTTGCAACCTATCTTTTCCGAGGTTGCAACTTTTCTGCCAGAATTTAATAATCATAAAAATTCGCCCATTTAATTTCCTTGCGCGTCCGGTGGTAGAATCACGAGCCGCACCTGGCGCGCTCGGTGATTTTTACCGATGGGAACCACTCCCAACAAAGGCAACCTCTACAACAAACCATTTCAAGAAATTTTTTAGATAGCATCAAATTGAACACAAGATATACAAAGTTTAGTGCTCGAGGAATGCAGTTTGTGAAGTATCATATTTTCCAAGATATAATGAGTTTAGTAAACATCAAATTTAACGACCACCTAATAAACATCATCCGTTTGAACATAAAAGTGGATGAAGTTCCTTAGGTGGACGTTAACGAATTATAATTTAAACCCCATGTTAATGACCGCCACCACTATGCTAAATGGAGCCTTAGGTTTATAAATATTTTTGGCAATTGATAATCCTACATCAATTTTGGTTATTCCTACACGCCCGATGGAAACCCACGCCCTCATTTCTTTTGCGTTGTCTCCTTGCTAATTTCCGGCCGGCGAGACCTCCTTTTTTGATGGTTTTTAGTATGTATACTCTCTCCTTGCGGATGTTTTATCTGACACATTTGAATGGCCGATATAATATCCAACCTCGTCTCCTACATCACAGTGTCTTGCTTCGGCAACCATCCTTAGAATCATTACTAAAGCAAATCTTCTTGGATGCGTGCACAAAATAGTCTGCAAAATTTCTACGAGGAGAAACACGAGGACTTAGAGCTTTTTCCTACCACATGATAACAATGGAGATAAGGATGTGATCCTCATTTCTTTTGTCAAAGCTTAGGTTTTTTTTAAAAAAAGTACTACGACAACTGTGTCCATCAAACAAAGACTACAAAAGTAGGTTCCCTACTGTGACACTGTGGCAGACAATGTTGAGGCTCCGCTCAAGATAGTCCACTAAGGCTCATCAAATGTGGAATGGCCTTATGTAGTATCTCCAGCGTAGAACCATTACACCCTAGTGACACGAAACCTGATGGGTCGTTCCGATTCGGTCCTGACACGCGCGGACATATAACCAAATACCCTGACAATCTCCTCTTATGTCCGTGGTGAGACCGGTGTCGGAAAAAGGGGTGGTGTTGAAGCCAAAAATGACCGAAGCCAAAATTGACTTCCGTGGAGTTCGACCATTGGGGAAAGGGGTGACCTCACACCTACTATGCTCGGAAGAACGTCACGGACCAAAGACTTAGGAAGCTATGAACTGACCCTCGGCTCTAGCGTGGAGGTCCCACCTCACACCCGGAAGACCTTTGAGGTCTCCCCCTCCCTAGCCAATGCTTGAGCTAGGTGCCTTGGAGGAAGAAAGCCAAAGAGATTCAAGTGGCTAAGGAATGATTGAATGCCCTCCAATGCACCCTCAAGGGTCTATTTATAGTTTTTCCAAGTCTTAGGGGTAAAATGACCAAAATGCCCCTAGGGCAAATATGCCTCAAGTCAATAGCAAACCTCCACACCGGGGGGCAAAGAAGGAAATTCCACCCCGGGGGTAAAAAGGTCCAAGGACGAGACCACGCCAAACCACACCCCCCGGCGGTCTCGCCCGGAGCTGGCCGCGCGGGCGAGACCTTGCCTGGCCGGTGGTCTCGCCCGGAGCTGACCGCGCGGGCAGGACCTCGCCTGGCTGGCGGTCTCGCCCGGAGCTGGCCGCGCGGGCGAGACCTCGCCTGGCCGGTGGTCTCGCCCGGAGCTGGCCGTGCGGGCGAGACCTCGCCTGGCCGGCGGTCTCGCCCGGAGCTGGCCGCGCGGGCGAGACCTCGCCTGGCCGGCGGTCTCGCCCGGAGCTAGACGCGCGGGCGAGACCTCGCCTGGCCGGCCGGTCTCGCCCGGAGCTGGCCGCGCGGGAGAGACCTCGCCTGGCCGGCGGTCTCGCCCGTAGCTGGCCGCGCGGGCGAGACCTCGCCTGGCCGGACGGTCTCGCCCGGAGCTGGTCACGCGGGCGAGACCTCGCCTGGCCGGCGGTCTCGCCCGGAGCTGGCCGCGTGGGCGAGACCTCGCCTGGCCGGCGGTCTTGCCCAGAGCTGGCCGCGTGGGCGAGACCTCGCCTGGCCGGCCGGTCTCGCCCCTGCTCGGGGCTAAGGGGCAGGGGGACGAGAACATGGTCTCCAGTCGACCTCGCTGCCCCCACCTCGCCCTTCACCCCGTCTAGGGGTGCCGGCCAACTTGCCGCACCCGACCCTCAAAGAAGGGGGCAAGGGGGAGGCCAATTTTTCCTCCCCTACTAGTATATCCTCAAGTTCAGGCCAAAATTGGCCCCTTAGAGTGCAAAAAAGCTCAAAAGCTTAAAAACCCAAAACTTGTCCTGCGCTTGCCGAACGGACCATACTCGGTGAATACGGGGTTGTACACAATCCCCGCTCTTTTCGAGGTTGGCACAAGCTCGGAAAGAAACATCCAACCCAACGTATTCACTAAGTGGCCTTCTTGGGAGCGAAAAAACACTTGGCCTCCCCGAGGGGTCAACCTGTCACGCCAGCTAATGGGATCCTGGGTGACGAGAAAGCCTCGGGATGAGAACACCTAGCCTCCCGAGGGGTCAACCTGTCATGGTAGCTAATTGAAGCATGGGTGACGAGACAGCCTCGGGGTCAAAAGCACTTAGCCTCCCGGGGGTCAACCTGCCATGCTAGCTGACGAGAGCCTAGGTGGCGAGTACCCCTCATGGTAAAAAACACTTAACCTCCTGGGGGGGTCAACCTGCCATGCTAGCTGATGAGAGCCTAGGTGGCGAGACCCCCTCAAGGTAAAAAACACTTGGGCTTCCACGAGAGATCAACCGGCCTTGTCAGCTAGTGAGAGCCTGACAGCGGAATCATCATCGGAGCAAAGGACTTGGGCTTCCACGAGAGATCAACCGGCCTTGTCAGCTAGTGAGAGCCTGACAACAGAATCATCATCGGAGCAAAGGACTTGGGCTTTTCACGAGAGATCAACCGGCCTTGTCAGCTAGTGAGAGCCTGATAGCGGAATCATCATCGGAGCAAAGGACTTGGGCTTCCACGAGAGATCAACCGGCCTTATCAGCTAGTGAGAGCCTGACAGCGGAATCATCATCGGAGCAAAGGACTTGGGCTTCCACGAGAGATCAACCGGCCTTGTCAGCTAGTGAGAGTCTGACAGCGGAATCATCATCGGAGCAAAGGACTTGGGCTTCCACGAGAGATCAACCGGCCTTGTCAGCTAGTGAGAGCCTGACAGCGGAATCATCATCGGAGCAAAGGACTTGGGCTTCCACGAGAGATCAACCGGTTTTGTCAGCTAGTGAGAGCCTGACAGCGGAATCATCATCGGAGCAAAGAAAGAAACGAGCCACCCTCCGAGACACTCTCGACCCTGCCAGCTGGTGTGAGCCTGGTATGAGGAGATCCTCTCGGGGGTGGGAGATGGACATGTCACCTAAGCTTTTTCAATTCCAACATCCTCTAACGGGGAAAAAAAGATGGGTTACATGACCCCTCCGACTCAGCTGGTCGGGTACTAGACTCATTACATCATAAAGAAATACAAAACTCTGCCGAGGTGAGGCTTCTTCAGAGGGCCTGGGCTTGATCTCCACTCTATTGCGGATCACTCACAAGGTCCCTCGGGTTCCCACATCGACCCGATCCTCACATATGTCTTCTCCCCCCACTCTGGGTCGAACCCCTTCAACCTGTGCCATCGGCTGAGGCTGGGCAGGGCCTCTCGCCCCCCTTACTTCCAAGAACTCGGGGAAGGTAGCCGTGGTGTGCCCCTCCACCTGGTGGAAGTCGCAGTACAGTAATGCTCTTTCTCCCCGCCTTCGGCGGGCTGGGCGATCTCTCCTGTTGCCTCTTCCTCCTCCGCATATCGCCAAGGCCTGCTGGGGTGGGGGTAGGAGATGCCTTGGGGCTTGTCTTTGGAAGTTGAACCTCCCTTGACCCCCATGAAAGTTCTCTCCACCTGGGGCGAGAGCTCGTCCTGGACCTTGGGCAGGTCTTCCCTGCTGCCTCCAGCCTGGCTCCGGACCCTCCTGAGCTCTCTGTTCCTCTCTCCTCCTTCCTTCATGATGCCTTGGGCCACCTTGCTCTTTTGGCTCCACCTCTGTCAACTTTGCCAACTTCTTCACAAAGGCCGGGTTGGCCGCCTCCATTGTTATCTCCTCTGCCGCCCTCTCCATCAGCTCCTCAAAGGAAAGGGGGGCCTTCCGGGTCAAGCTCATCTTGAAGAACCCTTCGCGCAACCCCACCGTGAATGCCATCTGGAGGGCATACCCTGGCACCTCTTGGATGTCAAGGACCTCCTCCTGGAACCTGTCAACGTAGTGGGCCAACGACTCCTCGGCCCTTTGCTTTATCAGGAAGAGGGACTCAGGACCTTTCTTCCTCTTCTTGGAGGTGGAGAAGCGAAGCTGAAAGCTCCGGCTCAAGTCTTCGAACCCAAAGATGGACCTTGGGGGAGTTGATGGAACCAGTCCCTCGCCTTCTCCTTCAAGGTGATCGCAAATAGACGTCACTTGAAGGCATCCGTCATTGGCATGATGGAGACGGCATCCTCAAACCACTGTAGGTGCTGGATAGGGTCATCCTTCCCGGTATAGTATGCTTTGTCAAGTTCCCTGAACCCCTCGGGAACGGGAGCTGAGATGATCAGCTCGCTGAAGGGTGACCCTCTGAGGTGTGGTCTCACGGTCTCTACTGGCGCGACCTGGTCGCCTAAGGGGCGAGCACTCGACGGGTTGGGGAACAGCTCCCGACCGGGGCGGTCTCGCTCGACCCCCTCTCCCATCCTCTCCTTTCCAGGTCGCCTCCCTGGGGCACTTCCTTCTCCCCCTGCAGGGGTCATCTCGCTTGGACCCCTAAGGGTCGACTCATCGAGAGGGGGTGGAGCTATCTCTTGGGGGGTTGGAGTGGAGCTGCCACCCCGAGGATCCAAACTCCGCAGCATCCCCATGATGCCTTGAATGGAAGCTATGAACTTTTCCCTTCCTACGAAGGGTCCTGGGTTGGGGAGACCACCGAGGTCATCACTACCTCCCTGATCTCCAGCCATGACACTCTCCCGAGATTTTCTGTGCTGGTCACTCTCCACGCTCACCGCACCAAAACTGTTGAAGCCAAAAATGACCGAAGCCAAAATTGACTTCCGTGGAGTTCGACCCTTGGGGAAAGGGGTGACCTCACACCTACTATGCTTGGAAGAACGTCACGGACCGAAGACTTAGGAAGCTATGAACTGACCCTCGGCTCTAGCGTGGAGGTCCCACCTCACACCCGGAAGACCTTTGAGGTCTCCCCCTCCCTAGCCAATGCTTGAGCTAGGTGCCTTGGAGGAAGAAAGCCAAAGAGATTCAAGTGGCTAAGGAATGATTGAATGCCCTCCAAGGCACCCTCAAGGGTCTATTTATAGTTTTTCCAAGTCTTAGGGGTAAAATGACAAAAATGCCCCAAGGGCAAATATGCCTCAAGTCAATAACAAACCTCCACACCGGGGGGCAAAGAAGGAAATTCCACCCTGGGGGTAAAAAGGTCCAAGGACGAGATCACGCCAACCCACACCCCCCGACGGTCTCGCCCGGAGCTGGCCGCGCAGGAGAGACCTCTCCTGGCCGGCGGTCTCGCCCGGAGCTGGCCGCGCGGGCGGGACCTCTCCTGGCCGGCGGTCTCTCCCGGAGCTGGCCGCGCGGGCGGGACCTCGCCTGGCCGGCGGTCTCGCCCAGAGCTAGCCGCGCGGGCGAGACCTCGCCTTGCCGGTGGTCTCGCCCGAAGCTGGCCGTGCGGGCGAGACCTCGCCTGGCCGGCGGTCTCGCCCGGAGCTGACCGCGCGGGCGAGACCTCGCCTGGCCGGCCGGTCTCGCCCAAAGCTGGTCGCGCGGGCGAGACCTCGCCTGGCCGGCGGTCTCGCCCGAAGCTGGCCGCGCGGGCGAGACCTCGCCTGGCCGGCGGTCTTGCCCAGAGCTTGCCGCGTGGGCGAGACCTCGCCTGGCCGGCCGGTCTCACCCCTGCTCGGGGCTAAGGGGCAGGGGGGACGAGAACATGGTCTCCAGTCGACCCCGCTGCCCCCACCTCGCCCTTCACCCTGTCTGGGGGTGCCAGCCAACTTGCCGCACCCGACCCTCAAAGAAGGGGGCAAGGGGGAGACCGATTTTTCCTTCCTCTACTAGTATATCCTCAAGTTCAGGCTAAAATTGGCCCCTTAGAGTGCAAAAAAGCTCAAAAGCTTAAAAACCCAAAACTTGTCCTGCGCTTGCCGAACAGACCCTACTCGGTGAATACGGGGTTGTACAAGTGGTGTGTGTAATGTTCAACTAGAATTCGACTCAATACACAACTGTGTCCATAACATCTGTCAGAGTAAATTGGACTTAAAGAAACAGAAGTTTGTATGCACGCATAAGAATAAAACATAAACTCAGCAGCATCACATCATAGTCAAAAGTACAATCAGAGAATCAGGTACCAAAATACCTAGTGTCTCATGACCAACTGAAGAGCAACAAAGGAAAAATTAGTCCAAACAACAGATGAAAAAAGAGAGAGCTAAACAGTGCTCTAAAGCCAAAGACAAAAAAGACCAAACAAACACTCTAGCAGTCATCGCCCAACAGGTCATCATCCTCAGGATCCCAGACTGCAAATGCTCCTCCATCAGCAACAGCTCTGTAATTTCCAACAGAGAACTTCATTCAGAATGAATTCAACCATGGAAAATGTACAAAGTATCTAGTTCTACTTATAAGAACGTAGTACTGAAAAGTTAAGATAGAAGGGCAAGTATGTAGAGTATTTAGGTTCTACCTCAGAATCTGTTATCTGTTTCCAAAAGAAACGATTTCCAAACTTCTAGACACCGCAGCTGTATCTGTGTTCCTATGTGGAATGTCACGGTTACTGTTCTTCTAAAGTTAATTGGAACTCATCAAATGTGGAATGGAACCAATAAACAGAAGAAGAGCCAAACCTAGTCAGATTGTGTTATCAAATGTGGAATAACACTCTCCTCCTAGATAAGAAAGACGAAACCATATGAAGCTGTTAACATCAAATGTGGAATGAAACAACTCACCAAATTCATACTCAGCAACCCCGAACATCAGCGGAGCACAACACGCTTGCTTTGACAAGGAAAGTGGAAAAATCAAAACATTTGGACAAAGACGGAACTGAATCGCCTAACCTTGAAACTAAGGCTGAACTTACAACGCCTTGAGTCCCATTTCCCCCACTGTTTTGATTGATCGGTCTTTAGGCATTCCTTTCGTCAATGGATAAGCCAGATTATCCTTCGATCGCACATCGATCAAAGTGATAATGCCTTGTTCTTTCAGATAATTAAGTAAAGCGTGTTTCAGTCGTACATGTCGCCTCTTAGTATTAAAAAGGACATTCTTCACAACTTGGACTGCTGCTTGATTATCACAGTACAGGCTCAAAGAATTGACTTGAAGCCTAGACAAGGGAATGTCTAGAATCAAATTCCTGATCCAATCTGCCTCTTCACCAGCTGAAGCTAAGGCAAATAACTCGGCTTCCATAGACGATAAAGCTATACAAGTCTGTCTTTTGGATTTCCAAGTGACTGCAGCGCCACCCAAAGTGAAAATAAATCCACTAGTGGACTTGCTGTTCCCAACTTCTGAACACCAGGAGGCATCAGAGTATCCTTCCAAAGTAGGAGGGTAACCAGTGTAGCACAGAGCGTGATCTTTTGTACCTTTCAAGTACCTCATCAGCCGATCTAAGGCATCCCAATGCTCTTTGCCTGGACTACTGGTAAAGCGACTCAGCATGCCAACCGAGAAGGCAATGTCTGGTCTTGTACAACTTGTGGCATACATGAGACTACCAATGATCTTTGAGTACTTTACTTGATCAACGCCGGTCCCTTCATTCGAACTCAACTTGACAGTTGGATCAATTGGTGTTTCAACAGGCCTACAATCTTTATAATCCCAGGTAGTGAGGATCTGCTCAATGTAATGAGCTTGACTTAGAGTGACACATCCTTTGTCTACTATAACTTTCATACCTAATAGGGTATCCACAGGACCAAGGTCCTTCATGTCAAATGCTTTCGCGAGAGCGGATTTAGTATCCCTCACTGCGGCAAGGTCTGACCCCAGAATCAACATGTCATCCACATATAGACATATGATGACTGTTTGATTTGACATCGAGCGGTAGTAGAGGCACTTGTCTGAGAGACTGGACTGAAATCCAACGCTCTTTACCACTTGATCAAATTTAATGTGCCACATCTTAGGTGCTTGTTTAAGCCCATAGATCGATTTATCAAGCTTGCACACTTTATCTTTTAGATCTTTATGTACATAACCTTCAGGTTGTGACATGTAGATCTCTTCATCAAGCTCTCCATTTAAGAAAGCTGTCTTTACATCCATCTGATGAACTATAAAGTTCTCGATAGAAGCTAAGGCAAGAAGAATCCTAATAGTGGATATGTGACATACAGGTGAATAGACGTCAAAATAGTCAATTTCCCTCTATTGTTTATAACCCCTAGCTACTAGACGTGCTTTATATCTGGCTATAGACCCATCACTATGTAACTTCTTCTTCAGTACCCACTTGCATCATAGAACTTTAGCTCCTTTCGGCAGGTCAACTAGATGCCAAGTGTTGTTTTGTAGCAGCGAGTTCATCTCATCATCGATGGATTCTGCCCACATTAATGCATCTCTAGATCGCATTGCTTTCTGATAGGAGAATGGATCATCCTCTAAGTGGTAGGTGACAAAATTCTCACCAAAATCCTTAGGGATTCTGTCTCTTGTAGATACTCTAAGAAGAACAGGTTCCACCTCTAGAGGTTGGGGAGCAGTGCCAGAGGGGCCAGCTTCAGGTCCTACCGTAGATTCTGAAATCATGTCAGTAGAGCCGGAGACGGTCAAACCATGATCTTTGATAAATTTGTATTCAAAGAAAATAGCATCTCTAGACTCTATCACTGTATTAGTAGATAGATCCAGAAACCGGTCAGCTGCACTATCTTCTGCACTACCTAGATAAACGCAGGTCGTTATTCTAGGTCCCACCTTAGGTCTCTTAAGGTCTTGTATTCTTACATAAGCGATACAGCCCCAAGTCTTTAGAGTGTCATATCTACAAGGATGCCCATGCCACAACTCATACGGAGTAGAGTTGAGCTTTGAATGAGTCACTCTATTTAGAATGTGATTTGTAGTTAGGACTGCTTCGCCCTAAAAGGAATTAGGCATGCCAGCTGTGAGAATCATAGAATTCAACATCTCTGTTAAAGTCCTATTCTTACGCTCAGCGATGCCGTTTGATTGGGGTGAGTAAGGAGCTGTGGTTTCTAGGATTATGCCCTCAGAGGCACAAAAGTCTCTAAACCCTGTTGCAGTGTACTCTCCTCCTCGATCACTTCTAAATCTCTTGATCTTTAGATTTAATTGATTTTCTATCCGAGATTTGAAGATCTTAAAGGTCTCGAATGTCTCATCTTTCGATTTCAATAGGTAAACATGAAAATATCTAGAAAAATTGTCGATGAATGTAATTAGATATTTCCTTCCCCCTCTTGTGGTGTGACTACGGAAATCATAGTCAACATCATTCTACCATTCATGGTTGTGAAAGACATTCCAGCTTTATCAAGCAACTCATAGAAATCAAATTCTTGGTTAAATTAGGAATTACTTTAACATGTTGTAAAATTAAAGTTTTACCTGAAGAGAGAACTAGCTCTGCAGTCCCAACATAAGTAACATCTGTCGCTCCTCCATTGCAATTCTCGACTCTATCCTTGACCGCTGAGACCTTTGAGAGAAGACCTCTGTCATTTGTGACGTGACAGGTAGCACCACTATCTAGCCACCACTCAGACGACGCACCGCGGTGACTACTCCCAATCATAGCCACGAAGGACTTAGGATCAGAGTTGTCGACCACCATGTTCGCCACATTTTGTGGGGCTTCCTCCTTTTGTCTTTTTCGGACCCTTGCATTCAGCGGCCCAGTGACCCCATTTGCCGCAGTTGTGGCACTTGCCCTTCTTCCTTTTGAGAGAAGGCTTTTTGACCGCCAACGGTGCGTGGGTATCACCCTTAGGTGTCGGGGGCTTCTGAGAAGGCTTACTAGGACGTGAAACGGAGTTGACAGCCTGTGAGGGCTGCGCAACCTGCTCCATGCTTTTCCCAGCGATGTTCTGGTCCTCAATATGGAGGAACCTTTTGAGTTCATCAAGACTTATCTTCTCTTTCAGTCGGTGCATCTCGGTCTTGAAAAAGAGCCACTCAGGAGGCAGCTTGCTCAGAATCATGTACACAAAGAGACTGTCGTCCATCTTCGAATGATCATCATCCAGCTTCTGACGCAGGTTGACCAGCTCCAAGAGTTGAGAAGTGATAGGCACATTCGCCTTGAATCTGAAGTTGAAGAACTTCTCTCCAATGAGCGACTTGAACAATCCTTCCTCCTTCTAAAAGTGCGCGTTCAGTCGATCCCAAATTTCCTTTGCAGTTTTGTAGGCTTGGTAGGTCAACGCTAGACGAGGATTCAGGGAATTCAACAGATAATCACTGCAGAAATCCTCATCCTTGTTCCACTGGTACTCGTCCACGTCCTCGACGGTAGAAGCAAAATCACTTTGAACAGTATAGAAAATTTCGCGTTCCTTCATTCCTAGTTGGACTTGAATTTTCCAACTGAGAAAATCGGAGGCGTCGAACGATTGCAACTTAACGGTGTCGAGCGCGCTTTTCTTCAACATCGTTCTAGATTTAAAATAGAAATAAGAAAATGCTAGAACGGGGTCACCTGAGCCGTGTGGAGATGTCGCTAAATCTGCAGATCCAATCCAAAAAAAATATTTTGCCCCTCTCCGTCTGAATGCAGTCGCCGAAGGCTAGAATCCCTCTGAAGTGCGCAGAGAATCCAAGTTGCACAAAAATTATTTATTTACTCCTACTGAATTTCTCGGCAGCAAGTAGCAGATCTAGTAAGAAGCAAATAACTGAGAGCAATTTGATCTTCCCTGTGATGGGATCCACAAACTGATTGCAGTGATCTCAATAGCTCCACTTTACTGGATTGAACAATCCAAATAATAAATTTAACCTTAGAAATATTTCCTCCACAATATATACTTTACTGGACTTTCTCCACTTTACTGGATTGAAAATCGGGAGGGCAACAGGAAGACGGTAAGGATCTGGATCTGCGATCTCCAGGCGGCGCACTTCAGATCTGCGAGAAGAAGCCGGATCTGGAGCGCAACGGCCGGATCTGAGCCGGAGACAGCTGGATCTGAACAGTGCTTCCCTCTCAAGTATTTTTCAGTGACTTTTGCGGAAAAGAACGGAGACGGAGACACCTTCCAGCGACTACAACGACCAAAAGATAATTATTGGTGGCAGATCTACACCAGATATGTGCAGAGAGAACAGATCTAAGCGGCTAGGCAGCAAATCCGTGCACTGGCGGCGACAAATCCAGGAGAAATGAGAGCGCCTTGTGAACCCTTTCCTTCTTCCCTGCGATCCGTCACGGCGATGGCGAGAGAAAAAAAACAGAGGAGCGGCGAGGCTCTTTCCCGAGAACAGAAACGGCGACGAGAGCTTTTCCGATCGGGAGCGGACGAAAATAACGAGAGCGGCGCATCAGATTTTCGCGAGAACGAGAGAGAGCGCGGACGGGAGAGCGGAAAACCTAATTTCCTATCTTGAGAATGTTGAGGCTCCGCTCAAGATAGTCAACTAAGGCTCATCAAATGTGGAATGACCTTATATAGTATCTCCAGCGTAGAGCCGTTACACCCTAGTGACACGAAACCCGATGGGTCGTTCCGAGTCGATCTTGACACGCGCGGACATATAACCAAATACCCTAACAGACAAAACATTAGAAAAAGGTGAATATCACATCCAGTGTCTTGTGTTATTATGATAGCATAATATTTTTTGATTTCGTAGTCCAATTCTAAAAGATTTTTAAAGGTTTACATGATTGATGATTGAAATTTTTTAAGAGATTTTTGAGCACTTAATATATGTTTAACTTGATCTATAAATTCAATTATAAATTTTTTTTTTTGGGGGGGGGGGGACGAATAGCGCATTTGGGTGCAATTATAATTTTGTGATTTATGAATAAAATGGGTTAGGAATAGACAAATGTGATGTAGGAATATCAATTCTCATATTTTTTCCGTCAGTAGGACTAATTTCAATGAAAAAAAGTTGTGTGTGTGCGAGTATTTTCGTACGAGCATAAATAGCAGGATTTTTGTCGGGCCTCATGCCATTTCATCTTCTCCCTATAATTTTCCATCCTTCCCGCAAAATCAGTGTTGTGTTCCTCCTCCTTCTGCGTGAATTGTTGCGGAGTCAGAGCTTCCTCTTAGGCTCTATTTGATGGGGTTGTTGCAAATGGAATGTTGCTGATAGGAGAAATGTTGTTTTTGGAAAAACTTATTTTTGTTAAAAACTGTTTCGATGAAATGTAGTTTATAAAAAAGAGTTTTGGAAAAAAAAATTAGTGATTTTTTTTTCATAAAATAATTATCAATCACAATATATATATATAATATTTTTTATCATAATACGATCAAATACAAAAAAAAGTTTATGTCAAGAAAAAGAAATTTTTCTAACCAGTTACCCTCGCATTTTTGTTTCATGTTTAATATCACGTAGCGCGATTATCTCGTATGCACCGCTTGCACCATCAGAGCATGTTTCTTGTCGCCCTTGTGAGTCTATCCCATTATCCTAACCCTCCTGCTCGCACGCACTAAAGTCAATACCCACATGCGAAGGATACCGACAAATAAAATTATGTAAAGTCATCGTGGCCATCACAATGTTTGCATATATGTTTGTCAAAGTTATAGCTTGGCATGTCTTGCATAATGGCCCATTTTTTTCTTTCAAACACAGAACGATCATTTTCTCGCACTTCTAAGCGATGATTGTGCATGATTGAACATCTCTCGATGTCCTTCTGTTCGACGACAACCACGAACAAAGTCTGGAAAATGATATTGTGTATCTTGATACAGTTTCAAATATTCTATGTATAGAGGATAGCTAAAATCAACCAACTAATATTTTTCTAGAGAATATAAAAATGTTCGACAATAAAACATACTTAAAGTAATGAATAGATGAACTTAATTTTTATTAATTACCTTGAGGTGGATGATTGAACTTATAACGGGAATCACTCATGACATAATTAAAAATGCGATTATTGTGCGCGGATCTTTCCCAACCCGTCATAACAAAAGTGAAGCACTTGCTAAAATCACAAGCAATCATGACATTTTGTGTTGGTCTGTCATGTCTCCAAATATAGGGTACTTGACTTCCAACTGGTATGCACACGTCAACATGTGTTTCATCTATTGTCTCAACGCAATCTTTAAAAAAAGACATATAACGTCTGTCATATAGAATCTCTAGCAGAGTGTTTCTGAAAGACTTATCTTATGCCTGAATCACTTCTTTCGCTAATTCCAACGAAGAGCAAAAATCTCGAGCAAAAAATTCGCTAGCTGTCTCCATTGAGTGTTCAGAGCACTCACATGTTTTCTCATTGATTGATTATGCGACAATATATACATTGTCAATACTAGCACTTCTCTAGATGCAGTCATTCGTGTTCTTTAAAATCCACACTTCTCTTCCAAAGAATGCAATATATCAAAAAATATTTCTTGATAAATGAGTCATGAAATCTCACTCGAGAACCACAGAGTAGCTCTCAGACTCATTTATCATCTGTTTGATTTGGAGTCATGCATGAGACTGAATGGTTTAACTGAGAGGTGTGTTGAGAGACCAAACAAATTGGTACTATCACATTTTGATGATCAACAATAACACAATTTCTTCTAGTTATCTTGTGTTCTTTCGTGAATTTTCAGAGTCATCGCTAGACATATTATGATAAAAACACGTATTACTAATAAAAATAAGGTATTAAACAATATCAATATCATAATAATAGTAAATTTGAGAATAACATACGACAATAATGTTCATGCATCAGTAAATATGATACTGTACCCTAACATGTTTTTGTCCCTGAGTTGGCTATTCTTTTGCTCCAATCACAGAGATAACAGTTGTTGCGGGCCTGTAGAGGAGCCTTTGGCATCAGGTGAGCTCTGATAAAATATTTTATTCGAGCAAACTCCTTTGAGTTTCTTGTTACACCATATTTTTCATCGTGATGGCCAGTTATGTTACGACTTTAAAGTTATTATGGTTCTAATAATTTGAGATCTTTATAACTAGTGGGTTGAAGAATAGTGTAACTTAACTCCGATGGCTTTTTGGGGGGAGTGTACCAAAAAAATAATTTTTTCCCTGTAATTTCTATTTTCATTACTTATTGCAGAGGGATTAATGCAATTCTTTTAGGAATATGCTCGTTTGTGCAAATGATTCTGATTTTTAGTCCATCTTTATTGTTTTACTTAATAACATGGTGAAACTGCATCTACTCATTCATAATAATTTGTTGGGAATTAATTATTATAATACACATTAATTTTTTTCTCTTGTTATCTTCTAATGGAAAATATATTCTGCGGGTTTGATATGCACATTTTCGGTCTTTTTAGTATTATTTAGCCTTCATTTGGCACAACAATAGCGGTCGTGAATGTGGTTATGAACCATTGTTCGTGAACGTCCGACCTCACTTAAAGAACTTCATTCGCTTTTATATTTCAAAACTAGATTTTTTTTGTAGCAAACATGTAAATTTTTTTTATAAAATGGGAGATCACAGGAACACTCAATCATCCAAGTCACATAAAGTAGTAGCAAACCGAACAACAAGAGCCACAATTATATTATCAATCTTCTTTACAATGCAAGACATATATTATGAGACATGATTTCGCAATGTACCCGATAGAGATCAACAAAAAATAGACAAGCACAAAACTGGCAGACAGATTTCTGTAACTGCCTAGCCGCTAATTACCGCTACTAACCGCGATATCGCATGAACTCAAGCCGCCAAATCGCTAAGATGTCTGACCGCACCACTAGTCGCGTGAACTGCCTTTATTGACTGTTGAAGAAAGTACCATGTTCTCACTTCTTGGTCGTCGGACCACAAAATCGCCTAACCGCACAAGCCGTCGCGAACAGACAATGTTTTGCTGAACTAGAAACTGTCAATTGTCCGCAAATCTTGTTCGACTGACAGCCAAAGTCTCCTAACCACCAAAGTAAGCGAACAATTTATTCGAACTATCAGTCAGACCGCCTGTTGGTAAATTGGCTTATTGAAACTGGGATAACTGTCAAGGAAGAAGACCGCCTAGTCGCTCAACCCATGACCTTTTGTTAACCGCCGATTTCTAACGCATATTCACACTAGCTCAATTGACTTCACCATCAGAACTCGATGTCTGGTTCTTCAATGCTAGCCACACAATCTGCAAACACAACAAACGATCAAGTCACTTCTTCTAGCCACGCAGATAGAAAAACTTTAACTGCAAGATTTACCCAACCCACAGTTCTTTCAATTCTCGTCATAAATGACGAGGCCAACACCCCTCTTTATAGGCAGACAGACAGATACAATCACCACCATGGGGGATAGAATAACTTCCACCATAATGGCAGTTAGCAGCACCAGACCACACAATGTGCAAACATGCAAACAACAAGCCGTGTGTGGCTAACACCATCAAATAACACAGCCTTGCGAACAGCCATGTCAGTCCGCGTGGACTTCAATAAGGCCAAGTAATAACCACGCGAACTAAGATCTGAGTCACACACAATATGATCTGTCGGTCTCCTTGGTTTCTCAAGCCAGACCGTGCATTCTGCTAGTAACCAAAACTAAACCGCACAGACAGCAGTCCAGGGACCTTGCTGAGTCAAACCGCAAGAACAAGGAAGGCCAAGAACTAGACCGCATGGACAGCAGTCCATTCTTGTCCAACTTGTTTTTTAAGACTCATTTCGTCCCTATAACATTGTGATCTTTGGGCTTTGGTACTAGCTCCCACACCTTGCATCTTTTAAACTAATTGTGCTCTTCTTGCATTGCGATGATCCATGAAGCATACTTATTTGCTTCTTCAAACTTCTTCGACTCAATCTGGGAAAGCAAACTCAAATGCAAGGCTTCGTTAGTTGTACCTCTTCTTGTTCAAACTCCTTATTAGGATCTCCAATGATCAGATCAATGGGGCGATCTCTTGAATGTCTAATCACTAGATTCCTTGCATTGCCACCAGGAGGTTCTGCTTCTTCTGGGGCACGTTCTTTAACTTGGAGTTCTTCATCATCAATCAAGCTTGGAGTATTGACTTTTATGGAGCTTGAGACGTCTTCTTTAACTGCTTCTTCTAATCTTAGTTCTTTTAGTTACGAACATGCATCCTCAACAAAGATGCTAGAAGAGCTGCTATGAATCATACTCGTCTCATCAAATACAATATCAATTCAACTTAGTTCAAAGGACACTTCCTCAAATCAAGACTATTGTGGATATAATACCCAACATAATCAAAACCATTTCCATACCCATTTACTTTGAACCAAACAGCTGGAATGATTTCTTTATTCCCAAACCAAAACCGTCGATCCAAATCCCATGAATCGAACGGGCCCTAAGGGTCCGTTCAGATCGCAAGTTTTGGTTTTTGGTTTTGACTGAATTCCGTTTTCGTTATTCGGTTCCAGTAAAATATTATGTTACAAAAATTAAAATTATGAAATTAGGGCTAAGCTGTACACGTTGAGACAACTCTTCTGTCACCTTCTTCCTCATCGGCAAGTTCTTGGAGAACGCAGAATGAGAGCTCTAAACTCTAGGCAAGTGAGAGAGCTGATAGGGACAGTGAGAGGGCTGGGTGAGGTTTATGTTTCAAAGAGGGGTTCAGCCATGAGGTTATGCTGCAGAGAAGGGTTCGGCCATGGGATTTTCAGGTGTAGTGATGGTTCAACAAGGTTTTGGGTACAAGGAAGTTTCGACCATGGATTTTCAGGTGGCTAGGGATATTTGGGGGCAGATCATTGAAATTTTTGGAGGCAAATTGTAGAAAATTTTTGAGTAGAAATCTCCGGTTGCAGAGAAAAGGAAGAGTGTTGTGGAGGGGAACACAAAGATGGAGATGATGAGGAAGAAGATTGAAATGCTAACTGACATCAATGAAATATCCGATTGCAGAGCTGGACAGACAGGGATGAAGGAGGATATCACAATTTTTTCAGGAAGAGCTCGTACCGCCCAAAATTAGGAAAAGATTGGGGAAAAGACGATTATTGGGGCTAGGCAAATATGAAAACCCTGGGTTTTCAGCAAAACCAAATCCGGTTCAATTCCTTTGAACCGAACACCTGCTAAAGAATTATTAAAGCCCAAAACTAAAATCCAGATCCCAATTCCAATGAACCGAACGGGCCCCAAGAGTCCGTTCATTTGGAAGAGATTGGTTTTTAAAATTGACTTTCAATCAAATACCATTACATGCAGGAATTGACATTGGATTTAAATCCAATTTTGTTGTTCGGTAGTATAATGATATTCTATCACAGGAAATGACATTGCTTACATTTGTTTGTTCGTATAAAAGACACTGATTTTCTAGAATTAAAAGAAAAGATTTGTTTTCACCCTGGAGCGTGTTGTTCATGCAATCGAATGTTTTTTGAGCGCAAACCAATGCATTTTTTGACTCGAACGCGAATTTTTCACCCTGAGCACGTTTTTCACCCTGGAGATTTTCACCGGATCATGCATTTTTCAGCCGCAAGCGAATTTTTGGCCTAGGAACAGGTTTACAGCCAGAACGAGAATTTCTCGCACATGGACACGTATTTTGTTCGGGCGAGTGATTTTTGCCCTAATTTTCGGACAGGACGCAGATTTTTTGCATGAGCGCACATTTTACACACGACAATACATTTTTCCGAAGAGTGTTTTTTGTTTAGAACAAGATTTTTTCATCCGAACTCGATTTTTTCGCTCGTGTGTGATTATTTCATCCAGAACGTAGTTTTTTCGGCCTTGACGTGACTTTTCGCACAAACTCAATTTTTTCGGCTCGGTCACAAGTTTTACCCCATGCGTAGTTTTTTTTGCCCTGATGCGATATTTTTGCCAAAACAAGTTATGTTTGCCCGGACGTGTTTTTTTTGCCTAGACACGATTAAAATGCTCGAGCGCAATTTTTTTCGCCCAGATGTGATTTTTTGGGCACAGACAAGATTTTTAGCCCGGACATGATTTTTTCACCACGACGCGATTTCTTCAGCCCAGTCACGATGCGATTTTTTTCATGGACTTGATTTATTCGACCCAGACATGATTTTTTCGTTTGCGCGCATTTTTTTCGCCAGATGTGGTTGGACGAAAAAATCACGTCCGGTCAAAAAATCACGTCGGGGCGTAAAAAATCGCGTACTGACAAAAAAAATCATGTCTGAGCCGAAAAAATCACGTATGGACCAAACAAATCACATTTGGGAAAAATTGCACTGGGGCAAAAAAGTTGTGTCCGAACCGAAAAAATTGTGTCCGGGCGAAAAATCTCGTTCTGACCGAAAAAATTGCGTCCAGGCCAAAAATATCATGTACGAGAGAAAAAATCGCGCCCGAGAAAAAAATTTATGTCCTGGGGAAAAATCGCTCCCCGATCAAAAAAATCGCTTCTAGGCGAAGAAATCGCGTCTGGGTCAAAAAAATCTAGTGTGGGAGAAAAACTCGCATCCGGAAGAAAAATCAAGTCCGAGCCAAAAATATCGCGTTCAGGACGAAGAATAACGTTTGGGAAAAATAATGTCTGTGCCGAAAAAATCGTGAGGGAAAAATCGCGCTCATGTGAAAACATCGCTTCTGTGACAAAAAATTGAGTCCGAGCTTAAAAACCATAACTGAGATGAAAAATCGCGTTTGAGTTAAAAAATCGTGCTCGGGCCGAAATAATCGCATCCAGGCGAAAAAATTGGGTTCGGGCGAATAAGTTGCTTTGGGCTGAAAAAATTATGTCCTAGGGTTTAGGGTTTATGATTTAGGGTTTAGGATTTAGGGCTAAACAGTTGTGTTTGGGCCGAAAATTGTGTATGAGAGAAAAAATTGTGTTTGAGCCGAAAAAATTACGTTTGTACCAAAAAACGAGCGTCGGGGCAAAAAACTCACATTTGTGCTGAAAAACCCAACCTCAGGCAAAAAACTCGTGCTTAGAAGAAAAAAGCGAGCCGAGGTCAAAAACGTGCTCCCAGGATAAAACTAGCATAGTCAAAAAAACACACAAAAATTACCGCATGAGCAAAGACACACATGAGCTTGAAATCACTCAATTCTGGCGAAAATCCACAGATCGAGGTATGAATTAACGATTTTTTTGTGTACTGATATTAGCACTGCACTTTTGGCTATCCACACTAATACATTAATTTTTTTGTAGATTTTTAAAATTCATATTAGCATCGTACTCACTTAACCGCACTGCACTGCTGAATCTTTCACCACATGAATGTACTACCATCCCCATGCTTCTGCAGCCGTCATCATAAAGCTCGCCGTAGTCACCTTCGAAATATCCACTGCCACATACGTCCGCGGATCAGTGCTTCACTGCCGGAGGCCCGGAACTTCCCCGACTTGTCTGCCTCCCTCGTGCATTTTATTTTCTCTGCCGTTGTCGCGCCCATTTTCCATCGAAGCCATTTCTGCTCCCAAATCCTAAAATTTGAGTTTTTCGGCTTCAAAAAATTATATTTCCCCCTTCCCATTATTTAAATATATTTTTAGTTAAATTTTGTTAGGCTCTATTTGTTTGGGCGTTTTGATACTCCGTTTTGGGCAAACGCCGCCAGAAGGAGGGTAAACAAATGAACCTCCGACGGCGTTTGCTCCGTTTCCACCCGCCCGCCTTGAGAAACGCCCCAAAAAGCTCCGTTTGGAGCAGCCACCTACCCCCTCCGATTCGAACACTCCATTTCCACCCGCCGGATCGATCCGCCACCGCCGAACCAAATGAAGAAGCCTTAGTAAAAGATTATGAAAGTAAAGATGGTGGTTCGATCTTTCTGTTTCTGAAAGAAATGGAGAAAAAAAGAGCATGAGACTGATGATTCTTTAGTATCTTTAAGTGTTAGTGTTGGCCCTTCCCGAAATCTTCTTATTCTTCTTGGAGACCTTCTTACGTTAGAATCTTCTTTTCCCAAAGGAAAAGAAAGAGAAGTAGAATTTTACTAAGATATCCCACTTTGAAGATCTGCACATCATCTTCTTTAAATTATGAAGAATGACACAATGCTTGCGGATAGTCAACATCCTAAAAAAAAATGTCTGCTAATGCTTGCGTGTAACCAACATCGGAGTCCTTTGTTCCACTGCTTTAGGAGCGATTATTGTTATACATCGGATTCCTTTGTCCCACTGCTTTAGGCTATGTTTGGGATTCCGGCGGGGCACCATTCCGTCCAGGCTGAAACGGCGGAAGCTTGTTTGGTAGGTTTTCGGGAGCTCCAGCTGCGGACGGCCGGCGTGAAAGGGGGGCAAACTGGGCATTTTGTGACTGGCGGCCCGAGCACCAGTCGACCGTTGCGGACGGCCGTTCCCTCTCTCCTCGCCGGGGTGCCGCCGGATCTTGTTGTCAAACGGGCCCTTAGGAGCGATTATTATAACCGGGCTAGGTTCCGAAATCTCTGTCCGGGTGAAGTGTTACCAGGCGGAGGTATCAATGGGCACGATTTTTAGAGAGAGGAAAACGAAAAAAAAGGCGTTCAGTAGCAGCAATTTTCCTTTTAAGGAACCCGGACGGAATAACTTCCGGTGGTTTTGAAGGACGGCAGAGGGTAGGGGGAAAACTGCAACTAAGAGCTCAGGCCTCGGAGTTCTCCATTGACGGCGGCGGCGGCGGCGGAAGAGTGCAAATGGGTAAGGGAATAGCTGTTCTAATAACAGGGACCGTAGCGATCGCCATCGCGGTGGGCGTAACCCGACGGTATGGTTGGGATGGGGAGGCGGCAATGCAATCCTTCCGGGAGCTGTCGGAGAGATTAGGGTTTTGGGCGATTCCGCTCTACGTTCTGGCTCACACCGTGACCCTTGCTCTTTGCCTTCCCTACGCCGTATTCTTTGAAGCTGGCGCGTCACTCTTATTTGGCTTCCTCCCTGCCGTCCTCTGTGTTTTCTCCGCTAAGATCCTTGGTGCCTCCCTTTCCTTCTGGATTGGACGGTCAGTAACTCGGATCTCATCTTTACTGCCTCGCTGTCTGATGTGATTTTGATCACCGATCAAACTCGTCGTTCATCTGATAATTTCCTTGCTGCCCGTTTTCTACTTTTTGCTACTTGCACTTCAAAAATAGAGAAACATTAAACATTATCTGTGCTGGGTGAAGAACTGGGATCTGAAAGGTGCATTGACTTCTATGTTCAGATATTAAGGTTGTCTAAGCCTCCTTTGGCTCTTGCATGGATTTTCAGTAGTTCTAAGTTCTTATGTTTGTTGCTAACCTTGTGATATTTTTAGTGAGCATGGCCGACTTTGGGTACTTTTTTCAAGGTTTATAAAATTTTATGTGATGAAAGCATAACTATTTTCAACTTAGATCTCAGGGCCAAATGTATATTTAAGAAATTTACTGAGATAGAAGGATGTTTCTGGTTGGCCGTGTCAATAAATCTTTGGATCCCTTTAGTATGAGTATCACCAACCCTTTTGAACTATTCTAAGTTAAGCCAATGGGCCTGCCCATTTCATGTACCAGCAGACGTAACTGGCATGATGCACTTCCATGGCTTCTCATTAGGACCGCGAGAATGCCCTTTTTGTTGGTTCCAGAAATGCCTTTGACTCCACACCCAATTCGAAGTGGCGTGAATTGAATATTACTTTGGATCATAAATGTTTAGGATAGAGAAGATGATGCCATAACCAAGGCCATGCTTCTTACAATGCGAACTTTTAGCCGTTCATGATTTTCTTAGTTGAATTTGGGGTTACCAGAGTAGCATTCTGAACAATTGCAATAATATGGAGTTTGCGGTTACTATGAAAGCTAGGAAATCGAGCTCACAAGAATTTGCAGATAGCTCGATGATCATTTTTGGATGCGTTTCATGGTATAGTTCACCCGATCTACCCAAGCGGGCAGGGTCGAATAAGAAAAGACTGCCTGGTTATAGAAGAAGCGTGCATGGGCAGAGATGTATATGGCAGAAAGTTGTTATATTGAGCGCAAAGGAGGTCAGGCGAACACAAAATTCGTGTTCGCGCCGGCTATGGCAAGAAATTGAAGTTTGTGCGGTTTCGTCAAGAATGTTTTCCCGTTCTTTACATGAGACCGAGGCTTGCCCGATTTTGCCTATGAAGTTCGCCCACAATGAAGAAAGGAAACTTGTAGGTTGAAACCACAGTCACAGTATTCCCGGTAAACATTATCCCCGCATTTTTCTAAGTTCATGAGAACTTCGGAAAAATAGATGTTAACCTCGAATGATGTGTACTTCTTTTTAAATATCCAGGGGCTAGCTTATTGGAGGGATTGTTTCGAAGAAGACGGAGCAATATTTTGCCAATAGTTGTTGTAACTCTTTGAAAGTCAATGACTACTGCTGGGAACAAAGCTCTTATTGCTTTGATGAAGAAACGCGCGTAGAGTCACTCTTCACCAATAAAGAAGAATGAAATTGTTCTCTCAAAAGGTGGTGCGGGCTCTAGTATGGTACTCGCGTCAGTAGCCCCACCGATTTCTCTGGTTGTGAACATAGTGGATACTCCGAATACACCAAACCGAGCTTGAAGGCTATTGAATTGGAGTATGACTTGAGCATGTCCAATTCCAAATTTTGTGATAAATTCTTGGATCTTGACCTAATTAAGTGAATTTTTTTGTCTTGAAAAGTAATGATCAGAGCCCGCTCACGACTTCGGAGGCGGAGGCATAAAAATCTTTTCTTGAAGTTAACATGGATGGTGAGCTCAACGGATAAATAGCTTTAGATGGCTAAAAAACCAATTTCTACGCCCGCGACCTCCAATACGTCTTTCACTGATAAGAAGAGGAAGAAACCATCTTCTAAGGTTTCTCTTCCAGGAGCGAAGTCTGTCAAAGGAAAGATATACAAAACTCTATTTATAAGAAAACATAAAGAGAAATTACTTTCAGTTCAAATATATATTAATGACATAATATTTGTTCTACTAACAACAAACCCTGCAAGAGATTCACTACACTCGTGCAATCTTAATTTGAAATGAGTACCATGAGGGAGCTCACCTATTTTCTTGGTCAAGTAAGACAACATGTGAATGAATATTCATTTCTCAGTTCAAATACACGAAAGAATTGATCAAGAAATTTGGAATGAAAAATGTCACTACAATGAAAACTAATTACTATTGATGTAATCGATAAAGGATTTGATAGGCAACCAGGTAGATCAAAAGACCTACAAGGCAATCATTGGATCTCTCCTCAATCTTACAATAAGTAAGCCAGATATCATGTTTGCAACATATGTGTATGCAAAATTCCAGGTTGATCTTAAATAGTCTCACATGACCTTTGTAAAAAAGATCTTGAGATATCTAAAGGGTGCACCCTAGCTAGGCCCATGATACCAGTGCAATCTGGATTTTAGTTAACTGTATACTCAGATACATATTATGTTAAATGCATGCTAGGTAGGAACAACACCTCAAAACTTGTCAATTCCTTGGTGCTTAGGATTATTTCATGGTTTATCAAAAAGCAAACCACTGTTTTTTACATTCATAACTGAGGGACTGAGGCTGAATATATCTTAACCGGAAGTTGTTGCTCACTGCTCTTATGGATGCAAAATTAGTTATTGGATTATGGATATTCTTTCAATAAGTCCATAATATTCTTTGACAGCTCCAATGTCATCTCTATTGACTATAATCATGTATTTCATAGCAGGACTAAGCATGTTGAGACAAAACATCACTTCATGAGAGATAATGTGGAGAAATGGATAATTATTTTAGCATTTGTCTATGTAAATAATCAAAAAGCTCATATCTTCATAAAGTCTCTTAATCAGGCTAAGCATAAGTACTTTCTAAATGCTCTAGGTATGCTGGATGGAGTTGGTTAAAATAAATCTTAAGTAAAACTTAAGATTTTTTTTAGAATTTATGCTCTAAAGGAGAACTCGCCGTTTGTTGATGAAGGATCTCGACGTATGTCTGCGTCGAGGTTACGTGAAAAATTTGACATGAAGGTATACGTTGAACCCTTGTGCTTCGACTAGTCAAAATTTATATGTCGATATGTCGACATCTATACGTTGACATATTAACCTTCCTACATCGAATTCTACTCGGAACAAATCTCTAGGGCTCAACGGATATATTAAGAGAAATACCATTATGTTGTCTTTACTCCTTCAAACCTTTCATCTTCCCCTCATTTTTTCTTTTGTCCTGACTCTCTTGCAGGTAACAACGGCGATGAAGATCAATCCTGGTTTCGAGTTGGATTTTGATTCATTTTCGACAGTCGATGACAAATTTAGAGATGTCTTGAATTTGTTCGCTGATCAAGGGCTGTCGAAGCATCTCAACGCAGTCAAGAATTCAATCTACCGAGCTACAATTATTCTATTCTTCCATCAATCTTACTATATAAAGTGTTCTTTCTGTCATGATCAATAATACTCTGGTTAGGGTTGCAGACATATAGGTTGCCACAACTTTTGCCTTACCAGTTAGTTTAGAAGAAGATATACTCTCTGAAGCCGAGATAGCTGAAGTTTTGGGAATTATGGAATTCACAGGGTCTAAGCTGTCGAACATGAAGAAGTATCAGAAAAATACCAGTTCTTTGCAAATATTTGTGGAAAGGTATTGATGTGTAAGACCCTAGCTCATGATGCCATTCCTCAAGCTCAGCTCCAAGTATTGAGCATTTTCATTTTGAGCAAAAAGATAGACTATGGTAAGTACATTGTTAAGCTAATCCAATACAGATTGAAGGGTCATACAAAAATCTGTTATGTAAGAATGTTGAGCATGGTGCTCCAGAACTCCTTTCCATCTATTTGTATCTCTGAGGGGGTTCACATAAACCCAGGGAAGATGTTGAATTTGTAGTTGTTTAGTAGATAGTCAGACAAATCAAGCCCAAGGCTTCTCCTCATGTTCAACCATCTGTGATTGCTACACCGACTCCTCCTCCTTCCTATGAAGGACATTCTTTTACCCTTATTGATACTGATGTCAATATCTCCTCTTCTTTACCTTCTCCTCCACTCTCTTCTACTGAGGCTCTTGTCCCTCTTATTGACACCTCAGCCCACCTTCTTCTCTTGATGATTCTCCTATTCATTCTACTTCTCCAGTCACTATGACAACTTTTCCATCTCATCCTGACATTCCTACTACTACATCTCTACCACCTCCAACTTCTACTACCACTATTCACCATGTGGTCCCTCCTTCTTAACCCATGGGTTCTACTGTTATAACTACTCATGGTTATTCTCATATCATTATGTCCACCTTTATCTCCATTTCATCTAAGATGAATGCTGAGATAGTACATTTCTCACACAATTATGTCTATTTCCTTAAACTTTAAAAATCACCTATCTCTACTAAAGTAAATACATTCTCTCAGAATACAACTTCATCCTCTATTACTAGGAGTTTCATGATTTCTCTAGCTAATAAAATTAAGAAGGGGGAGAAAGTATAGCAAACCTTCAAAGTGTTGCCTGTTGCTCCTCTCCACCGGTGACCACACTAAGAAAAGTTTTTAAAGACGTTCAAGAAAAAGCGGACTTCCTCTATCCACAGGTATATGACGATAAAATATATTGAATCAATAGAGTTGGGAGGGAGCTGCGCTGGCACTACTCCGTAGTGGTTGAATATTGTTTACTACCTCCCAGGAAATGGGAAACCTCCAACCATAATTAAAAGGATCCGAAGGGATTGCGAGCTCGTCGTCAAAAAGTGTGTTTAATCTCCCTCCTGCCCTTGGAAGCCGCACAATCCTGCGGACTGGACCGCCTTTGTGCAGACTGGAATTCCTTTGAAACAGAAGCTTGCCTGGACACCATGTTCAGAGTTCGCCCTGACTTCTACTTCAGTCACATTCAAGGGAAATGCATTTTGAACTTAGGACCGCTCCTATTTATAGTTTTTCCCAGTGGAATTCTAAAAAGTGGAAGTTCAAGTTACCGCGCGGCCTTTTCCAAAGTCCGCGCAGACTCATCTCAGATTCCTGCAGTTATAAAAAGTAAACAACATACAATAAAGACGGACAAAATACTAAAGTCCACACCAATAACAAAGCATCCAGATAGTGTTTGCACAAGCATAAGAAAGCTAAGAACAAACATCTCAAATATTCTACAGATATTATTGAAAGATGACTATACGCGCAGAGTCTCAAAGCAGAAATTATAAAGTTCTACGTGTTACATAAATCACAAAGGAGCCGAGCCAACATGCTCAGAAAAAGCTTCTAGCACAACTGCTTGGAAAAATCCTGTAGCCATTATTAAAGTCAAAGAAAAGCAACCCATCATCATTTTAGATGATAACCCTGATAAAATCATAGTTTTTTACAGGGTTAGCTCGACTATCAACCAGGGTAATCTAGGAAAGAAGCCCATAGAAAAAAATTAAAATTTATGTAATCTGGGAACATGCGTTGGCTTTGTCTCGACATAATTATGTATACGCGTTGAGTTTTATTCAACGCAAGCATGAATCTCCGTCAACTTCATCTCGGCGCAACCTCATATATGTGTCAACTTCTTATCAACGCAACCAGGAAGTTGCATCGAGATATAGTCGAAGCAACATTCTGAGAGCTAAGTCTGACTCTTTTAGGATTCTCTCAAAATTCATTAAACAGGTTTAATCTGAATTCAACACTCAAGTGTCTATGATCAGAAGTGACCATGACATAGAGTTTGAAAATCAGTTAATCTGTTGATTTTGTGAGGATGGAGGGATAAGATAATTTTTTAGTTCCTAGAACTCCCCAATAAAATGGGCTAGCTGAAAAGAAAAATAAAATCCTGATTGAATTAGGAAGAACATTATTGGCAGTGTCAAATCTACCTAAGCTCTTTTGGGCTGAAGCAGTTAACACTACCAACTATGTTCTGAATAAAAGTCTCATCCATAAGACTAAGCTAAAAACTCCCTATGATCTTCTGAAGGGAAAGATACCTATAATTTCATATTTTAGGATATTTGGCCGCACTTGCTATATATTAAAAAATAAAAAAAGCTATCTTGCCAAATTTGACAAGAAGGCTGATGATGATATCTTTTTAGGGTTTTTATCTTCTAGCAAGACCTACATGTGCTACAATAGAAGGACACATAAAATAGAGGAGTCCATGCATATAGTATTTAATGAAATTAACCCATCTTCCAAGGGGAAGGAAACATCCACCAGTAATATTTTACACGAAAAGGATCTGCTAGTTGCTAACATGGAGCAACTGAGTATTAAGGAAAATGGAGATGGATCATCTATAGAGCACTATCCTCAATTGGACAATGCTGAAGTTAATTATGATGATGAAGATTCTGCTGAAATAAATATCAGATTAGCTCAAGATCCTACTCTGATCTAAGAGCATGCTGTTATACTTGAGATTGCAGGTGAAGGAGCAATTAAAGAAGAAGCTCCTGAAGAAATCACTCCTATACTTGATATAGCAAGCATAAATCCTGAGAGAATAAATCTCAAGGATCACCTGTATTCTTAAGTGATATGAGACATGACTCTTGGAGTCAGAACAAGGAACCAACTATCAACTGAGGCTATGTTGCACTGTTTTCTTTCCCAATATGAACCCAAGAAGTTTGAGAAAGCAGACAATGATCTCCATTGGATTGTTGCTATACAGAAAGAGCTACCTTGTTTTGAAAAGAACAAGGTCTAGACTTTAGTCAACAGGCCTAAAAATTACTCGGATATTGCAACTAAATGGGTATACAAAAACAAGTTGGATTCAAATGAAGTGATAGTCAGAAATAAAGACAGATTAGTTGTTCAGGGATATAAGCAAGAAGAAGGAAACTACAACTAGATATTTGGCCTACTCTGATCCAAGAGCAGGCCGCGGTACATGAGATTGCAGGCAATGTTTTAAATATCGGATGACGGCGACATATCGGATTGAGTTTTTAAATGTCGGATGTCGGAAGTCGGAGACATGTCGGGGATATTTTAAAATATTGTATTTTCATCTCTTATAAATAAAATTTTTATTTTTATGTAAACTATAATTATATGTTATAAAAATAAAAATAATAATATAATAAATAGATAAAAATGAATCATTTATATTATGAAATAAAATCAAACAGTATCTAAAATAAAATATTATTAACAAATACAAAATGATACATTGTAAAATATATTTAATAGTATACAATAATTTTATTTTGATAACAATAAGTTTATTGTAAATAAATATGATTTAAAATTTAAAAATCCTTAATTGATTACAAGTCTTTTCAAACTTATAAATTTATATTAAAAACATATAAAAAATCAACTAATAATTTTATTAAATGTTTTCATATTTTTTGTAATATAAAATAAAAAAATTGTGAAATAAATATACAAAATTGGTTGTAAGAAAAAACGTTAAAAAATTTGAAACAATTTGTCTAATCAATTTAAACATACGTAATATAATATATAAGCAATTTAAACATATGTTGTTAGTTTGCTAATATAGCATAAAATAAAATAGCGGACGATATATTTAAAAGTCGTGTCGCCCGATATATCGGAAAAAATCGGACATGTCGGCCTATATTTTACAAAAGGACATAATCTATTTATTTAGAAAAACATATCGTTTTGTCCTAAAAATTGACATGTCGGGAGACATGTCGGACGTGTCGGAGGATATTTAAAACAATGATTGCAGGTGAAGGAGCAATTAAAGAAGAAGTTCCTGAAGAGATCACTCATACGCTTGATATAGCAAGAATAAATTCTGAGAGAATAAATCTCAAGGATCACCCCTATTTTTAGGCGATAGGAGACATGACTCTTGGAGTCAGAACAAGGAATCAACTGTCAATTGAGGCTCTGGTGCACTGCTTCCTTTCTCAATATGAACCCAAGAAATTTGAGGAAGCAAAAAATGATCTCCAGTGGGTTGTTGCTATATCCAAATATCTAGTTGCCAGATTGGAAGCAATAAGACCATTTCTTACTTATGCTGTTTACAAAAAGATTAAAGTGTATCAAATGGATGTCTAGAGTGTCTTCCTCAATATCACTTTCCAAGAAGAGGCTTATATAGAACAACCTTCAGTTTTATCAATTCATCTCTTCCCTTGTGTTTTTAAACTAAATAAAGCACTATATGGTCTAAAGTAAGTTCTAAGAGCTTGGTATGAGACCTTATCCACTTTCCTTTTAGAATACTCATTCACAAGAGTAAAGGTAGATAAAACACTATTCACATGAATACAAAATCAACAACTATTAATAGTTCAAATTTATGTAGATGATATTATATATGAGCTCAGTAGATCCATGACTTTTCTAAAGGTTTGAGATGAGTAACACAGGGGATGAATAACACAGGGGAGCTATCATTTGAGATGAGTATCGAATGTCAGAGACATATCAAATTGAGTTTGTAAATGTCGGATGTCGGAAGTCAGAGACATGTCAGAGATATTTTAAAATATCGGATTTTCATGTCTTATAAATAAAATTTTAATTTTTATGTATACTAACTATAAGTATATGTTATAAAAACAAAAAAATAATATAATAAATAGATAAAAAATAAGTTATTTATATTACAAAATAAATTGAATAGTAATCTAACATAAAATATTACTAACAAATATAAAATAATACATTGTAAAATATATTTAATAGTATACAATAATCTTATTTTGATAACAATAAGTTTATTGCAAATAAAAACGATTTAAAAGTTAAAAATCCTTGATTGAATATAAGTATTTTTAAACTTATAAACTTATATTAAAAACATGCAAACAATCATTTAATAAATATATTAAATATTTATATATTTTCTGTAATATGAAATTAAAAAAGTGTGAAATAATTATACAAAATTGGTAGTATGAGAAAAATGTTAAAAAATCGAAATAAGTCTAATCAATTTAAACATACATAATATAATATATATCGACGATTTAAACATATACTGCTAGTCTGCTAATATAACATAAAATAAAATAACAGGTAATATATTTAAAAGTCATGTCGGCCAATATATCTGAAAAATCGGACATGTCCGCTTATATTTTACAAAAGGACAATCTTTTTTTTTAGAAAAACATATCGTTTTGTTCTTAAAAATAACTTGTTGGGAGACATGTCGGAGGACATTTAAAATAATGATGTGGGTGATATTATATATTGGCTCAGCAGATCTAAGACTTTGCTAATGGTTTGCTTACCTAATGTAGTCTAAGTTTGAGATGAGTAGCATGAGGGAGCTATCATTTCTCCTTGGTCTCCAAGCGAAGCAAAATGCTAGAAGTATTTTCATATCCCAATCCAAATACACTAAAGAACTTCTTAAAAAGTTTGGGATGGAAAGTGCCTCCACTATAAGAACCCTCATAGCTACCAATGTTGTGATCGACAGAGATAAATCAGATCAATCTGTTAACAAGAAAACATATAGAGCAACTATTGACTCTCTTCTCTACCTTACAGTTAGCAGACCAGATATAATGTTTATCACTGGTGTATGTGCCAGATTTTAAGTAGATACTAAAGAATCACGCATGAGTTCTATAAAAAGGATTCTAAGATGTCTGAATGGTACACCTGAAATTGCCTTATGATATCCAACATAATCTGAATTTGAGTTTGTAGGATACTCAGATGCAGATTATATTGGATGCAAACTGGATAAGAAAACCACATCGGGAACTTGTCAATTCTTTTGTGCTAGACTGATCTCTTCGTTTAGCAAAAACAAAACCTCAGTCTCAACTTCCACAGCTGAAGCTGAATATATAACTGTTGGAAGTTGTTGTTTGCAGATATTATGGATGCAAAATCAATTGTTTGATTACAATTTCGCTATAAAAAAACTCCACAATATTCTGTGATAGCTCTGGTGCTATATCAATTGCATCAAATCCAGTGTTACATAGTAGAACTAAAGATATAAAAATTAAACACCACTTTCTCAGGGATAATGTAGAAAAAAGGAATATCTCCTTTCAATATGTATCTACTGAAAATCAAAGAGCTGATATTTTCACAAAGCTCCTTGATCAAGTTAAGCACAGACACTTCATCAACGCATTGGAAATGTTAGATGGTGCACAATTAAACACTAATAAGTCATTACATTTGCAAAATATATTTTTTATAGAGAAAAATTGCTGAGAAAAAGAACATAAGACTTCAAATTAATAAGTCTATTTTTGACGTCACATCGAATAAAAATCGACGTAACATCGATTTCTAGTCAATGACGCGTCAAGAGCTGCAGATTATGGAGAGTCTGAATCTATTCGACACAACGCCGATATTAATCGATGTATGCGCCGACAGAAGGTTTGCTAGAATATATTCGACGATATGTTGAGTACAAGTCGACGCAGCGTCGATTCCATAAGCGCGCGCGGAATTCTTTACAAAGATGGATTTTAACTTATTGCGTTGACTCTTTTCTAATATACGTCGCCTTGTGCCCTAATTCTCAACGCTTTGTCTACATATAACAAAACTTTTACTATATTTATTACTATTTCAAACTTTTCATCTTCCCTGCTCTCTGCTTTCTTTGTTTTGTCCTCCCTTGGTTGTTAAGCATCTTTGTAGGTACTTCTGTGGCACAAATGTCATCTATATCAGAAATTCTTGAGACACTCAATGAAGTCTTGACAAAATTGGTCGCGCAGACTTCTCCTCTCAATTCATCATCTTCTCTAATGACCGTTTTAACAAGATTGCAATCTTACAAGGTAGACTGGACAACCTATCAAGTGCTCTGCAAGACCTTGACCAACAACTGATTCAATCTCATGTCCCTAAAGAGGTCTTTAAATCTTTCTTCAAGGATCTAAAGAAGGGGGAGAAGAAGCCGGTCAGTCCCCGAGATTATGCTCCTGATGAATTTATGTTGGTAAAGATGTTCTTAATCCAATGAATGTTGAAGATGTTCAAGTGACGGAGGCAGGAAATGTTGAGGCTATCCGTGATGGTATTATTCTAGAAAGACCAATGAACACCATCTATACTATGGTTGTTCCTGGCTCTCCTTATGTATCTGAGGGGGAGCCAACCATTGAGTCATGGTTTCTATTATCGGTACCAGAGCCGGAGGCATGGATAATGATTCCTATTTCTCAGGGGGAGCCAACCACTCAGGAGGAGTTTATATCGGATGATCTACTTTAATAGAGAAGTGAAGAACCCAAGATGTGGGATGAGCCCCCTATGCATGTATCTCTAGAGAAGTTGTCCCCAGTAAGATCTGTTACAAAGTTTGTGCTTAAAATTATAATGGAAGGATATAAGGATCCTGAATTAGAAAAGGCTCTTGATGAGATTAGAGAAAGAGATGCAGCTGTGTTTGAAGCTGTTGAAAAAGAACTAGCTGATAAAAAGAGAATCTTCCTTGATAAACTTAAGCGAGGGCAGACCAAGGAGGATGTCATTACTGAAAAACTAATTCAAATACCTGATGCAATTTAATTATGAAGGTTATGCCAAGAAGCATCCTCAAGCTTAAATTATGGATATTACAAAACACTGCTAAAAAAGAAAATGAGGTTTTGGTTTCAGTAAGGATGATCATATTCCTTATACAGTTGATAAGAAAAGAATAGTCAATTTTATAAAGCCACCAGCCGCCAATGCCGGAGAACCTGCGGCTGAAGATCAACAAAGGGATGGATCTGCTGAGAATAAGATTGAGTCAATTATTGAGCTATCATCTAGAATCCTGAGTCATGCTTTCACAGTAAGTGCAGCTTCCCATAATACTGAAGTAGAGATGCAGAAGATGTTTACGATTTATCATGAAATCCAGAAGTATCCAGGAGGAGCAAGAGCAGCATATTTTGAGTATGCTGAAAAGATTTCCAAAAAGTTATACATTGTCTTTTCTCAATTTCTTACTGACAAAAAGTGTAGTTGATATTGGCTAAAACATAGTCTAATACGTCTTGTAAATGAATAGTTTTGGAGCATGACCTTATAATAATAATTAACACGCCTCTTAAAAATATTCTTGCTTTTTTCTGTAAAATCACCTTTAAAACATATTGTAAAATTTGTTAAGCTAAATAAGAGGAGATTATTGGGAAAAACCCATATTAATTTAACTTAACAAATTAATCATAAGTGATTTTTCCTTTTTAGGACTATTACCCATGTGTAATGAGAGGGTAATTTGGTCATAGATGTCCTAGAAAGTCAGACTAGTTAGAGTCATGAGAAAGACAAACAAAAATAGAGAAGAAAATCATCCAAAATAAATATGCGTTGACTAGAAGTCGACGCAACATCCACTGGAAGTCAACGTATCTCTGATTGGATGTTAGCGCTACTTTAGAAGTCAAGTCGACTCTCCTTCAAAGCAAAAGACGATGCATGCATCGACAAGATTTTGACACTACGTCGATTATTTAGTTAAGTTGACAGAGCTTCATTATTAGGCAGATCTCGATTCACCTTCTATTACAAGTCGATGTAGCGTCGAATGGAATCCAGAATGGAAACATTTCCGAAGATCTGTCTAGAATTATTTGAAAAAAATAACTATGGAGTTCTTTTAAATCTTTAGTGCTATTGGAAGTGTGTGTAAGGAAAGAATTCTTCATCAAAATTTAGAAGAATATATATGGAAGAAATTTGAAAAAGATGTTGGAATCTTGAAGACAAATATAGAAGAAGATTATTGCATACCTTCTAGAGATTGTCTTCCTGATAAGAGGAGATTTCAAAATTCTTCAAAAATTTGTATACTCAGATTTCAAACAAGAGAACAACATCAAGAATAGAAAAAAAGATAGTAAAGAGAATTTAGATAGCCGACAACATTCTTCTTTTTCTTCTTCTCTTCTCTATTTCTACTGCTTTTTGCTGTTGTAACAAGAATACTAAGAACAATCTAAAAGACTGGATCAAAGCATATAATCCTTATTCTTCTAAGCAAGGATTCATCATTTTGAAGGGATCCAGAACATAAATCACAAAGGCTTTAACAAAAATCTGGGATTAGGAGCTGAGCCAACATGCTCAGGAAAAGCTTCCAGCACACCTGCTTGGAAAAATGCTGTAGCCTTTGTTAAAGCCAAAGGAAAGTAACCCATCATCATTTTAGATGATGACCCTGAGAAAATCATAGTTTTTTATAGGGTTAGCTCGGCTATCAACCAGGGTAGTCTAGGAAAGAAGCCAATAGAAAATAATGCTTCAAAAATTAAAATTTCTGTAATCTAGGAACATGCGTCGACTTTGTCTTGACGCAATTATACAGATGAGTCGAGTTCTATTCACGGAAATGTTTCCATTCTGTAATCCAGAATGGAAACATTTCCGAAGATCTGTCTAGAATTATTTGAAAAAAATAACTATGGAGTTCTTTTAAATCTTTAGTGCTATTGGAAGTGTGTAAGGAAAGAATTCTTCATCAAAATTTAGAAGAATATATATGGAAGAAATTTGAAAAAGATGTCGGAATCTTGAAGACAAATATAGAAGAAGATTATTGCATACCTTCTAGAGATTGTCTTCCTGATAAGAGGAGATTTCAAAATTCTTCAAGGATTTGTATACTCAGATTTCAAACAAGAGAACAACATCAAGAATAGAAAAAAAAGATAGTAAAGAGAATTTAGATAGCCGACAACATTCTTCTTTTTCTTCTTCTCTTCTCTATTTCTACTGCTTTTTGCTGTTGTAACAAGAATACTAAGAACAATCTAAAAGACTGGATCAAAGCATATAATTCTTATTCTTCTAAGCAAGGATTCATCATTTTGAAGGGATCCAGAACATAAATCAGAAAGGCTTTAACAAAAATCTGGGATTAGGAGCTGAGCCAACATGCTCAGGAAAAGCTTCCAACACACCTGCTTGGAAAAATCCTGTAGCCTTTGTTAAAGCCAAAGGAAAGTAACCCATCATCATTTTAGATGATGACCCTGAGAAAATCATAGTTTTTTATAGGGTTAGCTCGGCTATCAACCAGGGTAGTCTAGGAAAGAAGCCAATAGAAAATAATGCTTCAAAAATTAAAATTTCTGTAATCTAGGAACATGCGTCGACTTTGTCTTGACGCAATTATACAGATGAGTCGAGTTCTATTCACGGAAATGTTTCCATTCTGTAATCCTGAATGGAAACATTTCCGAAGATCTGTCTAGAATTATTTGAAAAAAATAACTATGGAGTTCTTTTAAATCTTTAGTGCTATTGGAAGTGTGTGTAAGGAAAGAATTCTTCATCAAAATTTAGAAGAATATATATGGAAGAAATTTGAAAAAGATGTCGGAATCTTGAAGACAAATATAGAAGAAGATTATTGCATACCTTCTAGAGATTGTCTTTCTGATAAGAGGAGATTTCAAAATTCTTCAAGGATTTGTATACTCAGATTTCAAACAAGAGAACAACATCAAGAATAGAAAAAAAAGATAGTAAAGAGAATTTAGATAGCCGACAACATTCTTCTTTTTCTTCTTCTCTTCTCTATTTCTACTGCTTTTTGCTGTTGTAACAAGAATACTAAGAACAATCTAAAAGACTGGATCAAAGCATATAATCCTTATTCTTCTAAGCAAGGATTCATCATTTTGAAGGGATCCAGAACATAAATCACAAAGGCTTTAACAAAAATCTGGGATTAGGAGCTGAGCCAACATGCTCAGGAAAAGCTTCCAGCACACCTGCTTGGAAAAATGCTGTAGCCTTTGTTAAAGCCAAAGGAAAGTAACCCATCATCATTTTAGATGATGACCCTGAGAAAATCATAGTTTTTTATAGGGTTAGCTCGGCTATCAACCAGGGTAGTCTAGGAAAGAAGCCAACAGAAAATAATGCTTCAAAAATTAAAATTTCTGTAATCTGGGAACATGCGTCGACTTTGTCTTGACGCAATTATACAGATGAGTCGAGTTCTATTCACGAGATTTGGAGTTGAGTAATAAAAATAAATTCATTCCCATGGTTGGCCGCACTCTTTCCCTACATGGGCCACATCATCTGTCAACTGGCTGACTGGCATGAATACTTGAGCCAAGCAATGGTTGATCTGGTAAATTGTTCGGTATACCCGTGCGACATTTTTCTGTACGCACACCTCGAAGGGAACCTCGACGATTTCTTCTGGAGTCGAACTTCTGCGGGCTTGAGGCGTAGTCGCAACTGCTGGAGGTTTCCTCTTGAGGTATTCGATCTACACGAAAATGAAAAATATTATGCCTATATAGTACTTATTATCTTTCTCAAGATAATATACCCGATCATTCAAAGAACGCACTTCCTTGGAGAAAGCTTTTTCTTTCATCTCCTCCATCTCTTTCCGCAACATCATTAACTCTTCTTCAAGCAATGGAGGAGGTGTGCGCCCTGAAAAATTAATTGCGACAACTTGTTAAGTGAATTCATTGTAAGAAAATGACAATAGGACAGGCAAAGCGGAATACATTCCATATCCGTAGCAGGTGAGTATTTGCGTGATCGCGAAAGCTCATCAACCCTCTGAGTAACCGGGAAACTATTGTTTCAGAGGGAAAAGCATAGCGTTTTCTCAGCTTAGTGTCAATGAGCATAAGCTCCATTTACGCATCAACTCCCCTCTACGCTGCGCCGCTTCAATTCTTCATGACTGAGCGAAACCTCACCTTGAGCCACAACCCCACAATAGGAGGAATATATTTCGTCTATGATCGCGCAGGGGGAGGAGAAAGCCTGCTGATAGGGTATGACCTCTGCTGTTGCGAACACAAAGTTATGTTTTCCCCAGACCCCGTGCCAACACAATTTCCTTTCTCTTGCCTCTTCAAGGCGTCCGCCGCAGGTTTGCCCGCCTCAGCTTTTCAGCTGCAACTTTAGCCTTCAACTCCTTCAGATGGACTTCAATTTCCACCAGCTCCCGCGTGCTGATATTATTACCCGCCAACTCTCGCTTCGGAGCATCATCAAGGATCTCTTTCTCTGCATCGTCAGGATGAGAAGTGTCTGCGGCCACCAAGATCGTGTTCGCATCGACCTCTTGTACTCTAGCCCCCGAAGTGTTTGCGGTACTCGGTGCAACCTCCTCTGGCGTCCGCGGGAACTCACCCTCTTCCAGATTGACATCATCCACTCTGTCCGGGATATTCTTATCAGCCTCCTTCGGGGCCTTGGTCTTCTTCTATTCTCTTTAGGAGATCTCAGAAGTAGACCACTTCCTCTTCTTCTTCTTCTTGCCCGCACCATCTGTCGCCTCCTTTCTATTAAGAAGTTTCTTATCTGTGATCGCCGCTACATCCTTCAGTCTCTGGGAGATGCCAGGCCCGCTTGCGTCAGTCTGTGCTGGCACTACAAATTCTTTTCCTATAACCGCTTGTTGTTCTTCCTCAGAATGACCGAAGACCTCTTCTTCTTCCATCATCTCCACGTTGATATCGAACTCTCAGACGTGCTCAGCCTCAAGTCTTGATGAGGAGATTTTGGAGTGTTCACAATATCCAGGATCGGCGAGTTCCCTAGAGTTGTAGCAACAACGGGCTTTGTGGCAGCATCGTCAATCTTTTTTTTTCTGAACTTTTTAGAGGAAGTTGTCGTGAGCATTCTTGTGTCCTCTCTGACCTTCTTCAAATTGCCTCTTTTACGGGGAAGAGCGGCCTTGGAAGTCTTTCTTCAATATAACCAACATTGCCTTGTTTTTGGTGTTCGCCTTGGCTTGCCTGAAGAGAGTGACCACAACAGGTGAAAAGCTCTTCGTCGAAGAAATGATCCTTTAAATGATCCAACCCTCAGCCGTCTTTATAAATTTTTTGGAATATTAAATGCAAGTCGCAATCTTCACGGTTAAAGATTTAAAATTTTGAAGTTTGTGCGAACTTAAAAATATGCGGGGATCATGTTTATCGGAAATCCTGCTACCGCAAGAGAGTTCAGAATCTTCATCACTGCAGACCGTGCAGACGGAGATAGGGAGTTCAATCGGACCCACATTTTCATTATTGGCAAACCAAACGGTCTTCTTCTTCAGAAACTCGGGTGGTCACTCCTTCAGAGTTCACCCAGCCATGCAGCCCTAGTTTCCTCAGTAGTTTGAGCGGTTAGAATTGTGGTGTTCACCCGAACCCTCATATTGGATATGGGCAAACCACTCGTTTCGCTCTTTGGAAGCCCGGGCGGTCACTCCTTTGGAGTTCGCTTGGCCTAGTGCTCCAATTATCTGCAAGCCAGCTAAATGAATTCCTCAGTAGCCTGGGCGGACATGCCATCAAGGTCCGCGCATCCCAGCAGCTTGAGTCAGTACATAATTGACGGCTTCTCCCTCAATAGCTTTTGCAGTCATCCTGCAAAGCCCGCGTGATCTTGCAATTAATTTAGTTATATCTACTGGTGAAATTCTTCTTTTCCTAAGCTCGCACGAACATTGATGTAGCGTCCACACGGTCTAGTTTTTTAGGTTATTCGCACAACATGAACTCTCTCATCTCTGCATGTTTCTCCTGTAACCTGTGCAACCTGTTTTTCTTCTGTACCCCGTGCAACCTGTTTTTCTTCTGTCTGCTCGTTCTGGCATGCCTCTACTAGTATAACCCGGGAACCCAGCTAGATCCTGGTGCAGACACCATCTTGTACTTGTCTAGGTGATGCTATCTCCTCCTAGTGGAAACCTCTCTTTTATAACCATTTTAAGTGATCAATAAAATTACCCGCAACAAAAAGTTGCAGTTGCGGGAAGCCTGGTCTCGCCTCTTGCAGCATCCTCTCGTTCTCTTTTAGCTTGTCCATAACGACCTCAAAATAGCAGACCGCTTGCAGTGCACCGCTTCTCTCTTAGTAGAGTGTAAAGTCGTGGAAGCAATTTCTGCACCAACAGTCGACATGCACATGGAAGAATGCTAGAGAATGTAGGAAGGTAAGACACGAAAGAGTTAGGTCATAAAATAATTCAGAACAACGAAATGAGGGCTTGTTTTCTTTTTAGCCGCCTGATGCTTTACTTAAAAAAATCCTCAGCCCATAACTGATCTGTTGGTCGATATAGGGAATGTTGGAGTTTGGCGGTTTGACCATCTGGTCGGGCGGTTAGCTGTTCAGGCGGTCTGGCGGTTTGTCCAGGCGGTCTGGTTCTTATCCTAGCAGATGCGGTCTGAGGTCTTCTAGCATCTGTGGTTTGATGACTTGCCGTAGCAGCGACTTGGTGGCTTGACCGCAACAGCGGATTGGTGGATAGAAGCAGTGGCGGACAAGTGGTCATCTGTAGTTCGTTGTCCAGTATTACGGTTTGACATTGTCAAACCGCCTAACCGGGCGGATACTTATTTAGTCCCACATCTCTTATTGTATTCTATCATCTCCGCCGTTTTCTATAAATATGGGGCATACCTATGTATTGTTTATCTTTTTGAAGCAATAAAATTTTGCGGTTATTTACTTGACCGTTTATTCGCCCTTTTCTCACATGGTATTAGAGGGAATCGATCCTTTGCTCCAATCAGATTGTTCCCGCGCGGTTTCTTGATCTTACCGCGCGGTCTCTTCCGATTTGCTTCCCGCACCGGAGTCTTGCTATTCGCTTCCCTCCCTTCCCTCCCTGTGCTAGTCGCTCTTCGTTGCGACTAGTTCTTTGTCGTGCGCCTTCATTGCCTATTCGCGCGGTCTTTCTAGAGTTCTGCATTTTGGTCGCGACCTCCTCCTTGCCGCTGGTGTGTTGTCACCTTGACCGTGCGAACTCTATCTCTCTTCTTCTTTGTGGCTTCTTTCGCTGCTCGCGCTTTCTTCTCTCCTTTCCCGCCGGTTGTCTTCCTGCAGCTTGTCGTGTCCGCGCGACTTTGTTCTTGTTCGTGCGGCTTTTCTTCCCTGCTCTGAGTTCTGCATTTAGGTCGCGGCGCCTTCCTTGCCGCTGGTGTTTTGTCGCCTGACTGTGCGGTGTCTTTCTCTTTCTTCTCTCTAAGCCTCCTATAGTCGCTGCCGCTTCTCTACCATCGCGAGCTCCACATCGTGGTCGCGGCTTCTTTTCTTATTACTGGTGTGTTGACACCGTGACCGTGTGGTCGTCTCGCGGGGTTTCTTTGCTTTCTGTTCACAGCTCCTTCGCTTCTCGCTGCGAATTTGTCCTTTCCGACTTCTCCACAAGCCGTGCGGTATGTTTTTTCTGCTGGTCTTTTCGTGTGGTCGCTCTCTTTCTGTAACCCGTTTGTCGGCTTGTTCTTGTCCGACTTGTTTCTAACCGTGCGGTTAGAATTCTTTTGACCGTTTTTCTTCCCCTTTGAAGATGGTTTCCCTTCTTTCCTCTTTGGCTCGTGCTTTTTTGGCCTCCTCTGACTAGTGGCTTATTGACTCTAGTGCCACTTGTATGTTGACCGACAACCCTCGTTTGTTATCTCCTGTAGTGATTGTGGATGGGACTTCTGCTCCTGTTCATGGTAGTGGGACTGTGCATCTCTCCTCGTCTTTGCTGCTCAAAGACACTCTCTATGTCCCAAATTTCACGTGCAATTTACTTTCTGTTCATGCTCTCTGCACTCAGATGAATTGCACGATTACTTTTCATGGCACCACTTGTTCTTTCTCTGATTCTGTCTCCAAAGCTCCGATTGCTACTAGGACTGCAAGTGGTGGTCTTTTTTTTTACCATGACGTTGCTCTTTCTGCTTCTTCATCTGTTCAGCTATGACATCGTCGTCTTGGCCATCCTCCTTCTCGCCTCATTCATCAACTTTTTCCAGAACTGCCTTCGGGGGATCTTCCTTTGAATTGTGAGGCTTGTCAGCTTGGTAAACATCATCGATTTTCTTTCCCAGCTCAGAAGGGACGTAGTTCTTCACGTCCTTTTCAACTTGTTCACTCTGACATCTGGGGTCCTTCTCCTACTGCCACTGTTGGTAGATGAAGCTTATACTTTGTTACGTTCATTGATGATTTCTCCAGAAGTACTTGGTTGTATCTCTTGAAGGACCGGTCTGAGCTGTACTCTGTATTTGTTACCTTTTATAACGAGATTTCCACACAATTTCGTGTGCCTATTCAGGTTCTTCGTACTTATAATGGCAAGGAATATGTCAGCCCTCAATTCTCTGACTTTTGCGTAAGCAAAGGTTTTGTTCATCAAACGAGTTGTCCTTATACATCTCAACAGAATGGCGTTGCTGAACGCAGGAATCGTCATCTTCTGGATGTGGCTCACAGTCTTTCCTTACAAATGAATGTCCCTCGGTCTTATTGGGGTCATGCGGTTCTTCTCTCTTGTTATCTCATTAACCGTATTCCCTCGTCTGTTCTTCAGGGAAAGACTCCATTTTCTATTTTGTATTCAGAGGCCGAACCATTTCCTTTGCCACTTAAAACTTTTGGATGTACGACATTTGTCCACGTCTCTTCTCCTGGACGTGACAAACTTTCTCCCCGTTCAGTTAACTGCATATTTCTTGGCTATTGTCCTACTCAAAAGGGGTATCGATGTATTGATCCACTTCTGCGCAAACAATACGTTTCCGCAGATGTTACCTTTTTTGAAGATACTCCGTATTTCTCTCCCACTGCCTCTCTCTTGCCCTCTGATGCTTCTTCTTCTCTGCCTATTATCTCGGCACCTCTGCCAGAGCCAGTTCTTTCCACATCTGCTCCTGTTGCCCCGTCTCTCTCTCTGGAGCCTGATGTGTTGCCTTTGGAGCCTTCTGTGCCTGTTCCAGGGCCTTCTATTTCTTCTGATAGTACATTGCCTCCTCCTGTCAACAATGACCTTGATCTTCCCATTGCCCTGCGAAAGGGTGTTCGACAATGCACTCAACATCCTATTGATGTTGTTGTCTCCTATGCTTAGCTTTCCCCGAATGGCTAGCGTTTTGCTCTTACTATCTCTTCTACTATGATCCCAACAACGTATCAAGATGGAGAAATGCATACATTAACTGAGAGAGGGACTTGGACTCTTGTCCCCCCACCTCTGGGAGTTGATGTGGTTGGTTGTAGGTGGGTCTTTGTGGTTAAGTATCTTCCAGATGACTTGGTTGATCGCTATAAGGCAAGGCTCGTTGTCAAAGGGTTTACTCAGACATATGGGGTAGACTTCTTTGATACTTTTTCCCCTGTTGCTCGCATCAGCACTATCCGTGTTCTCTTCTCTGTAGCAGTTAATTAAGACTGGGAGATGTCTCAGTTAGATGTGAAGAATGCCTTCCTCTATGGGGATTTGCAGGAAGTGGTTTACATGAAGCAACCTCCAGGGTATGTTGCTCAGGGGGAGTGAAAGGTATGCAAGCTTCGTAAGGCGATCTATGGCTTAAAGCAGAGTTCACGGGCTTGGTTTGACTAGTTCAGTGGAGTTGTCTCCCTTATTGGGTTCAATCGAAGCTCTGCTGATCATTCTCTGTTTATACAGAAGACCACTAAAGGGCTTGCAGTTTTTGCTGTCTATGTTGATGATATTCTTCTGACTGGTGATGATAAAGAAGACATTGATCTAGCCAAACGCCATCTTCAACAACATTTTGTGACTAAGGATATGAGAACTCCAAAGTACTTTCTGGGAATTGAGGTTTCCCGGAAGAGGAATTCAGTGGTTCTCTCACAGCAAAAGTATGCGCTAGATCTCCTGAAAGAAACCGGTCTTCTTGGCACGAAAGCTGCTCGTTGCCCGATGGCAGTTGGAGATGATAAAAGGTGGACTGAAGATTCTCCTCTTCTTCCAGATTTCACTGTGTACAGACGCCTTGTAGGAAAACTCATATATCTGACTGTTACTAGACCAGATATCTGTTATGCTGTTGGGAAGGTCAGTCAGTTTATGCAGAATCCTAGAGAGTGTCATCTTCGATCTGCTATGAAGATTCTGGAGTATGTGAAAGGGTCTCCAGGGAAGGGATTGTTGTTTCAGAAGAATGGTCATCTGAAAGTTGAAGCGTATTCTGATGCCAGCTATGCTGATAATAAGGAAGATAGAAATTCTACATCAGGTTTTTGTACCTTTGTAGGAGGAAACCTTGTTAGCTGGAAAAACAAGAAACTGACAGTGGTTTCAAGGTCTAGTGCTGAAGCAGAGTATAGGAGCATGACCTCAACTACCTGTGAGTTGAAGTGGTTGCGGGCGCTTATGCTGGACTTGGGAGAAGTCTATGATCATCCTCTTCCTATATTCTGTGACAGCAAAGCCGTCATTTATATATCAATGAATCCTGTCTTTCATGAGAGGACAAAACACATAAAGGTTGATTGTCACTTTATCAGAGAGGAGATTTTGAAGAATTAGATTTGTACTCCATTCGTCACTTCTGATAAAGAACTGACAGACTTCTTCACAAAACCAATTTCCGCCGCAGATGTTTGTAGCAAGCTGGTCATGATTGACATATACGCTCCAGCTTGAGGGGGAGTGTTAGAGTTTGGCGGTTTGACTATCTGGTCGGGCGGTTAACTGTTCGGGCGGTCTGGCGGTTTGTCCAGGCGGTCTGGTTCTTATCCTAGCAGATGCGGTCTGAGGTCTTCTAGCATCTGCGGTTTGATGGCTTGCCGCAACAGCGGCCCGGTAGCTTGACCGCAGCAACGGATTTGTGGATAGAAGCAGTGGCGGACATGTGGTCATCTGTAGTTCGTTGTCTAGTATTGCGGTTTGACCTTGTCAAACCGCCTAACCGGGCGGATACTTATTTAGTCCCACATCTCTTATTGTATTCTCTCATCTTTCCCGTTTTCTATAAATATGAGGGCATACCTATGTGTTGTTTATCTTTTTGGAGTAATAAAATTCTTCGATTATTTACTTCTTGGCCGTTTATTCGCCCTTTTCTCACAGGGAAAATGTTTATTTTGTGTCGTTTTACCCCTAAAATTGACTTGCCCGCCAAAATTTCACAACCTTGAATCAGGGTACAAAAGTTCCTAATAATCATACGATAAAATTATGCCAAACCATGAAATACTCAAGTCTTAGTAATTTTCTAGGGCTTAGTCACAATTCAATCGATCTAAAATTTTCACGGTCTACCTTAATTCCTCTAGACGATACTATATATATCCTAAGTAGGCCAAGATATCAATCATGAAGTGCACTTCAATTTTACATATAATTTATTGGTCGACAAGATCTCTATATATCAAGATATCACCAAAATATACGCAACCTCTAATGAGCATTCTAAAAATATGATTCATTACTCATATGGATTGGCCAAAAACATCTTTAGTCACTTGTCTTATCCTTCTCTAATCTTCGAAGAAGTTTTCCATTCGTCTCTCGACAAATACGATTATGATGCTACCCACTTTAAATATCAATCTTCAAGAAAATGCTTGGTCCAATGAGCATATTGAGATGTCGTCGAGTCGGGGGATCATCAAATGATATTTGATCATGGTCTTATTAATCACTCTTCTAAGTTCTATCAACATACATGATCAGGTATGATGAAATCGACTAACTCATGATTAGGAGTGAGTTAATTTGTCTTTGATATCAAATTGGTGTAACTTTTGATCCTAAAATTCATTCTTAAAGCATTCGTCACCAATTCAAAATTCACTAGCACAAAAAATAAATCGAAATTAATTCAAGATTCTTTGATATGCTTAATAGGCAAGGTTGCAGACTTGACATGTTGGCGACACGTTAGTTTGAGTTTTTCATGTCAGTTTTCATTTGTCATGGGATATAACTTGTTTTAATATTTAATTATTTATATACACATTTATATATAAATAAAATTATTATTTATTTATTTATATAGGATTGATATATTGACAATTTAATATTTATTGAGCTTCCAAAGTTACTAAATTCGTATAAATATTTTATGTTACACAAGTAATAATGATATAAAACATTTAATGTAGCCAGAGGAAGCCAAGAATTCGTCGACGACGATGGAAGATAAGCAACACTCTTTTCATAATTCCAAGGCCATGCATAATCGATATCCGTGACGAATTGGCGTAGGGAAGAATGCCAGATGAAACATGAAGTGATTCGAGAGCTAGGGAACAAAAAACACAAACAAATAAAATAAAAAAGCAAGCTGATATAAATCAAAGGCCCCAAATGAAATAAAATGAAAAAGTCAGGCGATATATCACCTTGATATATCCGCCAATATATTCCAAAACGATGTTTTGCAAAATAAATGAAAATTGTGTCGTTTTGTCCATGAAGCTTTTTGTCGGTCAACTTGTCAGCCATATGAGCCGATATCTACAACACTATTAATAGATTTCTCCAAAATTTCGAGGTTGATTATGCCCCGTTGGAATTTCAGAAACACGCTTTATGAGAAAGTAGTGACAATATAAATAAATTAGGTGTTATGGCAAGCTCATTCATAGTCATCATCCAATTTACACGTAAGAATAAGTATTCAAGTTTGAGCGGGTGCCCGAGATCTTACCCTGATCCCCAGTAGCAGAGTAAACACAAACAAGTCAGAAGGTGGGATTAGGACATAAATTGTAAGAATGGGGTGAGTGATGTAGCGGTACAGATGTGGGCGGGTAGGGCTCAAGTGGCGATATGGTGATAGTGAATCATCTGAACGACAAGACGGGAGAGAAAGGAATGTCCAAGAAAAGAACGCTGGCCGGGGAACTGTGTGACGGTGTGCTACAGTGAAGAGTTGTCTGGCTGATGGAGACATTGGTAAGGGTTTCCGGAGGGCTTCTGAGATTTCATCAAAGCTGTTATCGGATCCTGTGGAATTGATGGAGTCGTTGACAAACTCTGAGTTGTTCGATGTAGGTGCCATTGAGTTGGTAGATCATGTGTGGCAATTGTCGGTGTCTTTGGGACCAGAGCAAGGCAACTGACACCCTCTAGTGATTTCCTTGTTCTTCAAAACATATTTCCTAAGGAAAAAGTTGACCAAATGAGTCCAAGAGTTGTAGAAATAAGAGTTTTAAGATGGATGATATAAAATATTAAAGAATATTACTATAAGGATAAGTTAGAAACAATAGCGTAATAGTGGCAGTTACACCTATTGGAGATATGCTAGTATGGTGTATTGTAAAGGTGGTTAAGGCATGTACAGCTGGGCAGTGAACCACCAATAATGATTTATTGGTAGAGATACCGTAGAACATTTAAAAACTGTTATTAGCAAACCTATTTTTGCTGCTAGCAAACCATTTTATTTGAAAACCATTTTGTTATTAGAAAATCACCAAAAAAATAAAAAAAATACAATTATAAACTAAGTTGCATCCATTCATATATTCCTTCTTAAATAAAATGTAAATCAATGATCCATTGAGCCATTGGCAGACTAAAAAAGAAGAGTGACTACCAGCTCATTAGTAATATTTAATGTCAACCACAATAACTTAGTTATGGAAAATATTTTCAGATTCAAAATATGTTGTAGTATGATCAGCTCCACGAATAATCAAAAATATTTTCAAGCCATCCAACATATGCAGAAGAGTTGGAACAAGAATATCTTCAGTATCTCCATGGCCAAGTTGCCCATCATCACCTCGTCCCCATGAGCAGACAACATTATCAGCTGTTACAAGGTACATAATATAGATCAGTATCGGTTTTCCCTACAGTATACAACATCTTTACGTAAATTTTTTTTGGATCGTACTTAAAGAAATTGAAACTAAATAGTAAGCAATCTTACATTTCATTTTATGAGTTGAGTATGCATTCCCATGAAATTGCCAATTATGTGTGATATCGCCTCCTTGGGGAGTAGAGCGGTGGTAGTGAGCTCCCTTCTTTTATGCGCAATCCCACGAAATGACTACCATTAATTAAGCCGATGTAGATGACTCTCAGGACATGAGGAGGTGGTGAATCCAATGGTAAAAATGTTAAACTTTGATTTCTTGAAACACGAGCCACACTGACATTGTAGCAAGTTGAAAGCACTAACCCCATATCTGGTATGGACATCAACTTATCATATGGTGCGGGTGAGCTTTTGCAATCAAGATTGTTTATTAATTCCTCTCTTTTTGTGCTTCCATAAATGGAATCATACAAAATTTCTCTTCTCACCAACTCATTCATTAATTAAATCAGCTCTAACTTGTTGCTAATTTTGGCCCATGCCCAGTAATTCACTAATTACACGAAAGCCACAATGGCCATTCACGGCAACATTGAACACATCCACCAAGTGATCTGAAATACAAGACGGTAATTGTCGGCGAACGCTATCATATAATCTATTGCTCCGCATACTTTGTTCCCTAGATGACTTTGACAATTTTTTGTGTGTACTTGTGTCTTTTTTCAAGATGTGCTCAAAAAGAGAGGGATTACGCTTTGTAGTTTTAAAGCCATCCTTGAACCTCTTTGTACTCCCTTTCGGTCTTCCTTTCATTTTTGTTGGAAAAAGCGGTGCTTTCGTTCAGGTTGATGTCGGATCCATGATTTCACGCAATTTATTTTTAATCTTCTTTTTTTGATGCTCATTAGTGTTTGCATACCTTGTTATGATCCCCTCCAACTCAATGACTATATCTATGTTACGCCGCCATTACGCTTCTCGGGGCATCAATATGTTCGTAGGCGCAAGGAGTCGGCAAGCAACAATGGGGTTGAACCATCTGGTTCAACCCCCACTCAGTGAACCGGCCGACCGGGGCTGAACCAACTGGTTCAACCCCTTTTGGAGGGGTCGGCCGACTCCTCCTTGGCTCAGGTTTTTATACCCGGGCTGCCCTCTTGTGGAGGCATGCAAGATATCTCAAGGTATTTCCCTCTTCTTCCCTCCTCAACCCTAATTCTCTAGTTTTCCACTTTAGATCTCTTTCTCCCCCTTCTTCTTCCTATCATTTGGTATCAGAGGAACATTTCTCCACCATGGTTACCACCCGCACGCAAGAAGAAATCAACCGCTTGGAAACCCTAGAAGAAAACTTTGTTGGGTTGACGAATTCGGTGGGCGCCATAGAGGAAAACATGAGACATCAACGCAACGACTTGAAGAACGGATCGGCGCTCGGATGGAGATCAAGACATTACTAGCGCAAAATCTGAAAGGGAAGAGCTCGGCGAGCGAAGATAACGGCAGATCGCCAAATCACGGACTCGAAACTGCGGGATCTCACCCGACGGGTCCGATTTTAGGCGAAACAACGACGGGAACGACGCTAGGGCGCGGGATCGGCGCAAACCCTAGCGCGTGGATGGCGGCCGCTGGCGAGCGACATCGCCCGAACCCGTCAGGCACGGGTTCGTCCCTGGGCGGCAACGATGACTACGCTGCAGGCCGCACCCCTTGGCGGCGGATCGGGGAGGAACAGGGCGGGATCGGGAGGCCTGCGGGTCAAGCCGGACCGCTGGGCGCGGGAGGGCTTCTCCCTCAAACGGGGGGCTTCAGACCAGTAGGAGGCTTCGGGCCGAGCATTCCTTGGGCCGGCCAACCTCCTCCAGTGGGAGCAATGTATCAGCAGGGATATCCGGTCGGATTTCCCGACCCGGGGAAGCAAAGGAGACCAGCCGGCTATGGGCACAATCATGGTTGGCAAGGACAGGACGCACTGCAGACGTACATGCCCCCAAAATTAACTCGCATGAATTTCCCCAAATTCAACGGAGGAGACGCGTTGGAGTGGATAAACAAAGCAGAGCTCTTCTTTAGTTATCAGGATGTGCCGGAGGCGCAATGGGCTCAACTTGCATCCTTCCATCTGGAGGACGATGCCTTCCAGTGGACGCAGTGGTTTTTACAGGGCCGGGACTACGTTCCCTGGGCAGTGTTTGTGGAGGGCTTTACGAGGATTTTGAAGCCCTTCTCCAGAAGCTGCAGCAGAAGGCGACGGTGATGGAATACCGCACCGTGTTTGAAAAATTGACAAATCGGGTGCAGTGGGAAGAAAAGACGCTACTCAGCTGCTTCGTCTCAGGACTTAAGGAGCACCTTCGTGATGAGGTGCACGCACACATGCTCCGCACGTTGAATCATGCTATCACGTTGGCCCGCATCCAGGAGGAACAATTCCACAGGAAGCGGACTCGTACCACGTGGAGGAAGCCAGCGACCCCCGCAGTTGCACGACGGGATCCCCCAGCGGCTGGCAAGCCAACGATGACATGACTTTCATGGGCCGAACTTCAAGCCAGGAAAGAGAAGGGCTTATGCTTTAACTGCGACGACAAGTTACGTCGGGACACAAATGCCAGAAGATACAGGTCTTTATGCTACGTGAGGACACGGAGGACGAGTGCCCACCCGAATCAGAGTGGGATGGGGACTTGGATTTGACTGAGTTCGGCGTGTCACTTCAAGCGATGGAGGGGTGCAATGCACCGCTCACAATGAGGGTGGTCGGGCGAGTCCGCCAGGAAAAGGTGACTATTCTGGTAGACAGCGGGAGCACGCATAACTTCATCCACCCGGAAGTGGCGCAGCGGGTGGGACACGAGGTTGACCGAGTTGCTGCTTTTCATGTTATGCTGGCCAACGGGAGCAAGCTCCAATGCGAGGGGGTTATGAAAGCGTGGAACTACGGATACATGGGTACTCGGGACGCACAGACGTCTACCTCCTACCCATCAGAGGGTCATACATGGTGCTTGGGGTGCAGTGGCTACAACATTTACGGAGGGTTACCTTCGATTGGGAACAAATGACGATGAAGTTTCTCCAACAGGGGAGGCAGTACTGCCTAGGTGGCCTAAAATCTTCTCCACTGAAGGAGATATCCCTCCGCAGTCTGGAGCGGCTGGGGGAGCAGGGCAGCACGATGAAGATGATCATGGCAGTTACGGAGGCCCCCGGGGCACCTCCGGCAGTACCCGAGCAGATGCGGGCGTTGCTCGCTCAGTATGCAGATATATTTCAGACACCCAGGACGCTCCCACCACCGCGGTTCCGCGATCACTAGATTCAGCTGAAGACCGGGACGTAGCCCATCAATATTCGACCGTACCGATACCCGTATAGCCAGAAGGCCGAGATCGAGCTCAGTGTTCGGGAAATGATCGCAGCGGGACTCATTCGCCCCAGTACCAGTGCATTCTCATCCTCCATAATCTTAGTCAAGAAGAAAGACGGATCGTGGCGCTTCTGCGTGGACTACCGCGGCCTAAACAGTTCCACCATAAAGGACAAGTTTCCGATACCGCTGATTGAAGAACTACTGGATGAACTACATGGTGCTTCCCGTTTCACCAAACTCGAACTCCGGTCGGGTTATCACCAGATTTGCATGCATGAAGAGGATGTCCACAAGACCGCATTCCGCACACATGACAGACATTATGAGTTCCTGGTGATGTCATTTGGGCTCACCAACGCCCCCCCACATTCCAGGCCTTCATGAACGAGATATTCAGGCCCCTCCTCCGTCAGTCTGTGCTGATATTCTTTGATGATATTCTGATCTACAGTTCCAGCTGGGAGGAACATTTGCACCATGTGGAGCAGGTCTTCGCCATCCTTCGCCATCACCAACTGTACGCCAAGCAGTCTAAATGTTCTTTCGGGCAGGAGGAGGTAGAGTACTTGGGTCATTTGGTGTCGTCTGACGGCGTCAAGGCGGACCCTCAAAAGATCGCAAGCATGTTATCCCGGCCGCGCCCCCAGACTATACGAGCATTGAGGGGCTTCTTGGGTCTCACAGGGTACTACCGCCGATTTGTGAAAGATTATGATAAGATTGCCCGACCTCTCACCCAGTTGTTACAGAAAGACGCCTTCGTTTGGCAGGACGAGGCAGAGGCAACATTTCAGGCACTTAAGGGGGCCATGACGTCTACTCCAGTCCTGGCGCTCCCAGATTTCACCAAGGAGTTTGTGCTGGAAACCGACGCTTCCGGGGTGGGCATTGGTGCGGTATTGATGCATGAGGGCCGACCCTTAGCCTTCTACAACAAGGCGTTGACTCCTCACACGCTGGACTTGTCCACCCATGAGAAGGAAATGTTGGCTATCATCCACGTGGTGGCTGTGTGGCGGCCATACCTGCTAGGCCGACATTTTAAACTTCGCACCGACCACCAAAGCTTGAAGCATTTCCTGGATCAACGAGTCTCTTCTCCTCTTCAATAAAAGTGGGTCACCAAGCTTTTGTGTTATGATTATGAGATAACCTATCGGCAAGGCAAAGACAACGTGGTAGCTGACGCTCTTTCTCGCCTTCCTGAAGGTACTGTTGCTCACATCACAGGGCCACTGGTGAATTCTCTGGATGATATACAAGAGGAAGTAATGCGAACCTCCGCTTTACGCACCATGGTGGAGGCTTTGCAGCGCGGTGAGACCGTGGACTTCGGCTATCACCTTCAGAATGGCCGCCTCTACCATCATAGCCGAGTGGTTATTCCTCCGGACTCGGCATGGAAAACCGTGATGATGCACGAGTTTCATTCTTCACCGACCGGCGGCCATGCGGGAGTGCTCCGTGCCCTTCAACGGGCGCGAGCAAATGTTTTTTGGCCCGACATGCGTCGTGACATACAACAGTTTGTGCGGCAGTGTGAGATCTGCCAGCGTCAGAAGTACGAGACGATCTCGCCGACAGGACTGCTTGTGCCTCTCTAGATTCCGCAGCATATTTGGGATACGGTGTCGATGGATTTCATTGACGGGTTGCCCAAGTCCCAAGGGAAATCCGTGATTCTGGTAGTGGTTGACAAAATCTCCAAGTACGGACACTTCCTTGCTTTGAGCCATCCATATACGGGCGAATCGGTCGCCGCTCTTTTTGCTCGGGAGATTGTCCGCTTGCATGGCCTGCCTCGCGCTATCATCTCTGACCGGGACCCCACCTTTGTGAGCACTTTTTGACAAGAACTATTCCGGCTGCAGGGGACATGTCTACGTTTCAGCACAACACATCACCCCCAGACGGATGGTCAGACGGAGGTCTTAAATCGGGGCGTGGAGACCTATCTCCGTTGTTTTGTTATGGACGAGCCCCGGACGTGGTCGGGGTGGTTGCATTGGGCCGAGTTTTGCTACAACACTTCCTACCACTCCGCCAGTAGGATGACCCCGTTTGAGGTTGTTTACGACCGCCCTCCTCCTACTCTGAGCAGCTATGAGCCCGGCAGCACGGCCATGTCGGCGGTTGATCGGGCTTCGTGACAGGGATCGCATGTTAGCAACCTTGCGGGAGAACCTTCGTCTGGCCCAGGATCGCATGAAGGTTCAGGCGGACAAGCATCGCAAGGAGAGGGAGTTTGCGGTGGGCGAAAAAGTGTTTCTCAAGCTCCGACCGTACCAACAGAAGTCAGTCGCTCGTTGTCTGAATCAGAAGTTATCTCCCCGGTATTACGGCCCCTTTCGTGTACTTAGCATGGTGGGGCCGGTGGCTTACAAGTTGGCACTACCTACGGGTTCCCGCATTCACCCAACTTTTTATGTGTCCTTGCTCAAGCGAAAGGTTGGTGCCAATGTCCAACCGAGTGCTGTTCTACCAGAGGCGGCTAGTGTGGGCGAGCTCCGCCCACTTCCGGAGGATGTTGTTTTGCTCAAGTGGAACCGACGAGGCGCTGAGTACTGCCCCGAGCTCTTGGTCTAGTGGAAGGACCTCTCGACGGCGCACAATTCCTGGGTGGATTTACTGGACTTCAAAGAGCTTTACCCCAACTACCACCTTGGGGACAAGCTGGTTCTTGATGGGGAGAGGAATGTTACGCTGCCATTACGCTTCTCGGGGCATCAATATGTTCGTAGGCGCAAGGAGTCGGCAAGCAACAACGGGGCTGAACCATCTGGTTCAGCCCCCACTCAGTGAACCTGCCGGCCGAGGCTGAACCAACTGGTTCAGCCCCTTTTGGAGGGGCCGACCGGCCCCTCCTTGGCTCTGGTATTTATACCCGGGCTGCCCTCTTGTGGAAGCATGCAAGATATCTCAAGGTATTTCTCTCTTCTTCTCTCCTCAACCCTAATTCTCTAGTTTTCCCCTTTAGATCTCTTTCTCCCCCTTCTTCTTCCTATCAATCTATGTCTTTGGTGTTCATAGATTCTTGAATATTTGGCATTGCAACACTATCCAAGGGAAAAAATAATTGCTTCCAATGTTTGTATATTAATCATATCAGGCATGCTTTGTTTTGTGAGATATAAGGTGCCAATTCATGACTACAAGGTAACCCAAGCGTTGAACGACTTGTATGTGGACAATGTTCACCAACAATTAACTTTGATTTCCGATATTTATCCTCCTCTACCTTGAATAACTGCAAAGCTTGTAATGATACACGCCCAACAAGGTCCGAGTACAAAGACCCCTTAAAATCATTACTAACTTGAATGGAGCTATGCCCAAATGATCTTTTTATTTCGGTATGTTGGATACTTAACATTTGATCGGACGCTTTCCATATGGTTGCCAAGTTTCCAATAGAAACTTCTAGAAAATTTTTCAACTTGCTATGCCTCCCTTCGACATGGTTTGTTGTTGAGTTACCTAGGTGCATGTAATTATCAATCCAAGCACAAACAAATGACTCCTTCAAAGGTTCAAGTCATGTTGTACATATGTAAGAGACAACATTTGGGTATGCGGTAGAGTAAACACTTAAAATATTATTGTATCTCATATTAAACTCATTTTCATTTCTTGCGTCAACTAGATGTTGCCAAATGCCAAGAAAGATCTCGAACTCTTTTCCATCTTTGAAATATTGCTTGCAGTTGAAAAAATATATTTTTTTGCACATGTACCTGACAAGATATTTTTGACATTTGGAAAAGTATGCTTGAAGGCATTCATCAATGCCAAGTCTCTATCTGTGACGATTACATTAGGCAAATTTCATCCAAAATAGACTTGAAGTGCTCTAAGGTCCATCCATCTGTAACCTGACTCGGATTCATCAGACAAAAAAGCAAATGCAGAGAAAAAAGTGAGTTGAGTTGATGTAACCTTGACGATAGAAAGTAATGACAACCGATATCTATTTGTCTTGTAGGTACAATCCATTAAAAACACAGTTCAAAATATTTTACTTAGTTTAATACCAACCGGATGAACAAAGAATAAGCTAATCAAAATTTTCTTCCTTCCATAACACGATTAAAACTTAAATTCCCGCTGTCAGTTAAACATTTGTATAAGTAGAATAGGTGTAACTCCATTCAGTTCTTTTTTCTGCAACTTATATCTCTCATTATAAATAGTTCGCATGATAGTATGATTCTATGCATTCCTCTTTTTTAATGTTAATAATATACATCCGGGCTTAACATTTGAGGCATACATGTCGTGAACTATTTTCTTCTCAAGATAATTCAACCTTCCAACTGTGGCATGCGCTTCTAGATGAACCATTTCATGATTATTATTCCCACATTTTACTTTCATTGTCCATTCATCTTAGAAGACATTTTTTCCCAATCAAAGTAAAGGGGCAACCACAACACTTACTAGTAGATTTTCTTAAATTTTGTTTGGTCCAACCCTTTTTACATTGCTTCTTGCGGTAAAACCCACCTCTATCGCACCCAAGAATTATACGTGGCCATGCTCTACCGCCTTCCAATTTATCTGAACCTCTAACTGTGACAGCAAAACTACAAGACTTGCCAACATTATGAGCTCAATCGATCAACACATCCCGAGATGAAAACTGAATTTTTGCTTCAAAATGACTACCAACATCAACCTTCACATCTGATCCACTACTCAACAATGAAATACATAGAATACACAAGTCAATACAACCATATTGACACAATATATATATTACACTATGACAACTAGGTAAGGTTGCAAAGTATACATTTCAGTTGATGGATTACAAACAACAATCTCCATTGAGGAATCAACATCAAATGCTGTTTCAGTCAGGGCTTCCAGTACAAAAGTTGTAGTAGCTGGTGAAGAAGGGGGCACATCCATCATTATACCTAGAGCAAACAAGCACATATAGGAATCCATTAACCATGGCTCTCGGTCAAAATCTATATTAATTTCTTGAATTTTATGAGCAGAAGAATGACTGTCTAAGAACTGAATGTTGCTGAACACTCTTGCCAGGATGCAAATTTTTACAAGAAATAAGATTTGGACTGTCATTACCTGAGAGGAGTAGCTGGAGGTTCGCTGGAGAAGGAGAAGGGTGAAGTTGTCGGAGATAAGCTGGACTTTCGCCGAAGAGGGAACAACAACCTAGAAGAAATTGAGATTTGGAGTTCTGATCTAGAGTTTAAATGGAGAGGGAAGGGATAAAACAACATGGAAGACACCGTCATTACCTTCAATCGCAAGGAGGAGATGTGAGGAAGAAGATACGCAATCCTCGTCCAACAATAATCGCGAGCGGTAATGGCATCCCGGGCTGCAGCGGCGTGGGGGAGATGTCGATGAAGAAGAAAGGTGAGCCTCCTCTAGCAGGAATCGCGACCTAATCACCTGCAGCAATGGCGTGGAAAAAGAATCGCAAGCGGCAAATTGCGCGGGAGACAAATCGCGGCTGCGGGTTGGAGGATTTGCGAACTGCGGGGGACCGAACCCTAATGTGGTTTGCTAGCAGAAAATTATTAGGATGGAAAAAAAGAAAATAGCTCTATACCTGGTTTATTTTGGTTTGTTAACAGCCAAAATAGATTTGCTAATAACAGCACTCTTAAAAAAACAAGTAAACTAAAGATAAGGTTACTCGTATATGTGCAAAAGCATTTGCTTGAAATACTTGACTACTACCGATGATCTTCACGATTATGATTCTTACTACAATGAATTACTGAGTAATTATTAGCAGTGTTAATGATGTGGAAAATTTAGGATTTGATTCATGTGTTCCATCCTCGAGGAATTTTGCCTCCATTTATCCTCTTTATTTTACCAGCTTCATACCTAATTATCGTGAATTCTTATTTTTTTTGCACGTGATTTAGGGTTCGTTTAACACGGCGGTGGCGATCCTGAATGCGGTGGTTATGAACCATCGTTTCTGAATGCCCGACTTCACCTAATCCACTTTTATGTTCAAATGCCGTCCCAAAAGGACCTTTTCCCTGTCCAATTTGAGTTGGACAATAAATTGTTGTAATTCTTCAGTGCAGTATTCAGGAGCTCAAAATCAGCATTGGAGTGGGCACAAAAGAACAAATACTTCCACTTACTTTCCAAAGGAGTCGAACGCGATGGCTGGAAATTTGTGCTTCTCGCACGCTTTTCACCCGTTCCATCCTACATAATCAACTACGCTTTGGCTGCGACTGATGTTCACTTTCTCGCTGATTTCCTCCTCCCCACTGTCATCGGTTGCCTGCCGATGATCCTCCAGAATACATCTATCGGCAGCCTTGCTGGTGCTGCTGTGTCTTCAACAACGGGCTCCAACAAGTCCACACTTTTTTCATACTTATTTCCTCTCATTGGGATTGGATCCAGTGTTCTGATATCATTGAGGATTAAACAATACTCATCTGGCATTGTTGCTGCTGCTGCTGCAGAGCTGGGTTCTTCGTCCCTAAATGAGACTGATGGAAAGATTGTAGACTCGTCTTACGAAACTTCAGTGGCAGGAAAGAAAGGAGACTGAAAAGCCTTGAAAAAAATTCGTGTTTCTTTGGATCTCTCCTCGGACGAAATTTTTTAATTAAAAGTTTGATATCACTTTCTAATCGCAGAAGCACAGTTATGGTTCTTGATATGATCTGCTGTAATGCTGATATGATTTCTGTCCAGTTTCTATTTTGAAAACTTTTTTTGGAGCTTTTCAGGTAACTTCCAGATAATTGAATACGTTCTTTAATTTTATTGTATAATAGCGAGCTACAGATGAGCTTTTCAGGGGACTTAGAGAGATAGTTTGTCGTATACATGGCTAGGCCTGATGCCTCTTATGAAGTCTATCATAAACTGTCCTAAATATTTTTGTAGTAAAATGTGCGTTCATTTGAATAACTTTTGTATGTGAAGCTCAAATTTCCAAATAATTATTTATAGAAGGATCCTCTTTTTTTATAGGAGGATTTCTGCAGTCTGACAATTTTTGTGTAGTGTGGGCAATCGTTTTAATATTATGTGTGTTATGAAAATGGAAGGGTGAAGAATTAGTAGTACCTTGGATAATTTGTAAGAAATTTGTCCTATGTAGTTTTTATTTGAAGGAATGATGTCTTTCAAAGAGTTTAGGGAAGGTGTGTTGTCCTTTGATGAGAAGTTTGCAACTTATGAAGGGGGTGACTCCTATAAGATTGATTGAGAAAACTGGTGAAAACAGAGAAGATTTTGGACCCAAAGTGAACATTACCATGTTGCATTAGAGTTGTTACATTTGGTTTAGGGTTTCCGGTCAGCCCAGTTCTAATGTGGGCTAGGTTCGCGGAAAAACCTTATTGGAAGATTTTGGCATGGTCTTCGATGCTAGTTCCACCTTCAACAAGAGATTTTCGTCTATTTGTGGTGGGATCACTCTTTTAGATGGTAAAATTGTGAGGGTTTTAGACCCAAAGTTGGCCGCACATTATGTGATAGATTTGAGGGTCACATTGTTGAGTCGAGGATGCTACATTTGGAATCAGTCATTTCTCCCAATCCAGGAATGGGCTAGGTTCAAGGAAGAACTTTGTTGGGAGGTGCACAGAGCTCGTGGGTGCATGTTCACCTTTAATGAGATTGTGCGCAAAGTAGTCCTATGATAAGACCACATAGTATGCTTTTTTACCTTACTATTTCCCAATCTTCTCTATGTTTAATGTTGTTATTCTACCATTATTGCTATGAGTTATGGAAATTCCTCATATCTTTTGAGTCATATAGAAGCAATTAGGAGCAAAATGGGAGCAACATTCCAAGTTTCAAGCATGATTGCAAACCTACAAATAGAACTTAATTGGTAATCTGATATTTGCTGCCTATGAAGGTAGAGCACTGCCTTGCATATGTCGCATTCTCGCATTCTTGAACGAAGCATGTCTAAAACGCACATGTTTGAGATTTTTCATGTCTGTGAGCTGCCTTTACAAATTTGAGCACACTCATGTGTATAACAGGGTTTCTGCTTTCATGAGGTGTAAGTATAAATGCATGATAATGTGTTTTCTCAACGAACACCGTCCATAACCGCCATTTTTTGATTAGAGGAGATGGAAACCCAGAGGAGAACTGAAAGGAGACATTGAGACTTCATCCAAAGCAAGAAAAAAGGTATTTTGGAGAGACAATCAGAGATATGGAAGAGAATATTTCAATGAGATCCTCTTCCTATTGGGACTTTGTCTTTCTTGCATCTTGTTCTTGAGCTTTTTTATTTTTTTTTTGTCCAAAATGTATTTCTAATGATATAATAATGGTCAGCCCAACAGTGAGAGGTTTACTTTCATCATTGGGGTGATTGTGAAATCTCAAGGATATTATATGTAGATTTGGAATGTAATGGTTTGTTTTGCTTGTTCTTTTTTTTTTGATTAGTTATATTCATTTTCATATTGCGTATTTAGAATGCGTCGTGTTTTTGATACCATTGCCGGAGAATAGTAACAACATTATCCGAACGGTTGATTCGAATTATTACCTTGAATTCTTCTTCTCAATATTACACTATTCGTATTCATCATTGTCATTACGCTCTTAATTGTCTTTTCTATGCATTGCCCTAGAGTATTTAAGACAATCAGGTCCTTCCAGCAACCACCAAGCTTATGCAAAAGTTAATTATTTCTTGTTTATGTGTATTTGATGCAATAAACAAGAAAATAATTAACATAGTGCGCCAAAAGCGTCATCATCGGGGGTTGTGGGTGTTGACCGAAGCGGGCTGGCAAAACGTTTTTCAAATGATTTGCATGTTGGTGCGTCGGTTGAGTTGTTGTCCTGTGATAACGTTTGCCTATATTTTGTTAGGGTGTGGTTCCCATACGAGTCGGTAAAAATCACCGGGCACGCTTGTAGCTGCTCGTGATGTTTATGTTTGGAGGCCGGAGCGATGTTGGAGCTACCTGGGCTCAGGGTTCGTCGAGCAGCGCTCCATAACCGAGTTGAAATGAGCACAATTTGGAGTTAGGTGGTACCTACCACCAAATTAGGTGTTAGATAACACCTACCACCATTTTTGGGGTTAGGTATCATTTGTTTTGGGCCTATAAATGGAAGCCAATTCCAAGGCCAAAAGATTTATTTCAGGAGAGATTTGAGTGGAGGAAGATCAAGAGAAGATCTCGGAGAAGAGTATCGAAGATCGGATCGTCGGATTCTGAAGAAGAAGGGGCTTTGTGTAGCCTTTCTCCTTTGCAGCATTCGGAATGGATTTTTCAATCTATTGGGTAATGGTTTCTTGATTTCTCGCTTGTTTTTCTCTTGTCAATCCTTGTGTGGTTGTGGGAGAAGAGATTTATGCTTTTGCAGCAAGAAGAGATTTTTGTATTCCTTTGTGGAACTGGTACCTTGTGTAGGTGGTGGTGATCCGTTGTGGATCGATGGTGGAAATTGTGCCTTGTGTATGTGGCGGTGGTGAAAGCCCTGTAATTTGTTGTGCGTGATTTTCACGCCTTATAGTGGGGGCTTTCAAGGGTGGATGCTGATAGTCCCGTGGTTTTCACCTTCTTGGATTTCCACGTTAAAATTGTTGTCACTTTATTATTGCTGTGCTTGTTTTTGTCTTGCTTGTAAATCCGCTACAGGTGCTCTGGTCGGGATCGTGCTATTTTTCCCAACACATTTCACCCTTGTGGCGGGACATTTTCCTGGACGCTCGTTGTGTTGGGGGATTCTTTGTGCACCGGGCTGACCTTCATTATACTTTAATGTAACATTAAGCTGTCCAATTGTAATAAGTTCATCAGAACAGTTCACTTATATGCTGATACTTTTTTCTTGGACATTTTTCCTTGCTAATGTTAGTAATGTATTGATTTAAATTTTTTTTCATCATAATTCATTTTCATAATGGGTGAACAAACTATGCTATATAAAATAAAAACTTGCAAATATTTAATTTTTTCATTTAAGAAAAAAAAATGAAAAATTACCCTACTTGAAGATGACACTTTATTTGTCATATTAAGTATTTTTAAGCACTATTATGAGCATGATGAGTGAGTGAATGCTTTGCCAATGTTGTGGTCTATTGCTATCAGTACATGTCATGTCACATGCACATGTCTTTAATTTTGCCGTTATATTCGGCCAATGAGATGTGTTGCCTATTATTTAGGGTGGTGTTAAAGGCACACCATTTTCGGCTATGTGCACACCCATCAAAAATATAATTCTTAATAATTTAGGTTTTTTAAACCCCACCCAACTAAAGCCGAAGCAGCCCGCCTCCCCCTTCCCGATATGCGTTTTTGAACTGCGTCTTCTACGTTCATTTTCAGGGGAAGTGTTCAACATGAAAGTTGTAGATCTCAACGATATCTACAACTTTCATGTTGAACACTTTTTGATTTAAAGCCGTTTAGGCCCCCGATTTGGCCCCCGGAAAAAATCACGCGGAACATTAAATGTTCCGCGTGATTTTTTCCGGGGGCCAAATCGGGGGCCTAAACGGCTTTAAATCAAAAAGTGTTCAACATGAAAGTTGTAGATATCGTTGAGATCTACAACTTTCATGTTGAACACTTCCCCTGAAAATGAACGTAAAAGACGCAGTTCAAAAAAGAGCGTATTTCATTTAAAAAAAACTATGCAATCACGGCAACGTCATCTTCCCCACAGCTCTTGTGGACATGTACTGCAGATGCGGGTGCGTTGAAGCAGCTTTGGTGGTTTTCCGCCGGGTTTCGAGCAAAGACGTCGTGCTTTGGAACGTGATGAACGGAGGGCTTGCGATGCACGGTCGTGGCCGACTTGCCGTCGATCTGTTTGCTCTGATGAAGGAGACGACAACGGCGCCCAACGAGTTCACATACATTGCAGCTATGTTTGCTAAGACTGTGCACATAGTATTGGTGTGCACAAAGCCGAAGATGGTGTGCACAAAAAATTTCAATGGGTGCACATAGTATTGATGTGCACAAAGCCGAAGATGGTGTGCCTTTAACACCACCCATTATTTATTATGTAGGGTTATTTAAAGCCACCTCCCTTCAAAGTTTGCATAATTACTACTAGCATTCCTCTTACTTTTGAAATTATAAACACTCACCTCAATGTTTGTATTTCATAACATCCATGAACAACACCGATAAAACCCTATATATATAGTACTACTACTTACATAAACATCAACTGGGAGTTGGCTATTTGGCCCCCATATTAACTGGTTGCCCGGGTCGGGCTGGGCAAAGCCCTGGTACCGGGTCTAGCCTGGGCCCGACACCAGGCTAGGCGGAATTTCCCGCCTATTAGGCGGGATTTCCTACGGATTCCCGCCTTTTAGGCAGGATTTTAATCCCGCCTGTTGGAGAATCAGGCCGGCCTGGCCCAGCCTGAAGGGCATTATCGGTCCCCCTTTGAGAGGGAGCCCGAGCCCGGCTTGGCCAGGCTCAAGCTGAGCCCGACTGGCAAAAAACCCGGGTCAAATCGGTTTGGTCCAAGCCCGGCCCGATTGGGCTTTTTGGACACGACTACATGCACGTGGCATACTCCTCATCAATTGAGAAGAGAAGCAATAAAGAAATGTGTGAGCTTTCACGTAAAATACCACCAAAAATGACGATGGATTGTGCTATACTATGCCGTCAATTAATGGTGCATGTTTTAAATGCAGCTGTTCAACATAATGTCTAGTTTTGCAACTCACAGCATGATGATCCCAACTCTCATATCACAATTTTTCTTGAAATTTGTGACTCCTTCAAGCACATTAAATGTCACCAATGAGCCATTCGTCTATGTTTATATTCATTCTAATTAAGAGATAAGGTCAAGAGTTGCTTAACTCACTTGTGGCTGGCTATGTCACTACATGGGAGAATAATGCTTAGAGTATTTTTTTTTTGGGCAAAATACTTTCCCTTAGCCAAGACCACTAAATGAAATTGCCAATTTTGCTCGGTTTGGCCAAGAAACACTATGATGCTTGGGAGAAATTCAAACAATTTCATACAAAGTTCCCCATCATCAACTTCTTGCATGGCTTCTTGTGAAACATTTTATTATTTCATAACATAGGCATATTAAACGAGGGAGGGGTAGACCGATAAAAACTTGGAATGAAACAATAAGGAAAGACATGATGTACTTAGACATTAGTGAGATTATGATAAAAGATAGGGCACAATGACAACAAAAGATTCATATAGTCGATCCCACTATAGTGGGATAAAGGCTTGAGTGTTGTTGTTGTTACATGACACGATCGATGTTGTTGTATGTCTCTTTAATGAAGAAGTCCGTAGACGAAGGAATTGAGCTATTGGAGGAGATTGTCACGAATAGTCCTCAGTGGAGTGCCTAATAAGAAGTCCCATTTTTTTTCATTCTAATTCTAAACATGTCAATTTTGTAGAAACCAACAACGGCCGGAGAACAATCTCTATTTGAATATGTGTTTTTAATACCCAATTTTCCTTTTATGTTATATAATGATTGCATGATGCTTGGCATAAATATTTGCATGCGTGTTGCCGGTTGTGTAGTGGTTAGGGATCAATTTCAAGGGTTTTTTCCATTTTACACGGCCTAGTACACATGCGTGTACAAGATCATGTACATGGACCAATAGCCCTGACCTTAAGAAGACACTTCCAGAGCCTGATATGGACTTTGACAAGGCCATGCACATTAGGTTAAATGCACCAAAGACTCCTAGAGCCTGACACGCGTCACACCATGTGTGGAAGTTGTGTACACTGCAGTATGAGCACCCAGGATGTACCTAGAGGCCGACACGAAATGACACATGGCATGTTTAGGTTGTGTGCGTATTCGTGTATAAGCACCTAAAGAAACTCGTGTTCTTGGAAGGCGCATCATGACCTAGTACATGGACGTGTACCATGCTGTATACAGAAACACAAACATAAATTCAAGCTCATTTTTTGATCGTAGGATTTGGGGTTTTGATCTTTGACGACCCAAATCAGTTCTTGGGAGTTTTGTGTTGTATCACAAGGCTTTCTAAGAGGGGGTGGGGGTGAATAAGGATCAATTAAAATTGTAGATTCCTCTTTTCATAAAATCTAAAATTTAAATAATTTAACGGATAATGCACAACAAAAATAAGATTTTTAGAATGATTAAATTCAAAGAAAAACCAAACAACTATATTTTTATTATCATCATTACTTAATACAAAAAGATGGATCTTGATGACACCAAAATCCCAAGCCATAAATAATAACACTCAAACCAGTTGATCTAGCTAACCCACACACAGATTTGCCTCACGCCCCTAGACCTACACTTAGATCTAGTTGGTACACACAAGACAAATTTTCAGCCCTAGAACCTCTCCTCGATCTAGTTGCCACTGTTAGGGAAAATCGTATATAATATAAAGAATTAGAAATCAATGATAGAAGAATAAAAATACAAAAAGATAGATAGAATTTCAGTTGATAAACTCCTTATAATTTGATGATGGGGGAAGAAGTTGAAGACCATCTTTGTTGAAATTTCTCAAGCTGATCAACCTGAAGTTCTGATATCAAGTAAACACTTTCAGAGCTATCAAGCTGATCACTTGATCAAGTGGAAAGCGAGAACAAGGTGCAGGAACACTCCAACCATAAACAGAGCTAAGTAGTCAGAGACAAGGGAGAGCAAACAAAGATCTTGTATAATCAACTATCTTCTTTACAAAGCTTGGTATACATGGCGAGACATGATTTTGCCAAGTACAAAAGAGAAGCATACAAGAAACAAGAATGTGAGAAACGAACAAGAACAAACCGGAAGAGGTTTAACAAAAAATTTATTATCTGAAAAAGGTATGTATTACAAAGGTATGACCTCCTTTTTATAGAATGGAGGAGGGAAGAGAGAATACAAAAAGAGATGTGTGACTAAAAATTTTACAGGACTAAGCGGTCTATACAAAAATAACCCGCACAAGCCGCGCGGTTAGACAGAAGGGCTAACCGCTCGGCTAACACCAGAGAGAGAGATCGCAATGGGAGACCGCTAGACCGCCCGGTCTCCAAGTCGCCTGAGACAAACTGCTAGACCGCTCGGACTCCAGACAGCAACAGAACAGCAACCAAACCGCTGAAGGGAACCGCCAGACTGCGCGGTCTTCAATCCGCCAAGACAGACCGCCAGACTGTCCGGTCACCAACTTTAACACTCCCCCTCAAGCTGGAGCATATATATCGATCATGCCCAGCTTATCGCAAATATGAAGAAACGAGGCGGATACTGGCTTGGTGAAGATGTCAACCAACTCTTTATCAGAAGTGACGAAGGGAGTGTAAATTTGTTCCTTCAAAATCTCTTCACGAATGAAATGACAGTCGACCTCAATGTGCTTGGTTATTTCATGAAAGACCGGATTTTTGGAGATGTATATGGCAGCCTTGTTATCACAGAACATAGGTAGAGGATAGTTGTAGACCTCTCCTAAATCCATCATGAGTGCCCGTAACCACTTTAACTCACAAGTGGTCGATGTCATACTACGATACTCTGCTTCGGCACTGGGCCTGGAAACAACAGACTGCTTCTTGCTCTTCCAGCTCACCAGATTTCGCCCAACAAAGGTGCAAAAACCCGAGGTTGACTTGAGATCCCCTTTGTCATTAGGGTAACTCGCATCTGAGTATGCTTCAACCCTGAGATGACCATTCTTCTGAAAGAGTAATCCTTTCCCAAGCGCTGCTTTGACATACTTCAAGATCCACAAGGCGGACTGTAGATGACACTCCCTAGGCGCTTGCATGAATTGACTCACCTTGCCCACAGCATAGGAAATGTCGGGCCTGGTCACTGTGAGATATATGAGCTTACCAACCAGACACCTGTACCGCGTAATATATGAAAGAGGAGGCGAATCATCTATCCAGGTTTTGTCTTCTCCAGTTGCCATGGGGCATCGGGCAAGTTTGGATCCAGTCAATCCTGCCTCTTTTAATAGATCAAGAGCATACTTATGTTGGGAGAGGACTAAGGAGTTGGGCTTTCGAGAGATTTCGATCCCCAGAAAGTACTTCGGAGAGCCCATATCTTTCGTGACCAGATGTTGATGAAGATGCCGCTTTGTCAAGGCTACCCCTTCCTGGTCATAGCCAGTGAGAAGAATATCATCGACGTACATAGCAAGAACCACTAGTCCCAAGGAAGTTTTGCGAATGAATAGCGAGTGATCGGTAGAGCTTCGTGCAAAACCAACGACCACCACGATGTCGCTGAACTTGTCAAACCAAGCTCGAGGGCTCTGCTTGAGGCCATAGATTGCCTTCTTCAGCCGGCATACTCGTGTCTCCCCCTGGGCAACATACACATGAGGTTGCTCCATGTAGACGGTCTCTTGAAGATCACCATAAAAGAAGGCATTCTTGACATCCAGCTGGAAAATCAGCCAATCCTTATTGACAGCCACAGAGAGTAGGACCCGGATAGTGCTGAGACGAGCCACAGGAGAGAAGGTGTCAAAGTAATCAACCTCATAGGTCTGAGTAAAGCCCTTAACAACAAGGAGGGCCTTATAACGATCCACAGTGCCGTCCGGGCCAAATTTGACCACAAAGACCCAGCGACAGCCAATAACATTAGTACCGAAGGGAGGAGGAACAAGAGTCCAGGTACCCCGCTCAGTTAGGATCGTCATTTCCTCATCCATAGTCATCTTCCAATGAGGAATAGCAAGAGCCTCCTGGTAGGAACGGGGTATGACAGTGGCAGAGATAGCTAGTGCAAAGGCCCTGCGAGAAGAGGTAAGGCGATCATATGAAACAACAACAGCAAGGGGGTGTAGAGTACACGTCCGCACCCCTTTGCTAAGAGATACAGGAAGATCCAGGTCGACGAGTCCCTTGGCATCCGGAGCATCTGTGGCATAGAGAGCTGGCCTGGGAGTAGGGAGCGACGGCGGCGGAGATGAGGGAGACGGTGGCAGAGAAGAGGGAGAGAGAGGCGGAGGGAGAGGAGTGGACAGAGACAGTGTAGGGGTTGAGATCTCAATATGAGACGAGGGAACGAAGGGAACAGCAGGAGTAGCCAGAGGAGCACGTCCAGCGACACACAGCCGGGCTGCAGCCCAAGCACCCCACCCATGACCGCACCTATTCTAAGCGCGGCGGGATGTTGAGGCGAGGTCTCGATCCCAGCCCCCTTGATAAAGAGCTTTCCTAACAGCTCTCATCACCAACTGAGCTGACGATAAAATCACTCCCGGGCGAACAAATCGCGCCCGGGCGAAAAAAATCATCCCCAGGCAAAAAAATCGTGCACGGACGAAAAAAAACACGTCAAAACAAACAGACACTTATGAATAAATGAGAAATTTAGATAAGCACTTATGATCAAACAATCCAAACAGTCGACTACTTATTCATCATTGATTTTATAAAATCTCTATACAAGCATCAATTTTCAATTAGCGGATTATTCATCATCATAAGCTGTCCCAAACAGAACCTTAATGCCACCTCCTTTCGAAGTTTGCATAATTACTACTAGCATTTCTCTTATTTTTGAAATTATAAGTACTCCCCTCAATGTTTGTGCTTCATGAAATCCATGAACAACTCTGATAAAACCCTATATATATAGTACTACTAATTACATAAACATCAACTGGGAGTTGGCTATTTGGCCCCCATATTAACTAGTTGCCCGGGCCGGGCCGAGCAAAGCCTCGGCACCGGGCCTAGCCTGGGCCCAACACCAGGCGAGGCGGAATTTCCCGCCTATTAGGCGGGATTTCCTATGGATTCCCGCCTTTTAGGCAGGATTTTAATCCCGCCTGTTGGAGAATCAGGCCGGCCTGGCCCAGCCTGAAGGGCATTATCAGTCCCCCTTTGAGAGGGAGCCCGAGCCCGGCTTGGCCAGGCTCAAGCTGAGCCCGACTGGCAAAAAACCCGGGTCAAATCGGTTTGGTCCAAGCCCGGCCCGATTGGGCTTTTTGGACATGACTACATGCACGTGGCATACTCCTCATCAATTGAGGAGAGAAGTGTTGCGGTCTAACTCGATGCTCCGGTCGGGCCGGATATTCTTGGGCCGCCTTAGCTCTCGGAGCGGTCGAGCGCGCACACAGTCAATTGAAGAGTGAGGGATGGACACGGGAGGTTTTGACGTGGAAAACCCTTCAACCGGGTAAAAAACCACGTGACCGGGTCGGTGCCGATCAAAATCCACTAGTTTGCTGGAGTTTTACAGTTTGATGGGGGAAACCGGGGCGACAGGCCGCTCCCGTTACAATCTTGAGGAGAGAGAGTATATGCACTCGTTGGTGGGCAGCAGACTGCCGCGCCAACGGGACTTGGATGGTGGAAATGTGCGAGGTACTTCGATCGCACGTGCTCGGAGGCGACGCGTGTCCTGGGGTTGTCGCAGCTTCCTCTGTGCATCTTCCTCGGTCCTTGGAGTGCTTCCCTTGCAACCGGGCTCTGGTGGGGTGCCAATAACCGATGACAGGTTCTGGTAGCTGTTGGCGGGTGCTAATATCCGTTGGTGGCCGCTGGAGGTTGCGGGTGGCCGTCGGTGGTTGGCGGCGAGAGGCGGCCACCGGTAGTTGACGACGAGGGGTGGCCGCTGGCAGAGAAAACGGGAGAGCTCCCACCTGAGGAAGAAGAAGAAGGGGGAAGCGTAGGAGGAGAAAGTTAGGAAATGAGAAGCCCCTGGGGTCCTTTTATAGGCTCCAGGGGGAAGTTATGGCGGGCCCCACCACTAACATAATGGGTTAGTGGGTGGTTTTGCCCCGATCGGACGGCCAGTAGAGCCTCCCCTTTGATCGGACGGTGGGGAGGTCCTCCCGTGGTGGGGCCGCCCGGACGACGCCGGCGGCGAGGAGGCGGCCGGGTATGGCGGCGGCCGGCCCTGGCCGCGGCCGGCCATGGCCGAGGCCGGCCGGCCATGGCCGAGGCCGGCCACGGCCGCGAGCCGGCCATGGCCGAGGCCGGCCATGGCCGAGGCCGGCCATGGCCGATTCCGGCCATGGCCGCGAGCCGGCCATGGCCGGGACCGGCCATGGCCGCGAGCCGGCGATGGCCGGGGCCGGCCACGGCTGCGAGCCGGCGATGGCCGGGGCCGGCCACGGCCGCGAGCCGGCCATGGCCGAGGCCGGCCATGGCCGATTCCGGCCATGGCCGCGAGCCGGCCATGGTCGCGAGCCGGCCATGGCCGGGGCCGGCCATGGCCGCGAGCCGGCGATGGCCGGGGCCGGCCATGGCCGAGTCCGGCCATGGCCGAGGCCGGCCATGGCCGAGGCCGGCCATGGCCGCGAGCCGGCCATGGCCGAGGCCGGCCATGGCCGCGAGCCGGCCATGGCCGCGGCCGGCCATGGCCGCGCGCCGACCGCGGCCGCGGCCGGCCAAGGCCGCGAGCCGGCCATGGCCGCGGCCGGCCATGGCCGCGAGCCGGCCATGGCCGCGGCCGGCCATGGCCGCGAGCCGGCCATGGCCGCGGCCGGCCATGGCCGCGAGCCGGCCATGGCCGCGGCCGGCCATGGCCGCGGCCGGCCATGGCCGCGGCCGGCCATGGCCGCGGGCCATGGCCGTGGCCGGCCGGGGGGAGCCGCCGGCGGCGGTTCCCTCCGCGGGAGAGGGGAGGAGATGGGGCCCACCCCCCATGATCTCCATGAGAGATCATGGGGGCAAGGTGGGCCCTCCCATGATCTCCCTTGGTGGGGATCATGGGGGGTCTCTTTCATTCTTATAAATTAAGGTGGAGCCTATCAATTGCCCCCCAAATCTCTTTCAGTTGGGAGGGAAGCGAGCACGGGGAGAGATTTTTTAACTCTGGTTGCGGTGGTGATTGCCGGCGTGGAATCCGGGATGGCGGCGATGGTGAGCGGCTCCAAGGTATGTTGGTTCGCGCTGGTTTGGAAAGCGGACGTCGGACGAGCTTGCGCAGGGGCCGGCAGGGCGTAGGAATCGGTGGCGTGCCACCGTCGCGGGAGAGGGACCGAGCGCGCGCCGTCACGCCGCGCACGCAGACCGCGCGTGCGCAGGCGGCGCGCGCGGGGCGCGTGCGCAGGCGGCGTGCGCGCAGGCCGCGCGCGCAGGCCGCGCGCGCTGGCCGCGCGCGCTGGCCGCGTGCGCAGGGCCTGCGCGCAGGCCTTGCGCGCAGGCCGCGCGCGCTGGCCTTGCGCGCAAGCCGCGCGCGCTGGCCTTGCGCGCAGGCCGCGCGCGCTGGCCTTGCGCGCAGGCCGCGCGGGCGCCGGTCGCGCGCGCGCAGGCCGCGCGCGCGCAGGCCGCGCGCGCAGGTTGGGCGCGTGCTGGCCGCGCGCGCAGGTTGCGCGCGTGCTGGCCGCGCGCGTAGGCCCCGCGTGCGGATGTCATGCGCACTGGCCGCGGGCGTGCGCGCGTGCTGTCCGTGCGTGTGCCGGCCGCGTGTTTGCTGGGCTTGGTGAGACGGTGCGTGCGCGTGCGTGCAAGCGGTGTTTGCGTGCAGGCCGTGCATGGTCATGGAGAGGGTTGTGTGCGTGATTTCACCACTTTGAATTAACTAATTTTTTGCGGTGTGCAGGTATCGAAGCGTTCTACTGGACCAATGCGTCTACGCTCCTCTTTGACTGAAGACGGCGTTGCTATTTGGAGGACAAAGTTCGGGCTTCCTTCAGACTTGGAGGTGAGGATCCCGCGTCCCGAGGAGCGGGTTCAAAATCCTCCCCGTGGCTGGTTGACTGTCTGCGAAGTGTCGCTCAGATCCGGTTTCCATCTTCCTCCCTGTGACGAGGTGGTGGAGATTCTGAAGTTTTGCGGATGTCTCAGATGATGAGCGTTCTAGCTCAGATGCTGATGACGAGTAGTTGTGGTGACTATCTGCTTTTGTCTGTTTTGCCATTTACTTGTAGTTATTTGCTTCTGTTATAGCTTTTGAGATTGTCGCCGTTAGGGCTCCCATTCATTATTTGCTATGATAGCCTTACTTGTATGTCATTGTTCTGTGTTTTGTACAGATGTATTTTGACATGAGATAGTTGTTGGTGGGAGTTGATCTTTGTCACGGTGTATTTGTATGGGGATGACCCATGGTTTAATATGTGGGCCTGACTCGCGGCCTAGTTTGTATGAGGGCTTCTTTGTGAGGGGGCCGAGTCCTCATGGTGTTGCGTGGAACAGGTCCACGGCTTTTCGCGCGAGACAGGCCCGTGGCTTCTTCGTGAGGGGGGCAGGCCCCCACGGTGTTGCGTGGAACAGGTCCACGGCTTTTCGCGCGAGACAGGCCCGCGGCTTCTTCGTGAGGGGGGCAGGCCCCCACGGTGTTGCGTGGAACAGGTCCACGGCTTTTCGCGCGAGACAGGCCCGCAGCTTCTTCGTGAGGGGGGCAGGCCCCCACGGTGTTGCGTGGAACAGGTCCACGGCTTTTCGCGCGAGACAGGCCCGCGGCTTCTTCGTGAGGGGGGCAGGCCCCTACGGTGTTGCGTGGAACAGGTCCACGGCTTTTCGCGCGAGACAGGCCCGCGGCTTCTTCGTGAGGGGGGCAGGCCCCCACGGTGTTGCGTGGAACAGGTCCACGGCTTTTCGCGCGAGACAGGCCCGCGGCTTCTTCGTGAGGGGGGCAGGCCCCCACGGTGTTGCGTGGAACAGGTCCACGGCTTTTCGCGCGAGACAGGCCCGCGGCTTCTTCGTGAGGGGGGCAGGCCCCCACGGTGTTGCGTGGAACAGGTCCACGGCTTTTCGCGCGAGACAGGCCCGCGGCTTCTTCGTGAGGGGGGCAGGCCCCCACGGTGTTGCGTGGAACAGGTCCACGGCTTTTCGCGCGAGACAGGCCCGCGGCTTCTTCGTGAGGGGGGCAGGCCTTGAATTTTGCTTGGACATGCCGTGTTTGCAGAAAATAAAAGGTAATTCTTTAAGTAATAAGCGTGATTCAAAGTATTTGCATGAGATCGGGTTTGTGACTTATATAGTTCACATAGTCTTGAATTGAAAGTGACGGCATAAAAGAGTCATAGTGTGTCACTGGTAAAAGCGGCGTAGATTCTGTGCGTTCCAGGTGCGTGGGAGAATCTTTCCTTCGGCGTTTCGTAGCTTGTATGTGTCTGGCTTCACCATAGCGGTGACAACGAATGGTCCTTCCCATGTTGGAGATAGCTTGTCGCCTTGTGTTCCCTTCCCGGCTGCTTCCAAGGTGCGAAGGACTAGATCTCCGATGTTGATTGAGCGGGCCTTTACTCGGCGGTTGTAGTAGCGGGTTGTGCGTTGTTGGTAGGCAGCGGCGCGAAGAGCGGCTTCTTCTCGGACTTCGAAGATCAGGTCAAGGTTGTCTCGGAGCGCCTCGCTGTTTATCTGGGGATCGAAGTTGGATGTCCGAGGACTAGGGACGCCAATGTCGACGGGTATGATAGCCTCCGTTCCATAACAGAGATTATACGGAGTTTCTCCGGTAGGCGTTCTCTCTGTGGTGCGATATGCCCATAACACATTAGGAAGAGCATCCACCCATTGCCCCCCAGCGTCTTCTAGTCGTGTTTTTAGTCCCTTTAGGATAGTGCGGTTGGTTACCTCAATTTGCCCATTGGACTGGGGATGTGATACTGCTGTGTGTCGCAATGTTATCTTTAAATCTTCACATAACTTGGTAAAGGACTTTCCCGTGAATTGCGTGCCGTTGTCTGTGATAATGACTGCTGGTATGCCGAAGCGACATACGATGTTCTTCCAGACGAATTGTTTGGCGTTTTCCTCGGTTATTTTGGCCAGTGGTTCTGCTTCGATCCACTTGGTAAAATAATCGATTGCCATAATGATGAATTTTCTTTGACCGGAAGCTAGTGGCAGAGGTCCAAGGAGGTCTATCCCCCATTGTGCGAACGGCCAAGCTCCTTGTATTGATGTGAGGGCAACCGGGGGCTGCCGGGGAATGTTAGCGTGTACTTGACAGCTCTTGCATTTCTGAACGAATTCTGTCGCTTCCTTCTTCATGGTTGGCCAGTAAAATCCTTGCCGTAGGATTTTCCTAGCCAGGGCTTTTCCCCCGAGGTGCTCGCCGCATACTCCTTGGTGAACTTCGCGGAGCGTGTACTCGGCATCTTCTCCTGATAGGCACTTCAGGTAGGGTCCTGCAAAGGACCGTTTGTATAGTTCCCCGTCTATCAAGGTGAATGCTGCCGCCCTCATTCTTAGGCGGCGAGCCTCCTTTTGATCTTCCGGTGATAGTTGGCCCTTCAGGTGGGCGATTAGCGGGGCTATCCATGATTCTTCTGCTTTATTGACTTCCGCTACCTCCCACGGGCCGTGAATACTGGGGAAGACTATTTCTTCAACTTGGCGCCTTCTTGATTGGTATTGTGTTGAAGAAGTGGCCAGCTTTGACAGGGCATCTGCCTTGTTGTTTTGTTCTCGAGGGATATGCACAATTTGGATTTGTGGGATTTGGATGATGAGGGACTTGACGAGTTTCAGGTATTGGGATAGCTGTTCCTTTTTGGCTTCAAATTCTCCTTCTACCTGCGAGACAACAAGTTGTGAGTCAGAGTAAACGGTCAGCTGTTGGATCTGGCAGCTGATGGCGAGTCTGAGTCCTGCGATGAGGGCCTCGTACTCTGCTGCATTGTTAGTAGCAGGGAATTTTAGTCGAAGTCCATATTCTAGAGTAACGAGTTCTGGATTTATGAGGAGCAGGCCTGCTCCAGCACCTTCAGCCCCCGAGGACCCGTCTACGTATAACGTCCATGCTCGTCCGGCTTCCGAGGGTGTGAATTCTGTTTCCATCGGTAGAGTGTTCTCTACAATGAAGTCGGCCAACACCTGAGATTTGATGACGGGGCGCGGGAGGAAGTGGATATCGAATTCACCCAACTCGACAGCCCACTTAACCAATCGACCGGATGCTTCGGGTTTTTGAAGAATGGCCCGGAGTGGTAGCTCGGTTAGGACCTTAATAGTGTGAGCCTGGAAGTAGGGACGGAGCTTTCTTGCGGAGAAGACAAGTGCTAAGGCTGTTTTGTCTGCAGCTGGGTAGCGGGTTTCGGTATCAGAAAGGATTTTGCTCAGGTAGTAGATGGGGCGCTGGATTCCTCCTTCGTCTTTAACTAGGACTGAACTTAGGGCTGCTGGTGTGATGGCGAGGTATAAAAAGAGAATTTCTCCGGGAGCTGGCTTGGATAGAAGTGGAGGAGAGGCCAGGTATTGCTTTAAGGATTCAAAGGCCGATTGACACTCATCGGTCCATTGAAACCCTGAGTTTCGTGCTCCTCGGAGGATATTGAAGAAAGGGAGGTACTTGTCCCCTGTCCGAGCTAGGAATCGGGATAGTGCAGTGATTCTTCCGTTCAACCGTTGTACATCTTTAAGTGATCTGGGTGGAGACATTTCTTCGAGAGCCTTGATTTTCTCAGGGTTGGCCTCTATTCCTCGCTGGGTAACCATGAACCCTAAAAATTTTCCAGAAGTGACACCGAAGGCGCACTTGCTTGGGTTGAGCTTCATTCCATATTGTCTGAGGATTTTGAAACATTTTTCTAGGTCTTCTAAATGATTTTCCCGGCGAATGCTCTTAACTAGCATATCGTCTACATACACTTCCATGGATCTGCCGATGAGTTCCTTAAAGATCTTGTTCATGAGTCGCTGATAAGTAGCCCCTGCATTTTTAAGCCCGAATGGCATTACCCTGTAGCAATAAATTCCTTTGTCGGTACGGAAAGCCGTGTGCTCCTCGTCAGTTGGATTCATTCGAATCTGGTTATATCCGGAGTAGGCATCCATGAAGCTAAGCAGTTGATGTCCGGCGGTTGAGTCAACTAGTTGGTCGATCCTGGGAAGTGGAAAGCTGTCCTTAGGGCAAGCCTGGTTGAGATTTGTATAATCTACACACATTCTCCACTTTCCTGAGGATTTCTTTACTAGGACAACATTAGCTACCCAAGTAGGGTAGCCAACTTCTCGAATGAATTGCGCGCGTAGGAGTTTTTCAACCTCTTCTTCTATTGCTTGGAGCCTCTCAGGGGCGAAATTCCTCTTCTTTTGAATGACGGGCTTGCATGCAGGGTTGATGTTGAGAGAGTGGCGGATGATTTGAGGGTCGATCCCAGGCATATCTTCTGGGGACCAAGCGAAGATATCCTTATTCTTGCGGAGGTAGGCTGCTAATTCTTCCCTCTCATGCTCCTGCAAGAGGGATCCAAGCTGGACGGTGCGATCCGACTTTGATGAAGAGAGGGGGACTTCAATTAGACCTTCGGTGGGTTCCCCTCGTTGCAGAACTGCTTCATCTCTGAGGTCGAAGTCATCGATGTTTAGCGTGGTAGGCTCGGTGGGCTGTGCTTGTTTGGAATAACAACTTCTTGCGGCTTCCTGGTTTCCGCGTACTACTCCAATCCCTCCCGGAGTAGGGAACTTCATTGCTAGATGGGGGATAGATGGGATGGCCTTGAAGGTAGTTTGAACAGGCCTTCCGAATATAGCGTTGTACGCTGAGCTTGAATCTACTACCACGAATTGAGCTTCATGCGTAATCTGTCTCGGGAATTCCCCCAACGTGACTGGTAGAGTGACGGTTCCGATGACTTGGACCTGATGGTTGTCGAAACCATATATCGGTCCTGCGTAGCTGTTGCCGAGATATATTCATATTCTGCAGAGTGGTCGAAAAAAGGACGTCGACTGAACTGCCATTATCGACGAGGATTCGCTTGACGTTATAGCAGGGATTTCCGATTCCGGCGCTAATTACGAGCGGGTCTTGATGTGGGATTCGGACGTTGATAAGGTCTTCATCCCCGAATGATATGGTGGTGTCCTGCTTTCTTCTTTTATCTTCATGGACTTCCTTTACCGAGTGGACTGACAGTATCTGTGAGGTCAGAATAGGTGATCCGGCAATAGTCTCAATGTTTCCTACTGCTTGCCTTCCTCCCTCGGGCGCTGGCGGGGCATTCTGATGGTCCCTGGGTCGCCTAGGAGGGTCTTGCTGCTCTTGGACCCTTCCTTGCAGAAATCTACCGAGCAGTCCTAACCGGACTAAACGCTCGATTTCCTCCTTTAGGCGAGCACATTCTTCAGTGGTATGCCCGGTCGATCGATGATATTCACAATACTTTGATTGATCGTTCTTAGGATTAGGAGGTGGTTGCCTAGGCCGTTGCAATGCTGGTTCATTCTGAATGGCGTACAAAACGTTGGTGCGAGATGTGTTGAGAGGGGTATAGTCCCTAGGGGGATCTCTTTGTGAGTCTCGCCTGCGCTGTCCGGCTCGACGTTCCTCATGGAATCTTCCTTCCTGCCGTTGAGGAGCCGGCTCTTTATCTCTTTGCCTTTTCTGCACTCCATCGAACTGTCGCCTATGAGCTTCAATAGCTTCGTCTGCGGCTATCTGTGCCTCAATTCTGTGCACCAGATCCGGGTAGTTGGGTACGGTCTCTCTCATGAGTGCTGAATAGAAGCCGCTGGGGCGAAGACCCCCCAGGAATACTCCCCGTAGGAGTTCGGGGTCTACGCCTGGGATCTGGCGAGCTTCGGCAGTGAAACGTCGAAAGAATTCTTTGAGGGTTTCCCCTTCGTTCTGGCGGATTCCGGAGAGATGAGATGGATCACAGACAATCTTTCGATTAGCGATGAATTGGTCGGAGAATTGCCTGGTTAGCTCGGCAAAACTAGTAATGGTACTGGGACTTAAAGAGTGGAACCATGTTCGAGCTTGCCCTTTGAGAGTGGTTGGGAATACTTGACATAACAATTGGTCGGTGGCATGGAAGATCCTCATGATGGTGGTGAAATGATTGACATGCTCGAGTGGATCGTCAGTTCCGTCGAATGTTTCGACACTTGGGAGTTTGAATCCGGGTGGAATCGGATGCTCGAGGATTTGCTGGGTCAAGGGGGAGCCTTGATAAAGCGTTCGGTGAGGATGGAGATCTCTTCTTGCGGCTTGGCGGCATTCTTCAGCCACAGCCTCCCTGATCTCCTGACGAGTTAGTAGAGGGTGGATGGGAGCATCGTTAACTGGATCGCGGGGGCGATCAGCCCTTGCTCTTCCCAGATGGGGATGAGCCGAACTGGCGGCATCTGAATGATCTTCGGGTCCTTCCTGTTCCACAGGGTCTTCCTGGTTCCTTGGTGGATTAAATAGTGGAGGATGGTTAGCTGGCGGAGGCGACCTGGGCGGAACTGGAGGTGCTCCCAAGTTCTGGAGCAGTGTGAGCATTTCTGTCTGCTGCTCCTCCATTTGGCGGACACGCCCCTCCAAAGCGGTGACAGGGGCGAGTGCCGCCTCAGCGGTCAGTGGCACGTCTACCAGAGAGTGGGATCGTGCAGGCTCAGTGTGTCCGCCAAGCGTGGATCCTTCTGCGGTGCAGGTACTTCTCTTTGCCATTATGATGAACTCGCTCTACGAAGGGTCGTGGGTTCGATTCCCACAGACGGCGCCAAACTGTTGCGGTCTAACTCGATGCTCCGGTCGGGCCGGATATTCTTGGGCCGCCTTAGCTCTCGGAGCGGTCGAGCGCGCACACAGTCAATTGAAGAGTGAGGGATGGACACGGGAGGTTTTGACGTGGAAAACCCTTCAACCGGGTAAAAAACCACGTGACCGGGTCGGTGCCGATCAAAATCCACTAGTTTGCTGGAGTTTTACAGTTTGATGGGGGAAACCGGGGCGACAGGCCGCTCCCGTTACAATCTTGAGGAGAGAGAGTATATGCACTCGTTGGTGGGCAGCAGACTGCCGTGCCAACGGGACTTGGATGGTGGAAATGTGCGAGGTACTTCGATCGCACGTGCTCGGAGGCGACGCGTGTCCTGGGGTTGTCGCAGCTTCCTCTGTGCGTCTTCCTCGGTCCTTGGAGTGCTTCCCTTGCAACCGGGCTTTGGTGGGGTGCCAATAACCGATGACAGGTTCTGGTAGCTGTTGGCGGGTGCTAATATCCGTTGGTGGCCGCTGGAGGTTGCGGGTGGCCGTCGGTGGTTGGCTGCGAGAGGCGGCCACCGGTAGTTGACGACGAGGGGTGGCCGCTGGCAGAGAAAACGGGAGAGCTCCCACCTGAGGAAGAAGAAGAAGGGGGAAGCGTAGGAGGAGAAAGTTAGGAAATGAGAAGCCCCTGGGGTCCTTTTATAGGCTCCAGGGGGAAGTTATGGCGGGCCCCACCACTAACATAGTGGGTTAGTGGGTGGTTTTGCCCCGATCGGACGGCCGGTAGAGCCTCCCCTTTGATCGGACGGTGGGGAGGTCCTCCCGTGGTGGGGCCGCCCGGACGACGCCGGCGGCGAGGAGGCGGCCGGGTATGGCGGCGGCCGGCCCTGGCCGCGGCCGGCCATGGCCGAGGCCGGCCGGCCATGGCCGAGGCCGGCCATGGCCGAGGCCGGCCACGGCCGCGAGCCGGCCATGGCCGAGGCCGACCATGGCCGAGGCCGGCCATGGCCGATTCCGGCCATGGCCGCGAGCCGGCCATGGCCGGGACCGGCCATGGCCGCGAGCCGGCCATGGCCGGGGCCGGCGATGGCCGCGAGCTGGCGATGGCCGGGGCCGGCCATGGCCGAGTCCGGCCATGGCCGAGAGCCGGCCATGGCCGAGGCCGGCCATGGCCGCGAGCCGGCCATGGCCGAGGCCGGCCGCGGCCGCGCGCCGGCCGCGGCCGCGCGCCGGCCGCGGCCGCGGCCGGCCAAGGCCGCGAGCCGGCCATGGCCGCGGGCCGGCCATGGCCGCGGCCGGCCATGGCCGCGAGCCGGCCATGGCCGCGGCCGGCCATGGCCGCGGCCGGCCATGGCCGCGGCCGGCCATGGCCGCGGGCCATGGCCGTGGCCGGCCGGGGGGAGCCGCCGGCGGCGGTTCCCTCCGCGGGAGAGGGGAGGAGATGGGGCCCACCCCCCATGATCTCCATGAGAGATCATGGGGGCAAGGTGGGCCCTCCCATGATCTCTCTTGGTGGGGATCATGGGGGGTCTCTTTCATTCTTATAAATTAAGGTGGAGCCTATCAAGAAGCAAGAAAGAAATGTGTGAGCTTTCACGTAAAATACCACCAAAAATGACGATGGATTATGCTATACTATGCCGTCAATTAACGGTGCATGTTTTAAATGCAGCTGTTCAACATAATGTCTAGTTTTGCAACTCACAGCATGATGATCCCAACTCTCATATCACAATTTTTCTTGAAATTTGTGACTCCTTCAAGCACATTAAATGTCACCAATGAGCCATTCGTCTATGTTTATATTCATTCTAATTAAGAGATAAGGTCAAGAGTTGCTTAACTCACTTGTGGCTGGCTATGTCACTACATGGGAGAATAATGCTTAGAGTTTTTTTTTGGGCAAAAAACTTTCCCTTAGCCAAGACCACTAAAATGAAGAATGAAATTGCCAATTTTGCTCGGTTTGGCCAAGAAACACTATGATGCTTGGGAGAAATTCAAACAATTTCAAACAAGGTTCCCCATCATCAACTTCTTGCATGGCTTCTTGTGAAACATTTTATTATTTCATAACATAGGCATATTAAACGAGGGAGGGGTAGACCAATAAAAACTTGCAATGACACTATAAGAAAAGACATGATGTACTTAGGGATTAGTGAGATTACGAAAAAAGATAGGGCACAATGACAACAAAGGATCCATATAGCGGGATAAATGCATGAGTGTTGTTGTTGTTGTTATAGGACACGATCGATGTTGTTGTATGTGTTTCTTTAATGAAGAAGTCCGTAGATGAAGGAATTGAGCTATTGGAGGAGATTGTCACGAATAGTCCTTAGTAGAGTGCCAAATATTAAATCCCATTTTCGTTCAGCTAATTCTAAACATGTCAATTTTGTAGAAACCAACAGCGGCGGGAGAACAACCTCTATTTGAATATGTATTTTAAATACCCAATTTCCCTTTTATGTTATATAATGATTGCACGATGCATTTGCATGCGTGTTATCGGTTGTGGACTGGTCAGGGATCAATTTCAAGGGGTTTTCCATTTTACACGGCCTAGTACACATGCGGGACCAATAGCCCTGACCTTAAGAAGACACTTCCAGAGCCTGACATGGACTTCGACATGGCCATGCACATTAGGTTAAATGCACCAAAGACTCCTAGAGCCTGACATGCGTCACACCATGTGTGGAAGTAGTGTACACCTCAGTATGAGCTCCCAGGATGTCCCTAGAGGCCGACACAGAATGACACATGGCATGTTTCGGTCGTGTGCGTATTCGTGTATAAGCACCTAAAGAAACTCGTGTTCTTTGAAGGCGCATCATGACCTAGTACATGGACGTGTACCATGCTGTATACAAAAATGTAAACATAAATTCAAGCTCGTTTTTTGATCGTAGGATTTGGGGTTTTAATCTTTGACGACCCAGATCATTTCCTGGGAGATTTGTGTTGTATCACAAGGCTTTCTAAGAGGGGCTGGGGGTGAATAAGGATCAATTAAAATTGTAGATTCTTCTTTTCATAAAATCTAAAATTAAAATAATTTAATAAATAATGCACACCGAAAACATGATTTTTAGAATGCTTAAATTAAAAGAAAAACCGAACCACTATTTTTATTATCATCATTACATAATACAAAAAGATGGATCTTGATGACGCCAAAATCCTAAGCCATAAATAATAACACTCAAACCAGTTGATCTAGCTAATCCACCCACAGATTTACGTCACGTCCCTAGACCTACACTTAGATCTAGTTGGTACACACAAGGCAAATTTTCAGCCCTAGAACTTTTCCTTGATCTAGTTGCCATTGTGAGGGAAAATACTATATAATATAAAGAATTAGAAATCAAAGATAGAAGAATCAAAATACAAAAAGATAGATAGAACTTAAGTTGATAAACTCCCTATAATCTGATGATGGAGGAAGAAGTTGAAGACCATCTTAAAACCATCTTGGTAGAAGGCGAGCCCTTCGCTTGAATTTCGTCGTTACACATCGATATTCCTTCGAATAGATGTTTGAAAGTGCGGAATATGAATTGCGAATTACTCTAGAAGAGGGCGAATATAGATTTTAAACTCTCTTAAACGATCAATCACAGAACATGTCAAAGATTATATAAGCATATTAACAAATTATGCAAGAATAAATTTAAGTTATAGAGCAATCAACTAGACGACACGAGAGTTTTATAGAGGTTCCCCAAAATCTTGAGTACACCTTCTCTTCTATCATTTGGTAGGATTTTACTATAATAGTGTTGAGTTTTTCGATAAGGAGACTCTTAAAATCATAATTGAATCTTTTGATTAGGAAATTCTTAGAACCACAGAATCTTTTAATAAGAAGGCTCATACAACCACTGAGTCTTTTGATAAGAAGATTTTTAGAACAATTAAATCCTTTGGTGAGAAATTCTTAAAACTCTATTAGAATTGATGAATGTAGTAGACTTCTCCACAATGAGATACTTTCACCAACAAGCTCTGAATGGATCTTTAATTTGATAGCTCTGTGTGGATATGGATTCCACTTTGATCGACTGCTCTTAAAAAGAGAAGGAAGAATACCAATTAACTTCTTTTATGTTATATGGTCTCAAAGCAAAAAAAACCCTTTCAGGTCGAATGAGAAAAAGAGAGATTTGAATTCAAAAAGAAGATGAATCCTTAAGGGAATTGTGAAATAAGAGAAGAAGTTTCACCTTCTTGTTTCTCCCGGTTGAATATTTTGTATATATAAGAATGTCAACCAATTCAATACTTTCCACCCTTATTAGATTTATCATAATCACCTTCTGTAATTGGAGCATTACCAACTTGATTTGAATTACAATCATGACCTTATTCCGCTCAACTGCCTTAACTGTCATCCTGTGAGAATTTGACGTAAGGTTAAATAAAATGTCGATTACTTCTCGACATTTGTTGATTATTATATCAAAAATCAACGTAAGCTGGATTCTCATACTTTTAGCTTCGACTTCTTTTATGCTTCATAGAAGTCAACATAAGCTGTATTAGCTCTTCGACTTGCGTCGATTACTTCTCGGCGTACAAAGCATTCTTTGACTTTATCCTTTGTATTTCCACGCCTTCATTTCAGCTAGCTTTTCTGTTTTGCAACAATAATATATTTCCTTCCATACATTCTTAAGGTATTTTTAAATCACTTATTTAATCTAATATATCAAATAAGGAGATTTTTCTCAACAATCACTCTCTATTTGCCATAACATATTTCATAATTTTAATAAATGATTTTACATGAAGAAAAAAAGAAAAAAGAACACATAAGAGGAAATTTTCAAAACAAACTTATGAACAACCTTTCCTTTATCACTTCTTACATCATGGACTTCATATACTTTTTGAGTATTTCTTTCCTGCTGATTTGTTATCCAAAAAGATGTTGATTTTGTTAAGATTTTTTCCTTGAGCATCCTTTATGAATTTTTCATATCTAATAGTTACTCTACTTGTGTTTTCTTTTGTATCTTTTGATATATGTTGTAGATTTCTCAAATCATCTTCAACATCAACATTTAAATAAAAACCTTGTTTTGTGATATCTTTAATCATTTCCTTGATGACAATGTTCTTTATAAGACTTCGCTCTCCCAGAAGATGAGCACAGCTGAAGGAAGTCTTATATCCAAAACATCCATCTTGCGGTAGTGCCAACGCTCAAGATAATATCAACTACAAGACGCCTATTTTGCCGACAATTTCCAACTATCAGAAGCCAACTAGTAATTTTCAAATATGAATTAAACATGACGTCCACAATTCACAAAAGTATATATAAGTTCACATAATGATAATATAGTTGAAGCGTTAACAATACCATAAAGTCCTTAGTCCTTGAATAATATATCAAATGACTGTAAAGAACTCTAAAAATCCCACATCATCAACTGGAGGAGGCATCAATACATACTGCATCGTCATGTCAAGCCCCACCTCCTTGGCCTAGTTGTCCTCCTTGATTGGGTGTTGCTCCTACTACTGGGGGCACTCCTAAAATGATATGGTACGATGACCGTTAGTCAAAAATAACAAGTGTCTACAAAATGAGCAAGTATAACAAGCAAGTGACCTGACAGAGTTTATGTTTACTAGCAGTTATCATATTACACAGAGTTATATAAGTAAGCAATGTTTAAGAATTGTAGTAGTAATAAAAGAACAAGTACAAAAACATGCATAGAGGATCATGAAATAAAATAGAATACATAAAGAGGAATGTATATTTATAAGGATAGAATTTAACTTAACTTATAATAATGCTCATACAAATTTATAAGTCAAGAATCTTATAGATAAGTACAGAAAGTAACTCATCATATAAAAGTGTCTATACAAATTTATATGATGGGAATCTTTTACGCGGTACGATACAATTCATTGGCATACAATATATGTATGAGTTCTAACTCACTCATGATTTACACATTCACACACACCCTTTATGTCTACATAGATCATTCTAACTTACTATATGTGAGCAGCGACCTCACGGACCTCATCATCGCGGCAAGATAATGACAACGAATAGAACAACCTCTGCTTCTAGGTGGGTGTCATTGTAACGCCCCAAGTTTCTTAAGACAAGAAATGGATTCTGTGAGATATAGACCGGCGGCAGGGTTAACGACGGCAGTAGCGAAGCTATTTTATCGGAAGGACCTCTCTGTAAGGTATCACATGGCGGTAGCGATACCACGCAGTGGTAATGTCAATGCGTTGAGAGCGTCGTGTTGATGCGGCACATCATCTATCGTGCGGCGGTAGCAGGGCTGATTTATTTAGCAAAGCTCTCGATGAGCTACCGCCCAGCAACAGGGTTAGTGCTGGCGGTAGGTGTGCTTTTGTTGTTTCTACGCCGGTTACGAGGCGAACCAACTATCGCCCGACGATAGTAAGATATTGTGGGGCGGTAGTAGTGCAGTTATGATGCAAACATGTGTCAGCGTGTGATTGGAGGATTTTGAACGATGGCTTGCGGGACAAGCTAATGCTTGAGCTACCGCACAACTGTAACTTTCTACCGCACGACGGTAAGTCTCGTAAACTAAAATCTAGAGTAAATCGTGGTCATTCGTCGATTTTTAATAGAGATCCGACGGTGGGGTGTCATCCCAGGCGGTATAGGGCCGGATATGGCATTTCTTCTTCATTTGATCCCAAGGTTTTCTCTTTCTAAGGGTTAGAGAGAAGGGAGAGTGAAGGATGTGGAAGAGGAAGGAGATCCCGCCATTTTTGGAGCTTCAGAGCTCCGATTTGCGAGCTGAGTTTGGATCTATGGAGGCAAGCCCATTGCGATCATTTCCATCCGGCTAGATTCTCTCCCATGGCGCCGAAACAAACTTCAAGGGTAACGATCCTTCTTCTTGGACATGTGAAGTACTTTGTTTTGGCATGTGAGGGTAGACACTCCACGAGCACGTGATTGTGGTTCTCCCGACGGTTTGATCTGTGCATCCCCGTTAGTTTTTCATTTAGAATCCGGAAGTGAAGTACAGAATATGCATGCTGTGTGAAGCCCATCCGGGCAGATTGGTCAGGATTGGTGATGATTATTTGTATGCTGGAGAAGTAGAGGTGGAAATAGGCCAGACGACCTATCAGGGGCCTGCGACCTGGCCTGTCATCGGCCTAGCCAAGCCTGGCCTATTTTCAACTTACCATAAAAAATAGGCCTATAATTGGGTCTATTTTTTAAACAGGCCCAGACCTCTATTATTAAAGCCTGACCTATAATCCTGCAGGTCGGCCTATATAATTTTAAAATAATAAATAATAAAAATTTATTATATAAACTTAAATGTTAGAAATGAACAATAACAAACCGAAAGTGGATTAACAGAAATTTTATTATCCAAAAAATATATCTATTACAAAGGTATGACCTCCCTTTTATAGAATGTAGGAGAAGGAAGAGAATACAAACTAGAGATGTGATACTAAAAAATTACAGGACTAAGCGACTGTACAAAAAACAACTCGCACAAGCCGCACGGTTAGATGAGAAGGGCTAACCGCTCGGCTACCACCAGAGAGAGAGAGAAGTCGTCATGGGAGACCGCTAGACCGCCCAGTCTCCAAGTCGCCTACGACAAACCGCTAGATTGCTCAGACTCTAGACAGCAACAGCCCAGCAACCAAACCGCTGAAGGGAAATTGCCAGACCGCGCGGTCTTCAACCCGCCAAGACAGACCACCTGTTCACCAACTCCAACACTCCCCCTCAAGCTGGAGCATATATATCGATCATGCCTCGCTTGTCGCAAATATGAAGAAATGAGGCGGATTCTAGCTTGGTGAAGATGTCAGCCAGATCTTTATCAGAAGTGACGAAGGGAGTGCAAATTTGTTCCTTCAAAATCTCTTCACGAATGTAATGACAGTCGACCTCAATGTGCTTGGTTCTTTCATGGAAGAACGGATTCTTGGAGATGTATTTGGTAGCCTTGTTATCACAGAACATAGGTAGAGGATGGTTGTAGACCTCTCCTCAATCCAGCATGAGAGCTCGTAACCACTTTAACTCACAAGTGGTCGATGCCATACTACGATACTCCGCTTCTGTACTGGACATGGAAACAACAGACTGCTTCTTGCTCTTCCAGCTCACAAGATTTCCCCCAACAAAGGTGCAAAAACCCGAGGTGGACTTGCGATCCCCTTTGTAATCAGCATAACTCGCATCTGAGTATGCTCCAACCCTCAGATGACCATTCTTCTGAAAGAGTAATCTTTTCCCAGGTGCTGCTTTGACATACTCTAAGATCTGCAAGGCGGACTGTAGATGACACTCCCTAGGAGCTTGCATGAATTGACTCACCTTGCCCACCACATAGGAAATGTCGGGTCTGGTCACTGTGAGATATATGAGCTTACTAACTAGACGCCTGTATCGTGTAATATCTGAAAGAGGAGGCGAATCATCTGTCCAGGTTTTGTCTTCTCTAGTTTCCATAGGGCATCGGGCAGGTTTTGCTCCAGTCAACCCTGCCTCTTTAAATAGATCAAGAGCATACTTAAGCTGGGAGAGGACTAAGGAGTTGGGATTCCGAGAGATTTCGATCCCCAAAAAGTACTTCGGAGGGCCCATATCTTTTGTGACAAGATGTTGACAAAGATGCCCCTTCCTGGTCATTGCTAGGAAGAAGAATATCATCGACGTACACAGTAAGAATCACCAGTCCTGAGGGGGTTTTGCGAATGAATAGCGAGTGATTGGCAGAGCTTCGTGCAAAACCCACGGATGCCACGATGCCGCTGAACTTGTCAAACCAAGCTTGGGGCTCTACTTGAGGCCATAGATTGCCTTCTTCAGCCGACATACTCGTGTCTCCCCCTGAGCAACATACCCAGGAGGTTGCTCCATGTAGACGGCCTCTTGAAGATCACCATAAAGGAAGGCATTCTTGACATCCAGCTGGGAAATAGGCCAATCTTTATTGACCGCCACAGAGAGGAGAACCTAGATAGCGCTTAGACAAGCCACAGGATAGAAGGTGTCAAAGTAATTAACCCCATAGGTCTGAGTAAATCCCTTAGCAACAAGGCGGGCCTTATAACGATCCACATGGCCATCCAAGCCAAATTTGACCACAAATACCCAGCGGAAGCCTACAATATCTGTGCCGAAGGGAGGAGGAACAAGAGTCCAGGTACCCTGCTCAGTGAGGGTCTCCATTTCCTCATCCATGACCGTCTTACAATGAGGAATAACAAGAGCCTTCGGGGAGGAACGGGGTGTGGCAGTGGCAGAGATAGCCGGTGTAAAGGCCCTGGAGAAGAGGTAAGACGATCATATGAAACAACAGCAGCAAGGGGGCGCAGGGTACATGTCTGCACCCCTTTGAGAAGAGCAACATGAAGATCCAGGTCGGCAGGTCCCTCGGCATCCGGAGCATCCGTGGCGGAGAGAGCTATCCCAGGAGTAGAGGGCGACGATGTCAGAGAGGAGGGAGACGGTGGCGGAGAAGAGGGAGAGAGAGGTGGAGGGAGAGGAGTGGAAGGAGATGGTGTAGGAGGTGAGACCGGAGTAGGAGACAAGGGGACGAAGGGGACAGCAGGAGTATAAGAAGTCGGAGGAAGAAGAGAGGATTCATCCGAGAAGTAGGAGGCCTTATCGAAGAAGGTGATGTCAGCGGAGACGAACTGCTTACGAAGAATGGGGTCAAAACAACAATAACCTTTCTGAGTGGTGGAGTACCCCAGAAAGATGCATTTGGTGGAGCGAGGTTAGATCTTATCACGGGTGGCAGATGGAGCATGTACAAAGGCAGTGCACCCAAAGATCCGGAGAGGGAGAGGAAAAAGCTCCTTGCCCGGATACAGAATGGAGAATGGGGTATGCCCGTGGAGGACCGTGGAGGGAATGCGATTGATGAGGTAGCAGGTAAGGAGAACTGCATAGCCCCAATAGGAGCGAGGAACATGCATCTGGGTCATCAAGGTGCGAGCGACATTGAGGAGGTGATAGTTTTTTCGTTCCGCCACCCCATTTTGCTGGGGGGTATAAACACAGCTAGTCTGATGAATAATGCCATATTGCACAAAGAAAGAGGTAAAAGTATGACTCAAATATTCTTTTGCATTATTTGAGCGAAAGGTTTTAATATAAACCCCAAATTGAGTTTTAATTAATTGATAAAAAGAGAGCCATACATCAAAAAGTTCAAAGCGATCTTGTAAGAGATACACCCAAGTACATCTAGAAAAATCATCAATAAATGTAACAAAATAAGAACTACCCCAACCAATGGTGAGGGTAGGAGCAGGTCCCCAGACATCGGAGTGGACCAGATCAAACGGACGGGTAGAACCCTGACCTTGCTTTGACGGGAAGGAGGAATGGTGATGCTTGCCAAACAGACAAGCATCACAGTTGAGAGGAGTACTGGAAGGAGGGAGGTGGGGCAGAAGCTGATGTAGAAGCCGTGGAGGAGGATGACCGAGACGGAGATACCACTGAAGAAGATCCGTACAAGAAGAGGATAAGGAGGACTAGGCGGAAATGTTGTCGAGGAAGTAAAGTCCGCCGCTCTCAGTCCTAGTAGCAATCGTCCGTTGGGAGCTCAGATCCTGAAAAGAATAAGAAGTTAGAGTAAACGTCACAGAGCATTGAAGCTGCTTGCATAAAGAGCTAACCGATGATAATTTGCACCGAAACTTGGGCACATAGAGACTGTCTGCTAGGCGAAGAGACGGAGTAACATGAACCACTCCCGACCCATGAACCGGGGAGGGAGAACCGTCTGCAATGAGGACCGGGTGCAACCGATCAGGCTGTTCGAGGAGAGAGAAGCACTAAGGATTGCCCGTCATGTGATTAGTCGCACCAGAGTCAATAAGCCATTTACCTTGAGTCACCACGTGGGCACTACCTGATGATGTGACCACGGAGGCAGACGACTTAGAAGAGGAGGCGGAAGAGTCACCCGAGGGGCGAAGATGGGGATGCTTCATCCAGCAGCGATCCACAGTATGGCCGGTGCGGCCACAGTGAGAGCAGAAGTAGTGGGAAGGAGCACGTCCGCCGGACTGGTGACTTCGGCTACTAGAGCCACTCCGCTGAGTTTGGTGAGCATAGTTGTCCGGTGGAGGAGGAGCGGGCAGAAGAGGGCGCTGGAGGAGAGAGGTGACAGCGGCGATGCGGGCAGCGGTGGCATCTAAGGTAGGCGATTTCGCCTCACCCAGAATTTGCTGGCAGATCATATCATAAGTATCAGGAAGACGCAGAAGATAACACAACCAGAAGCTCCTGGAAGTGCTTGTGTTGTTGAGCCAAATCCGCAGAAAAGGGGCGATTCTGAAGAATTTCAGCCCCGAGAGCCTGAACCTGTTTGTAGCCAGCAGCAAGAGACAAGGTAGGACGGGCAAAGAGGTCCGCATACAATGTATAGATGCGGGACGTCTGAGCCCCCTTGGAGTACAGAGCAGTAAGATGAAGCCAAGCTGCCTTGACCGTCTCATCATGACGGATGACGGGAAGGCATTCATCGGATAGGATGTTAGCGAGCCAAGTACGCACAAGCGCGTCGCTCGCATCCCAGTCATCAAACAAAGGGGAAGTGGGAGGAGGAGGGTAATCAATGAGATGGTGGCGTTTGCATTGCAAGCGAAGAAGAAAGGTGAAGGAGACACTCCAATCCAGGTAGTTAGAGCCGAAAAGCTTGGAAATGGTGCCAAGGTTCCCGAAAGGAGTAGGAGGAAGAGGCGGATTGGCGACAGGAGTGGTGGTAGTAGAAGCATCAGAAAGAGCCATAGGAGAAAAATAAGGAAGTCGCGCGGTTAGGAGACAAGCCGTGCGAACAGGGAGAAATCGCAACGGCTAGGAGAAAGAGAGTTGCAGCAGTCACGGTGTTAGACACCAGCGGCAAAAAAACCATGACCAAGCCACAGAACCAAGTAGAGGGAAAGAAGTCGAGCGGCTAGAAAGCAGTCCGCGCGAACAGAAGGAAGAGAAGACCGTGCGAACAGAAAGGAGTCCGCGGGAAAACGAACAGGGCGTGCAAACAGAATAAAGGTCGCACAAAGAGGCCGCGCACACAGAGGGCAATAACAAGAAGAAGAGAAAAGAGACCGCATGAACAGACGGCCAGAGAGGAACAAGCTGCGTGGACAGAAAGAGGAACCAAATCAGGCGGAAAAGATCGAGTCCTCTGATACCATGTTAGAAACGAACAAGGACAAACATGAAGTGGATTAACAGAAATTTTATTATCCAAAAAATGTATCTATTACAAAGGTATGACCTCCCTTTTATAGAATGGAGGAGAAGGAAGAGAATACAAACTAGATATGTGGGACTAAAAAATTACAGGACTAAGCGACTATACAAAAAACAACCCGCACAAGCCGTGCGGTTAGATGAGAAGGGCTAACCGCTCGGCTACCACAAGAGAAAGAGAGAAGTCGCCATAGGAGACCACTAGACCGCCTAGTCTCCAAGTCGCCTACGACAAACCGCTAGACCTCTCAGACTCCAGACAGCAACATCCCATCAACTAAACCGCTGAAGGGAATCCGCCAGACCGCGCGGTCTTCAAACCGCCAAGACAGACCGCTAGACCGCCCGGTCACCAACTCCAACATTAAATATTAATCAAATAGAAATTAATTATATATACCTAATTACTAATCGTATATTAAGAGAGACTTTTGAAAAATGAATTATTAAATACATCTAAGTAGGCCTATAGGCTAGGACAGGCCTACCAGTTTTATAAAATAGGCCAGGCCAGACCTACATTTTGTCCTACATCAGGCTAATAGGCCAGGCTCAGGCCCAAAAATACTAATGTAGGCTGGGCCTATTTTCCATAAAGCCTGACCTGGCCTGACCTATTTCCACCCCTACGGAGAAAACTCCATGGTAGCGAATAAATTTCGGAGTCGCGGGGTGTGCAGGTGGCTGCAGAGAGAGTACTGTAGAAGGACTCTAGGAAAACACCCGTTTTCAGGGGAAAAAACTATCGTCTATCCCCTACCGCACGACGGTAGCTCCCAGTGAGCATTGTTTGTGAGGCCTGTTTCGTGGAGACCTGGGGGCATTATTTGTGAGGTCTCTATTGGATACCTATGGGACTTTGTGGTGAGCTGCGAGCCAAAGAGCCCAGCTTAGGTGGCCTTAAGAGTCAGCCTTGGTACATATAAGAGTTATGTACTGTTGTGAATGGGAAAAGGGAGGCTGGCCTGCGGTCGAGGCTTGTTCCGGCGTACGATCTGAGCAATGGGAAAGAGTTGAACTGTACCCAACCTTATGACGATCAGCTTAGAGTGAGTCAGTGGCTTGAATCTTAGCACAACTTTGCCATAACATAGTGTGAATCTAAGGATTCGGGCCAGAAAGACTAAAAATGCTTAAAGTTACCATCTTGAGGACAGAGGTGGGGCTTGAATCTCAGCACACTCTAAATGTGCCTTGAGTGCACGGGACGTGTAGTCGGTCGTGCCAATGTCTGTGATAAATGATGCTTAAGTTGCACGTTCTGTTTGCTATTATATATATATGCTAAATGCCTGCAGGCAAAAAGCACCGCCACCCCGAGTGAGGGGTGAAGTCGTTATAATTTGGTCAACTAATATTGACTTTTTCCTTGTTTGCCACCTTTTTTGGGTGGAATGTCCTCATGCAGGTGCAACTGAGGCGAGCGGAAAATAGCAGGCTAAAGCCCATGGTTGCTAAGCCGGCCCTCGTAGGCCAAAACGAAGTGTGTTTCCTTTTGTTACTAATGTGTGGCTAGCCTGCGTGCCTAAGTATGTAAAACAATATCATTTGAGTAAACCTTGTAAGGACTTAAGGCTATAACTTCTCGTGTATTGTCCTTATCATTCCTATTTGGACTTTAGTGGACATTCATATGGTTGGGTTCTGAATACAATTTAAATTTACTTCTATTAGAATGCACTATGAGTTAGGATGCACGTTTATGAATTATGGTCTCAATACGTAACTCCACTAATAGTCCGTAGAATATGGCGTGGGGCCTCGATCGAACCTTCAGTTATATCCTATGAGACAAATATGGGTGTTAAAAGTATGGTATCAGATTCTAGTGTTGGTCTTTCTTATTTGAATTCATGGGCGAATTCTTTTAAGGGGTGGTAAACACATGTATGTGCGTTACCTTTATAACATGACAGAACCCATGAATGTTCACTTAGGAATGCAAATGCACATTTTTGAGGAACCTGCATGTTCCTATAATTGATTTTTGGCAATATGTTTGGTTGCCTAATTGGGTGTTTCACGATTTTAGGTGACTAGGAGTGGTGTAGAGCAGTCCCAACATCAGCACTCCGCGGAGAGTAGTGCGAATGACGTGCCTACGACCCCTTCTTCTACTGAAACTATACGATTGGTAGTTGAAACGGTGTTCGCCATGATAAATGCCCAACAGAGGAGATAAGTGCAGCCTCTTGCGCCTGAATTAGGTCAAGTTCTGCTTGGCCTAGCCGAACCTATAGTGGTGGACCAAGTAGCGGCAGAACCCGTAGTGCAAAAAAGAGCGATTGAAAAGCAGCTCAAGCATGTGATGAGATTGAACCCTCCAGTGTTTATGGGGACTGGGACCCCAACGCAAGCTGAGGACTGACTCTCTCGCATTAAGAGTCATGTCGACAATGAAGATGGAAGATTGGTAGAAGGTTACCATAACCACATTACTTTTGGACGACGAACCAAGGTTGTGGTGGGATGAATTAGAGCTACATCACTTTGCTGGGAGAAAACTCACCAATATCACGATGGATGAGTTTTCGAGATTGTTTCTGGCGCAATACATACCGTGAGCGCATAAAATTGCTCTGGAAAATTTGTTCCAGAGACTAACCCAGGGCGAGAGTAGTGTGGAAGACTACTTGTATGAGTTCACGGGATTGGGTCTTTATGCGGGTTCTACCTTTACAGATGAGGAGCGCAAAATCAATCGGTTCTACAAAGGACTGCGTGATGATTTGAGGTTGCTTCTCTCAGGACCAATGACGCAGGGTTTTCTGACCTTGGTCAATACAAACTGATCCCTGGAGCAAGATATGAAGCGGGTACAACATAAAAATAACTCGATGCTAAAGAGGACAAAGTTTAAGGTACCAAATTCATCAAAGTCTGGGTACCGAAAGTGGATAAAGAAGCCCAAATCTGCTGGAACGGCTTCTTCATCGGTTACATCTAGGGTATCGTCTGGGTGAGGAGGCCCAATTCACTGTTATACTTGCGGCAAGCCGAGACATATAGCCCGAGAATGTCAAAGTGGCCCTCCAAGAACCGAGAAAAAGGCAGGAGCATCTTATGCTGAGAAAGGGAAGGCGGTGGAGTCAACTGCATCCCACCATGCTCTAGCCCAACCCAAAGTTTACAACTTGGGTCAGTAGGAGGTCATTAGGCAAGGTTATGTGGTTACAGGTATGTGTTGGATTTTAGCTGTAATGATTTCTATACCTTACGCCTTATGCATTGTGTAACACCTCCATCTGTCAAACGAAATATAACATAGGATCCGGCCGGGGCCCCACGCCATATTCTACAGACAGTCATCGAAGTTCGTATTAATATCAAAAGACTACCAAACGAATCCTAACTCAGAGCATTCTAGCAGAAGCTTCATGGGTTAAATTTGAACTCAATACATATGAATATCCACTATATAAATATCACATGAATGTTTACAAAACACACAAAGTGTTATGGCCTTAAGGCCTTACAACTATTGCCTTTTACAAAAGTATTTTAATATATTGGCACGCAGGTCGGCCACACATGAAAATACTAAAGTCCTTCTCTTGGCCTTCAAGGGCTAGCATAGCAATAAGGGCAGCAACCTGCTATTTCCCGCTCTGCTCTCCAGCACCTACACAGGGACAATCCACCACAAGGATGGCAAACAAGGCAATGATCAGCTTTAGCTGACCAATTTATAACGGCCCTATCCCATTTTCGGGGTAGTGGTATTCCTTCCATGTAGGCATATCATTCATATATGTATATCACAAGAAGGTACACTTAAGCATCCTTCAATATATCACAAACTTTTGCATCACTGCCAAACGTTTCGTGTACTCAGGGCACATTCTTGGTATACTGGCAATACCTAGTCCCACCACCGTTCAAAGGTCCCGGACAAGACGGTCAATTTATGAGCATTTTAGTCTTTCTGGCTTACAAACTAAGACTTCCTCTCTCTCTTTGCCACCAGTAACTCCCATGTACTTTAGGTCTGTTTAACCGATCGACATCGAGCAGGTATACCTCAGCCTTTTCCCATTGCTCATATTGTCGTGCCATCGCCGAAAGCCGAAGCCTTCAAATACACACGACGCGGGTTGGCCTCCCCTTTCACGTAATCAAAACATAAACAATGTTAGGTACAACGGCTCTCACGGCCACCAAAGCTGGGCACCCATGCACACAACTCACCTGCTAAAGCACAGTCTTATCTGGAAGATATCGCCAGTGATAGTCACTATCGACTGGCGTTAGCGACAACATTTCTCTTCTGTCTCTAGACTCAATCATAACTGGATCATCTGTCCAGAAAACCATACAACATCCTACAGCGCTAGAAACACAGGACTTTCACATCAATTAGAGATTATCATGAGCTATCGCCGACAATACTCGCTGTCACCTGACGATATCCAACAGTTATGCGAACTGTGGTATTTTCCTAGAGAACATATCCAGTACTTCCTGCTACTCCCACTTCACAGGAATAGCCCATCAGGCCCCATAAATGCCCCGTTTATACTCATATTCTTCTCCGGCATGTAAAATAAAATATCACCAATCTAGACCAACCTGTCTAGATGGGCTTCACACAACATGCCTATTCCGCACTGCGATTTCCGGATCTATATGCAAAACTATCTGGGGATATCACGTATCAACCCAACGGAATTCCCTTGATTCTTCCACCTTTTGGTGGGGGATTCCTTGCCTATGCAAAAAGGAGGACTTCACTTGTCCAAGAAGGAAGATTGTTACCCTTATCGATCGCTTAGGAGTCATGCCCTTGTTCTTTGATCTGGATGGAACTGAGCGTCACAGCTTCCTTTCCGCAGATCTAGTGTTGACTGGAAATTCCGAATACAAGCACACCTTGAATAGCTTCTCCCCTTTAGCCTTCTGGACTTTATTCCTCCTCTTCCCTCAAGAGCTCAAGAACTAAGAGAGAAAGTGTGAGAGAGGTAAATGAGAATAACATCTCAAAGCTAGCCCTTAAAAGCAAGCTATCGTCGCGCGGTATCTAAGGAGATTTCCGCTTGGCCTAATGGACATCGTTCTGTCACCCAAAGCAGCCTCCACCGCACTGCCACGTTGCAAGCTACTGCCGGTGTTAACTCACTACCGCCGAGCAGTACCTTCCCGAGGCATATTTCAATTTCATCAACTAGAGCCGCGGGTTAGCGCACTATCGCCGCGCGTTAGTCACTCAACGCTACGTCCCAAGAGTTGAGTGCGTCGAGTGATATTGCCACGTGCTAGCTTTCTACCGCCGCACTGTAAATCTCTCGACGCTTTGTCGAGAGCGTTAAGAGCGTCGACTGCTACCGCTGCGCGATATCTTTATATCGCCATGCGGTAACAACCCGAGCCCTTGGTCTATTAATTCATTGAGCTATCGCCGACAATAAGGCTGTTACTGCGCGATAACCTCCAATGACTAATTCCCATATTTTTCAAGATTTTTGGGGCATTACAATTCTCCCCTCCTTTAAGAGATTTCGTCCCGAATTCCACAATAAATTTAGAAATATAGAATATAATAAATGTACCTCAACGGAACAGTTCAGGGACCTCGTCGCGTATGGTCTGCTCACACTCCCATGACAGCTCCTCACGACCACAATTGTCCCACCAAACTTTGACCATTCGAATCTCTTTGATCCCTAGACGCTTCACTTCCGAGTCCTCAACACAAATGGGCTTGACCTTCGTCGTCAACCCACTATCGACCGGAACTTGTTCCACAACAACCAATTGTGTTGTCTCCTGCATAGCCTTCTGCAGTACGGATATGTGAAATGCGTCGTGCAAAGCACTGAGTTCAACTATAAGCTTCAGCTGATAGGCAACTTCTCCAATCCGCTCAACAATTTCAAACGGCCTATGGTATCCCAGACTTAGCTTTTTCAAGCATCGGATCCTCGATACACCCTTGAATGGTTTAATCTTGAGGTAGACCCAATCACCAACCGTAAATTTAACATTTCAGTGCTTGGCATTGTAGTATTTTGCCTGCCTATCTTGCTCTATCAACAATCATTCTCGAATTAAACGTATCGTTGAAGTCACCACTTCAACATCCGCACGTTTATATAGCTTCGATTCACCTGTTTCTACCTAAATCAATGGAGTACGACACTGCCTACCATATAAGGCTTCAAACGGTGCCATTTGTATACTCGTTTGGTAGCTAATATTGTAGGAGAACTTGATCATATAGAGATGATCTTCCCATCTTTTCCCAAAATCTAGCGCACACATGCGAAGCATATCTTCCATCGCTATGCTTATCCTCTCGGTCTGACCATCCGTTTGAGGATGAAAGGCCGTACTGAATTTCAGCTTGATACCCAATAGTTAATGAATAAGCTTCCAATCGTTCGATATGAAATGCCCATCTCTATCGCTAACGATGCTACGGGGCACACCGTGCAATCGTACAATCTGCTCAACATAAAGTTTAGCCAATTTTTCAACTGAATCTTCCCTTTGATTCAGAATGAAGTGTGCTACTTTGGTCAACCGGTCTACGATTACACAAATGAAATCGTTCCCGCATTGTGATTTCGACAATCCATGTACGAAATCCATCGTTATATCATCAAACTTCCATTCCGATATTGGTAACGACTTCAGGAAACCACCGTGCCTTTGACATTATGCCTTTACTAAGGCACAAGTTTGGCACTTTGCCACGTAAAAAGCTACGTCTTTCTTCAAACCCGGCCACCAGAACATCTTTTTCATGTCCTTGTACATCTTTGTGCTCACTGGGTGAATTGAGTAGTTCATGAAGTGTGCCTCATACATCAATTCCTCCCATAGTTTGTCCACATTCGGGATGCACAAACGACCGTCTTTTCTCAAAAGCTATCTTCCATAGAGAATTGGGAATTTGACCCATCCACTACATAGCGTTTCATACTCTCATCGAGTTCCGTTGCTCGCTGAACCCTGTCCGCAAGGTCATACTGTACCTCCGACCAGTTCATACATGCATTTGCAGTAGTATTCTTGTCAACACAAGAAATATCTAAGGCCTCCAACTCCTTGATCAAACGCTTATCATGCATTTGCAACCAACTTGCCCTTACAGGAGTCCGTCGAATCAATACATCTGCAACCACATTTCCCTTTCCGGGAATATAGTGTATTTGGAAGGTGTAGTCCCCGAGGAACTCCAACCACCTCCGTTGCCGCATATTTAGATCCTTCTGATCTATTAAGTATTTCAAGATCTTATGGTCCGTGAATATATCCCCTTTTACGACATATAAGTAATGACGCCACAGCTTCAGTGCAAAGATCAAAGCTGCTAACTCCAAGTCGTGGATTGGATAGTTCCGCTCGTGTACATTCAACTGGCATGAACCATAAGCCTAAGCCGCTCCTTGAAGCATCACTATAAATCTTCGTCTGTAACATAAGGTGAACTCAAGATAGGCGTCGTGGTCAAACGACTCTTTAACTCCTCAAAAGCTCGCGCGCACTCAGGAGTCCAAACAAAATTCTGATCTTTCTTTGTCAGTGTGGTGAGTGGTAAGGTTATCCGTGAAAAGTTCTTTACGAAGTGCATGTAGTAGCCAACAAGTTCAAGGAAGCTCCTGAATTATGCTACAGTAGACAACACGGGCCACTCCCATCTCGCAACTATCTTCGCCGAATCCACTACAATACCTTTTCCACTAACCACATGGCCAAGAAAAGCTACTGACGACAGCCAGGACTCACACTTTGAGAACTTGGCATAGAGCTTGTTTCTCCTCAGGGTGTACAAAACCATCCGCAAATGATTTGCATGATCTTCTCTAGACTGAGAGTACACCAATATGTCATCAATAAATACGATCACAAATAGGTCCAAGTACTCTCTAAACGTTTGATGCATTAAGTCCATGAATACCGATGACACATTTGTTAGTACAAACGACATTACAGTGAACTCATAATGACCGTAGCGTGTACCAAACGCCATCTTTGGAATGCCACATTCCCTAATCCTCAACTAGTAATATCCAGAATTTAAATCCAGCTTCGAGTAAAAAGTTGATCCCACAACCTGATCAAACAAGTCATCAATCCGTGGTATCAGATACTTGTTCTTCTCTATCAGCTTGTTCAGCTCTCGATCATCAATGCATAGTCGCAAGCTTCTGTCCTTCTTATTCACAAAGAGGACCGGTGCACTCCAAGGTGACATACTTGGACGTATATACCCTTGCTCTAGAAACTCTTGCAATTGAAATTTTAGTTCTGCCATTTCCTTTGGCGCAACACGATACGACGAGCGGGCCATAAGTTTCGCACCACAACCACCTCCATAGCGAAGTCAATATCCCGTTTGGGTGGAAGCCCGGGAAGATCCTTAGGAAACACATCTGCGTACTCTGACACAATAGGAATGTCACTCAAACTGGGATTCGGCTCAATAGCCTCCAATAGTGTGAAGAACAACTTTACGGCCTTTTGAACTGTTTTGACTACTTGAAGTGCAGACATCAATATCTTGCTCTATCCTCGCATACACGAGAACTTAGTCTTACGTTCGATGTTTGGTTCCAGTGTGATTTCCTTAGAGTTACAACATACACCAGTACGTTGCTCGAAAGCTAGTCCATACCGACAGCCACATCAAACGTAACTATTGTCAGCATAGATGCTTCCAAACTAACTACATGACTTCATAACCGCATCTTAACACAAAACTCTCTACCCGTGCTCACATTTTATTCGTATGGCAATTCCATTCCAAGCTCATATATGATATACACATAATCACAAAGGGAATACATTATGCCCAATCAAAAGACTTCTTGATAGTCACCACAACAGGTTTGAGCATGCAAAATATGCATTGTTTCAAAAAGTAGAACTTAGAGCTATTACAGTAATTTACTTAGGTACACATGGAAGTCCATTTCAGTTTGCTATCGTCGAAGGGCCACTTTGGTAGTCCCGAGCAATATGTCCCTCTTTGCCACACAAGTAGCAAGTATGTGGGGCTCGCCTTGCAGCTGCTCCATCCTTAGCCTTCTTTATCTTTTTCTCAACCATTGGACGACCATACCAACACTCTCAAGCCCCATGCCCCACCTTGCCATAAGTATAACATGTAACCATGCTTTGCCCTGACGTTGCTCCAGCAGCAACCGCAGATGGCGTCTGTCCAGAAGACCTGGACTTCTTCCACCGTCGATACCCAGACTTTGAAGAACTAGGTACCTTGAACTCTGGCTTCTGGTGGACTTTTGTCAACTCTTTCTCCAACATTCTAGCTGACTCCACCAATGCTTGGAATCCAATCAACTTTGGACCCACCAATAGAAGTCGTAGCTCAGGGGGCAAACCATCATAAAATCAGTTGATCTTAGTTTCCTCAATTTCAAACACAAACTCTACATGTTGTCTCAGCACAACAAATGCATGCAAGTACTCCTCAATTGTGTGCATTCCTTGCATCAAACACATATTCAATGGCTAAGCCGATGCTCTTCTCCTTGCCATCTGCTCAAACAAACCAACCGACATTGATGCCACCAGAGGAATAGGGGGTTGCATATGCCTTTCAGGCTGGGCATTGATCATTGTGAAGACCACATCAGCTATCCTCTGAACTGTCTCTACAAAAGGAGGAGGTGTTTGCACCTCAGTGGATGCATAACTCTCCACTAAGTGATGGGGTTCATGTTGTCCCTCACCCTTCTAGTCGCCTACAATCGTGAAACCCACAATTAAGCAACTAAAAATATTATAAAAGGCAATACCAGGAACACGTACGTTCCTCAAATATGTGTATTTTCATTCCTAAGTGGACATTCTTGAGTTCATATTTGTTATAACGGTAAGCACATACACGTGCTCACCACCCCTAAAAAGAATTCGATCACGAATTCGAAGAAGGAAGACCGAGATAAGTTGATACCAAAATTGTAACACCTCCATCTGTCAAATGAAATATAACAGAGGGTACGGCTGAGGCCCCATGCCATATTCTACAGACAGTCGATAGAGTTATGTATTAATATCAAAAGACAACCAAACGAATCCTAACTCAAAGCATTCTAGCCGAAGCTTCATGGGTTAAATTTGAACTCAATACATATGAATGTCCACTATATAAATATCACAAGAATGTTTACAAAACACACAAAGTGTTATGGCCTTAAGGCCTTACAACTATTGCCTTTTACAAAAGTATTTTCATACATCGGCACGCAGGCTGACCACACATGAAAACACTAAAGTCCTTCTCTTGGCCTTCGAGGGCCAGCATAGCAACAAAGGCAGTAACTCGCTATTTCCCACTCGTGTAATGCCCCCATCCGTCGTATAACATATGACAGAAGGTCCGTCCGGGGCCCGACGTCATATACTATGGATAGGTAAGAAGGTTACTAGTTGAATTCCAAACTCATGTTCATTACGAACGTATCCTAACTCAGAGCATTCTAGCTGAAGTATTAAATTTATGAACCCAAACATAACAGGAATGTCCACTATACCACAAGACTGAGATTTACATAACAACATGTGATACATGTTTTGGCCATAACCTTATTACAACTATTTTAATTAACATTAAGTGGCTTCATACTTCGGCACGTAGGTCGGCCACACATGAAAATAGTAATTGTTCGCTTTTGGGCCTTCAAGGGCCAGCCAATCGCAGCACATGGGCTTCAACCTGCTATTTTCCACTTGGCTCTCCAGCACCTGCACAAAAAGGCCCACCAAAACGTGGCAAACAAAGCAACGGTCAGCATTTTGCTGACCCGTTTATAACGATCCCACCCCTTACTCGGGGCAACATTTCTCCATCCCTGCAAATAAGGCATCATACATATATCGTGACATTTATAATGTGCACTTTAAGCACCATTCACCACAGACGTAGGCCCAATGGCCACACATCCCGTGCACTCAGGGAACATTCCAGGTATACACGACTCCCCGTGTATCACCACCGTTCATAGGTCCAAGATTTAATGGTTTACTTTATCGTTCAGAGGTCCTTAACTTGACGACCATGTCATTCAGAGGTAATTAACTTAATGACTGACTACTCGTTCATAGGTACTAACTTGACGAGTGATTGCCCATTCAGAGGTACTTAACTTAACGACCATGTCGTTCAGAGGTCCTTAATATGATGGCACAGTAAAATCATACACATCTCAACATACACATTTTCTCAAACATTGACCCCCAGGTCTCATAGAGACAGGCCAAACATTGACCCCCAGGTCTCAAGAGACAGGTCAAACAACAATTCTCAAAATTGTTCATTCATTTGGGTAATTTCCTGGAATTACTTCCAGTACTAAAATGAAATAACCTGCACACCTACTTTCACATTTTCCACATGTACATCTACACATATTCACGGAGTCTTCTCCGGCAAACAAAGCATAAAATATCACCAATCCAGACCAACCTGTCCGGATGGGCTTTACACAGTATGCCTATTCCGTACTCTATATTTCCGGATCTAAATATAGAAATATATGGGGCTTTACCCTTTCCAATCCACCCTTTTTCACCTTTTGGTGAGGGGATTCATGCAAGTATGTATATTAAGGACTTCACTTGTCTAGGAGAAACTCATTACCCTTGTAGTTCTCTTTGGAGCCATGGTGTTTGAGTTTTATTCGGCTGGAAATACACAGGAAGATTTCTTCTTCACGAATCTAGCTCTAGCTCTTACTTTCTCTTCACAAAATATATTCCAGCAAGCTATCAAAAGCTTCAGCCCCGTTTCTCTCCTCAAAAAACGCACAGGAGCAGACAAGATGAAATGAAGAGAGAGAGTAAAAAGGAAATAATACTTTCCTTCTTCCACACTTCTCTGGTTAGGTTGTCACGGGTTACACCCCAGCCACATGATCCTCATTAACACGAAGGAACGGCCCAGAAATCGCCGCTCATTGGCCGCTTACCAGCTATCAGACACAACATGCCTCAGCGACATCGCCGAATTTCGTCGAGCTCAGTTGAATCGTCGAGCTCAGCTAAATCATCAAGCTTACCGAATTTCGTCGAGCTCACCAGAATTCGTCGAACGTCTTTTTGTCTATCTCACTGCATTTCGTCGAACTTGTCTGATTTCGTCGCGCTGACTTTTTGTCGTGCTCACAGGAAATCATCGAGCTCACGAGAAAGCGTCGAACTCAACTTTTGTCGAGCTCAGCTCACGTTTTGTCGAGCTCAACACAATCGGTCGAACTGGCTGTTCGTCGACCTCCGTTCGACGATCGTCGACCGCAGGTAAAATTCATCGACCGCAGGTAAAGTTCGCCGAACTCAATCCACAGTCAAATTCAGGCTGTCAAAAATAAGGTATTACAGCTCGGCTCTCTAGCACCTGCACAAGGACAATCCACCACAAGGATGGCAAACAAGGCAATGGCCAGCTTTAGCTGACCAATTTTTAATGACCTTACCCCATTCCCGGGGTAGCGGTATTCCTTCCCTACATACATAGCATTCATATATGTATATCACAAGAAGATACACTTAAGAACACTTCAATATATCACAAACGTTTGCATCACTGCCAAACATTCTGTGCACTCAGGGCACATTCTCGGTGTACTGGCAATGCCTAGTCCCACCACCGTTCAAAGGTCCTGGACTAGATGGTCAATTTATGAGCATTTTAGTCTTTCCGGCTTACAACTTAAGACTTCCTCTCTCTGCCACCAGTAACTCCCATGTACTTTAGGTATGTTTAAGCTATCGACATCGAACGGGTACAACTCAGCCTTTTCCCGTTGCTCATATCATCGTGCCATCGCCGAAAGGCGAAGCCTTTAAATACACATGACGAGGGTCAGCCTCCCCTTTACTGTAATCAAAACATAACTAATGTTAGGTACAACGGCTCTCACGACCACCAAAGCTGAGCACTTAGGCATACAGTTCACCTGCTATAGTACAGTATTATCTGGAAGCAATTGCCAGCGATAGTCACTATCGTTTGGCGTTAGCAACAAAATTTCTCTTCTGTCTCCAGACTCAATCATAACTGGAACATAAGTCCAGAAAACCCTGTAGTATCCTATAGTGCCAGAAACATTGTACTTTCACATCAATCAGAGCTCATCATGAGCTATCGCCGACGATACTTACTGTCGCCTGGAGATATCCAACAGTTATGTGAACTGTGGTATTTTCTTGGTATTTTCCTGGAGAGCGTCTCCAGTACTTCCTGCTACTCCCGCTTCACACTCATAACCCATCAGACCCCATAGATGCCCCGTTTATACTCAGATTCTTCTCCGACACGTAAAATAAAAATCACCAATCTAAACCAACCTGTCCAAACGGGCTTCACACAACATGCCTATTTCGTACTGTGATTTTTGGATCTATATGCAAAATTACCCGGGGATATCACATATCAACCCAATGGAATTCCCTTGATTCTTCCACCTTTTGGTGGGGGATTCCTTACCTATGCAAAAAGGAGGACTTCACTTATCCAAGAAGGAAGATCGTTACCCTTATCGATCGCTTAGGAATTTGCGGACGTTTTCTCTGAAGATCTCCCTAGAACTCCACCTCAGAGAGAGATCGCTTTCACCATCGAGTTGGTGCCAGGTGCCAAACCGGTGTCGCGATCTCCATACCGCTTAACACTGAGAGAAATGGCAGAGTTGAAGGTACAACTTCAAGAACTGTTAGAGCAAGGGTATGTGCGTCCAAGTTCGTCACCTTGGAGCGCATCGGTCCTCTTCGTGAAGAAGAAGGATGGTAGTCTGCGGTAGTGTATCGATTATCAGGAATTGAATAAGCTGATAGAGAAGAATAAGTACCCAATTTCGAGGATCGATGATCTATTCGAACAGCTTGTTGGATCAACTGTGTACTCAAAACTAGATCTGAAATCTAGTTATTATTAGCTGAGAATTAGGGAAAGTGACATTCCCAAGACAGCGTTTAGTACACGCTATGGGCACTATGAGTTCACTGTCATGCTGTTTGGGCTGACGAATGCTCCGTCCGTATTTATAGACTTAATAAATCGGACGTTCAGGGAATATTTGGACCAATTCGTGATAATCTTTATTCACGATATCCTGGTGTACTCCAAGTCTGAGGAAGTTCATGCAAATCACTTACGCATAGTGTTGGAGACCTTGAGGAGCAATCAGTTGTACGCCAAGTTCTCTAAGTGTGAGTTTTGGCTTTCTTTGGTAGCATTCCTTGGTTATATTGTTAGTGGAGAGGGAATCACGATAGATCCGGCATAGATTGTTGTGATAAGAGAGTGGCCTGTGTTGTCTTCTGTGGCGGAAGTCCGGAGTTTTCTGGGGCTTGCTAGCTACAACAGGTGCTTCGTAGAGAACTTCTCGCGGATAGCGTTACCTCTCACGTCCTTGATAAGGAAGGAACAGAATTTTGTTTGGTCGCCAGCATGCACGCAAGATTTTGAAGAGTTGAAAAGTTGTCTGACCACGACGCCTATTTTGTGCTCTCCTTGTGGTACGGAGGGCTATACGATCTACAATGATGCCTCAGGGATCGGCTTAGGCTGCGTTTTGCTACAACATGGTAAGATGATAGCTTACATCTCGTGTTAGTTGAAAGTGCATGAGAGGAACTATCCGGTCCACGATTTGGAGTTAGCGGCAGTGATATTCGCTCTGAAGCTTTGGAGGAACTACTTGTATGATGTGAAGGTCGGTATCTATACAGACCATAAGAGCCCAAAGTATCTGTTAGATCAGAAGAACTTGAATATGCACCAGCGGAGGTGGATGGAGTTCTTTGGGGACTACACCTTCAAGATACTTTACATTCCTGGCAAGGGAAACACTGTTGTGAATGCGTTAGGTTCCTGTAGAGGCCAACTAGATACAGATGCATGACGAGCGTCTTATTCGAGATTTAAAGGCTTTGGAGATCTCTTATGTTGATAAGAGGTTTAGTGCTGAAGCACGTTTGAACTAGATAGAGGTGCAGTATGACCTTGCGGACTAGATTCGGCATGCGATGGAGCTAGATGACAGTATGAAATGCTACATGGTAGATTCTTTGGATGGGTCAAATGCCTAGTTTATTGTTGATGATGACCTATTATGGAGGAACAGTCGATTGTGCGTTCCAAAGATGGGCAAACTACGGGAAGAGTTAATGAACGAGGGACATTTCACCAAGTACTCGATTAACCCGGGGAGCACAAAAATGTTTAAAGACATAAAAAAGCTGTTTTGGTGGTCAGGTTTAAAAAAGGACGTAACACTATATGTGGCGAAGTGTCAAACATGTGCCTTAGTGAAGGCTAAATGTCAGAAGCCTGGTGGATTTTTGAAGTCTTTGACAATAACGGAATGAAAGTTCGACAACATATATATGGATTTCGTGCATGGTTTGCCGAGATCGCAGAAGGGGAACAATGCCATCGGGATGATCATTGATCGTTTAACAAAGGTATCACACTTCATTCCGAATAGAAAGGATGATTCAGTGGAAAAGATGGTAAAGCTTTACGTAGATAATATTGTACGATTGCACGGTGTGCCCCGTAATATCGTTAATGACTGGGATGGGAGCTTCATGTCTAATGATTGGAGGCTTGTACATCAACTATTGGGCACCAAACTAAAGTTCAGTACGACATTTCATCTACAGACGGATGCTCAGACCGAGAGGGTAAATAGGGCGATGGAGGACATGCTTCACATGTGTGCCCTTGATTTCCGTAAGAGGTGGGAGGATCACCTGTTTATGATCAAATTCGCCTACAACAACAGTTACCAGACAAGTACTCAAATGACGCCCTTCGAGGACCTTTATGTTAGGAAGTGCCGTACTCCCTTGTCATGGTTGGAGATGGGGGAATCAAAGCTGTTTAAGTAGAAGGAAGTCAAAGATGAGACTTCAATTATTCGTACAATCCGGGAGTGGTTGTTGATCGCTCAGGTAGGCAGACTAAGAATTATAACGCCAAGCACAAAAATGTTGAGTTCACCGTAGGCGATTGGGTGTATTTGAAGATCAAACCGTTCAAGGGCATATCAAGGATTCGATGCTTGAAAAAGCTAAGTCTGAGATATCTTGGGCCGGTTGAGATATTGGAGGGTATTGGTGAAGCCGCCTATCAATTAAAACTTTCAACAGAACTAAGTAGTTTGCACGACGTATTCCACATATTGGTATTGCGGAAGGTAGTGCTGGAACCTACACAGGTGGTTGCTGCGGATCAGGTGCCGATTGATTGTGGGCTGACGACGAAGGTCAATCCCATTCGTATCGAAGACACGAAAGTCAAGCAAATTCGGAATAAGTCTATCATGATGGTCAAGGTTCGTTGGGACAACTGTGGTTGTGAGGAACTATCATGGGAGCGCGAGCAAACTATGAGTGAATACTTTACCGAGCTATTTCTATGAGGTATACTTTTGTAGTATTGATACTCCTGTGTTTTCTTGCCATATGCAATTTCGGGGCGAAATTCTTTAAGTGAGGGAGATTTGTAACGCCCCAAGTTTCCTGAGGTAAGAAATGGCTTCTGTGAGATACCGCCCGGCGATAGGGTTAATGCTGGCGGTAGCGAAGCTATTTTATCGGAAGGACTTCTCTGCAAGGTACCACGTGACCGTAGCGATACCGTGCAGCGGTAACGTCAATGCGTCGAGAGCGTCGCGTTGACGCGACACATCGTCTACCACGCAGCAGTAGGTTGTTATCACGCTGCGGTAGCAGGGCTGATTTATTTGGCAAAGCTCCCAGCGAGCTACCGCCCAGCGGTAGTATTAGCGCTGGAGGTAGTTGTGGTTTTGTCATTTCTACGCCGGTTATGAGATGAACCTGCTATCGCCCGACAATAGTAAGATATCGTGAGGCAGTAGCGGTGCAGTTATGACGCGGACACGCGTATTAGTGTGATTGGAGGAATTTGAATGGTGGCTTAAGGGACAAGCTAACGCTTGAGCTACCACATAGCGGTAACTTTCAACGGCGTGGCGGTAAGTCTCGTAAACCAAAATCTGGAGCAAATTATGGTCGTTCGTCGGTTTTTAATAGAGATCCGACGGTGGGATGTCATCCCAGGTGGTATAAGGACGGATATGGCGTTTCTTCTTCATTTGATCCCAAGGTTCTCTTTATATAGGTTAGAGAGAAGGGAGAGTGAAGGATGTGGAAGACAAAGGAGATCCCGCCATTGTTGGAGCTTCAGAGCTCCAATTTGCGAGCCAAGTTCGGATCTACGAAGACACGCCCGCTGAGTTCATGTCCATCCGGCTAGATTCTCTATTATGGCGCCGAAACAAACTTTAAGGGTAACGATCCTTCTTCTTAGACATGTGAAGTCCTTTGTTTTGGCATTCGAGGGTATACGCTCCATGAACACGTGGTTGTGGTTCTCCCGACGGGTTGATCCGTGTATCCTCGTTAGTTTTGCATTTAGAATCTGGAAATGAAGTACGAAATAGTCATGCTGTGTGAAGCTCATCCGGACAGGTTGGTCTGGATTGGTGATAATTGTTTGTATGCTAGAGAAGACTCCATAGTAGCAAATAAATTTCCGAGTCACGGGGTGTGCAGGTGGCTGCAGAGAGAGTACTAGAGAAGGACTCCAGGAAAACACCCGTTTTTAGGGGGAGAAACGATAGTCTGTCCCTTACCGCACGGCGGCAGCGTTACTATTGGCGGTAGCTCCCAGTGAGCATTGTTTGTGAGGCCTGTCTCGTGGAGACCTGGGGGGCATTGTTTGTGAGGTCTGTCTCATGGAGACATGGGGGCCATTGTTTGTGAGGCCTATATCTTGGAGACCTGATGGACTTTGTGGTGAGCTGCAAGCCAAAGGGCCCAACTTAGGTGGTCGTAAGAGTCAGCCTTGGTACATATAAGAGTTATGTACTATTATGAATGCGAAAGGGGGGATGGTCGACATCGTGGATTGTTGCGCCTGACGATTTAAGCAACGAAAAAGAGCTGGACTGTACCCAACCTTATGATGATCGGTTTGGAGTGAGTCGGTGGCTTGAATCTCAGCACGATTTTGCCGTAGCATATGGTGAGTCTTAGGCTTCAGGACGAAAAGAATAGAAATGCTCAAAGTTACCATCTTGAAGACGGAGGTGGGGCTTGAATCTCAGCACACCGTAAATGTGCCCTGAGTGCACGGGGCGTGTGGTCAGTCGTGCCAACGTTTGTGATGAATGGTGCTTAAGTTGCACGTTCTGTTTGCCATTATATATATATGTTAAATGTCTGCAGGGACGGAGCACCGCCACCCCGAGTGAGGGGTGGGGTCGTTATAATTTTGTCAGCTAATGTTGACCGTTACCTTGTTTGCCACCTTTTTGGGGTGAATGACCTCGTGCAGGTGCAACTGAGCCGAGCGGAAAATAGCAGGCTAAAGCCCATGATTGCTAAGCCGACCCTCGAAGGCCAAAGTGAAGTGTGTTTCCTTTTGTTACTCATGTTCTAAATGATTACTAATGCAAGTAGTGATGTCGTATTTTCAATATTGATCTTAACTAGTGAAGTGAGGTGACTAAAGTCACTAATTATTTATTTTACCAAATCGTCATCTCACCTCAACAAGGAGCATACCACGGCTGACATAAATCAAGCCAGAATCCTTAAGCACACCACCTCCTATTCTTAGGATATGGTTTATCGAATGACCCGACCTAACACCCAAAGATCTAACATACATTCATTATAATCCCTTTAATTACCCACTTCACTATATTGTGAAGTGGTATACAACATATACTAATGAAATGTGTGTAGGGCTTCCTAGGGGATTCTCATATGACACAAGTTTGAGGTATGGCACACTGATGAATCTACATGACTTGTGTATGCATAAATGTACATGCTTCCTTCCTATCCAATTTGACTCTCTATATCTATGACAACTTGTAAAGACCTTTAGATCAGTATGGTTAAATAATGGTATTATAAAAAAATCTTTCAAATTAAATAACTCTTATAAAAATATTAACTTAATTTATTTAAAGTTAAAAAATAATAGATTGATAAATAAGAACAAAAAAGATATAATTTTATTTCAATAAAAACCTATTAGAAATTAATGATTTCTATAGTGCTCGAAATAGAGGTGCGTATAGAAAATATCTTTACTTCATTTTCTATAGCACTTGATCATGATGAACTCCTAATGAAAAATTAATATATTTGTTGAAGCCGGAAAATCCCTACTCCAAAAATCGGATCAAGGCAGGCTAATATTGCAAGTTCAGCTGTCAGGCTCGACGGCTAATGGACTAGGACGTAAAAACAGACAAGCAATAAAAAAGACCCCGGGTGCTACGACAAGTAGGTCCCACCACGTATCTGGATGCTTAGAAGAAGCTTCCCCTTCACAACCAAAGATGGTCGAGCAGGGTACGAGGTAGATTCTAGCTGGCGACTAAGATAAGGCGGTGACTAATAATGGATAGCTGCTAGCTCGCGACCTGTCTCTCTAAAGAAAGGATTCAAAGGCTCAGCTCAAAGTCTAGGAAATGAGATGGTCGAGATCTTTTACGAGATTCCGAAGTCTATCTCCTCGTACCCCTGAGGTCCAATTTATAGGCAAATCCACGAGGAGGGGGAAGGGGGTCTTATTTATAGCCCCACCTCTGGCGACTAGGTGACTTCTTCGGGGAGCTCGCTCAGGTTGGGCGAGTAACTAGCCTAATCGCTTACCTAGCGAGTATGAGAGGGGAGCTCGCCATACTCGCTCAGGATTTCTATTGTCTTGTGCGTTGACTCTGACTTCTGTCTTGGCTTGTTGACTTTGACTCTTGCTGACCTGGCTCTAGAAGGGTCTACCCTCGTCGAATATGGGTTGTACACAATCCCCACTCTTTTCGAGCTATGAAGGAGCTCAGAAAGAAACATCCAACATTTATCCGGCGAGCTGCTTTAGCGAGTATCTGAGTTACTCGCGAACAATGGATGCCTGCTAAATTCTATAAATAGGGGGCGGCTGGTCTTTAAGGCACACCTTTTGAACTCGCACACAATGTCGAAGTCTGCCGAGGAAGTCTACTAAGCGAGCATTGTTACTTTGTCTGGATTCCTCAAGCCAACAAGGCTGAAAAGGCCGCGAGAGGACAAAGTTGCTTGTAACACTTGCCCTATAATGACCATATAATATGGGTCTAGCCGGAGCTCCACAACATATAAACGCCATAACTTGAGTATTATAAATTGATATAAAAGTACTACCCATCTCATAGCTCAGAAAATATGACAACGGAAACACAACAATAAGGTTAGAAGTTATCCACAACTATAGGAGTCCAAAATAGCCTTAAGGCCTTACAACATTCGATGTACAAAACCACGCTCACACCACACATATCAATGTGCCATAACACTCCTAAGCTACCTAGACATGCAAGCTGGATTACAGAGAAAGAAACATAACATTCAAATATAAAGGGACCAAAAGAAGGGAGTACACTTCATGAGGCTTTAGGCCTTTTTGGCCGACGAGCTTGCTCCCGCTTGCGATCCTTGCCCGATAAGATTTTTTTGTAACGCGTGTTAGCAAAGGATGACCTCAACTGTGTAACCAACACATCTACTCCCGAGCATCCCTAGCGGACTCCGGGGCACTCCATCACCCTGCAGGTCAGCTCTTCGTATGCATATGTAAATAACATGATTAAACATATAAGCAATATGTTTGAGTGTCTCATACATCAAACACATTTCTATGTTGAGTATTTTAAATAAAGGGGCCTACAATGCAACATGTATGCAAGCTTGGGTTTCACCTAAGGTAACATATAACGCGTATGATTCTAGCACATCATCATACATCACTACATCACTTCATTCACACAGGTACTTCTAATTCCCCCCATCGGCACTCAAGCCGCAACACAGGACTCTTGCATAGGCCCCACCCAGTCATGGGTCTCAACACCCAGGCTTGCCTGCAAGATTTGACTCTCACGTTAGTTCTGTTACACAATCCAACCAATACTAAGAATCCTTGCTTGACCCTGCCCACTTGTGGTCTTCATCGCCCAGGCTTGTCCAAAAGCTTGGCATTCTTCTCAGTTTCCATAGAAGGGGACTCTCTCCACACGTGACTTACAACATCATTTCCCTCCCTAAACACTCTCCACAGGCTTGTCCAAAGGCTTGCCTTGTCGGGACACTCTCCACACGTGACTTACAACATCATGGGCTAGACCCTAAACCCTAAACACTAAACATTCATCAATCACATAATTTCCCTCCCTAAATTATCATTCGTTCTCATATGAAAAAGAGGGCATCCCAAATGGCATATTTGTCGCAATCAAATTTATAGCAAAAATCCTTATAGTGCACGTCAAGCAACATCACTGAATCGGACCACCAGTCGCGATTACTGCTTCACCCATAATGTCTAATCCACTAACAGAGTGGATCTCTAATGCAACAATACGCCAAGGACGGGCTCAATCGACCTAGTGGCTCCTCTTGAACCATGACGATCCGAACCCCTCTCATTTGAGAGATCCAGTGCCTAAATGCTTGAATAAATGCATAAACGAAATAGATGCCATGCACGCATCCTAAAAACCGAGAGGAAAAATATCATTACCTTCCAATTCCTCTTCCTAGCCATAGAGATATTGATTTGCACGGATGGAAGTGTGCGCCTTCAAGCCCTCTCCACGAATCCAGCCTCAGATCGACGAACGGAGCTCCGGAGCTTCGTCAATAGCGAAAGATGCCTCCTCTTCCTCCTCCAAACTCTCTCCCTCAAACCCTAACCTCTCAACCCAAATGAGATAAAGTGAGAGGATTGAACACCACAGCCTTACTTAGGGTTCACGGGCGGAGGATTCTGGGCTATACAGTCAACTTTTAAGAAGATCAAACAACCAGAAATCACCATTTACGAAACTGGTTCTGCCTGCTACTGCCGGGCAGTAACTACCTACCACGCTGCGGTAGCTCACAGACCCGCAAGCCTCCGCAAATAACCACTCTACCGCCAACGATAACACTAATTACGCGCGGTAGCTACTCAACACTTTCATCTCAATGCTTTCGTCGCAAAGCTTTCGTCGCAATGCTCTCAACGAAAAAGAGCTACCATCGAGCGGTAGCTTCCAGAACCCCCAACTTTTAAAATTAGGAAAAATGGGGTGTTACATCGCTACTGACCTTCCTCCGTCCCAAAATAAGAAATTATAGAAGAAGAACTCGCTCGCCTCGAAGACTAATAACCCGCCTCCGGCCACCGAAGATGTCGCCTCCCAGGCCGACCCTCCGACATTCTAGCCCACACTAAAAAATTCCTCGACGATCTCGGTTTGAGCGACATTCTTGAGCAATCTGCTCCTGAAGCTTCTCGCCTCCCCACGGCGCTTTCTCCCCTTGCCCTTGACCTCGCCGGGTCTCGGACACAACTTCAAACGGATCTCGCTGCCTCGCAAGGTTACTATCTCGCTGATGATTCGAGTTGCTGAACAATTCCATTCTACCTTGTTGACTTTTATTTCGTACTAGCAGCTCCTTTGCCAACTACCTCTAGCGAGCATCTGGATTACAGCCCTTGAAGTTCAACAATAGACACGATATGGGCACACTGTTCGGATCAACGTTGGTCCGAAGAAGGGGCCAGAAAAACAAACTCATGAGGCGAGGAAAAAGGATCTTCCTTCAACGAAGACCTCGCAACCTGGGGAAAGCAAGGTCCCTCACCAAGCGACCACCTTGTCGCAACCGATGGCGGACACTCCTCTACCGCCGCTGCCTCCTTCTTTGACCAGTTCGTCACAATCGAGGGTGAGCACTCCTTTACCCCTGCCTCCTCCTTTTCCATCGAGTAACGAAGCTCGCTATGAAATCTACCCGTAAATAATTTCGGCCCCTTTGAAACCGCCTGAGAGCTCGTCGCGAGATCGATACAGAAGGTCCCGCCGAGGACCGGAGGTTGCGACCCTGGAGGTCGTGTACAGGGGCAGGCCGATGACCGTCTGGGAGGTTCTTCATCGGGCCAGCGAGAATCATCTCGCCGCAGTCCTTCTGTAACACCCCTATCCGTCACATAACATATAGTAGTAGGTCCGGCCGGGGCCCGACGCCATATACCACGGACATACCAAAAAGTTACTCATTAAACCATTCTTCCAATCGTAACATCCTACACAGAGCATCTAGCGGAAGCAATTTATTAAGTTGCAAAATAAGAATCCAGCCACAAGCATGAATGTCCACTATCGAACCCAAACAGGAATGAATTACAAAGTACACAAAGTACTGGCCTTATGACCTTACAAGAGTTCACTGAATTTAAAACAATGTCTTCCATACTTCGGCTTGCAGGCCGGTCACACATAAATTAAACAAGTAAACAAAACAAGGCCTTCAAGGGCTGGCTCAGCAACAAGGGCTTTGGCCCGCTATTTGTCACTCGGCTCCGCAGCACCTGCAAGCACAATTCACCACAACGGTGGCAAACAAAAGTAATGGTCAGCTAAAGCTGACCAAATTATAACGATCCTGCCCACAAACTCGGGGCGACGATGCTCCTTCCCTGCACTTATTAGCATAATAAGCAATATAGTGAATAATCACAACATCACAGGTGCAGGCACACACGGCCGCACACCCCGTGCTCTCAGGGCACTTACACAGTGAACCCGGTCAAAACAACGGTCTCACCACCGCCCTTGGATGGCAATACTCATGAGCATTTTAGTATTTCCGGCCTAAGTTTAAGACCCTCCATCTATGCTAACGGTAAGTGCCATGTACTTTAGGTCTCTTTAACCGAATGACACAGAGCGGGTACAGTTCCGCCTAACCTGTTGCTCACACCGCAATGTCAATTTAAGCCATATGCGCGGGTCAAGCTTCCCCGAGTCCCAAATCGATCAAACATGCACATAACCCCGTTATGTTCAAGGCTGGCTCCCAGGCCACCAAGTTGGTAGAAATGCGTTTCTGCCCAGTTTTCCGAGTGCACCTTGGAGTTAATCCCCAAGACTGCCTGTTGCAATCTACCGCGTAGAAAACCCGAAAACAACCAAAGGCACGAAGTCTTCTACGGCTAATCATGCATAATGAAACATCACCGATCCAGACCTACTTATCCGGGTAGGCTTCACACACCATGTCTATGTCTGTATCTCGATTTCGGACTCTACATGCAAATAAGGGGGACTATTCACATCTACCCCAAGGAACGCCGCACACTCGCGGGAGCGGGTTTCCTTATGCAAAATAAGGAGAGATTCACATGCTCAAGAAGAGAATCGTTACCCTTGAGTTTCTCTTTGGCGCCATGAAAATCTATACGGATGAAAAACACCGCGATGACCTTGCCTCCGTAGATTATGACTCGGCTTGCGATTTGGCGCTCCGAATCTCCTCCGGCAACCGGATCTCTCTTCCTTCTTCTTCCTTGCTCTCCCCTCTCTCTAGAACTTCAGAAAGAGAAAACCCAAATAGAATGAGGGTTTCTAAGCCCTATTCCCGGGTATATCCCAGCAAGAACAACCCTAAGCCATTGGATCCCAAAATAAGGAAACGGACGGCCACGATTCGCACTTAAAATCCAAAACCTGGGCCGAACACGGCTTGCGACACGCCCGTGTCCAAGGCTGTGTGCCTCAATCAATGCCGAAACCGTCGCGTCTCGAAATGAACACGGGCTCTCAACACGCCCGTGTCAAGCTTGACACGCCCGTGTCAAGCTTGATACGCCCGTGTAGCTGGGCGTGTTCCTCCATCGACACAGGTCCAGCCCCAACTCGAGGAGAACACGGGTATTCGACACGCCCATGTCAAATTTGACATGCTTGTGTCGGACCCGAACACGCCTGCGCTCAGGCCTTGTCTCTCCCCCGACACAACTCGGCTAACAACCCGAGTAGGATAAGGCCTGGGACACGCACGTGTCTCAGGCCGTGTTTGCTATTCGACAATCGTCGACTGCAATTTTGTCGACCACACGACCATCGTTGAACCCAAGCACGACACGCCCCTGGGACACGCCCGTGTACCAAGCCGTGTGACCTCTACCAAGTCTCAGACTTGGCTCAAAACGCCACCCGTCCCTCTTTTGAGTTTCAGGGCGTTACAACTCTCTCCCTCTTAAAAGAATTTCATCCACGAAATTACCGAAAGGAAAAGATACACAAAACCAAGAGCAGTACCTGAGTGGAATAACTCTGGGTACTCCTCAAGCATGGTATGCTCCCGCTCCCATGAGAGCTCCTCCCGACCGTAATTGTCCCAACGGACCTTTACCATCCTGATTTCCTTGTTATGCCATCGCTTGACTTCTGAGTCCACAATGCAAATGAGCTTGACCTACATCGTCAACCCATTATCGACCGGCACTTGATCGACTGCAATCACTTGCAAAGGCTCTTGCACCGCCTTCCGCAGCACTAATATGTGGAATACGTTGTGTAGACCACTTAGCTCCACTGATAGCTTTAATCGGTAAGCTGCTTCGCCAATCCGCTCCAGAACCTCAAACGTTCCAAGGTACCTCAGGATTAGCTTCTTCAAGCGTCGGACCCACGAGACACCCTTTAACGACTTAATCTTCAAGTACACCGAGTCGCCAACAACGAACTCCACGTTCCAATGCTTGGCATTATAGTACTTAGCTTGCCGGACCTGAGCGGTTAACAATCTTTCTCGAATCGTTCAAACCAATGACGTTGCATCTTCCGCTTCTTGCCGCTTGTATAGCTTCGACTCACCCATTTCCAACCAAGACAACGACGTGCAATATCTTCTACCATAAAGGGCCTCAAAGGGCGCCATTTGAATGCTCGCCTGGTAGCTATTGTTATACGCAAATTCCACCAAATACAGGTGATCTTCCCACTGCTTGTCGAATTCCAGGACACACATGCGAAGCATGTCTTCCATCGTACTGTTGACCCTCTCGGTCTGACCATCCATCTGCGGATGAAAGGTTGTGCTGAACCTCAACTTGGTTCCCAACATCTGTTGCACCAACCTCCAGTCATTGGACGCAAACCGCTCATCTCTATCACTCACGATGTTGCGGGGCACACCGTGCAGTCTAACAATGTTATCCACATAAAGCTTTGCCAGTTTCTCCATGGAATCATCCTTCCTATTCGGAATGAAATGCGACACCTTTGTCAACTGATCTACGATCACCCAGATGGAGTCGTTTCCCTTCTGCGACCTTGGCAGTCTATGCACAAAGTCCATTGAGATATCGTCAAACTTCCACTCCGGAATAGGCAAAGACTTCAAGAAACCCCTAGCTTTTGGCACTCTGCCTTCACTAAGGCGCAAGTCTGACTTTTCGCCACATATAGTGCCACATCCTTCTTGAGTCCTGGCCACCAGAATAACTTCTTCAGATCTCGGTACATCTTCGTGCTCCCTGGGTGAATCGAGTACTTGGTATGTGTAAGAAACGAACAAGAACAAACCGGAAGTGGTATAACAGAAATTTTATTATCTGAAAAAGGTGTCTATTACAAAGGTATGACCTCCCTTTTATAGAATGGAGGAGAGGAGAGAAAACAAATAAGAGATGTGAGACTAAAAAATTACAGGACTAAGCGGTCTATACAGAAACAACCCGCACAAGCCGCGCAGTTAGACGGAAGGGCTAACCGCTCGGCTACCACCAGAGAGGAAGGAGAGATCGCCATGGGAGACCGCCCGGTCTCCAAGTCTCTAGAGACAAACTGCTAGACCGCTCGGACTCTAGACAGCAACTACACAGCAACCAAACCGCTGAAGGGAAATCGCCAGACTGTACGGTCTTCAATCCGCCAAGACAGACCGCCAGACTGCCCGGTCACCAACTTCAACACTCCCCCTCAAGTTGGAGCATATATATCAATCATGCCCAGCTTGTCGCAAATATGAAGAAACGAGGAGGACACTGGCTTGGTGAAGATGTCAGACAATTTTTTATCAGAAGTGACGAAGGGAGTGCAAATTTGTTCCTTTAAAATCTCTTCACGAATGAAATGACAGTCGGCCTCAATGTGCTTGGTTCTTTCATGAAAGACCGGATTTTTGGAGATGTATATGACCGCCTTGTTATCACATAACATAGGTATAGGATGATTTTAGACCTCTCCTAAATCCATCATGAGCGCCCGTAACCACTTTAACTCATAAGTGGTCGATGCCATACTACGATAATCTGCTTCTACACTGGACCTGGAAACAACAGACTGCTTCTTACTCTTCCAGCTCACAAGATTTCCCCAAACAAAGGTGAAAAAACCTGAGGTTGACTTGCGATCCCCTTTATCATCAGCGTAACTCGCATCAGAGTATGCTTCAACCCTCAGATGACCATTCTTCTGAAAGAGTAATCCTTTCACTGGTGCTGCTTTGACATACTCCAAGATCCGCAAGGCGGACTGTAGATGGCACTCCCTAGGCGCTTGCTTGAATTGACTCACCTTGCCCATAGCATAGGAAATGTCGGGCCTGGTCACTGTGAGATATATGAGCTTACCAACTAAATGTCTGTATCGCATAATATCTAAAAGAGGAGGCGAACCATCTGTCCAGGTTTTGTCTTATCCAGTTGCCATGGGGCATCAGGCAGGTTTTGCTCCAGTCAATCCTGACTCTTTTAATAGATCAAGAGCATACTTACGTTGGGAGAGGACTAAGGAGTTGGTCTTCCGAGAGATTTCGATCCCCAGAAGTACTTCGGAGAGCCCATATCTTTCGTGACCAGATGTTGATGAAGATGCCGCTTTGTCAAGGCTACCCCTTCCTGGTCATCACAAGTGAGAAAAATATCATCGACGTACACAGCAAGAACCACCAGTCCCGAGGAGGTTTTGCGAATGAATAGCGAGTGATCGGCAGAGCTTCGCGTAAAACCAACGGCCTCCACGATGCCGCTAAACTTGTCAAACCAAGCTCGAGGGCTCTGCTTGAGGCCATAGATGGCCTTCTTCAGCCGGCATACCCGTGTATCCCCCTGAGCAATATACCCAGGAGGTTGCTCCATGTAGACGGCCTCCTGAAGATCACCATAAAGGAAGGCATTCTTGACATCCAGCTGAGAAATCAGCCAATCTCTATTGACAGTCACAGAGAGTAGGACCCGGATAGTGCTGAGATGAGACATGGGAGAGAAGGTGTCAAAGTAATCAACCCCATAGGTCTGAGTAAAGCCCTTAGCAACAAGGCGAGCCTCATAACGATCCACAGTGCCGTCCGGGCCAAATTTGACCAAAAAGAACCAGCGACAGCCAACAACATCAGTACCAAAGGGAGGAGGAATAAGAGTCTAAGTATCCCGCTCAATTAGGGTCGCCATTTCCTCATCCATGTCCATCTTCCAATGAGGAATAACAAGAGCCTCCTGGTAGGAACGGGGTATGGCTGTGGCAGAGATAACCAGTGCAAAGGCCCTGAGAGAAGAGGTTAGATGATCATATGAAACAACAACAACAAGGGGGTGTCGAGTACATGTCCGCACCCCTTTGCGAAGAGCTAAAAGAAGATCCAGGTCGGCGGGTCCCTCGGCATCTGGAGCATCCGTGGAAGAGAGAGCTGGCCCGGGAGTAGAGAGCGATGACGACGGAGATGAGGGAGACGGTGGCAGAGAAGAGGGAGAGAGAGGCGGAGGGAGAGGAGTGGAAGGATATGGTGTAGGGGTTGAGATCGCAGTAGGAGACGAGGGAACGAAGAAAACAGCAGGAGTATCAGAAGCTGTGGGGAGAAGAGAGGATTCATTCGAGAAGTAGGAAGCATTCTCGAAGAAGGTGACGTCAGCAGAGACAAACTGCTTACGAAGAACGAGGTCAAAGCAAGAATAGTCTTTCTGAGTGGGGGGAGTACCCTAGAAAGACAAATTTAGTGGAGCGAGGGGAGAGCTTATCTCGGGTGGCAGATGGGGCATGCACAAAGGTAGTGCACCCAAAGATTCGGAGAGGGAGAGGGAAAGTCTCCTTGCCCGGATACAGAATTGAGAATGGAGTTTTCCCGTGGAGAACCGTGGAGGGAATGCGATTGATGAGGTAGCAGGCAAGGAGAACAACATAGCCCCAATAGGAGCGAGGAACATGCATCTGGGTCATCAAGGTACGAGCGACATCGAGGAGATGACAGTTTTTGCGTTCCACCACCCCATTTTGCTGGGAGGTATAAACACAGCTAGTCTGATGAATAATGCCATGTTGCGCACAGAAAGATGTAAACGCATGACTCAGATATTCTTTAGCATTATCTGAGCGAAATATTTTAATACAAACACCAAACTGAGTTTTAATTAATTGATAGAAAGAGATCCATACATCTAAAAGTTCAGAGCGATCTCGTAAGAGATACACCCAAGTACATCTAGAAAAATCATCAATAAAAGTTACAAAATAAGAACTACCCCGACCAATGGTGGGGGTAAGAGTAGGGCCCCAGACATCAGAGTGGACTAGATCAAACAGACGGGTAGAGCCTCGACCTTGCTTCGGCGGGAAGGAGGAACGGTGATGCTTACCAAGCTGACAAGCGTCGCAGTTGAGAGGAGTACTGGAAAGAGTGAGGTGGGGCAGAAGCTGATGTAGATGTCGTGGATGAGGATGACCGAGACGGAGATGCCATTGGAGAAAATCCATACAAGAAGAGGAGAAGGCGGACAAGGCAAAAACATTGTCGAGGAAGTAGAGGTCGCAGCTCTCAGTCCCAGTAGCAATCGTCCATTGGGAGCTCAGATCCTAAAAAGAACAAGAAGTCGGAGTAAATGTCACAGAGCACTGAAGCTGCTTGCATAAAGAGGTAACCGACAATAAATTGCACGAAAAATTTGGGCACATAGAGAGTGTCTGTTAGGAGAAGAGATGGAGTAACATGAACCAATCCCAACCTATGAATCGGGGAGGGAGAACCTCCTACAACGAGGACATGAGGCAACCGATCATGCTGTTCGAGGAGAGAGAAGCACTGAGGATTGCCCGTCATGTGATTAGTCGCACCATAGTCGATAAGCCATTTACCTTGAGTCTGTTGGGTACACTAAAAAATATGTACCAGATTTGGAGAAGCCTCATCTTACTCAATGATATACATCAATTTATATTTGATGGATGTTTGAGTTTCATTGTGCAGGTGTAAGGTTTGCAAGAAATTTTTATAAGTACAAGTGTCGACACTTATGAAGAATTGTGTCGACACCAAGAAGTTGTGTCGAAACTAGAAGCAAAGCTATGTCGACACCCAGAAGTTGTGTCGACACTAGAAGCAAAGCTGTGTCGACACCCAGGCATTGTGTCGACACCTGAAGAAGAATTATGTCGACACCCAAAATTATGTCGACACCTAATGCAAAAATTGTGTCGACACCTAAATCAGAAGTTATGTCGACACCCAGGAGTTATGTCGACACCAAAAGAAAGGCTTGTGTCGACACTCATGAATTGTGTCGACACCTGAAGAAAGTTTGTGTCGACACACAGGACTTGTGTCAACACACACTCAACGCCATTTGTCTACATCAGCTATGTCAAGACCAGAAGCAGTTATGTCGACACACAGGACTTGTGTTGACACACACTCAACGACATCTGGATGACACTCAACGCCATCTTACAAAAACAGCTATACTGAGTCTGAAGACTTATGTCGACACACAGGACTTGTGTCGACACACACTCAACGATGTCTCGACACACACTCAACGACAGCTGGACATACACTCAACGCCATCTGCCAACATCAGTTATGTCAAGATCTGGAACAGTTGTGTCGACACACAGGGCTTGTGTCGACACATACAAACAGAAGCTGTGTCGAGTAGCAGAAGAATGACTATGTCAACACATGGAGTATTGTGTCAAAATCATCAAGACTTGTGTCGACACTTAGTCTATTTGTGTCGACACATGTGATAGTTTTACTTTCAAGACTACCTAAACACTTAGAGGGGGGTGAATAGGTTCTAAAGCTTGTTCTCACTTTTAGGCAGAATATAATAACTGAATTAAATCACACAGCACAGCAATCACAGAAATTCATACAACACAGATTGCATACAGTTTTATAGTGGTTCCCCAAGGTCTGGGTACATCCACTTCCCCCTTCACCTATCTAGCAGTGTGCTAGATTCGGCCAAACTTCCTCTTTAACTCAGATCAGCAGATCCTACAGCTCAGAACCTGGAAAGGTTCCTACAACTCAGAACCCAGAATGGTATATACACCTCAGGCTCAACAGCACTACCTCAGCCTTGACACAAGGCCTACAACTCAGAAAAAAACTTTCTCCTACACTCAGGCAACAACCCTACCACTCAGAGATCAACTCTCCTACACTCAGCCTTTATAACATAAGCTTATAACTCAGATCTATATTGATAGACCCTACAGAAATTAGAAAAGAGTTTGTATTATCTTGCCCTTGATGAGAGAGAAAAGGACAAGACAGTTCTTGATCAGCTGATGATTGAAATCAACTGAATCTGAGCTTTCTTCAAAGCTTCTTGAATCTGAACTTAGCTGAGTTGATTTCCCAAACAGCTTCTTAAGAAACCAGTGATGGCTTCCTTCTTCTTCTTCAAGTGGCTGGATCCCTCTCTATCCAACACCTTTGATGATACTTTTGAATTCTTGATAGAACTCTTCTTAGATAGATCCTGAGATCGTCTTCTTAGATCTTCTGATGAAGATCTTCTTCCGAGCCTTGCACTTTCTTGATTTGATTCTTCAATCAGTTTGTATGTTTGTTGCTCTCAAAATCAAATCCTTAATCTCGCCATCTGAATCTGTCTATTTATAGACCTTCTTCATGGTAACTGGCTGATCCGATTTCTAACTGTCTTCTGACAAGTCTGACAGCTTCAGTTAACCTGTTGCAACCCACAGCTGTCAAATCTTCAAACAGATCCTGTGCCTTTGTCTTGGACAGCAAAGTGTCGAGACTGACTGTCAGAAAGTGTCGAGACCAACTGTCTATATGTGTCGACACAAGTAACTTAGGTGTCGACACAGCCTTTGATGATGTTGACTGGTTTGCCTTTAAGTCGACTCAGCTTCTTCAGAACTTCATCTTGAGAATGAGTCGACACTGAATATTTGTGTCGACTCAAGCACTTCATCATTCTTCAGAAAATGACTTGGTCTAGACATTGCAGTGTGTCGACACAAGTCCTGTGTGTGGACACAGTTGTTGTAGATTCAGAACATAATATGTGTCGACTCTGCCTTCAGGTGTCGACACAGCAATTGTCGACTCTGCCAATATGTGTCGACTCAGTCTTCTGGTGTCGACTCAAGTATTGTCGACTTCTGCCTCTGTGTGTCGACTCTGCCTCAATGTGTTGATACAGTTGAGATCGACTATACTTCTGTGAGTCGACACTGCTTCCCAGTGTCGACATAGTTGAGATCGACTATACTTCTGTGAGTCGACACTGCTTCCCAGTGTCGACATAGTAGAGATCGACTATCTTTCTCTGTGTCGACACAGCCTTCTTCTAGTGTCGACACAATTATTCTGAAGTGTCGACATAGTTTTTTCTGGTGTCGACACATGGACTTAGAATAATTTCCTATACTTTTAGTACTTTCTTAATCTGCACATGTCAACTCAAAATAACATCAAATACACCTTGATGTATATCATAAAGCTAAGTTAGGCTTCTTTAAATATGGTACACATTTTCCAATGTACCCAACAACATGTGAAGCAGTTTGCTGAGTGGTTCATACTAAGTTGTCAAGTCTTTGAGGAATCAACTGTCATGACTGGTGACTCGACAGCTGTCATAACCAACAGGTATGACACCTGTGTCAGAACTATCAAAAGGTTATTACAAACCGGATCAGCCGGTAATCATGAGGAAACTCTATATAAGGGACTTAACCTTGTCAACCAGAACAAGAAAAGAACTAAGGAAGTAATCTAGCTATTACAGGAAAGAGAATCTGACAACAAGAAAAGGGGAAACCCTTAAGAAGGCAGATCTAGAGCCGTCTGCAAGAGAAGATTCAGATCTTATTCTGAATTCAAGGAAGGAGCTGATAGGAGATCAACTTCTACATCAAGTAAAGTTCAACCTTATTTTGTTCTATCAAGAAGCTTTGAAACAGCTAAGTCAGGTTGAATCTGAAGATTCAGTTTATTCAAGAACTAATCAAGAAGCTCTCACCTTTAGAGAGTTATATCTGGTGATATCTTCATATCTCTTAAACATTCAATTATCTTGTATGATCTTTGTAAGATCTGAGTTGTAAGCCTGTAATTATAAAGGCTGAGGTAGGGCTGAGTGTCTGAGGTGTAGGACTGGTAATAGTCTGAGTTGTAAGCCTAGTGATAAAGGCTGAGGTAGGGCTGAGGCCTGAGGTAGGATTCTTGGGAAGAATCTGAGGTATGACTTGTATAAGTCTGAGCTGTAGGAACCAATCAGATTCTTTGTTGTAAGATCTGTGGATCTGAGTAAGTGGAAGGAAGTTGGGCTGAATCCAGTTCTCTACTGGATAGACGAAGGGGAAAAGTGGATGTACCCATACCTTGGGAAACCACTATAAATCTGGTGTTTGCTGTGCTGTGATTTTTGTACTGTGAATTATATTTCTTGTGTTGTGTTAATACTAGTTAAATTGCCTGAATTATAAAAGAAAATTAGAACATATTCACCCCCCCCCCTCTAGGTGTCTAGGCTCTTGAAATAAGTCTTTCAGAGTCACCATGTGGGCACTACCTGATGATGTGATCATGGAGGCAGATGGCTTGGAAGAGGAGGTGGAAGAGTCACCCGAGGGGCGAAGATGGGGATGCTTCGTCCATCAGCATTCCATAGTATGGCCGGTGAAGCCATAGTGAGAGCAGAGGTAGCGGGAAGGAGCACGTCCGCAAGACTGGTGACTGTGGCTACCAGAGCCACTTCACTGAGTTTGGTGAGCATAGTTGTTTGGTGGAGAAGGAGCGGGCAGAAGCGGGCGCTGAAGGAGAGAGGTGGCAGCAACGATGCAGGCAGCGGTGGCATCTAAGGTAGGAGATTCTGCCTCACCCAGAATTTGCTGGCGAATCATATCATAAGTATCAGGAAGCCGGAACAGATAACACACAATGAGAAGCTCCTGGAAATGCTTGTGTTGTTGAGCCAAATCCGCAGAAAAAGGGCGATTATGAAGAATCTCAGCCCCAAGAGCCTGAACCTTTTGGTAGGCAGCAACATGAGACAATGTAGGACGGGCAAAGAGGTCTGCATACAACGTATAGATGCGGGACGTCTGAGCCCCCTTTGAGTACAGAGCGACAAGATGAAGCCAAGCGGCCTTGACCGTCTCATCATGACGGATAACGAGGAGGCATTCATCGGAGATGATGTTAGCGAGCCAAGTACGCACAAGTGTGTCACTCGCATCCCAGTAATCAAAGAGAGGTGAAGTGGTGGGAGGAGGGTCATCAACGAGATGGTGGCGTTTGCGTTGCGAGCGAAGGAGAAAGGTGAAGGAGATGCTCAAATCCGGGTAGTTGGAGCCGACAAGTTTCGAAACGGTGCCAAGGTTCCCGAAAGGAGTATGAGGAAGAGGTGGAGCCGGATTGGAGATATGAGTGGTGGCAGTAGAAGCATCAGAAAGAGCCATAGGAGAAAATAACAGGAAGCCGCGCAGTTAGGAAACAAACTGTGCAGTTAGGAAATAAGCCGAGCGAACAGGGAGAAATCACAACGGTTAGGAGAAAGAGATCTGTGGTGGTCACGATGATAGACACCAGCGACCAGAAAAGCCACGACCAAGCCGCAAAACCAAGTAGAGGGAAAGAAGTTGAGCGGCTAGAAAGCAGCCCGCGCGAACAGAAAAAGAGAAGACCGCCCGACTAGAGAAAAGTCCGTGGGAAGGCAAACAAGGCAAACAAGGCTAACACGCCGCAGTGACAGGTCGCAGCGACTAAAGAAGAGGTCGCGGCGACTAAGCACAGGTCGCGGCGAGAAGAAGATGCCGCACAAACAAAGGGCAACGACAAGAAGAGAAAGAAGCCGCGCGAACAGGGCGCAAGCAGGAGGAAGAAACAAGTCGCGAGGACAGGTCGCGAGAAGATGAAGCAAGCTGCGCGGATAGGTCGCGCGGTCAGAGAAGGCACACAGAATCAGGAGGAGTAGATCGAGTCCTCTGAGACCATATAAGAAATGAACAAGAACAAACCGGAAGTGGTATAACATAAATTTTATTATCTGAAAAAAGTGTCTATTACAAAGGTATGGCCTCCCTTTTATAGAATGGAGGAGAGAAGAGAGAAAACAAATAAGAGATGTGGGACTAAAAAATTACAGGACAAAGAGGTTTATACAGAAACAACCTACACAAGTCGTACGCTTAGACGGAAGGGCTAACCACTCGGCTACCACCAGAGAGGAAGGAGAGATCGCCATGGGAGACCGCTAGACCGCCCCGTCTCCAAGTCGCCAGAGACAAACCGCTAGACCTCTCGGACTCCAGACAGCAACTGCACAACAACCAAGCAGCTGAAGGGAAACCGCCAGACCGCACGGTCTTCAATCCACCAAGACAGACCGCCAGACCGCCCGGTCACCAACTTCAACAGTATGATGAGCCTCGTACATCAACTCCACCCGTAAATTATCCACGTTTGGGACGCACAAACGACTGTCCTTCCTTAGTAGTCCATCTTCAACCGTAAGTTGGGAATTTGACCCATCTGAAACCGCCTCCATGATTTGCTTCATGCTGCTATCCAAATCCATTGCCTGCCGAATCCAATCAGCCAGGTCATACTGAACTTCCGTCCAGTTCAATAGCGCTTCGGTGCTAGTTTGCTTATCAACGCAAGATATATCTAATGCCTCCAACTCCCAAATCAACCGCTCGTCATGAACCAACAATCAGTTGGCTTGCGCGGGAGCCCTGCGACTCAACGCATCTGCAACTGCATTGCCTTTCCCGGGCACATAATGAATTTTGAATGTATAGTCCCCCAGGAACTCCATCAATCTCTGCTGCATCAAATTCAGAACCTTCTGGTCTAACAGGTATTTCAGGCTCTTGTGGTCGGTATAAATATCGACCTTTACGCCGTACAAATAATGCCTCCATAGCTTAAGAGCAAAAATCATGGCCGCTAACTCCAAGTCGTGGACCGGATAATTTATCTCATGCACTTTCAGCTCACGCGAGCCATAAGCTATAACAGTTCCATGCTGCAGCAGCATGCAGCCCAAACCATTAAATTCTTGCTCAACCCCTTCAAACCCGCAAACGTTGTCTCCCGATTAGCTCCCAACTTTACTTCCTTATGATTGTAATCTGTGTATGCCTTCTGCTCTGAAAGCCAGTCCATACCAAAAATGATGTCAAACTCTACTAGCGGCAGTAACGACACTAGCAAGTCGAACTCCTGACTCCCAATACAAATCTTTACGACACAAACTCTGTCCGCGCGCATAAAACACCCATTCAGCAACAACACCTCCAATTTGTCCTTCGCCATCGAAGAAGGAACTCCGATGCGCGATATGAAACCTTCAGACAAAAAGGAGTGCGAAGCTACCGTATCGAAGAGTGCTCTCGCCGGATTATCACAAATCAGAACAAAGCCTATATAAATAGTAATAAGCTAGCAAGCACAAGGTAACAATATTTAAAGCTAAATTGCTATAAATTTAAACCGTACCTGTCACCACATCCGCTTGTTTGATGGCCTCCTGCTGGCCAAGATTGTAGACTTTTGGTTGAGTCGGAGCATAATGGGATGCGGTTGACTCCACCGCCTTGCCCTTTTCCTCGTAAGTTGGTCCCTGCTTCCTCTCGGACTTTGGACGTCCGCTCCAATAGTCACGGGCAAAATGCCCCGACTTCCCACAAGTAAAGCAAGCGCTCGGGTTCGGCCCATTGTCGCTCCTAAAGCACAAGAAGAAGGAGCTGGGCCCGAAGTCCTCGCCTTCTTAAAGAACTTACGATACCCAGACTTTGAAGTAGTCGGCACCTTGAACTCTGTCTTCTTAGCACCAGAGTTCTTCTTCGCCTGCACATTCTTCATATCTTTCTCCAAAGACCGGGCCGTGTTGACCAGGGTCAAGAAGCCCTGTGTCATCGGCCCCGAGAGCAGTAGTCTTAAGTCATCCCTCAAACCTTCATAGAATCGGTTTGTCTTTCACTCCTCATCAACGAAAGTAGCACTTCCATACCGACCCAAACATGTAAATTCGTGGAGGTACTCATCCACGCTACTCTCTCCCTGCACCAACTTCTGAAACGTGTTCTCCAATGCAATCCTCTGAGCCGAGGGGAGGTATCGAGCCAAGAACAGTCTCGAGAATTCTTATATCGAGACGTCAGTAAGTTGTCTACCCCTCAAATGGTGTAACTCCAAACCTTCCCACCACAATCTTGCGTCGCCATCCAACAAGAAAGTGGCAATAATGGTCTTCTGCCACTCTTCCATCTCTGTAGCTATCAAGACTCTCTTAACTCTAGAGAGCCAATCCTCTGCTTGGGTTGGGGTTCCCGTCCCCAAGAACACTGGAGGATTAAAGCCCATAGCGTGTTTGAGTTGTTTCTCCGTTGCTCTCCTAAGCATCATTGGCTCCACCACAACCTGCTCCACTCTCCTTGGTTCTGTCGCTTGGAGCGGTACTTGCTCCACAGCAGGGGCAGACTGATGTACTTGCCTCGCAGGCTATGCATTAATCATCGCAAACACTACTTCAACTACCAATTGTATGGTTTCAGCCGAAGGAGGTGTTGCCGGTGCATAGTTCGGTGCGCTACTTGCCTCAGAAACTGGACATTCTGACGGCCCCACACCACTCCTGGTCACCTATAGTCGTACAAAACACCGTTAAGCGACCGAACAATATTGCTCTACAGCTGTGGAGATTGCCTCTCTTCAGCTAGCTGCTTCCCAATAGTCTGAAAGAACATCTTTGCAGGATCAAAAGGGCAGGGAAATTAGCTAACTTAAGGTCATGAATCTCATCTAGATAGGCTCCATCAAGTACAAGAACAGTCTCATTAGGGACCTTGAAGAGAAGCTCTAGAGGGAGAAGAGAATTGTGGATAACTTTTCTAAGCCAAATGTATTTACGATCCTGCAAAGATGTCCTCTTTCTCTACTAGTGCTATTTCTATTGCTAATAATCCTGTTTCACATAGTATGACTAAACTTATAGAAATTAGATACCATTTTCTTAGAGAACATGTAGAGAAAGAGGACATCTCACTAGAATTTGTCAAAACAGATTATCAAATTGCAGATGTATTTACTAAGCCTTTAGATGAAACTAAATTCAATAAATTTAAAATTGAATTAGATATGTTTAACATAGATTATTTTAACAAATTTGGCTAAGTAAATCAGTGTCGACACATTCAGAGAAGTGATGTCAACACTTCAGTAAATCTGTGTCGACACATCCAGAGAAGTGGTGTCGACACTTCAGTAAGTGGTGTCGACACAACCAGAGTAGTGGTGTCGACACGTCCAGAAATTGTGTCGACACTTACAAATAGAGTCGACACAGAATTTCTGATGAACTTCTATGTTTGTCTAGTGTCGACATATCAGCAATTGGTGTCGACACATAGTAGTCATCGCCGTTGTCGAGACAATAGAAGTATGTGTCGACACATTTCAACAGTGTCAACACATTTAGATAGTTTTTGCCCGCCTTTTGACCTTCTTTGTCTAGAAGGGTATAAATAGGTCAAGAACATATTCTGTCGACACGCTATCCAGGTTTTCGAGACTAAAACCTTGTGTCGACAAACTCTCTTCTCTCAATCCAAGCTTTCTCTCCATCCCAATGGCACCAAAGGTTGAAGATAACATTAACGAAGGATATGAGTTGGTTCGCCATGCCTTTGTTGATGCTTACTCAGAGATTAAAAGAGTAATTACCCTAATTACTGACAGTGGTTTGGAGTTTCTGGTATCCGAACCAACCAAGATATGGAAGAAGGAGATTCTTGAGTTTTATGGCGCGGCTGCAATAGACTCAACAGGACTTAAGATTAAATCAACAGTTCATGGAGCAAGAGTCAAAGTGACCTTGAAAAGTTTGAGAAAAATTCTTCATCTTCCAAGAACTCAGGATGAAGAAGAAGTACCAGTATCAAAAATAAGGGAGGCACTACAATGGTGTGGATTGGATCCCACCATGAAGATTGGAACAGCTATAACCAGGAAAGGGATGAATCAGCAAGGTAAATTTCTATCTGAAGTGTTTGGAAAGGTGATTCTGTGTAAGCCAGGGGGACATGATAGGATTTCAGCCTATATGTTCAGCCTCATGACAAGGATAATATTTAAACTCAACACAGATTGGTGTGTAGTACTGTTTGAAAAGATTAAGGAAGGTATCAAGAAGCCTAATTTGGCTAGAATAATGTGTCTATACTTAGCTGGAGAAATTCCAGAAGTAATGAACCAGATTCCTGATTCTAAAATCAATCATATGAGAAGAATGGACATCAAGATCATCTCTAGATGTGATAGGGTCCTCCCCAAGGACATACCTGATATAGCAAGCCAAGAAGCTGCTGAGAGATCACCTACACAGGACACAACTAATCATGCACAGGTGCAGGGGGAGCTAGATAGTGTACAAGTACAAGACCTTATTCAGAATGCACAAATGCAGGGGGAGACAATTACTGCATAGGTACAAGGGGAAGAGAGAATTCACTTGGCAAGTGAAATGGACTCACAATCTATTCTTGAGAGACCTCATGTCACCAGTCCAGCACTAGATGTGATCATGGAGGATACATCTGTAGTTGCTGATGCTCCTGAGAAAGCTGTATCACCAGTTCACACTCAACAGGAGTTCACTATGGAAGAATTGTTTCCTGACATTGAGGGAGCAGCAGATAAGGAGGAGCAGGTAAGGATTGAGGGGGAGCAGGCTGATATTGTGGGGGAGCAGCATGGGACTGAGAAGGAGTTGCCTCCTAGTCCTAAAGAAAGAGTAGACATCCCCAGTTAGTCTGCTTTAGAAGATGAAGAGATCAGAAATGCTAAGAAAAGAAAACTGATGGTCTTTAAGAGAAGAAGCCAGAGCTATAAGAAGGCATTGCAAACTACTACTCGACAACCTGCCCTAGAGGCTGATTATAGCTCATTAATGGTGGCTTTGCAAGTTAAATTGGATGAGCAGAGAATGGCTCTAGAGAAGTATGTGGATGAAAGCCATAAATCACTTCAATTTGATTTTGCTCAAGATATTAAATCCATAAGGTTTGAAGTCAATCTCCATAAGAAAGAGATGACAAATTGCTTCCACAAGGGGGGCAATGCTGTAGTATTTCTTGCTGAGTAGCAAGTAGCAGTCAAGGCTCAAGTGGATGACATTGTTGTTAAATAAAGCTATGTTCTTGAAAATCAGATTAGAATGAATGACAATCTGACTGAATCTCACAATGAGATAGTCACTGAAGTAAAGAAAATAGTTATTATAATGACTGAAGCAAGGGCTAAGGAGAAAGTGGAATTTTATCAGAAGCTACAAGAAGTCATGGATTCACTTAAGACAGCCATTAATACTTCTCAGAAAACAATCTCTGATCAGCTTCTTAAGTTAAAATCATTTTATAAAGATGGTGTCAATTTTTTTGATGGCCAAATAAGATTTAAAAAAGATGACTTAAGAGATCACATTATAAGAGAAGCCATAAAGGGGGAGAGAGGGTTAGTCAATGCAGGCTCAGATCATGTCAAATGGATATCCAATACATCAGAGACACTCTAGGATATCCACCCCTTTGTGATGATGACAATGTTGCTGAATCTGGTGTGCAACCTGCTTATGCTGGAGGTGATTAACCTGAAGTTGATCAGATCATCTACCCTCCAGTAGATTTTGATATGATTCAACAACAGGTTTAGACAATGTACAGTCCTCCACAGGATGTTGAAAATGTTATTATAGAGAAAGTTGAAATGCCAGAAGCTGCCTTGAAAGCTCAGCAGGAAGCTTAACTTTCAAAGAAAAGATTCGGAGAACAGGCTGAGTTAAAGCCTGATTTTGAGCAGTGGAGCCCCACTTCAAGAAATATAATTTTGACTGCCAGGAAAGCTATGAAAGATCAAGTTCATGAAAGGGGCAAGTTGTATAATGAACAGGAATAACAGAAGTATGAGGCAAGACAGGAAGCCATTGTGCAACATAGAAGAAAGGCTAAGATTGGGAAGCTACCTCCTAATGCTCAGGAGCCTAGCAAGTACTTCCCTAAGCCTTTTCATTATTTTGAAAGGCAAAGGATTAAGGCTGAAGTTTAGAAGAAGGATGAGTTGAAAGGAAAGAAGCCTATTGATGATGCAGAACCTCCTGTGCAAGCTCAGATTAAGCCAGGAAAAGACATAGTCATTAGGGAGCCTGATCAGCCATAGGATAGATTTACTAGATTTTGCAAGAACAATGTAATTTTTTGTTTTAAAAGGAATCTATGTAAACAGTTGTTAAGAAACTTTTGGTTAATATAAACAAAACAATGTTTCATAATTCATTGAGCTTGTTTTTATTATTCTGTATTGTCATATTGATATATTTTTTGTTTATAAGTTGCCCTGTCATATAATGCTTATATACATAATAATGTTTTGTTTATTATAAGTGGTGTATATCATTGACAAAAGGGTTATGACTTCTCCAAATAGGGAGAGATTGTTGGGTATATTGGAAAATGTGTACCTGATTTGAAGAAGCCTCACTTAGCTCAATGATATACATCAAGGTGTATTTGATGTTATTTTGAGTTTATATGTGCAGGTTAAGTATTTGCTAAAAATGCAGAAAAAGTTTCTAAGTCCATGTGTCGACACTTAAGGAAGTCTGTGTCGACACTTGGAAAAGCTGCGTCGACACCAGAAGTAACTGTGTCGACACACAGAATTTATTTGTCGACATCGACTGTGTCGACACCAGGAGGCTGTGTCGACACACATAAGTATTAGTCGACATCGACTGTGTCGACACCGGAACGCAGTGTCAACACATAGAAGTATTAGTCGACATCAACTGTGTCGACACCTGGAGGCAGTGTCGACACACTATATCAACTGTGTCGATACACAGGACTTGTGTCGACACACAGTAGAGTTTCAACAATGCTTATTGCTGTGAAGTAAAGAAGTGTCTGTGTCGACACAAAGAGGAAGTGTCGACACATTCTACATATGCAGTGTCAAGAAGCAGTGTCGACACCAAAGGAGCTATGTCGACATCACCAAAGCCTGTGTCGACACTTAATCTACTTGTGTCGACACATAATGACAATAAGTCTCGACGGTTTGCTGACAAAGATAAAGGTTCAAGAACTGACTGGAGACTTGACAGCTGTGTATTCCAACAAGTGTACTGAAGCTGTCAGACATGTTAGAAGTTGGTTAGAAACCGGATCAGCTGGTTACCATGGATGAAGTCTATATATAGATGGATTCTGTCAAATCAAAAAGTGTGTGAACAACAATAACAACACCAGGAACAACAATTGAAGTATTGATCATTGATCAAGAAAGTGCACGTCACACTGAAGAAGATTTTCGTGAGAAGATCTAAGGAGAATTCAAGCAAGAATTCTGAAGAAACTTCAGAAGTTCAGGAGAAAGAGAGAGATCTCCAACTATTGAAGTAAAGAAGGAGACATTTACAAGTCTCTTAAGAAGCAGATCTTGAACTAATCTGCTAAGAAGGATTCAGATATATTTCTGGATTCTAAGAAGGAAGCTGGCAGCCAGTCAACTTCAAAGGAGATCAACCCTACTGAGTTCAGATTTAAGAAGCTTTGAAGAAAGTTAAGAACAGGTTGATTTCAGCCATCAGTTTTTTCAAGAAGCTGATCAAGAAACCTCTTATCCCTTCTCTCTCAACAAGGGTAAGAGTTCATCTAAACACTTATCAAATTTTGTAGGATCTTTTCATTGATCTGAGTTGTAAGCCTATATTATAAAGGCTGAGTATAGGAGATATAGATCTTTGAGTGGTAGGGCTTTTGAGCCTTCGTGTATGAGAAATTTTTCTATGAGTTGTAGGCCTTGTGGGAAGGCTGAGGTAGGGCTATTAGCCTGAGCTATAGGAGTGTGGTTACACTCTGAGTTGTAGGAACCTTATAGGGTTCTGAGTTGTAGGAACCTTTCAGGGTTCTGAGCTGTAAGATCTGTGGATCTGAGAAGAAGGAAGAAGTTAGGCCGAATCTAGCACACTGCTAGATAGGTGAAGGGGGAAAGTGGATGTACCCAGACCTTGGGGAACCACTATAAACCTGTGTGCAATCTATGATGTGTGTGTGATTATGATTTCTGTGATGTGATTGTTGTAGAATAGTTAGATTCTATTTTAAGATCTAGAAAAATATTCTGCCTTAAGTAAAAAAGAAAAGAACCTATTCACCCCCCCCCCTCTAGGTGTTTGGGTTATCTTGAAATTAATTTTATCAGTATATCATTGAGCTAAGTGAGACTTCTTCAAATCAGGTACACATTTTCCAATGTACCCAACAATCTCCCCCTATTTGGAGAAGTCATAACTTTTTAGTCAATGATATACACCACTTATAATAAACAAACATGATGTATATAAATAATAAATGACAGGGTAACTTATAAACAAAACATATAACAAAATCACATCACAGAATAAGATTGCAACTTGAATGAACATGAAACATTGTTTTATTTATATTAACAAAAATTTTCTTAACAACTGATTACATAGATTTCTTTCAACACTAAAGATTACATTGTTCTTGAAAAATCTAGTAAATCTAAACTAAGGCTGATCAGGCTCCTTGATGACTATGCCTTTTCCTGGCTTAATCTGAGCTTGCACAGGAGGTTCTGCATCATCAATATGCTTCTTTCCTTTCAACTCTGCCTTCTTCCGAGCTTCAGCCTTAATCCTTTGCCTTTAAAAATAATGAAAAGGCTTAGGGAAGTATTTGCTAGGCTCCTGAGCATTAGGAGGTAGCTTCCCAATCTTAGCCTTTCTTCTATGTTGCGCAATGGCTTCTTGCCTTGCCTCATATTTCTGTCATTTCTGTTCATTATACCACTTTCCCCTTTCATGAACTTGATCTTTCACAGCTTTCCAGGCAGTCAGAATGATATTCCTGGAAGTGGGGCTCCATTGCTCAAAATAAGGCTTTAAATCATCCTGTTCTCTGAATCTTTTCTTTGAAAGTTGAGCTTCCTGTTGAGCTTTCAAGGCAGCTTCTGGCATTTCAACTTTCTCTATAATAACATTATCAACTTCCTGTGGAGGACTGTACATTGTCTGAACCTGTTGCTGAATCATATCAAAATTTTCTGGAGGGTAGATGACCTGAGCAACTTCTGGTTGATCACCTTCAATATAATCAGGTTGCACACCAAACTCAGCAACATTATCATCATCACAAAGGGGTGGATATCCTAGAGTGGCTCTTATGCTATTGTATATCCATTTGGCGTGATGTGAGCCTGCATTGACTAACACTCTCTCCCCCTTTATGACTTCTCTTTCAATGTGCTCTCTTAAGTCATCTTTTTGAAATCTTACTTGGCCATCAAGAAAATTTACACCATCTTTATAAAATGATTTTAACTTAAGAAGCTGATAAGAGATTATTTTCTGAGAAATAGTAATGACTGTCTTAAATGAATCTAAGGCTTCCTGTAACTTCTTATCAAACTCCTCTTTCTCTTTAGCTCTTTCTTCAGTCATTGCAGTGACTATATTCTTTATTTCAGTGACTATCTCATTATAAGATTCAGTCAAATTGTCATTCATTCTAATCTGATTTTCAAGGACATAGCCTTGTTTAATAGCAATGTCATCCACTTGAGCCTTGACTGCTACTTGCTGCTCAGCCAGAAATACTACAGTATTTCCCCCTTTGTAGAAACAATCTGTAATTTCTTTCTTATGAAGATTTACTTCAAACCTGATGGATTTAATATCCTGAGCCAAATCAAATTGTAGTGACTTATGGATTTCATTCACATACTTCTCTAGAGCCATTCTCTGCTCATCTAATTTAACTTGCAAAGCCACCAATAAAGAGCTATAATCAGCCTTTGGGGCAGGTTGTGGAGTAGTAGTTTGCAATGCCTTCTTATAGCTCTGGCTCCTTCTCTTAAAGACCATCAATTTTCTCCTTTTTGTACTTCTGATCTCTTCATCTTCTAAAGCAGATGAACTGGGAATGTATACTCTTTCCTTAAGACTAGGAGGCAGCTCCTTTTCAGTCCTATGCTGCTCCCCCTCAATGTCAGGAAACAATTCTTCCAGAGTGAACTCCTGTTGAGTGTGAACTGGTGATACTACTTTCTCAGGAGCATCAGCAGCTCCAGATGTATCCTCCATGATAGCACCTTGGGCTGGAATATTAGCATGAGATGTCTCAAGGACTGTTTGTGAATCTATTTCCTCTGCCAAGTGGATTCTCTCTTCCCCTTGCACCTGTGCAGTAACTGTCTCCCCCTGCACTTGTGCATTCTAAGTCAGGTCCTGTACTTGTACACTATCTAGCTCCCCCTGCACTTGTGCACTAACTGTTTCCTCCTGCACTTGTGCATTCTCAATAAGGTCCTGTACAGGAGATTTCTCAGCAGCTTCTTGTCTTTCTATATCTGGTATGTCCTTTATTAGGACCCTATCCCATCTTGAGATAATCCTGATGTCTATTTTCCTCATATGATTAATTTTAGAACCAGAAATCTAGTTCATTACTTCTGGAATTGCTCCAGCCAAGTATAAGCTCATCAGTCTAGCCAAATTTGGCTTCTTTATTCCTTCCTTGATCTTTTCAAACAGTACTATAGACCAATCTGTGTTGAGCGTAAAGATTATCCTTGTCATGAGGTTGAACATATAGGCAGAAATCCTATCATGTCCCCCTAGCTTACATAGAATTACCTTTCCTACCACTTCTGAAAGGAATTTACCTTGTTGATTCATCCCTTTCCTGTTAATTGCTGCTCCAATCTTCAAGGTGGGATCCAATCCACACCATTGTAGTGCCTCCCTTGTTTTTGATACTGGTACTTCTTCATCCTGAGTTCTTGGAAGATGAAGAATTTTTCTCAAACTTTTCAAGGTCAGTTTGACTCTTGCTCCATGAACTGTCGATTTAATCTTCAGGCCAGATGAATCTACGACAGTCGCGCCATAAAACTCAAGTATCTCTTTCTTCCATATCTTGGTGGGTTCGGAAACCAAAAACTCCAAACCATTGTCAGTGATTAGGGTAATAACTCCTTTAATCTCTGAGTCAGCATCATATAAGGCATGACGAACCAACTCATATCCTTCGTTAATATTATCTTCAACCTTTGGCGACATTGGGATGGTGATAAAGCTTGGATTGAGAGAAAAGAGTTTGTCGACATAAGGTTTTAGTCTCGAAAACCTGGAGAGTGTGTCGACAGAATATGTTTTTGACCTATTTATATCCCCTCTAAACAAAGAAGGTCAAAAGGCGGGGGAAAACTGACTAAATGTGTTGACACGGTTGAAATGTGTCGACACATACTTCTAATGTCTCGACAACTGCATTGACTACTATGTGTCGACACCTACTAATGATATGTCGACACTAGACAAACATAGAAGTTCATCAAAAATTTTGTGTCGACTCTATTTGTAAGTGTCGACACAATTTCTGGATGTGTCTACACCATAACTCTGGTTGTGTCGACACCACTTCTCTGGATGTGTTGACACTATTTTACTTCGCCAATTTAGATAAACTAATCTATGTTCAACATTCCTAATTAAATTTTAAATTTATTGAATTTAGTTTAACCTAGAGGCTTCGTAAACACATCTGCAATTTGAAAATATGTTTTGACAAATTCTAGTGACATGTCCTCTTTCTCTACATGTTCTCTAAGAAAATGGTATCTTATTTCTATATGCTTAGTCCTATTATGTGAAACAGGATTATTAGCAATAGAAATAGCACTTGTAGAATCACAAAACACAGGTGTTCTACTTACCTGAATACCATAGTCTTCTAGCTGGTGCTTAATCCATAACAGTTATGCACAACAACTTCCTGCTGCCACATATTCAGACACAACTGTGGAAATTGCCACACTAGTCTGTTTCTTACTGCTCCAAGACACCAATCTTCCTCCTAGAAATTGACAGGTGCCTGTTGTGCTTTTTCTATCTTCTTTGCAACCTACAAAGTCTGCATCTGAATAGCCTGTCAGTAGAAAATCCCCATTCTTAAGGTACCAAAGGCCTAGATTAGGTGTGCCCTTTAGATATCTCAAAATCATTTTTACTGCAGTGTAATGAGATTCTTTAGGGCATGATTGGTACTTAGCACAGACACATGTTGCATACATAATGTCTGGTCTACTAGCAGTTAGATATAGAAGAGAGCCAATTATTCCTCTATACAAAGACTCATCTACAAGTTTACCTATATCATCTTTGCATATATGCATACTTGTTCCCATAGGAGTTCTCATGGTGGAGGATGATTCCATACCATACTTCTTAATTAACTCTTTGGTGAACTTAGACTGAGATATGGATAAGCCATCATCAGTCTGTCTTACTTGAAGGCCCAAGAAGAACTTAAGTTCCCCCATGCTGCTCATCTCAAACTTACCTTGCATAAGTTTAGTAAACTTCTTGCAAAGGTTGCTTTCTGTATACCCAAATATTAGGTCATCTACATAAATCTGAACTAAGATTATCTTACCTTTGGACTCCCTGAGGAATAGAGTTTTGTCTATTTCCCCCCTTGAGAATTTGTTCTCAATAAGGAAAGTAGATAGGGTTTTATACCAAGCCCTTGGGGCTTGATTTAACCCATACAAAGCTTTCCTAAGTCTATAAACATAATCAGGTTTGAGAGAATCAATAAAACCTGAGGTCTGCCCTACATAGACTTCTTCTTTTAGATTTCCATTTAGAAATGATGATTTTACATCCATTTGGAATACCTTGAAGCCTTGATATGCTGCATAGACAAGGAACATCCTAATTGCTTCCAGTCTTGCTACTGGGGCAAAGGTTTGATCAAAGTCAATACCCTCTTCCTGCGTGTATCCTTTTGCAATAAGTCTTGCTTTGTTCTTCACTGTGATCCCATTCTCATCCAGTTTGTTCTTAAAGATCCACTTTGTTCTAATGATGTTGTGGTCGTTTGGTTTAGGAACTAACTCCCAGACCTTGCACCTTCTGAACTAATTCAGCTCCTCTTGCATGACATCAATCCAATGTGGGACTAGAATAGCTTCTTCAAATATCTTTGGCTCCAGTTGAGATAGGAAGCTTGAGCAAAGAACTGTGTTCAAGTTCCTGCTTCTGGTTTGCACTCCATGTCTTAAATCACCAATTATCTGATTTACTGGATGATCCTTTAAGTGTCTAACAGCTGGAGGTAGATTATCTTCAGGTTGAACCTCTCCTGACTCTTCAATATGCTGCACCTCTTGGTTTTCAACAGCATCTAGGGAGTCTTGTACTCCCCCTTGACAGTAGTCACCATTTTCCACTTCCTGCTCTTCAGTTGATTCTTCTGTAATGGTAAGCTTGTCCATTTTCTCATCTATACCTGTAGAACTGCATGAGCTACAAGGCAACTCACTGTTAATCAGTCTTGTTTCATCAAAGACAACATGTACAGACTCTTCTACAACTTGAGTAATCAAGTTGTAGACTCTATAAGCCCTACTATTATTGCAGTACCCAACAAATATCTCATCTTGAGATTTTGCAGCAAACTTAGTTAGATAAGAATTGTCATTGTTAAGGATATAACACTTGCAATCAAAGATCCTAAAATAGGATAAGTTTGGTTTTCTACCCTTCATGATCTCATAGGGAGTCTTTTTGTGGCTTTGGTGATAGATGCCCTATTGATCACATGACATGCAGTATTTACTGCCTCAGCCCAGAAATATTCTGGGAGAGAAGTGTCACTCAATAGAGTTCTACCAGCCTCAATCAGTGTTCTATTCTTCCTTTCAGCAATACCATTTTGCTGTGGTGTTCTAGGTGAGGAGAATTCTTGAAAATTCCCAAATTCTTCACACAGTTTAATCATACTCTCAGATTGAAATTCAGTGTCATGGTCACTTCTTATTTTGACCATTGTACTGTTAAGTTGATTCTGAATTTGCTTGACAAAGCTGTATAAAATACTTGGGGTTTCTTATTTTTATCTCAGAAAGAACACCCAGGAATATCTAGAATAGTCATATACCACCACAAAAGTGTAGACCTTCCTACCTAGACTATGAACTGGCATAGGACCAAATAGATTCATATGTAAGAGGTATAGACACCTCACTGAATCCTTGTTTTCAAGGCTATGAAAGGAGGATTTTGTCTGCTTGTCTTTTTGACAAGCTGAGCATATCACATCCTTTATACACTAAACTTTTGGACCATTCCTAACTAACTCTTTGCTAAAAAGTTGGCCAATTATTTTATAGTTAAGATGGGCCAGCATCTTGTGCCATTTGACACAATGAGAGGCTCTCTCATCAGCTATAAGACAAATAGGAGACACATTGTTCTCACACTCAAAATTAAGACAGTACACATTCCTTATTATATATCCTGTCAATATGACCTTTTGATCACTTGATCTTTTGATATGACATCCATTATTAATAAATGAAATGTCATATCCTAAATCACTCAGCTGACTTATGCTTATAAGGTTGTATTTCAAACCCTTCACATAGGCCACTTGAGTGATAGTAATCTGGTTACTAGAAATGTTACCAAATCCTTTGATGACTCCTTTTTCAGAACCACCAAAGATTACTTTATGCCCATTTATGATAGGTAAATACTCCTTCAGCAATTCCTTTGTTTCAGTCATGTGCCTGGAACATCTACTGTCCAAGTACCATATAGGGGCATGGTAACTTGGACTCACCTACAATAAAGAATTACCTCTCCTTAGAACCCAAGTAAGTCTTGGGTCCTTGGTTCAAGTTAGCTTCATACTTACCAAATCTACCTGCTGCTCATCTAACAGGTAGACTGTTGTTCTTCATGACACTAATGTTGTGTCAGTAGTCTAAGGCATAATGGTCTGTCTTGTCACAGCACCAGCATTCATACTTGTTGTATCTATTTTTAGATACATTCTTGGCAGTCTGGTTGACAACAAATCTTTTGTATTGTGCTGGTACTGCTGCAGCTACACCCACTATTTTCTTAGGAACATGGGGTTTATGTACATGGGCTGCCTTATTGACATAAACACCCTTGTCATTCAGAACTTCAGTCTTACTATGACCATGAGTATTCTCAAGGTCATACTTGTTAGAAGGCACTTGTACCTTTCTAAAAACTACAGGGACTTTAAAATTCAGTGGCTGGACTGAGGCTTTGCCCTTTCTCTTAAATTGGATAGCCCTGGTGTTACCTTAAAAGCCTATTCCAGGCTTACCCTTTTGAGCCACAAACTCATCTATTAAGGGTAAAACTGATTTTTGTTTGGAATAACTAGCCACCAAATCTTTTTTCTTTTGAAGTCTAGCTTCCAGACTTTTAATCAGATCATTTTTGTATGTGATTGTGCCCATCTGAATAATAGTTATAGTTTTCAGTTTGGCAATCTCATTCAATTTTTGATCCAACTCTTTCTCTAAGTCAGATGCAGCCATCTTAAGATCTGCAATTTCCTTAGCCTGAGTTTTGGCCAAGTTTTTGCTTTTCTTTAGTGCATGCAACAAGTCCCCATATTCATCTATCAGCTGATGAATATCAACTTCAGACTCAGACCCATCCACATCACTTGATGCAGATGTAGCTTACTCTCTGCCAGTACTACAATCTGAATTACTAGAAAAACATTGTACCTTACTAGGACCAGGCTGATCCTAGCACTTGTCTTCTTCTGACACAGCCATCAGTCCCATGCACTGATGGTCTTCTTGTTCTTTGATAGAGTTCAGCAATTGCATAAACTCATCTTCTTCATCTGTTGCATATAGACAAATGTATGCCTCAGCTTCAGATTCAGACTCTGAAGAAGATTGGTCTGTCAAGCTCTTCTCCTTCTTAACAACAAAGGATTTCTCCTTCTTGCTCTTTTGTTGAGTCTTTCTTTTATCAGTAGGCTCCTTTCTTTTGTCTGGACACTCAGCTACAACATTTCCAGGCCTATTACAGCAGTAGCAAATTATCTTTGATGTTGTAAATTTGCTAGGCTTAGACCTGCTCCTGTCCTTCCTTGATGACTTCCTCTTTTGATAATAGTCATCCACAGGCTGAGATGTGGAGGGCCTTGACTTCCACTGCTTCTTATTCAGGAATCTCTGAAACTTCCTTGTGAAGGCAGCAAAGTCTTTATCTGAGTCACTGCTGTCTGAACTTTGGTTGTCTGAATTATCTGAAGTAATTTCAGCAACAATCTCAGGAGGTGATGGATACATCCTCCTATTTTTCCAAGTGACTTCCACCTTGAAGGCCACAGACTTTTCTTTATGCTCCCCTTTAACACTTTTCTCTTCCTCTTTCCTAGCCATCAGTTGCATCTCATATGACAGCAATTTTCCAAACAAAGTTGGAGGAGAGATATCTGCAAGTTTGGCCACTTCCCTAATGGCACAAATCTTAGTGTCCCGATCCTTTGTCAGGGATCTTAGGAATTTATCATTCAGTTTATATGTATTGAAGATCCTTCCATAGGAAATCAACTCATTTACTATTCTATAGAACTTTTTATAACACTCAGTTATACCATCTGACTTTCCTTGTCTGAAACTCTCATATTCCTGGTTCAGCATAGATTTTCTATCTTGTCTGACTTCTTCAGAACCCTCCATGTAGACTATCAAAGTGTCACACATTTCCTTGGAGGTCTTGCAGTGAATCAAATTTTTAAAGGTTGAATCATCTATGACACTTACTATGATATGTTGGGCTCTTTTATCCATAGTTTCCAGGATGATCTCTTCCTTAGTCATCTCTGAAAAATCTTTGGGAGTTTTTTGATTTGCATCTAGAACTGACAACTTCATTAGAACATAAGGACCTTCCATTACAGTAATGTAGATCCTTTGATCATAAGCCTCCATGAAAAGCCTGACCCTTTTTTCCATATTCCAAAAATCTCTTTCCTACATATGGGTAATTTCGTAGAACCTAGTTCCTTATGATTTTCTCCTGAACCCATTTTCTTGATCTTGAATCTGCCTTATGGATCTTACTCAGACTGTTAAGTACTTCTTTGAGGAACCTCCCTCTGATACCACTTGATAGAATTGATTTCAAGATAACCCAAACACCTAGAGGGGGGTGAATAGGTTCTTTTCTTTTTTACTTAAGGCAAAATAATACTTCAGTTCCTAAAATAGAATCTAACTTATACTACAACAATCACAGCACAGAATTCACAATCACACATACATCACAGATTGCACACAGGTTTATAGTGGTTCCCCAAGATCTGGGTACATCAACTTTCCCCCTTCACCTATCCAGAAGTGTGCTAGATTCGGCCTAACTTCTTCCTTCTTCTCAGATCCACAGATCTTACAGCTCAGAACCCTGAAAGGTTCCTACAACTCAGAACCCTATAAGGTTCCTACAACTCAGAGTGTAACCACACTCCTACAGCTCAGACTAACAGCCCTACCTCAGCCTTGCCACAAGGCCTACAACTCAGAGAAAAATTTCTCCTACACTCAGGCTCAAAAGCCCTACCACTCAGAGATCTATATCTCCTACACTCAGCCTTTATAATATAGGCTTACAACTCAGATCTTGAAAGATCCTACAGAATTTTAAAAATCTTATAGATTAACTCTTACCCTTGTGGAGAGAGAAGGGATAAAAGGATTCTTGATCAGCTTTTGATAAGACTGAATGCTGAGATCAACCTGTTCTTAGCTTTCTTCAAAGCTTCTTGAATCTAAACTCAGTAGGGTTGATCTTCTTTGAAGTTGACTGGCTGGCAGCTTCCTTCTTTGAATTCAGAAATAGATCTGAATCCTTCTTAGCAGATTAGTTCAAGATCTGCTTCTTAAGAGACTGGTAAATGTCTCCTACTTTACTTCAACAGTTGGAGATCTCTCTCTCTCTCTCCAGAACTTCTGAAGTTTCTTCAGAATTCTTGCTTGAATTCTCCTTAGATCTTCTCACGAAAATCTTATTCTGTGTGACGTGCACTTCCTTGATCAATGATCAATACTTCAATAGTTGTTCGTGTGGTTGTTATTGTTCTCTTCTTTGATATGACAGAATCCATCTATATATAGTCTTCATTCATGGTAACCGGCCGATCTGGTTTCTAATCAACTTCTGGCAGGTCTGATAGCTTCAGCAAACTTGTTGGAATACACAGATGTCAAGTCTCCAGTCAGTTCTTGAACCTTTGTCTTTGTTAGCAAAGCGTCGAGACTGATTGTCATTATGTGTCGACACAAGTAGATTAAGTGTCGACACAAGCTTTGGTGATGTCGACACAGCTCCTCTGGTGTCGACACAGCTTCTTGACACTGCATCTGTAGAATGTGTCGACACAGCTTCTTTGTGTCGACATAGACACTTCTTCACTTCACAGCAATCAACATTGTAGAAATTCTGCTGAGTGTCGACACAGTTGATATAGTCTCAGAATTTGTGTGTCGACACTGCCTCAAAGTGTCGACACAGTTGATGTCGACTAATACTTCTGTGTGTCGACACTGCCTCCCGGTGTCGACACAGTCGATGTCGACTAATATTTCTGTGTGTCGACACTGCCTCCCAGTGTTGACACAGTTGATGTCGACTAATAAATTTTGTGTGTCGACACAGTTGCTTCAGGTGTCGACACAGCTTTTCCAAGTGTCGACACAAGATTTCTTAAGTGTCGACACATGGACTTAGAAACTTTTTCCTTCATTTTTGCATATCCTTAACCTGCACGTATAAATTCAAAATAACATCAAATACACTTTGATGTATATCATTGAGCTAAGTGAGACTTCTTCAAATCAGGTACACATTTTCCAATGTACCCAACACATTCAGATATATGAGGCCCTACTCCTACTCAGACTATTGGTAGGGGTAGTTTATATTCGGATATATGAGGCCCGACTCCTACTCAGACTGATGATTTTTCTCGTTGTACGTGGTTATATTTTCTTTACGAACGCTCTGAAATTTTTTCTATTTTCACTGCATTTTATAATGAGATTCGTACACAGTTTGATACTCCTATTAAAATTCTTCGATCTGATAATGCTAAAGAGTATCTTAGTCATCAATTTACAACATTTTGTATGGATCATGACATTGTTCATCAGACTACTAGTCCTTACACGTTGCAACAAGATTGCAACACTGAATGGAAGAATCGTCATCTTCTGGATGTGCCTCATAGTCTTCTCACTCACATGCATGTTCCCAAGTCTTATTGGGGTCATGCTGTTCTTCTCTTATGTTTTCTCATTAATCGAGTTCCGTCATCAGTTCTCGATGGGAAGACTCCCTTTTCTATCCTGCATCCTAATGCGAATCCTTTTCCTTTACTTCCACATGTCTTTAGGTGCATGACGTTTATTCACTTTCCTTCTTTTGGTCGTGACAAGCTGTCTCCTTGCTCGATCAAATGTATCTTTCTGGGTTATTGTCTAACATAGAAAGGATACAGATGTTTTGATCCTATTCTTCGCCGACAGTATGTTTTTGTCGATGTCACTTTCTTTAAGGATGTCCCATTCTTTTCCCCTTCCTCGATTCTCCCTTCTTCTAGTGATTCAGTTTCTCTTCCTCTTGTGTCGTCACCTTTTCCAGAGCCTGCACTTCCTTCTTCCCTTTGTGATTCTCCTGTTATTTCTGATTCTTCTATTGAGCCGTTATCAACATCTCCTGGTTCAATAGTCTCTCCTTCGGATGGAACTCAGACAGTAGACAGGACTGACCTTATCTTCCGATTGCTCTTTGGAAAGGTGTTCGTTCATGTACTCAACATCCTCTTGGTGGTGTGGTATCTTATGCTCGACTGTATCCTCTGGCTCTGAGCTTTGCTCTTGCTCTCTCGGCAAATGTTCTTCCTGTGTCTTATTATGATACTCTGGTTATTCCTCATTAGAAAGCAGTTATGGATGAAGAGATGAAAACTCTGACTGAACATAGTACTTGGTATCTTGTTCCTATCCCTCCTGGAGCTGATGTGGTTGGGTATCGCTGGGTATTTATCATCAAATATCTTCCTGATGGTACTATTGATTGATACAAAGCTCGGCTTATTGCTAAAGGGTTTACACAAACCTATGGTGATGATTTCTTTGACACATTCTCTTCTGTTGCTCAGATTACTATGATCCGTGTGCTTTTTTCTATGGATGTAAACAGAGATTAGGAAATGTCTCAATTGAATGTCAAGAATGTATTAATTTATGGTGATTTGAACGAGACAGTTGATATGGAGCAACCTCCTAGGTATGTTGCTCAAAGGGAGTCTCAGGTGTGTAAATTGAAGAAAACCATCTATGGTCTTAAGCAAAGCCCGAGAGCTTGTTTGATAAGTTCGACAAAGTTATTTCTGTTGTTGGATTTGTTCAGAGCACTGCATATCACTCTTTGTTTATTCAGAAGACCTTGGCTGGTCTTGTTATTCTTGCAGTGTATGTGGATGATATTCTTCTTATAGGGGATGATAAGAAAGGTATTGATGTGACAAAGAAGCATTTGTTTCGGCATTTTGTTACAAAGGATATGAGATCTCCTAAGTACTTTCTGGGGATTGAGATATCTCAGAAATCTGGTTCTATTATTATTTCACAGCGGAAGTATTCCTTGGATCTTTTACAAGAAACAGGTCTTCTTGGGGCTAAACCTGCTCGATCTCCTATGGCTGTTAGAGACGACAAATGCTGGAGTGAGACCTCTCCTCTTCTTGAAGATGTCACCAGGTACAGGCGTCTTGTCGGTAAACTCATCTATCTGACAGTCACAAGACCAGATATTTGTTATGCAGTAGGGAGAGTGAACCAATTTATGCAAGCCCCCGGGGAATGTCATATGCAGTCTTCTCTAAAGATTCTCTAGTATGTAAAAGGTGCGCCGGGAAAAGGGAGACAGGAAGTCGACGTCTGGTTTTTATACCTCCGTTGTAGGTAATTTGGTTAGTTGGAAGAGCAAGAAGAAGGTTGTAGTTTCCTGATCGAGTGCAGAAGCAGAGTACAGAAGCATGGCTCTGACGGCTTGCGAGCTGAAGTGGAACCAGACACTCTTGCTGGATCTGAGAGAGTTTTATGATCATCCCTTACCGATGTTTTGTGACAACAAAGCAGCTATATACATTTCAAAGAATCCGGTCTTTCATGAGAGAATGAAACATATTGAAGTAGATTGTCATTTTATCAGAGAAGAGATTCTGAAGAATCAAATATGTACGTCGTTGTTACCTCTGATAAAGAGCTGGATGATTTCTTCATGAAACATGTTACTTCATTCACGGAAGTTGGTATCAAGTTGGGCATGGTTGACATATATGCTCCAGCTTGAGGGGGGAGTGTTGGAACCATAGTTCAGGCGGTTAGTCGAACTATTCACTGCGGCTTGTCTAGCTGGTGGTCTAGCAGTGTGATCTTGTGGGCTCTGTTCAGCCATCTGGCGGTCTGGCACAACGAACAATTTTGTAGCATCTCCAGCGGGCTGGTTTGAGGCCGCAGTAGTGTATCTTAAGTTAAGCCGCAATTGTCTGGCAGGAAGCCGCAATGATGGTCTAGAGTTAAGCCACATCGGTTTGGTTAAGTCGCAGCGGTCTGGCAGGAAGTCGCAGTAGTGGTCTAGAGTTAAGCTGCAGTGGTCTAATGAAGCCACATCGGTCTGGATGAAGCCATAGTAGTGGACTGATGGTTAGCCGCAGCTGCGGTCTGGTGGAAACCCATAGTATGCGGTCAGGGGGCTTACAGCAGGTGCGGTCTGGCAGCCTAGTTTGGCGGTCTTCCATAGATTTGTTGTGGTTTTCCTTAGTAGCCGTCAGGTGTACAGTTGTTCTTTATATAGTGTGTGGTTTGACCATGACAAACCGCACAGGCCGCCCGACTTGTATTTAGACCCACATCGGTTGTTATATTCTCTCATCTCCCCTGTTTTCTATAAATAAGTGGGCATACCTATGTATGATTATCTTTTTGGAGTAATAAAATTTGAAGTTTATTTACCTCTTGTCTGCTTTCTTGCTCATTTTTTACTGTGGGGATGGAGTACCAACTGCATCGGGGCAACGATGTGATGGTGGTAGCAAGCGAGCACTATCGACGAGCAAGCGAGATGGGCCGGGTCGGGCGACATCCACCTCTTCCCGAGCAGCGGCCTCCTAGGACTTTGGATTTTTTTCTTTCTTTTTTATATTTGTCCTCGCCCTTGGCGACATCTGTAATGGACCATGTAATATCCTTTTATTTTAGATAACGAGTTTGTATCTCATAATTGATCTTGTGACTTGCTTTTCTGAGTTGATGCTTTTTTGTGTTGATTCTCGTCTTTTTTTTGTGATTACTTGAGTTATCTGTGCAGGTTTAGGCGAGCTGACGATCTTTTGACTAAATTTACACGAGATTGGGTTCAAAGATACGATTAATTCGTTTGTTAGTACGCGAATTAGATTGATACTCGTGCAATGTTGATATACCTCCCAGTCCTCCACCTATAAATAGAAGGGGTAGGTGGACCTTTAGTACATTGTTGCGATTTTTGAATCTGTCTTGCGAGTATTTCGATCTTGCTCGCATTTCCCTTCTCGTTGACCTTTACTCGCTCTTTCTTTCTCGATCTTCGACAACTCGCTATTCGCTGAACAAGATGGCTAGTGATGTTGTCAATGCTCGCCGACAGGCTCATGCGATCAAATTTACCGAGGCTATCTTCAAGAAGTCTGCTGCTACCGAGCGAGACTTAGAGGATTTCTGCAAGAGACATCTATCAGAGGAGTACTCGACTAGAATTCCCACCCGATCTTAGAGAATAATCACCTACCTCGAGGGCCAGATCGTCCTTCCCCTCTGCCACTTTGAAGTCGGCCTGCGACTTCCTCTATGTTAAGAGTATTGCCAAATCCTGCGATACTTCGGGATCGTCCCCACCCAGATCAATCCAAACGGGGTGGCGATGATCATGAGATTTCTATGCTTCCTGCGGGAAGAGAAAATCGCCTTTGATCTTTCCGTCTTTCAGAAGTTCTTTGCCTTTGTCGCGATCGATGAGGGTGTCACCTTCTTTAGCAGCCATGTCTGCACCTTGGTCGACACAGCGAACAAGGTCCATCGATGGGGTGAGTACATGGTCATCATTGCCGGTGACTTTGAAGGGGTGTCGTGTAGGCCACATAAGTCACTAGAATTCGCCTTCTTGCACCCCATTCTTAAGGGTCAGCACGAGAAGCTATTTGAAGCCTTTCGTGGCCGTCGATTCGATATCATCCACTGGTGTCTGAATGTCAACTAGCTTGACAAAGTCTTCCCCGACTTAGGTATATAATTTGGCGATATCGTACTATACTCGCTGATTTGATTTTGATGGTGGTTGTAACCTTACTAACTATTCTACCACTTTTGTAGCTACTCGCATACTTCTGTGAGAACCGCTTCCTCTGGCAAAGTAAGTCGTGTCATCATGCCAGGGTTCAGCGAACCCATCTGCTGATGTTGAATAGATCCCGCCTCCCTCTAGTTCTAAGGTCCAGTCACGATCTGGAAAAAAGGAGGGCTCCTCGCAAAAGAAGTTGAACAAGGGGAAGGAGAAAGTCAAGTCCCCCGATCACGCGAGGAAGCGTGTAGAGATCTCCCATGAACTCTTCGATGGGAGGTAGTCTCCGGTGGATGTCGTGGCACCATACTTCCATTCGAACAACAACCTTGGGCCCAGTGGCAAGGATGCCTTATGATGCCCGCTGGTATCTTGGGCTGAAAGCAAGCACTAGGTGACTCTGAGCACCAACTTACCCACCTGGTCGGAATATTAAGAGGATAAGGGGGACACTTACGATGTCACCCTCACACTCTATGGGTGACCTGATGCTGAGTCATTTCCGGATCTCAGCGCAGAGGTTCTCGCCCATCAGATAGCTCGTGCATTCCTGCGAGCTACCGATTTGGTCCATCATACGGCGAGGAGGCTCCTCGAGTCACAGGAGGCGCTGAATATCATTTCGTAGAAGGCGCTAAAGATCGTCTCGTAGAAGGCGATTGACCTGGGGATACAATATGTCCAGTGGAAGGACTAGGACTATGAGGTAGCTTGTACTTCTCTGCGCGACTTAGTCGCCACTTTGCCTGATCGATTTTCTGATTGTTTGTTGTTGATACTCGCAGGCTGTCGAGATCTAGATGATAAAGAAAATCTTCTAGCTCAATCAAGGGCCCGCTGATACGAAGAGTGAGCTGGAAATCGCCCAAGTCCGGGTTGCTGAGTTGGAGATTCGCCCGACGGTCGTTGAAGCTTGCCCTGGGCCCTATAATACTCACTCAGCTGAGCAGCAGCTAGAGGCGAAACTCATGGGTTGGGTAAGAAAATCTGCTTCCACGGGGATGAGATGTCTGCTATTCGTCGTGGGATAACGCGAGCAACGAGAGACGTCGTTCTTGCCAAGCTGAGGATGGATGGCTTCTTTGGCCCAGAGGCCAACTATCTGACTGTGGTTGACCTCATCCCTGGCATGCTTGCCGAAGAGTCCAACTCATCTGATCACATCCTGTCCTACGCTACTGGTTCCAGCGACAATGAAGACAACATCAACGGGGAGAGTGACGACGACAACAATGACAATGAGGATGACAAGGATGATGTTGGTGATGAGGAAGATGTTGTCATCGAAGACGAGGAGTACCAGCCTGATACTAGAGATGATGAGTCCTACTCAGTAGGCGACCTCCTGTGTGCGAACATATATAGATAGAAATGTAACATAAGAAACTTTTGTAGACGAACCTTTATTCAAGACGTCATTGCTTCTTTGTGCGTTGTAATACTCGTCGTATAATACAAAAGATTTTTTTAAAGCCAACAAGTCAAGACAGAAGTAAGAGTCAACACGCAAGACAGTAGAAGGCCTGAGCGAGTACGACGAGCTCCCCTCTCATACTCGCCAGGTAGGCGACTAGGCCAGTTACTCACACAACCTGAGCGAGCTCCCCCAAGAAGTCGTCTAGTCGTCAGGGGTGGAACTATAAATAAGACGCCCCTCCTCTTGGATTTACCTATAAATAGAACCCAAGGGTACAATGATATAGACTTCAGAATCTCGCAAAAGATCTCGACCATCTCATTTCCTAGACTTCAAGCTGCGCATTTGGATCCTTTCTTCAGAGAGACAGGTCGCGAGCTAGCGGCTATCCATTATTAGTCGCCGCCTTGACTTAGTTGTCAGCTAGAATCTACCTCGTACTCTGCTCGACCATCTTTGATTGTGAAGGGGAAGTTTCTTCTAAGCATTCGGGTACATGGTGGGACCTCCCTGCCGCAGCACCTGAGATCCTTTTTGTTTTATGTCTGTTTCTGCGTCCTAACCCGTTAGCCGTCGAGCCCGACCGCTGAACCGATAACCTTAGACTTCCTTGATCCGACTTTTGGAGTAGGAATTTTTCCAGCTTCAATAATAATTTTCTTTTGTTTTCCTAAGCTCTTAATCAGAAATCTAACATTTATCTTTAATTTATATTGTGTTGACTTCATATTTTAAGTATATATTAATCAACCAAGATTAATATTCTAGTTGGTTTTGTGATCTGTAAATATGAGTGGATCACTTTTAGGAAAAAGAGTTGCATGCATCCCTCGAGAAAGGACTACACAAATTTTTCTGATTGAAGTCAAATCCAAAAAAAGGGTTCACCTTGTAAAATGATTCTTAAAGATGTAGATTATGGAAAGGAATTTTGGTCGATCGGACTAAGATTAGGTGATGGTATTCCTCTAATGAGGTGCTACCATAATTTAGGAACATCCGCGATCGAGATGTTCTATTAAGTTGCTTATAATTCAATTTTAGTTCATAATATTTTCATTTAGAGAAATTTTAGATCAAGTGCTACATTTTCACTCATTTTCTCTTAATTTTTAGTTTATATTTTCTTTTCAAACATATAAAATTTGTAGACAAAATAATAGCAATTTTGTGAGTATGAGTAATCAATAAATCTGTGAAATACGACACTTGATATTATCTTTTTATTGTCCTATTTAATAAATGATAGGTACATTTGCATTTTCCAATTATAAATTTAGGTACACTATTTAGCATATCATGGATGATTATGTTTTTATACAAACATCATTATCTCACATTTCTTACAGTCATTAATTATAATGAAGTATGATGGAAAGAGGCAAGCAACAAGTGAATAATAATCTCCCAAATCAACCAATCATTTGTAAAGTTTACTGAGGTTGAAGGAACATTCAACCACTAAGAGAGTAAAGGAACATTCAACCACCAAGAGAGTAAATCACTAGTAATGAAGAAGCAATAACATGACTTGTATTAACTCTTCACAACTCAATTACAATGCTAGACATACAAGTGCAAGACAGATTTTACGTTGTATTCGACAGAGATAAAAAAACAAACACAAGACAAACAAAAGCAGTGACCACTTAACCGTTCGGTTGCCTCTTTAGTTGCTTAACCGCGGAGGTTGGACCACAAGACTTTTTGAAAACTGCCAGAAAACTATTAAGGAAGAAGAACACAGCTCTGATTGCTAACAGCGATACCGCCGAAGATAATGATATCGCCTCGCATTAGCCGCCTAGTCGCTAACTGCTCCTTGCTACTGCACTAAAGTTGGTCACTAACTTAACCACCAGATCTTGCCGCCTAACAATTAATGCTAGTTGCTCAGTTTGCAAAATAGGCTACCCAGAGACCTCTTCTCCTTGCAACAAAGTGTTAAGCACAACCTTTGCTCTAAACTATAGTTCTTAATGTTTCGGTACAAATGGCAGGGTATGAACCCTATTTATAGTCGGGGGAAGGGAATATTCGAGAATCTGGCTACCGCTCAGTGGTTTGACTACTCTAGGCGGTTATGTGGTTATTCAAATCATACTGCGCAACTAGCTCACTTCACAATTTTCAACACTCCCCCTTGAAGTGAGAGTTAAAAAACATGCCAAGAAACCCCCGCAACCGCTTAAACGACCCCTTCAAAATAGGCTTTGTCAAGATGTCTATGATATTGTCCTTACTTTGCACATACTTCACTATTAGAGATCTCTCTAGCACCTTATCTCAAACAAAGTGATGCTCAATCTCGATGTGGTTCATCCTCGTGTGACACACTAAATTTATAACCACCTTAAGATTGCTCGCATTGTCACCGCAAAGCATGGTAGGACCTTGTACCTCCTCATGGATGTTCTCCACCAACCTGCGCATCCAAATGCCCTTCTGAGCCGCCAAGGATGATGTCTTGCATTATGCCTCCGTGATGGAGATGGATATTAAATCCTGCTTCTTATTACACTATGAAATAGTCATTGATCCACACATGAAGACATACCCAAATGTAAACTTTTAATCATTTGTATCTCTACCATAATCAGCATCCATGAATCCATGTAAAATGAAGCATATGTCCTTCTCATACAATAATCTCATGTTTGATGTGGACTTCATGTATTCCAATATTCCCTTCGTAATCTCCAGATAAGAATTCCTGGGATCCTGCATGTACCGACTTACTCGGCTAATGGCATAAGAAATGTCTGATCTTATAATCTTCAGGTAGATCAAACTTCCCACCAAGGCCTGGAAAACTTTAGGATCCCGAAGAATCCTTCCTTTATTCCTACGAAGTTTTAAACCAACTTAAAGTGGATTATAGCTGCTCTTCCCATCCTTCATGCCATATTGATATACGATCTGCTCCGCATAACATTTTTGGGAAACAAGCACATCGTTCTTCTTCCTCCTCACTTCCAGACCAAGGAAATTATGAAGTTCAGCAAGATCCTTCATTTCAAACTGGATAGATAGCTCTGCCCTAAGCTTTACCGCCTCTCCATCATAATTCCTCATCACGATCATGTCATCGATGTACAATAGCACCAAGACCCGAATATCCCCCCTCTTCTTGATAAATAGACTTGAGCTTGAGTCAGAAGCAAAGCGCCCACAAAACTGTAAGTATTTTACAATCTTCCCATATAAGACTCAAGGCGTCTGCTTCAAATCATAAAGGGTCATCTTTAGTTTGCATACATGTTATAGATGAGTCTCGAATACGTATCATAGTGGTTGCATCATGAAGATATCTTTATCAATTTCCCCTATAAGAAAAATATTATTTATGTCAAGTTGTCAAATCTTCCATCTTTGACTAGTTGTCAAGGAAATCACCATCTACACCGATATAATCTTTAACGCAGGACTAAATGTCTCTTAATGGTCTTCTTCGTAATGCCGATAGAACCCTCGAGCAATAAGTTGATCCTTGTATTACTTGATACTACCGCCTGCTTTCTTCTTCAACTCATACACCCATTTGCAAGTAATATGAGTAATATCATTTACCTTGGGCACAATATTTCAAGTTTCATTCTTCTTGAGGGCAGTTATTTCCTCATCCATGACATCTTCCCACTCCTTAACTCCAATGGCATCTTCAGAGCAGGTTGGCTCCTGTTTATCTAGAGTCCATACAAAGAACACATGAGACCATGATCAATAAGTTTTCTTCTTTGTTCCAAGCAGGCGGGACGATGGTCTTCTTTGATATTCGTAAGGTCGTACCACTTCCGTTGAACCTTCTTCATGAACTCATTCGTTAGAGACACCGAGATCATCACTCCCCATGCTTCAAGAACCCAAAGAACCTGACCCTAATCTTGATGAAACAAGAGCTCCTAAAGAGACAAAAAGTTACTCTAGAAGATCTTCAACAACTTTCTTTCTCTTCCGTTCTCCTCTTGTTGGGTCCATTGTTCCCAATGTCCCTGATTTTATAGAAGTCAAATAGGTCAATGACACACACATCAACTGTATTTGATATGCATTTGAGGTTTTGAGTGTAGGTTGTCCATATCACATTGGTTGGACATGTGGACACAATAAGTGGTTGCTAGACATAGCAAAAATCGACTAAGTCCACATGCGTTGAGTGAAGCAAGCTCACTCAATGCCAGAGGTATGGAATCAATATTATCTAGTAGAAATTTGCCTAATTCCACAGGCGTTGAGTGAGGACAGCTCACTCAACGTCATATAACATATAGTGTTGAGTCTATCTCAGCCTAACTGGCAAAATAGCCAAAAAATTTGGCTAAGTACAAAAGCGTTGAGTGTAGTCTACTCACTCAACGTCATACAATAAAAAGGTTGTGAGCCAGGCTGAGTCAGTCTAAGCCTAGAGAAATTGGCTAAAAATGTGGCTAAGTACATAGACGTTGAGTGTGGTCTACTCACTCAACGCCATAGTACTTTTGCGTTGAGTGTTGCTGTGCAAGTCAACTTCACATAAAAGTTGGGCAAAATATTGACTAAGTCCACATGCGTTGCGTGTAGCTTACTCACTCAAATCCAGATAATAGAAAAATTCTGTTAAGTAGTTTGGCGTTGAGTGGAGCTTACTATCTCAATGCCAAGTCGCAGAAATATTTGCTAAGGCAAATAGCGTTGAGTGAGGCAAGCTCACTCAACGCTCTCAACGCCTTGAAGTAGAAATTTGGCTAAGTCCAAAAGCGTGAACTGCTTGACTTTCGTCGAGCTCAGCTTCGTCGAACTGAGCTCAGCGTTCGTTGAACTGAGCCAAATTACTCAGTTTAGCCTGGAGTTCGTCGAACTCAGTTTAGCCTTTCGTCAAACTAAGTCCACAGTTCGTTGAACTGAACCTATACTTTCGTCGAGCTGAGCTCGACGTTTGTCAAACGGAGCTCATCTTTTGTCGAGCTCAATACTTAGAATTTTGTTTTAAGTGTTGTGGCGTTGAGTGATACCTACTCACTCAACGCCTTTGGTTCTTATGATTGAATTTTGTACAAGTCTAGAGATGTTGCGCCATGCTGACGTCAGCTAATTCAAATAGTCAACCAAAATTCAAATGGTGCGGAATTGCTGCCAGAGATGTTGGCGACCAGCTGTCATCATCTTCTGCCCTTTCCAAGGAATATTTCCATCATAAAGTGATGGGGCCCACGCACAGCATGGAGCCATTAAATCAAGATTAAATGGAAAGCATGTGTTAGATGGCTTAATCTCAACCATCAATCCTGGTGGTGGGACCCACTGCTCAATTGGCCTTAAGAGTATAAAAGGAAGCAAATCGGCCAGAACAAAAAAAACAACAATCAATTCCCCGTCTAGGTTTTCTGAAAATAAAAAGAAGGGCGACCGAACTTCATCTTCTTCCTCGCCTTTTTTGTCGAGCCAGAAGAAGTGATTCTGCATAGAGAACCTCACTGGGAAGGAGATAGATGGAACAATTACCATCTGCAACAGCAGGATCAGAATACATTCTGAGGGTGCAGATCTTCAAATTCTGCAGAGAAAAGTAAGTTGTTCGAAGAAAGATTATACTGCCTACCTATTGTCTTCAATAGCAATTGGTTGGACTGATATCTGTTTAGTCTAGGAAGAAAGAGACACAGAGATCTTGCTCTGGTGTCTAATCATCTCATTCTTTATTTCTTCTTGTGTAAAGATTCTTGGTGAATCTGGAGTTGTAAGCCTATATTATAAAGGCTGAGGTCATTGTGACCTGTGTTTGGCTTTGTGCCGGGTGAAAGGTCTTTATGTCCTGGGGTTGGCTTAGTGTCGGGTGAGTGTTAGGTCTGTGTGACCTGTGTGGTCATGCAGGATTTATGCTGTAAGCTATTAAGTAGCTGAGTTTTGGAGGGAGAGCTGAATCTAACATACTGTTAGATAGGCGCAGAGGGACAGTGGATGTACCCAAGATTGGGGAACCACTATAAAATTATTGTATCGTCTATGGATGCTCTTGAAAGCTGATAACTAACCTAATCACATGCACAAAAATCTAATAACAAGTTAGAAAAGTTAAATAAAGACAAAAACATATTCACCCCCCCCCCTCTAGGTGTTTAGCTAACCTTAAAAATAAGGCTTTCAAGTGGTATCAGAGGGAGGTTACTCTTTAGAGGCTTAACAGTCTTAGTAGGCCTCCAAGGTTAGCAAGAAGTCTCTCTCTATGAGTTCAAGAATGACCAATAGGGAGCTGAGTGCAGTGAGACTTCCAATCTGTAGGAAGGAAGATTTTGGCATCTAGAAAGCACGGGTGAGGTAGTTCATGGAAGATGCTGACCCTAGGATGTATATTTCAATTGAAGTGGTACCATACATCCTAATAAAGGTCTCTGCACTAGATGCAAATGACAAGACCCCCAAGACATATGATGAGTTGACCAATTATGAGTTGGCCCTGACATCAATAGACAAGAGGGCAAAGAATATCATTATGGGTGTTGTTGATGACTCTACACTTAAGAATTTTATCAATTGTAAAACAGCAAAGGAAATGTGGGAAACACTTGTGATTTACATGGAGGGGACAAATGAAATTAGAGATGATAGGAAGTCCATGCTCAACCAAGAGTATGAGACTTTCAGGCAATCCAAGGGGGACAACATAACCACCTGTATTGAAAAGTTCTTTAGGATTGTGAATGGGTTGAAGACTTATGGAATAGTGTTTATTCACTATGAACTGAATGATAAGTTCCTTAGATCTCTCTCTAGAGAGTGGGACATAAAAATCATTGTTATCAAAGAGGTGGCAAAGCTGGGTGACACTGCTCCTCACACCCTCTTTGGGAAGTTGTTGTCATATGAAATACAGCTGGTTGCATGGAAAGAAGAGGAGAACAACAATAAGTCTCAGGCAAGAGATAAGACTTTAGCTTTCAAAGTTGAAGGCTCTAGCAAAAGCAGAAGAAAGTCTCCCTCTCCACCAAGGAGAGATTCAGAATCTGATTCTGGAAAATCAGAGAACAACATATTAGACTGTCAATAGTCTGATGAAGATTTTGCTACCTTCACCAGGTAATTCCAGAAGTTCTTAAAGAAGAAGCACTGGAGAGGCAGACCTTCCACCTCCTATCATCCCAAGGATGACTACTACAAGGGTAGAAGAAAATCCTCTAAAGAGGACATGTATGGTTCTAAAACTAGTAAACATGTTTTATCTAACATGACTTGTTATCACTGCAGAAAACCTGGGCATATGATAGTTGACTGCCCAGTCAAAAGAAAGGAACACTGTGATAAAAAGGACCACTAGCAAAAAGGCAAGAAGGAAAAATCCCTCATTGACAAGAAGCAAAGAAGTTGGACTGACTCCTCCACATCAGATTCAAAAGAAGAAGAAGAAGCCTACATTGGGCTGTACTCTACTGAAGTAGGAGCTGTAGAAGCAGATTGCATCAAAAGGTTGGCTGCTTTATAATAAGAAGCTGAGAAGGTTCATCCTGCTGCCAGGATTGAAGACAGGGCCCCTCTATCACAATCTGATGGTGATTCATAGGTGAATTAAGAAGATGACTATTGATGTCTTGGGCTGATGGCTAAGTCAGATGAAGAAACCAGCCAGGATCAGCCTAGTCCAAACAAGGTAATTTTTATCACTAGCTCTGCATGTTCAGATTATGAATCAATTTCAGATTCTTGTGCCTATACATCAAGTGATGATGATGGCTCAGAATTTGAGGGAGACATCAATCAATTGATTGATAATTATAGTGCACTTATGCAGGCTCTAAAGAAGAGCAAACTCCTGGGCAAACAGCAGACTCAGGAAATTATTTCTTTAAATCTTGCTGCTTCAGAATCAACAAAATTGCTGAATCTGAAGATGCAAGAAGTTAGCAAACTGAATAATATAACAATCATTCAGATGAGCACCATAACCTTCAAGAATAACCATATCAGGAATCTTGAAGGAAAGTGAAGGATCAAGCGCATACCCAACTGCACTAAAATCCCGGACTGTTGGAGAGGGTGCTACTTAATTTCTTAAATAAGTAGCAAAGTGCCACGAGTCAAGTGAAGGAATGTCGGACCCAACAACCCCCCCCCCCCCCCGGCGTCCAGCACAACCCGTCGACTCAGAGGCGGGGTTACCACATGGCCCACATGGCTCAGAGGTGGAGTTACCACATGTCCACGGTTTGCCTGACCCGCCGGACCCACACAGGTAGAAGGAAAAAATCAGGATTTAATAGCACCCCCCCCCCTCCCGGTCTTGAACCCGTGACCTCCTTTGATACCAATTGAAGGATCAAGCGCATACCCAACTGCACCAAAAGCTCGGACTGTTGGAGAGGGCGCTACTTAATTTCTTAAATAAGTAGCAAAGCGCCACGGGTCAAGTGAAGGAACGTCGGACCCAATAGAAAGCTCCAAAAGGAGAGGGAACTTGTGGCTAGCTACTCCAAGCCTAGCACAGTGTTGCCCTTTATAGACTCATTCTCCTCCCAAAAAGGAAAGAAAGGGTTGAGATTTAAGGGGAAGACAAGAGATGTTAATCCCAATGGAAAGGGCAAAGCTCAAGTGGAGCCACTGGCCTCTAAGCCTCCTGTAAAATTTGTTAGAGTGAAATTTCCTTCCAATAGTCATGACCATGAGAGTATTTATGGTCACTGGAATCTTGCTAGACCATCTTGTATGAACAAAGATGTTCCACAATATGGTGGCAATTACAGCAAAGGTGCAAGTGCCTATGAGAAAATACAAATGGCCCATCTTGGACCATTTGTGTTTGGTGCAACAGCCCCTTCAATCAAGGGTAAAGCTGCTGACTGTGCTTCAATTCCTCTAGCCCACTCTAATACAAAGGGCAAGGCTGTCAGTAGACTATACCTGGGCATCTCTGAGTCCATCAAGGGTATGCTTTCTGAAATAAAGCTGCTGCTAGAAGGTCTCAAGATATCCCAAGCACTTCTACTACCAGACCCATCACTTGTCAGACTGGAGCTGGAAAACCATGGAACAAGACTGCTGCTACTTCTTCTAGACCCAGAGCTGCTGTTAACACAGCCACTAGACCTGCTCCAAAAAGAAGGTACAACATCCATGAGTGTTGGTGTTGTGGCAAGGTAGGCCACTTTGTTGTTGATTGCTGGCACAGTCATAGTGTGTAGAGAGCAAATGTCAGCTTGCCTGTCATAAAAGCTGCAGGCAGGCAGAGTTATTTTCAGTCTAACATGCACCAAAGACCCAATAAAAATTGGGGTCCTAAGGTTAACTGATGTGTGTTTTGCAGGTTAGTCCAAGTACTCATACCCCTATATGGTACTTGGATAGTGGATGTTCCAGGCACATGACTGGAATAAGTTGTATGCTAAAGGATTATGCTCCAGTAAAGAATGGACTAAAGGTTATCTTTGGTGGGTCAGAAAAAGGGGTGACTAGAGGTTATGGTAAGATCTCTAATGGCATAGTCACCATCACTAGAGTAGCCTATGTGGAAGGGTTGCAACACAACCTAATAAGCATTAGCCAACTCTGTGATCTTGGCTATGTCATAGTATTCTATGAGAATGAGTGCCAAATTAGGAGGTTAAGTGACCAACAGGTCATCTTAACAGGCACTAAGAGGCAGCCCATTTAAATTACAGGACCATAGGCAAGTTGTTCAGCAATGAGCTAGTTAAGAATGAGCCTAATTCTATATACACTAAGGAGGGTATCTGCTCTCATGCCAAAAGGGCAAATATACTAAGACCTCCTTCAAGAGCATTGGCACCAAAGACTCAGTAAGGTGCTTATACCTCCTGCATATGGATCTGTTTGGTCCTATGCCAATTCAAAGTCTAGGTAGGAAAGTCTACACCCATGTTGTTGATGATGACTTTTCCAGATTTTCCTAGGTGTTCTTTCTAAGGAAGAAATCTGAAACCCCCGATGTCTTTCAGACATTTGTCAAGCAAATTCAGAATGAATTCAACAGCATTGTGGTCAAGATCATAAGTGACCATGGTACTGAGTTTCAGTCTGAGTGTATGACAAGGTTCTGTGAAGAGCTAGGGATTCATCAAGAATTTTCCTATCCTAGAACACCCCAGCAAAATGGAATTGCTGAGAGGAAAAATAGGACTCTCATAGAGGCTGGTAGAACCTTACTAAGTGACTCATCCCTCCCAGAATACTTCTAGGCTAAGGCAGTTAACACTGCATGCTATGTCCTTAATAGGGCTTATATCACCAAGCGCCACAAGAAGACTCCCTATGAGATCTTGAAGGGCAGAAAACCAAACCTCAGCTATTTCTGGATCTTTGGTTTCAAGTGCTACGTGCTCAATAATGGAAAAGTCCATTTAACTAAGTTTGTTACCAAGTCCCATGAAGGGATCTTTGTTGGGTACAACACTCATAGTAAGGCATATAGAATCTACAACTTAACTACCCAAGTTGTAGAAGAGTCAATTCATGTTATTTTTGATGAATCCAACATGGTTAACTGACCATCAAGGAAGCTACCCCCATAGTCCAAGAAAATGATGATGGACTGCCTACTCCAAGAGAAGGGGACAACATACCTGAAGAAAATGAAGACCAACTAGCTGAAAACCCTGAAGATCAGCAAGCTACAGCTAGATTGCCTCGAGCTATCAGGCATCTAAGGGACCATCCAGTATGCCAAATCATTGTTTATGCAAATCATGGAGTCCAGACTAGAAGCAGTAGCATGAATACAACTCTCTACATAAGCTTCCTGTCTCAAGAAGAGCCAAAGAAGTTTGAAGAAGCAATCAAGGACCAGTTCTGGATTTGAGCAATGCAAGAAGAATTAGACCAATTTAAGAGATGTAAGGTTTGGAAGTTGGTCCCCAGACCACAAGGGCAAAATGTCATAGGGACTAAGTGGATATATAGGAACAAGTTGGATCAAGATGGCATTATTGTCAAGAATAAGGCTAGACTGGTGGCTAAAGGCTACAGGCAAGAAGAGGGCATAGACTTTGACCATAACTTTGCCCTAGTTGCCAGATTGGAAGCCATAAGGATCTTCCTTGCATTTGCAGCCCATTAGGGATTCAGAGTCTACTAGATGGATGTCAAGTCAGCATTTCTGAATGGGGATCTAAAAGAGGAGGTATATGTGGATCAGCCACTAGGTTTTGTAGATCCTAACTCTCCCAACTTTGTTTATAAGCTTAGGAAAGCTCTATATGGGTTAAAGCAAGCCCCTAGGGCTTGGTATGAAACCTTGTCCAGCTTCCTAATTGAGAAGAAATTCTCAGGGGGGGAGATAGACAAGACCCTATTCCTAAGGGAATCAAAGGGCAAGCTTATTCTAGTCCAGATATATGCCGATGATATTATCTTTGGATCTATTGATGACAACCTTTGCAAGAAGTTTGCCAAACTTATGCAAGGGAAGTTTGAAATGAGCAGCATGAGTGAGCTCAAGTTCTTCTTGGGACTCCAAGTAAGACAGACTGATGATGGCTTGTTCATATCCCAATCCAAGTTCACCAGGGAGCTAATAAAAAAGTATGGTATGGAGAATGCCTCTACCATGAGAACCCCCATGGGATCAAGTATGCCTATAGTCAAAGATGAGGAAGGGAAACTTGTTGATGACTCTTTGTATAGAGGGATAATTGACTCCCTTCTATACCTGACTGTTAGTAGGTCTGACATCATGTATGTCACATGTGTCTGTGCTAGGTATCAGACATGCCCTAAGGAATCTCATTACTCTACTGCAAAGAGAATCTTGAGGTATCTTAAGGGAACACCAGATCTTGGCCTATGGTACCCTAGAAATAGGGATTTTAATCTAATTGGATTTTCAGATACAGATTTTGCAGGTTGCAAAGAAGACAGGAAAAACACTACTGGAATATGTCAGTTCTTAGGAAGAAGGCTAGTTTCTTGGAGCATCAAGAAGCAAACTAGTGTGGATATATCCACTGTTGAGTCAGAATATATATCAGCAGGCAGCTGCTTTGCTCAGCTACTGTGGATCCAACATCTGCTCCAGGATTACAACTTTAGGGTAAGTAGAACTCCTCTCTACTGTGATTCTACAAGTGTTATTTCTATTGCTAGGAATCCTGTCTAACATAGCAGGAATAGACATATAGAAATAAGATATCATTTTATTAGGGAGCATATGGAGAAGGAAGACATCAGTATTGAGTTTGTCCCCATAGACAAGCAAGTTGCTGATATCTTCACTAAGCCATTAGATGAAGCAAAATTCAACACCCTCAAATTTGAGTTGGGTATGCTGAACTTGGCATAGCTTCAAGCACTCCCTTTTACATTTTTTTGGTGCATGTATTGTTCCTCTTGCTATACATATAGACTCCCAAGTAGTATCAGGTCACTGATACTTCTACTGAGGGGGAGTAAGTTACTCTTGAGAGAAGAGAGAAGGTCAGACAATGGAAGGGCCAGCCCCCATCTGCCTATTCTGTAGAAGTCAAAAAAGGGGAGAGAAGAGAGAAGGTCCTAGTAAGGGGGAGTCATAGCAAGTGGGAGAGATGATAAAGGGGAAAGAAAGACATGTGACACTCAAGTAAACCTTGCAGCAAAATAGGGGGAGTAAGTGATGCTCACCATACAGGAATTGAGGTACATTTACTTATAGTTTATTAGAATCTCAATAGTTATTTTGTTGTATAAGGTGTGTGTATCATTGACCAAGGAAAGAAATCATTTTTTATAAAGGTTGATAAGGGTTTTGACTTCTTCAAATAGGGGGAGATTGTTGGGTCCATTATTCCCAATGTCCCTGATTTGTGAGAAGTCAAATAGGTCAATGACTCACACATCAACTGTATTTGATGTGTATTTGAGGTTTTGAGTGCAGGTTGTCCATATCACATTGATTGGACATGTGGACACAATAAGTGGCTGTTGGACATAGCAAAAATCGACTAAGTCCACATGCATGTAGTGGAGCAAGCTCACTCAATGCCAGAGGTATGGACTCAATATTATCTAGTAGAAATTTGCCTAAGTCCACAGGAGTTGAGTGAGGACAGCTCACTCAACGCTATATCACATATAGCATTGAGTCTATCTTAGCCTAACTTGCAAATAGCCAAAAAATTTGGCTAAGTACAAAAGTGTTGAGTATAGTCTACTCACTCAATGTCATACAGCAAAAAGGCTGTGAGTCAAGTTGAGTAAGTCTAAGACTAGAGAAATTAGCTGAAAATGTGGCTAAGTCCATAGGCATTGAGTGTGCTCTACTCACTCAATGTCATACAGCTTTGGCATTGAGTGTTGCTGTGCTAGTCAACTTTACAAAAAAGTTGGGCAAAATTTTGACTAAGTCTACAGACGTTGAGAGTAGCTTACTCACTCAACGCCAGATAACAGAAAAATTTTGTTAAGTAGTTTGGCGTTGAGTGGAGCTTACTCTCTCAACGCCAAGATGCAGAAATATTTGCCAAGGACAATAGCATTGAGTGAGGCAAGCTCACTCAATGCTCTCGAGCTCTCAACGCCTTGAAGCAGAAATTTGGCTAAGTCCAAAAGTGTGGACTGCTTTACTTTCGTTGAGCTTAGCTTCGTCGAACGGAGCTCAGCATTCGTCGAACTAAGCCAAATTACTCAGTTTAGCCTGAAGTTTGTCGAACTCAGTTTAGCCTTTCGTCAAACTAAGTCCACAGTTTGTCGAACTAAGTCCAAAGTTCGTCGAACTGAACCTATACTTTCGTCGAGCTGAGCTCGACGTTCGTCGAACGGAGCTTAGCTTTCGTCGAGCTCAATACTTAGAATTTTGTCTAAGTGTTGTGACATTGAGTGATACCTACTCACTCAACGTATTTGGTTCTGATGATTGAATTTTGTCTAAGTCAAGAGATGTTGAGTCATGCTGACGTCAGCTAAGTCAAATAGTCAACCAAAATTCAAATGGTATGGAATTGCTTCTAGAGACGCTGGCGACCAGCTGTCATCATCTTTTGCACTTTCCAAGGAATATTTCCATCATAAAGTGTTAGGGCCCACACACAACAAGGAGTCGTTAAATTAGGATTAAATGGAAAGCATGTACTGGATGGCTTAATCTCAGCCATCAATCCTGGTGGTGGGTCTCACTGCTCAATTGGCCTTCATAGTATAAAAGTAAGCAAATCGGCCAGAATAAAAAAAAACAATCAATTCCCCATCTAGGTTTTCTGAAGAAAAAAAAGAAGGGCAGCCGAACTTCATCTTCTTCCTCGCCATTTTCGTCGAGCCTGAAGAAGTGGTTCTGCACAGAGAACCTTGCTGGGAAGGAGATAGCTAGAGCAATTACCATCTGCAATAGCAGGATTAGAATACATTCTGAGGGTACATATCTTCAAATTCTGCTGAGAAAAGTAAGCTGTTGGAAGAAAGATTCTACTGCCTACCTGTTGTCTTCAACAGCAATTAGTTGGAATGATATCTTCTCAGTCCAGCACAAAGATCTTGCTCCGGTGTCTAATCATCTCATTCTTTATTTATTCTTGTGTAAATATTCTTGATGAATCTGGAGTTGTAATCCTATATTATAAAGGATGAGGTCTTTGTGACCTGTGTTTGGCTTTGTGCCAAGTGAAAGGTCTTTGTGACCTGGGGTAGGATTAGTGCCTAAGTAATAGGTCTGTGTGACTTGTGTGGTCCTGCGGGATCTATGTTGTAAGCTATTAAGTAGCTGAGTTTTGGAGGGAGAGCCGAATCTAACATATTGTTAGATAGGCGCAGAGGGACAGTGGATGTACCCAAGATTGGGGAACCACTATAAAATTGTTGTGTAGTCTGTGGATGTTCTTGAAAGCTAATAACTAACCTAATCACAGACACAGAAATTTAATAACAAGTTAGAAAAGTTAAATAGAGACAAAAACTTATTCACCCCCCCCCCCTCTAGGTGTTTAGCTAACCTTGAAAATAAGACTTTCACCTCTGCTCTCCTACAACTCTACAGTAGAGCTTCCCTAGTATAACTTCATATCGTCAAATACAACCTCCCTTTAGATAATGAACTCCTTTGTCTTAAAATTCATTCATTTCCATCTCTTCTTTCGCTCATCATACCTAATGAAAACACATTTCTGTGCTCTAGTATCGAGCTTGGTCCTGAGAGTATCCAGGATATTCATAAAGCAGGTAAAGCCAAACACTAGAAGATGTTTCATACTTGGCTTTTCCTTGAACATCAGTTTATGAGTAAACTTCATATTGATATGACTCAAAGACATCATGTTGATGACATATGTTATACAGGACATTCCCTCTGCCCATAAAAAGGCTTTGGGCATGCCTTTGGCATGAAGCCAACTCTTGCAAGTCTCTACCAAACAACAAATCTTCCTTTCTGCCACTCCATTCTATTGTGGAGTATGTGCATAAGTCAGCTCCCTCTTGATTCTGTGCTTCCTACAAAATATTGAGAAATCAGTGAAGGTAAACTCCCCTCCATTATCTATCCTCAACTTTTATATCTACAGCCTCAACACTCATTCAACGAGCTTTTTGAACTCCACAAACTTTTGGAATCCATCTGACTTCTCTTTCACACAGTACACCTAAGTGTATTTAGTTAAGTCACCAATTAATACCAACATGTATCTATTATATGAGTAGGTTAGGGTGACACACGATCCCATCAAGTCACTGTGGATGCACTCTAGAGGTGCCTTGCACCTAGACAGGGACTTGTCAAAGGGCAGACGATGTGCCTTCCCAACTGAGAACCCTCACATATATGAATGTCGCCTGGATATGAAAGACTATGCATGCCTTTCACCAGGCTTTTTGCCGTCATAGCCTTCAATTTATCAATCCCAATATGGTTCAATCTCTTATGCCAGATAGCAATACTGCAATTAGTCCTCATCTTCTCCACATAATAGTTTGTTGATAACATGAACAAGTCTTTCACACGTTTCCCCGTGTGAGTAAAATAAGCTTTTATTGCTGTCAAGTTCCTCATGAACTTCACCTCTATTGGTCTGAATAGGACATGGTAGCCTGCATCCGCTGTGTTAGTTACCGAGAATAAGTTCTTATTCATGTCTGGCACGTGATACACACTCTTTAACATGTGTGGTCTTTCATAACTGCCCAAGAAAACTATCCCCTCCTTTTCTATAGTATGAACTGAATCATCAACTATAATGATAGCATCATTACTCTTTTATGCTTGAAGGGAGGATAACTTTGATACATTTCCAGTGAGGTAATGACTTCTCACTCATAGTCTACTATTCAATCTTCCTAGAAGTTGATGGAGTCCAAGGCATCAAATGATGTTATTGTTATGTATGCCAAGAAACAGTTCCTCCACTCATCTGTTCCTTTGGATCCTTCCTCTCTCTCCACTGCATGTGCTGGCTAAATATTCACTCTGTAGTCCTTCTTCGTATGATCAACCTTGTGGTATTTGAATCACCTAGGTCCCTTATAACCTCCATCATGCTTAGGAGGAGTCTTGCATCTCTCCTGATATGATGAGGTAAAAGTGCTCTCACCATCATAAATCTCTTCTTTTTGTCCCATATACATCTTCTTTAATCAATTCTAACAGCACGACTAGCTCACTTTGTAATTTTCAACATCATCATCACACCCTCATCTTCCTCCTCCTCGGTGTATTAATTAATTGTCCCTTATAAATTAAAAACCGGCCATGTATGTATTGTATCCAGCCAACGTCGTCAAGTGATTCGAGAAAAACGTGAAGTTCAACAGAATCAAGATCCAAGGAAATCGATAATGGATGTGATCAACTTTCAAATTATAAAGTTTGTTTTCGATGACGAAAGCTCTTTTATGGTGCAAAAAATTGTGACGACCCAAAAATGCGCTAAATAATTTTAGGAAAATCAAATTTTTACGACATGTTTTTCCGTTTCATTATATTTGCTTTAATTTCTTTTTTGGGTGCCAATAACCAAAACATTATCAATTTTTATGTGGGCTTGAGTATATTGAGTAGTGGGCTTCCTTTTGAGGTGGGCTGGCTGATTATATTGGGTTGGCTGACTTGGTTGCTGGCTGAAATGTTTGGGCTGATTGGTTTGGTTTGGTGTGCTGGTTGGGTTGGTGTGGTGTTAGCTGGAATTGCCACTTGAATATGCCACATGTTGGCTCTTGGGGTTAATTTGGGTGGCACCTGATTCAGCCTGTGGCCTTTTCTTGCCACTGACCGCTTACCCGCTCGTTATTAAACGAGCCTAAGCTCTGCTTCTCCCGCACTTTCAGCTCTGTCGCTGCTCTGCTCCAGCGACTATTTCTTCTTGCCGATGTTCTTCTTCTGCAACTACCTGCTTCTCCTTCTTCTTCCTCTTCTCCCTGGCTTTCTCTTTGTATTTTTGAGTCGTCACTGCTTCTGAGCTAACGCTGCTGCTGTGTCGTCGACTCTGTTGTGTCATTGACTCTGTTGTTCTGTCGATTCTGCTATTCTGCCAATTCTGTTGTGCCGCTTAAGGCTGCTACTACTTCCCTCTACTACTCCCTGCCTCTACTGCTCTCATGTTGCTGCCTCTGCCCCTGGTTTAGGGCTTGCTGCCGCTCCCGAGCTGCTCCTGTGTAGCTGTTGCCGCTCCTGAGCTGCTCATATGTGGCTGTTGTGCTGCCTCCTGTGTGTCTACTGTGCATTGCCCTTCTCCTCTCCTTTTACTGGTTTGTCCTTCCTCCTCTCTATACATTTCTTACCTGTTACTTTACTGATTTGGGGGGCCGGTATATGCTGGACAACCATTTTTTTGCTAGATATTTTGGGCAGTCTTATGAATGTTGTTTGGTGCCGATTTTATGTTGGTTAGCAATATTGAGCATTTATTTTGGGCAAAAAAACTTTGTTTAATTTTTAGTGTTGATTTGCATATTTTGAGACTAATTTAAGAGCTATTTAAGAGCCATTTTGGCTATTTTGTGTTGGGACGGCTAAGGTTGAGATTCACAGTCTCGATTGAGGACTTTTTTGGTTGGACCGCTCATATCAAGATTTTTTATCATTTTTGTTTACTTTCGAATTTTAACGGATTTTAAACGTTATTCGTAAATCTTTTTTTAAAATATTACTGCTACGAATATCAAGTGACGCAACACAAATGAAAAGTGCGTACAATTTCAGTGGTTCCCGAGGCCTAGAAATAAGAGGATGACGTCACAAGATAATCATGACGACAATGCGAACAAGAACATGGATAAAGGCAAGGTCGTGGTGAGATTCTTATTTCTTGAATTAAGTTTTAACTCACATAATTTCATATTTCAGTTTTATTTTTGAAATAAACTTTGCTTGTGCATATGAGTTTATATCGTTATGGAATAAATGCGGGCGAGGGAAAAACATAAAAGCGATACATGTTTCTGAAGGAATTATTTTATTAAAAGCTCCTGTTTTCACAAAAATTACGATCAGATACAAATTAATTTAAAACTCTACATAGGAAAATGTGAAGGATTCGAATCCTATGATGTAGAGGCATCTACTGATGGATTCACCAGTAGGGTGAGTCTACTATTTTGCTCTTCGGGGGCGGGACCCAATTCAAGTTTGCATGTTGGAGCATTTCCTATTTTATGTAACTAAAATTAAAGACAAATTAAGGGTTAGTATTAAGAGTAAATGAATAGATATGTATTATAATGTATGAATATTACTATCTCCCTTTGTTTGCATGCATAATTATTCACGAAATACTTTTCTCAATTAGTCATAATTTTTATGACTAACCCATTATGAACCTATTTTTTTTAAGAAAACAGGAATCACTTCTAGTACTCGGAAAGGAATTTCACCAGAAGAGTTGGCGAAAGTATGGTTGAAGATTTTTTTATAAGCATTGGCGAAGTTCAGTAAAGACACAAAGCCTCGTGTACCAATCATAGTGGCGATTTTTGTATTGAGTATATAGTTAAATGTTTGTAATCTCTTTATCGACTGAAGTAAATAAAAAAATGAATGAATAAAATTTTTGTGTTCATGCTCTTTGTACTGTAATGCTGCGATTTTTTTTATTGAATACATGTTCGATTCTTGAATCATTTGGGAAGCCCGAAAAAAGGGTCTTCACACAGTGGAGGTAAATCTCTTCTTTTTGTCCCATATATATCTTCTTTAATCAATTCTAACAGCAGGACTAGCTCGCTTGGTAATTTTCAACATCATCACCGCACCCTCCTCTTCCTCCTCCTCGGTGATTGTTATTAGCACTACACTTTTGGATATTCACACTATATTTACTCTTAATTTTTCGTGCCTTTTGAAAATACTTCTTGTACATGCATTTTTAGGAAAAGTGTTCAACACGAAAGTTGTAGATTTCGACGAGATCTACAACTTTCGTGTTGAACACTTTTCCTAAAAATGCATGTATAAAGCGTATTTCTAAAAGGCGCGAAATCTGAGCGCATTTCTAGAAATACACTTTATACATGCATTTTTAAGGAAAAGTGTTCAACACGAAAGTTGTAGATCTCGTCGAGATCTACAATTTTCGTGTTGAACACTTTTCCTAAAAATGCATGTACAAGAAGTATTTTCAAAAGGCGCGAAAAATTAAGAATAAATGTAATGCGAATATCCAAAAGTACAGTGCTAATAACAGTCACCGTTAAAAACCGGGCATGTATGTATTGTATCCCAACCGGGCGAATCAATTTAAAGATTTTTCGGCCCACAAAGAAAGGAGTAGTTAAAGGACGGCAATGCATTGGGCGGGGGGGTTGTTAATTTGTTCATGAAGCCCCGATCGATGGTGAGAAGACCTGCATGTGACTGCTCTTCCATAATCTCAATCTCAATTCACTGCAGCTAGCTGGCTCCAAATTCATATTTTTATTGATTGGATTCTATCACAAATCTTATTGGTGGAAGACTTCATGCTTTGCTTGTCTTTTACTTTTTTACTTTTACTTTTACTGCTGCTGGTGGATGGATGCTGCTGCTGCTGCTGTAAAAAGTTGCTGAAGGCTAGCAGCAGCTAAACCCTAAACCGAGAAAAGCGGGGATCTTGACGCGCGGGTCCAAGGAATTAAGGAGAAGCTAGTAGGATAGGAATAAATGTAAACAAACAACCAAGGATAGGATAGGATGGGAATCCCCACCGTGACCACCACAAACTGACCATCCACCGGATAACTGTGCGTTTTGACCCGCGACTACTAGAAAAAGCGGTTTAAGAGCCGATGAGGCATTTACTTTTCCCTCCTATCAACAACGACAAAGTATCCATGTGAAAGCCACAGAAGTTTTGGCTTTCACATGGATAAGGGAGTGCCCACGTCAATAGCTCGATGAGATGGACGGTCGGGAGAATCGCCAATCTCTCTTGATGAGGACCTAGGACCCTCTTCATTTCTAACTTTTTCTTTCTCAGGCCGAAGCTCTGTCGAAATCCTCCTACGAGCCTCCTCCACCAGCCGGGCCAACCGAAAATCTGTCCAATTCCACGATGCTCCCAAGAAGAAGACATTCTGTGCGACATTCCGCAAAGCCTCCTAAGCGCGCAACGCCACTCAAGTCATCGCCCCCACATCTCTGTGCGCTCCGCCGCGAAGTTCGTCGAGCATCATCCGGAAGCGCTCCATCAGAGCATAAAGAAGTGCCAGCTTCGTGTGAGGCGGCATATCGCCCACCGAGCACTCTCAATCTCTCATCTCAACTGTTGTAACAAGGAGCGGCTTGTCGCCCTCAGTTCTCCCCACAATCTGTAAATAGTCACCGATAGTGAAGTTTGGCCGGCATCGTACCGATCACGTGGTTTTTACCCATTTAAAGAGTTTTTCCACGTTAAAATTGTCTTGTGTGCTTTTATTTTTTCTGTAACTGTGTGCGCACTCGACCGCTCCACGGGCTAAGCCGGCCTAGTTTAGTACGGTCTACCAGGAGGGTTGAGTTGGCTGCAGCAATAGTTAGGAGATGTCTGTCTGAAGACATTCCCCCAAAGCCCGACGAAACTTTCTGAAGATTCCGAAGACAGTGTCCTCTACCCAACGACACGCGTGATTATGGCTAGAAGGAAGGCCAACGCCATCCGGAAAACGGTCAGAAGGGGTCCAGGAATCACCATCCCCTCCCCCCTTCACATCAACAAACCTGGCCAGAAAGAACTTGTCGACATATGCGTAAGCATGCTCGGCTAACGTGTCGCCCAGATAAATAAACTGCAAAACCAAATTCTCTCCCCCTATTAGGAAATAGGACAACCACTAATCTGTCACAGCAACGGGCACTTTCTACTTCGATTAAACTCTTTTCGCATAGAACGTATGATATAGAAAAGGAGTTCACAAAGTCAAGTAGTTCACCGACTCCTCTGGAGTCGATTCAGGATACGGGAAGCAGTTACCTTCAAAACCACCGAGATATCAGGCAAAACAAATTTGGATGCAAAGAAGTTCATAGCTCGCATATCAGGAAACAAGGTTACAACAAACATCACACCTCAAAGAACCCCAGCCCTTCTTACAGTATTCACCCTTCACGCCATCTGTCCTGGCATGTCCCATCCCAAAGGATTTCAAGTGTCTGAATATCAAAAGATTTGACGATGCAGGCGATCCGCTCACGCATATAAGACATTACGTGGCCGCCAAGCATGTTTGCCGAGCCTCAAACGAGATACTATGTCAAGTATTTTTTGCTACACTAAAAATACAAGCCATCGCTTAGTTTCGCTCTCTAGAGGAGGGGATAATTGACAGCTTCGTAGAGTTAACACACCTTTTTGCTAGCAAGTTCTCCTCAAATAATAATAAGAGGATTGTCTTTGATAAGTTAAGTAAGCCACGAGCAGGGAAAAGGAAGCAAGAGGACAATCTTCATATAGAGCCCATGAAGAATAATGGAGGTCACGAACATGCTGGTCCTCCAAAAATACATCACCAATGCTAGAAATGTGCACCTCTCAACGCTACCCAAGAGGAAATCTTTCAAACCATTCAAAATCACCCTGCTTAATTTACGAAGACCCATGCCACTAACTCTGAGTCGTTTAGATATCTCGAAATACTATGAATACCATTAGGGACCTGGCCATGATACTGAGGAATGCAACCACTTAAAGGAAGAGATACAACGATTCGCTCACTTGAGGGCAATAGATCAATTTCTACGGAGAAAAAAGGAGCAAGACCCCTGTCAGAACCTAAAAGTATTACCGTAATTATCAGAGAACCCTCAACCAAAATAGCCAGGGTCCTGGCAGATGAAGGGGTCACAGTAAATGTGTTATTTCTTTCAACATTGTTCCAACTCAAGCTGATAAGTGGGAACCTCGAACTTAAATCAATGAGCACACACATCCCAGGAAACACTCAAGTTCTGGTCCTCAACACCATCACTCTTCCAGTAACTTTAGGCGGAGGACCTCCGAAAGCAACTTAAGATTTCCAGTTCGTCATCATTCAAGCAGACTCAGACTATACCGCAATACTTCAACAGTCACTCTTGGACGTTTTCTACGCTCGCTCACACCGATATTTCTCCGACTGAAATACTCAAAACGAGAGCTCAAAATCATGAAGAGAACGTTATACTACATTCCAGACTTGCAATTTTCACCCCCATTTTCCTAACTCTCAAACTCAGAAAGATATGTTTGTACAAGCTTTGATTCACATTTCGTTCCAATGCAATGTCTCTCTTTATTCCCTAACTTTATTGCTAGGAGAATACTCAAAGTTCATCTGCTCAACTGCCAATAGCCAGCATCACGACAATCCTTATTTGCCCCAGATCGAAGGTGCGCCCTTCTCCCCGTGGTAAGGATGCGCTGCAAGGCCACGCCCTGAATGACCTTGCACCGCACCAGGTCTGTTAGAACTTGGCGGTTTGGCAGACTGACAGACTAGTCTTGGCGATCTGGCAATTTGGAGGTCTGGCGGACTGGTCTTTGTGGTCTCACGGTTTGGCGATCTGACAGACTAAACTTGGCGGACTAGTGGTTTGATATTAGCAGAATGATGTTTTGGCGGACTGATGATCTGGCGGTCTATATTGTGGTTTAGCGGTCTAACAGGCTGTCTTGAGGACAGTCAACCTTGGCAGACTGGTTCCAGCAGTGTGGCGGTCTGCTTTTAGATGGCCTTTAGATCATTGAGACTGCCTACTTGATAGAACAAGGAGGACTATTCTATCCGCAGTTGCGGACTGGTGCACAAGAGTTTGAGACCTCTACAGATAGAGGGAGCATGGTGCTCTGACCACTATTGAGGTTTGGCGGACAGGTGGCTGGAGCTGCTAAAGACTGGCGGATACAGACGACTGACCGCTTATGGTGCTTAAGGTGGTCAGAAGCGGTCTTAGTAAACCAAGTGGACTCTTATTTAACATCGGATATCGTGTCTTAACCGCTCAGTTCGTGCAGACTGAAAGTATCAGTCCGCCCAGTCCATATGTTGTATTTTAGTCCTACATCCTCTATTGTATTCTCTCTCTCTTCTCCCCTCTATAAATAGGGGGTCATACCCATGAAAATTAACTTTTTGGTGAATAAAAATTCTGTTATTTATATTTTCTCATCTGGTATCAGAGGATAACTCAATCCTTGCGGTGTCAATTTTCTAACCGCCTACATAGCTCTTCCACGGTCTCTGTGGGCTTCGGTTTTCTAACCATCCACTGAGTTCTTTTTCCTTTGATGTGTTATTCGTCGATTGCGAACTCGCTTGTTCGCCTCTTGCGGTCTCCTGTTTGCTTCTTATTAACTCTCGCGGCTTCTTCCTTTATCCGCTCGGTTGCCTTCTCTACCCACGCAGTTTGTTTTTTTTGTCAGCGCGGTCTCTTTCTTTATCTGCGGTTTGCTTCTTTATCTGCGGTTTCTTCCTCTATCCGCGCGGTTTGCTTCTCTGTCCATTTTTATCTATGGATACTTCGCCTCTCTCTTCTTCTACCCTACCCGCGCCTTCTTTTCAGACCACAACCTCTACTAATACTTCTTCCGACAATCTTGAAATGACTTCTAAGCTAATAGACCCAAATTATCCGGACTGGAATGTTTTGTCTATGTTATTGTTGAGGTCTCAAAGCAAACACCATCATCTTACTGATGACCCTCTAGTTCGAGGGTCTACTCTTTTGATGACTGAGATGGTAGTGATGCTTTGGTCAGGACGTGGCTTGCTAATAGTCTTTCTGATGAGTGTCTGTCTATCATTCGCTATGATGAGACAGTTAAAGTTGCTTGAACTCATTTTGTTGCTCTGTACTCTAAGGGCGCTTAAGCGTCACGCATATGCACGTTATATGTCGATCTCTTTGTACGTCCAACTTTGACTCCTACTGTTGCTTACCAGGAGGTGCAAGCTTTTGTAGATGAAATTCTACAACATCGCACATTCTCTGCTGACCTTGCATTACAGCACAAACACTTCCAAGAACCCCTGTTTGTTTGTTATCTTCTTTATTTTCCAAAGTCTTATGGCATGATACGATAACAAATTCTTGGTGAAACTGACTCTCCCGCCCTTGATGCAACTGCTTCTCGCATTGCGGCTGTTACTGTAGGATTTCACGTGCGTTGGTGGGGCGAATTTTTTTAAAAAAAAATTCCTAACACCATACAACACATAAGGATCGGATATCCCAAAACAATGCAAAACAGGCTTAACAAAAATAAACCCTAACTCATCACATCTAATCCATCGCAGGCGTTAGAAGTTATACCTCTAGAGAACAATCTCTAGGCGGAAGAGGAAGGCGCGTCGGAGAAAATGAAAGCGATCCCACCGCAACAACGAGGCCGATCGCCTCGCCTCTTGGTTCACCTTGAACCCGAACAGCGTCAAAGCTCTATTCCGTTGACGGGGAATAGAAACAATAGCTCAGATCTTCTCTCCTCTTGCACCGATGACTCCAAGTAGCCGAACCACACTAGTCGCCGGGTAGGGAAGAGGAAGGTGGAGAGGGATCTAAAAACCGTTGTGGAGAAGGAGCAAACTCAATCCATCACTCAAGCTGTGGCCGACCGGGAAGAACCACCCAAGGTCGGCGAGCTGCACGGAGATGGCGGCGGCAAGCTTGCCTGGAGAAGGAGCGGCGGACGCCAAGGCTGTGGCGGCGGCAAGCTTGCCCGGCGACGGAGCAGCGGGCGGCGATGCCGGCGTCAAGCTTGCCCTTCGGCGGAGAGGGGGCTGCACGATGATGGCGGCCGGAAAGCAGCAGATCGCAAAAGCCCCTCTCCTCCTATGACTTGCGGCTAGGGTTTAGACAAAACCGTGAACCTCCTTTTTTCTTTTTTTTTGCTGCCTTCTCCCCTTGGTTTTTATCTTATATATATATATAATATAAACTTATATATATATAACTATATATATATATATATATTATATACATATATTTACATATATATATATATGACACATACATATATACTTATATATATAAGACCATATATATATATTATATACATATATTTATATATTTACATATATATATAACATAATCCCATAATATCAATTACTGTGCACTCCTACCAAAATGATTACGACGACTCACTCCGTCATAATATTTCTTTTTGATAGTCGCACAGGAATTTTATCTAAGCATGTCGAGTCACGACATTAGATGTCCGCACTTATTACAGTACTTAGATTAAATGTTGCATAAAATCAAATACTCCAAATAAGCCGAACGGATGTTGTTCCCGTTCATTAGGTGCGACCTTAAAGAGGAACCATGTCGTCAAGGCTATAATATAACATCTTATATTATGGACTATAAGAGGCTTTGTCACTACATAATAGTCGCCCCAACAACATGGTAACTAGGTAACGCAATGAACGACCTGCGTCTATCTCTTTGTCACATGATATCATAAATATTGTGCAAACTGGGACTATGTCATTTCGCACTATATTTGTCTTTCTTGGTCTCACAAGTGAGTTGTATTTATAACTACGTTAGTTATAATGCATGCTATAAAACCTCGCTCTGCCAAGGGGCCCGACTATATCATTACCAAAATAATGTGGGGACAAAATGATATTTCGATGTGCACATTTCCTACGCGTAAGTATGAACAACGAATCATAGTATATATCATTATCAGAGGATAATTTTCAACTATAATCACGTTGCCCACACTGACACGCTAAATCTACACATCTTGCATCTCCAACTTAATAGACACGTTGAAACATTATTGACACTGAACACATTCCACATAATGCTACAACATAAAATAGGCCACTCTCAATGTGTATGAAATCACACGCATACACACTCATATGATTAAACGATAATCATTTATCAACATTTATAGAACTCAAATGTACTTTAATCGATATGACAATCTTAACTCGGCAATCAACGTTCCTCTTTGATTATCACGATTGTGAGGATAACTTAAGATTACATGACTCAATAAAAACCATGGTTCTATGGTTCAAGACCAAGCGCATCTTCTCAAACCTTACATGATACAAGTCATATAATCAAGGAACAAAATGTTACAACATTCTAAAACATGAATATAAGTAAAAAGATAACTTTCAAAACACCACTTCCTTCAGTCTCCAACTTGTTTTCAAAGTTTCTTAAATTATAGAAACTACAAAAGAAAGGAGCAACCTTAAAATCACCTATCAAGCCACTCTCCATGATCATGTAACCCCATGGATTCGAAATGAATTTCGCCCTTAGCTTGAGATAAAGGTTTGGTGAAAGGATCAGCTGTGTTGCTGTTAGTGTCTATCCATAAAAGTGTAATCTTCCCTTCCTCGATGAAGTCCCGCGTTACAAAATACTTTCTATCCATGTATTTTGTCTTGTGATGCGACCTTGGCTCCTTAATTTGTGAAATGGAGGCACTGTTGTCGCAAAACAATTTCACGGGGGCTTCACTAGATGGAACAATTCCAAGTTCTTCGAGGAATTTCTTTATCCAAACTCCCTCTTTGCTTGCTTCCGAAGCTGCCATGACTTCTGCTGCGGTGGTCGAGTCAGCGGTAGTTGATTGTTTCCAACTACGCCAACTCACGGCTCCACCATTCAGAAGGAAAACGAACCCAGATTGAGATTTCATGTCATCCGGATCTGTCATGAAACTAGCATCCGTGTAGCCTTCTACAACTAGCTTCTTATCCCCACCAAAAACAAGAAACTTATTCTTGGTCCTTTTCAGGTACCTAAGAATATTTTTGACAGTGGTCCAATGATTAGGACCGGGTGAAGCTTGATGTCGGCTCGTTATGCTCAGGGCATATGCAACATCTGGTCTTGTACAAGTCATGGCATACATGATGGAGCCTATGGCTGAAGGATAGGGTAGATTCTTCATGTATTCAATGTCCGTGTGCGATGAGGCACAATGAGACTTGCCTAACTGTAAAGATGTCTTCATTGGCACATTTCCTTTCTTAGAGTTTTCCATAAATCATCATCATCAGCAAGATCATCAAAGTCAAGGCCTGAAACATCACACCCAAGCCTTCTGGCTACCATCGGGAGCGTCTTTGATACTCAACGGCTGAGATCAGCCTCCCAGATATCCTCCATTTGGGGCTCTAATGCTCTGGTCCACACCTCCTCGAGGATCTGCTCACCAATCAAGCAACGAACACGCATATAGTCCAAGGACTCCATGTACTCGAAAAGCCCGACAAACTTCAGCGCCGCCACTCAATACTCTGAGAAAAGTCGCTCCACTTCAGCCTTTGAAGCCCCCAGCTCCATTTCCAAATGATAGGCGCCTTCAGTAACTACACAGAGCTATCCACTAAGGACTTCTTCGTCAGCAATACTGCCCGAGCCCCCTCAAGCTCTGTCTTCAGCTCCAAACTAATCCATCAAAATTGAGATATATCTCGATCATGCCCCTCCTTCAAGTTGACCAATGAACTCCCTGCCACTCGAAGCTTCTCCTAAAGGGCCAAGTACCTGTCTTTCAAGCTCACGTAATGGTCATCCCACGTGAATGTTATACGTGCCTGAGCATCAATATGCAATGAAAAAGCAGGGTAATGCCAACACTACACAAAGCAGTTAAACTAAAAGCCAGAAACAAAGGGGCTCACTTACCACATCACTCGTCGCCTTTAAAGAGGAAGACACTTGGGGGGCAGACATCCTTGAATGAAGGACTGGGGGGGAGACTCCTACACTTTGAAATTAGGATCAGCTGATGCAACCTCATCTCGAAGAACCTTCTCAGTCTGGTAATCCCTTTGCCTCGACGAAGGTCAAAGCTCCGCATTCCCTCCGCTATCATCCATTAAGGAAAGCTTCCTCTTTCGATCACAAGCTGACGACACCTCTGCAATGCGCTTAGAATCAGTCGAAAGTCCATATAGCCGCAAATGCTTCTCCTCCACAAATAGAGAGATGCTAAACAAATGATTCGCCAGTTCCTGAGAATCTGTGAATCCTAGCACAGGAGAGAAGTCCCATTCTCACCCCTTTCGATGATGACAAAGACTATGAAAAAATTCCAAAGCTCTGGCAGACCCCAGGAATTTTGAACGTAGACAAACAAGGTGTTCCCGTAGCGGCGATCTATCCGACTCTTGAAATCAAGCCAACTCTTGTTGCTGTAAATCTCATCACGACCGCCGCCATCAACACGGACCTCACATCAATCTCTGAACAACTCCAAGAAGAACTTCGAGATGTGCTCTTTGAAGAACGCAACCAACCCCATGATGTTTTTCATCCCAAGAGGAGTAAATTGTGACATAGGAACGCCGCAAAACTTCAAGATATCAATCACCTCTTCGCACGGCGAAAGTCGGGATCCAGACCAAAATATCATCTCACATACCGTCAGCCAGCCCTTCGGCGGGTTATGAACTCTTTCCTCAGCATGAGGAATTTTATTTCAAGATCGGCAGGTAACCCTTATATTTTTTTTTCCAAATTACAACTTGCTCACAGGTAAGTGTAGAGCACAATCACATCAGGCGAACTTGTACATTATGCTTCGAGACTTGAAAACCGAAGTAAACAAGAATTATGAAAAATAACAGTAGAAATAAACACTCAAAACAAAGACAACGCCAATCCAACAGTGTGACAATCGCGCTTGGGGCGCTCAAAAGATCCCCCACGCATGAACACCCTTTATCCAAAAAGCACACACGAAAAGACGCATCCGGCGATGCATGAGCACACATACCCGAGAGGACAAAATCACACGCTCTCGTGCACGCACGTGCACGAGAATACGCCCAGGTGCCCTCACACCGCCACCTGCAAGTGATCCTGCCTAGGTGCGCGGGCACCCGGGTATGCACACACCAACACGAGCGGGCACACGTGCCCAGGTGCATGTGCGCTGCCGCGTGTGGGTGTGTGCGCACCCCCACACGCTCTCAGGTGCACGCGAGAGAGCGCGCACCACCACGCATGCCCGAGTGTGTGCCCGGGTGCGTGCGCGGGAGCGCGCGCACCACCTCGCGGGCCCTGGTGCGCGTGCAGGTGCGCGCACCCTGGTGCGCGTGCGGGTGCGCGCACCCTGGTGCGCGTGCGGGTGCGCGCACCCTGGTGCGCGTGCGGGTGCGCGCACCCTGGTGCGCGTGCGGGTGCGCGCACCCTGGTGCGCGTGCACTACCTTGCGCTAGCGCGTACACACGAGTAGGTGCGCGCTCCTAGGTGTGCACATGGTGCGCGCGTACCACGTCATGCGCCCTGGGAGCGTGCGGAGGCGCGCACACCACCGCACAGTCGTAGGCACGCGCACCACTGCACGCACATGCAACCAGACGTGCGCATATGTGTGTGCCCGGTTTCGCGGCAAGGCACGCTCGTGCCTTTGCCTTCGCGCTTTCGCCTTCGCACCTCCGCCTTCGCGCGTTTCGGCCCCCGCGCGTCACCACCTCCGAGCACATCAACTCATTCAAAACAATAAACGACATACCTTGGCATGCACACTGCCGCCAACCGCTCTCGCAGACGCCTTTTCATCACTTGCCGCCATGGTGCCGGGGAAGAAGCTAGGGAAAAAATCCTCGTTCTTCTTACGCTTCGGTTCCAAGCATCGAGAATTTTGGGGGCATATGATGAGGCACACCTAAATTTGTAGAGAATTTCCGGTGCAAATTGCCTCCTCTCCATGATCCCCACTAACTTGGTGAGATAATGAGCTTGACCGCAATACGCGATCACCACATGCATGCACCGTCCGATCCACTACCGCGACCGGCCCTCGGCACCGCCTTCACCGGCGTCGGGCGGCCCATGATCGGCCGGCCAAGCTGGGGCCGCGCCGCAACCGCCCCTTCCCGCGGCCGCGAGGTTCCGCCACAAGGGGCGGTCGTGCCCGACCGCCCCTCCCCATGCCCGCCTCCCGCTGTCGCGGGGTTCCGCCTGCAAGGGGCGGTCGTGCCCAGCCCCCCCTCCCTGCGGTCATCTCTCGTGACTGCGGGATTCCGCCCGTAAGGGGCGGCCATGCCCGTCCTCCCCTCCCTGCGGCCGTAAAGTGCTACCCGCAAGGTGCGGCCGCGCCCGACCTCCCCTCCCCACGGCCGCCTCATGCGGGTGTAGGGCGTCACCCGCAAGAGGCGGTCGCGCCCGACGGCCCCTCCTCGCGGTCTTTCCCACTGGCCGTGGATCCTCCTCTCCCCTCGCCGACGACCGCCAGCCGATGAGATGGCCGCCCTTACGTAGCAGACCTTCTTCGTCGTCCGATCATTCCGCCGCGATCGCCGCCGTCCATTTCGTGGATAACCACTCACTAACCACCATGATTGGTGGGGGGTCATCATTAGTTAAAAATCGACCTGCATTTAATAAATATTACACACATTGTATACGCCCGAAAGTATATTAAATGCGGTCTACAAATAATAATTTTGGGTGGTTACAGTGTGCGGATAGCCGCGTAACCACTGTAAGCACCTTCATTTCTATCTTTTTCTCTCCCGGTCTTCTTCTTTCTCAGGTCGGAGCTCTACTGAAATCCTCCTACGAGCCTCCTCCACTAGCCGGGTCGCCCGAAAATCTCTCAAAGTTCACGACGCTCCCAAGAAAAAGACGTTCTGCGCGACATTCCGCAAATCCTCCTACGTGCGCAGCGCCACTCAAGTCATCGCCCCCGCATCTCTATGAGCTCCGCCGCGAAGTTCGTCGAGCAACATCCGGCGTCGGGTTGAGTTGGCCGGCTGCAACATGTGTGTTGTAGAATTAGTACAAAGAGCTCCTGACCACTTTAAGGTTTAGAGTTTAGGGTTCACGACCGGCCGTGCGCCCTCGTGGCCGCTTGTGTGCGTACGCGAGCAGCGGCGGCGGCCGGCTAGGTGGCCGGCCGTGGATGGTCAGCGCGACGAGGGTTGATGCGGCGGTTGCGTGCAAATGTGCAATGTGATTAATAGATCATTCTGACTGGCACTAGGAAAGAGAATGTATATTGTTTTAACCTTGATTGTGAGTATAACAACTCACCTATCTGTCTAGTTGCAGATAAGAAAGCATCACAGTGTGTCCAATGGCATAAGAGGCTAGCTCATTTGAACTATAGGTCTATAGGACAATTATTTAGTATGGGGCTAGTGAGGAATGATCCTCAGGTCAAGTGCAGTAAAGAGGGTGTTTGTTCAGCTTGCTAAATGAGAAAACAGACCAAGATCTCTTTCCATGGACTTATTACCAAAGATTTTATGAGATGTCTATATCTCCTACGTATGGATTTATTTGGTCCTATGCCAGTTCATAGTCTAGGTAGGAAAGCATACACATTAGTTATTGTGGATGACTATTCTAGATTTACATGGGTTTTCTTCTTGAGCCAAAAATCTGAAACCCCTATTATCTTCCAGACTTTTGTTAGATAAATTCAGAATGAATTTAACAATTCAGTGGTCAAAATCAGAAGTGATCATGAAACTGAATTTCAGTCTGAGTGTATGACAAAGTTCTGTGAAGAACTTGGGATTCATCATGAGTTTTCCTCACCTAGAACTCCCCAGCAAAATGGAGTTACTGAGAGAAAGAAAAAGACTCTAATTGAGGCAAGTAGAATACTACTAAGTGACACTTCTCTCCTAGAATACTTCTGGGCTGAGGCAGTAAATACTGCATGTCATGTACTCAATAGAGCTTCCATCAATAAAAGACATATGAAGACTCCCTATGAGATTATGAAAGGCAGAAAACCAAACTAAGTTTGCTGTCCTCATTAATGGTAAATACTACCAAACTAAGTTTGCTGTCAAATCCCTAGATGGGATATTTGTTGGGTACAACAATAACAGTAGGGCATACAGGATCTACAACTTGACTACACAAGTTGTAGAAGAATCAGTCCATGTAGTATTTGATGAGTCTAAGTTAATTAATAGTGAACTGTCTAGCACTTCTGATAGCTCTACAGGTTTAAAGGAAATGATGGACAAGCTGACTATTAGTGAGGACCAACCTGCAAGACTGGATGAAGAAAAGGATGGATACGGTCTAGGGGGAGTACACGATTTTCTGGATGAAGATGAAGACAATAAAGTGCATCAGAATGAGGAAAGTGAAGAAGACCAAGAGTTTGACAGGTTTCCTCCAGCTAGAAGACACTTAAATGATATCCTGCACACCAAATCATTGGTGATGCAAGCTAGGGAGTTCTAACCAGGCGCAAAAGCATGAACATAGTTCTATGTACAAGCTTTCTGTCACAGAAAGAAACTAAGAAGTTTGAAGAAGCAATGCTAAATACAAACTAGATTGATGCCATGCAAGAATAGTTGAATCAATTCATAAGATATAAAGTCTGGGAGTTGGTTCCTAAACCAAGGGATCACAATGTTATAGGAACCAAGTTGATCTACAGGAATAAACTAGATGAGAATGGCACCATAATCAAGAACAAAGCCAGACTGGTAACTAAGGGCTACAGACAGGAAGAAGGGATAGACTTTGATCAAACGTTTGCCCCAGTGGCAAGGTTGGAAGCTATAAGATTGTTCCTGGCTTATGCGGGGGCGCAGGGCGTCACACGCAAGAGGCCGCGGTCGCGCCTGACAACCCCTCCTCGTGGTCTTTCCCACCGGCTGCGGATCCTCCTCTCCCCTCGCCGACGACCGCCAGCCAATGAGATGGCCGCTCTTACGTAGCGGACTTTCTCCGCCATCTGATCATTCCGCCGTGATCTGCGCCGTCCATTTCGTGGATAACCACCCATTAACCACCATAATTGGTGGGGGGTCATTGCACAACCCCGTATTCGCCGAGTAGGGTCCGTCCGGTAGGCGCGAGATTGATCGTGCAGTTTTAAGCTTTTTTGAGGGTTTTGCACTCTTGGAGGCCAATTTAGTGTGAATCTGTGTTTTATACTAGTAGGGGATAAAATACTTTTCTCCCCCCCCCCGGCCCCCTCGGGGGGGGGGGGGGGGGGGGGGGGGTCACCCAGGCCGCCGAGCTCACCCCAGGCCGCCGAGCACACCCCAGGCCGCCGAGCTCACCCCAGGCCGCCGAGCTCACCACAGGCCGCCGAGCTCACCCAGGCCGCCGCGCTCACCCCGGCCGCCGAGCTCACCCCGGCTGCCGAGCTCACCCCAGGCCGCCGAGCTCACCCAGGCCGTCGAGCTCACCCCAGGACGCCGAGCTCACCCAGGCCGCCGAGCTCACCCCAGGCCGCCGAGCTCACCCCAGGCCGTCGAGCTCACCCTAGGCAGCCGAGCTCACCCAGGCTGCCGAGCTCACCCAAGGCCGCCGAGCTCACCCCAAGACGCCGAGCTCACCCCAGGCCGCCGAGCTCACCCCAGGCCGTCGAGCTCATCCCAGGCCGCCGAGCTCACCAGGCCGCCGAGCTCCCCAGGCCGCCGAGTTCACCAGGCCGCCGAGCTCCTAGGGCCGCCAGCTCGCCGCCTAGGCCTCAGGCTCGCCCGGGTCTTCTTTTGGCCATGCTCTTACCATTGTGCCCTTGGGGTGGAGTTACCTCGTTACCCCCCGGTGTGGAGGTTTGCTATTGGCTCAAGGCCAATTGGTTGTAGGGGTATTTTGGACATTTTGTCCTCCATGCTTGGAAAACTATAAATAGACCCCCTTGGGTACCTTTGGAGGGATGAGTTTTTGGCTTCCTCCTCCCTTGGTTTCTTCTTCTTGGTTGAGTTGAGAGAGCTCTCCAAGGTACCCGGCTCAGCCATTGGTGAGGGAGGGGAATTGCTCTTGTGACCTTCCGGGTGTGTGGTGGGACCTCCACGCTAGAGCCGAGGGTCTGTTCCTAGTTTCCCAAGTCTTTGGTCTGTGACGTTCTCCCGAGTGTAGTAGGTGTGAGGTCACCCCTCCTCTGGGACCCCGAACTCCACGAGAGACCAAGTTTTTGGTTTCAACAGTCATCATTAGTTAAAAATCGGCCTGCATTTAGTAAATATTACACACATTGTATACGCCCGAAAGTATATTAAATGCGGTCTACAAATAATAATTATGGGTGGTTACAGTGTGCGGATAGCCGCGTAACCACTGTAAGCACATTCATTTCTAACTTTTCCTCTCTTGGTCTTCTTCTTTCTCAGGCCGGAGCTCTGACGAAATCCTCCTACGCTCCCAAGAAGAAGATGTTCTGCACGATATTTCGCAAATCCTCCTACGTGCGCAGCGCCACTCAAGTCATCTCCCCGCATCTCTGTGAGCTCCGCCGCAAAGTTTGTCGAGCAACATCCGGCGTCGGGTTGAGTTGGCCGGCCGCAACATGTGTGTTGTAGCATTAGTACAAAGAGCTCCTTACCACTTTAAGGTTTAGAGTTAGGGTTCACGACCGGCCGTGCGCCCTCGCGGCCGCTTGTGTGCGTACGCGAGGAGCGGCGGCGGCCGGCCGTGGATGGTCAGCGCGGCGAGGGTTGATGCGGCGGTTGCGTGCAAATGTGCAATGGTTGAGCGGTTCCCTCCATGACCCCCACTATATTAGTGAAGGTACACGGGTATTCCGGATATTTGCATCCTGAAATTCCTATTAATAGAGGAGAACCCCATCACTTGTCATTCTTCTTCCAAGAATTCTGAGATTTCCTAGTGTTGTGCTTCTCAAAATTATATAGTGTTAATTAGTTACTGATGATACCCTAATTTGTTATATGATCAACTTGCTTTATGCATGTTGTGCTACTCGTTGAATCATAGCAACGTGCATGCATTGTTTTTCATAATCAGTTCGAACATTAATTAAACTCTATTTTTGTTGTCTATTTCAAAATTGTTTAAAGTGCTGTCACGGGCATGAAGGACACTTGCAAGAAAATAGTTGGGGACAGCAGCACCCTCCAAAGGATTAGGATTGATTAAAATAAACACTAAACCCACCCATATAGGCGGTGAAGGATAAGCACGAGTAAAAATTCGGTCCGTGCAGCGGGCCTTCTTTTAGGTCCCCACCAATAAGAAAAGAAAATTGTAGGTGGGTTACGTACTCCCATGTATTTTTGGGTGGGTGATGTGTATTTACCGTAGGATCGAGCATTCAACGGCCAAGATACGATCGTATCTGTTGGAGATACAACCGTATGTACCGCGCATTGATACGGCCGTATCTAGGCCGTTAATCTTTATTTAACTGCAGATCTCGGCCGTATCTCCCACCTAGAGATACATGGGAGTAACTCACCTACAATTTTTTCCAATAAGGAGGAGAATCTTGTAATTTTGTGGGGTCCGCAATGCACAGTAAAACTATGCACAGTGATCCCACCTACTCGCAGCTTTTTATTGGCCGAGCGGACCTAGTGGACCTAAATTTTTTCCAGAAGACAAAAGCTAGCTGGGTGAGGAGCCGTTGGTATTGGAGTCTTCATTGGTATTGGGGGCCGACGCAGCTGCGTCGGTAGCTGTTCCTAGTTATTTATTATGGCACCACCACCGGCGCTACCTGCTCCCTAAACTATACAAATTAAGCAGTAGCATGTTGCCTTAATTAAACAACATTAAATTAAAATAAATTAATGGTTTCATTAATTTCTCCGTGATTTGAGGATAAAAGTAGCAGAGAAACGTTCCTTTGTGCGTTCTAGTACTGCTGAAGCTGTTTGGCATTCCGTCTCAGTACATATGCATGCAGCTAGTGTTCGCCTATACGCTGTATCTGTCCATTTCATCAACTAACTTCGGCCCGTAGCATAAATATTCTGCAGCAAGATGTCACGGAGCTGGACCAGCTGCCACTCCATGCCACCGTATTCATGCAAACATTTATTATGATTTAAAGGTGTTTTTCAAAAGAAATGATGAACAGATTCATTTGCACCAAGAGTACGTAGTCGTCATGAGCCATGTAATTAAGCATGAAAAAGAAAGGTCAAGGCATGGGAAACCCACCTAACATAACATAACATTACATTAAATAACATAAAATAACATTACATAACATAACATATTAACATTAAATAACATAACATATTAACATTAAATAACATTACATAACATAACATTTGTGGCGGAATGAATAAATATAGGGTTCACGGGTCTTCAGTATTACTTTAATGTTTAAGCAGTCTATTCTCCCGATATGTAATTGCGACAGCCTTCCAGAAATCACATGGTGTTCCCGGCACAAAAGCTGAGCTGGATTATTAATTAATCAGCCCTTTGAATAGAAGGGCGGAAAAGACGAGAAGCGGTAAAAGAGCAGCGTTGCGCGGTGGTAGTTTCCCGTGCAGGAGCGGGTTGACGGTACGTTGCCGCTCCCACCGCCAATTTTCATTTCAACTGCATCCCGAGTTTTGAATGCAGCGCCAATATTTATTTCAATTTAGGGCGCTGTTATTAGCACTGTAGTTTTGGCTAGTCGCACCGCACTTTCACCTAGGTTTTCGCGTCTTTTGAAAATACGTTTTGTACATGCATTTTTAGAAAAAGTGTTCAACACGAAAGTTGTAGATCTCGACGAGATCTACAACTTTCGTGTTGAACACTTTTCCTAAAAATGCATGTACAATGCGTACTTTGGAAATTTCGCGCCTTTTGGAAATACGCCTTGTACATGCATTTTTAGAAAAAGTGTTTAACACGAAAGTTGTATATCTCGTCGAGATCTACAACTTTCGTGTTGAACACTTTTCTAAAAATGCATGTACAAGGCGTATTTTCAAAAGGCGCGAAAATCTACGTGAAAGTGCGGTGCGACTAGCCAAAAACTGCAGTGCTAATAACAGCACCCTTTATTTATACTAGCATTTTCTCATGCATACATGTATTTTATATACTATTTTTACTTTGTATTGGCCACGATGCCACCCTACTTTTTTAGTGCCAAATTCAGCTATATCTTGGTTTATTACAGGTGAAAGTAGAGAATTCGAAGGAGACATGCTGCCTCTCATTACAGTGATAAAGGCAGAGGAGGAGAGTTCAAGGGTGACATGCCACCTCTTGAAAGCTAAGTGTTGGGAGTAGGGGAAGTGAGACGCTCCAGTCGACTCTTGAGGAAAGAGAAATCTTCATGCCGTCTCTGAAGGAGATCTTCGAAGGCAATGAGGATCTTCAAGTCCCGATGAAGATCTTTAATTAATGGAGCTCACTTGGGCGCTGAGGCAAGGTGATCTTCAAATTAAGGCTCTGGGCTCCTTTTATAGCTTTGGCCAGGGGCTGCCCAGTAACTTTGTCTCTGTAACCACCGTAAACACCTGAGGGGCAAAATCACGTTCGTCGATCTGGAACACATGAATTGTTATTTTTCGAATATAATAATCATTTTGCCACCCAGACAGTTTAGGCGGTTTGAGCAGTTCCATTGGTGTCTTTCTTGGAAATGAACATGCAACACCCTGCCCGTTCCAAAACATATAGCAGTAGGGCTTAAACCAAGACCCCATAACATAGGAAATGAACAAAGGAAAGGTTGCAAAATGAAAATCAACCAACAAGACATCACAGAGTAACATAAACATTTTAGTAACTTAAACCACATCTGGAATGTTCACTATATCACGAGGAGTGGAAAACAAAACAAGTGTTTGACTTTAAGGCTGTATAAGATGTTCACAACAAGTGTTTAAAACTATTACATGATTTTCAGACATTGGCACGCAGTACAACAACACATAAAAGTTATAAACACAAACTTTGGCCTTCGAGGGTCAGCACAACATGAGGCTTTAGCCCGCTATTTACTGCTCGACTCGCCAGTACATGCACATGTACAATTTACAAAGACATGACAAAACCAAACAATGATCAGTTTTTAGCTGACCATAATAGTGTAACGACCCTATCCCATTTCCGGGGCAATGACACTCCTTCCCTATAAGCAAGCAGTATAACATGTATCTAAATAGGAAAGTGCAATTAATACTGGGTCTGCTGGCAGTTGCCCGCTTTCGAGGTTGGCGATGATGGGATCTATCCAACAGGGATCCCCTCCTGTGATGACGGCGATCTCCTAAGGGCCCGAGATACTAAGAATGAGCAAATCTTCGACTCGGCGATGCCGAGTTTGGTACCCTGTAGCGGAGTTGGCGTGCTTGGATAGAGCGTACGCTCTGGTGTTCTTCTCCCGAGGAATGTGGAGGATCTGTTGAAACCTGATTTTCCTGAGGAGAGATTTTGCTAGCTGGAGGTATCGCATGAGTTGCTCATTGTTTGCATCGTAGTACCCCTCGACCTTTGATACTACAAGCTGAGAGTCGGTGTTGATGGTTAAGCTTTCCACACCGCAATTGATGGTCAGGAGGACGTCGACGATCAGGGCCTCGTACTCCACGATGTTGTTGGTGGTTGGGAATTTCAGCTGAAACCCATACTCGAGAGTGGCTGTAACATCCCATTTCCGGCTAGACCCCTAGGAGTCGGTTGGTTGTGGTAGAACCCTAGGGAGCCCAAAACTTGAAATAAATCGACTAAGGAATCGGCTCACGGGTTGGTCACGCCCGTGACCCGCCATGTCACGCCCGTGACAAGGGCGTGACACGCTCGACGATCGTCGATCCCAACTCGACGATCGTCGAACCAAATTCGGCCACACGGGCTGTCACGCCCGTGACCCTCCAGGTCACGCCCGTGACAAAGGGCGTGACACGCTCGACGATCGTCGAACTCCACTTCGACGATCGTCGACCCAAAAATTGACCACGCGCCATGTCACGCCCGTGACTTGCATTGTCACGCCCGTGACATTGGGCGTGACCGCGCTCGACGATCGTCGATTTCTGTTCGACGATCGTCGACCCAGAACTAGTCAACAGGCATGTCACGCCCGTGACCCGCATTGTCACGCCCGTGACATTGGGCGTGACCACGCTCGACGATCGTCGATTTCAGCTCGACGATCGTCGACCAGAACTAGTCACCAGGCCTGTCACGCCCGTGACCCAAGTGTCACGCCCGTGACCACCCTTCGACGATCGTCGATCTCAGTTCGACGATCGTCGAGCCCAGAACTGCTAACCGGGCCTGTCACGCCCGTGACCCATGTGTCACGCCCGTGACCAAGGCCGAAATGACAGCCAGGTTGGAAATTTCGGTAACCGACGCCTTAATAAATTTTGGCTGTGGGGATGAAAAATCAAGAGCATTTATGGGTCGTTCCCTACTTTAATTATGTTAATAATTAAGGAAGAAATGGGTCCAATAGGAAACTGCCACCTGGCAAGCACCTCTTCATTTCCAACTTTCCAACTGCCATTCGGCATAACCGAAACGTCATAAGAATATGATTAATGGCCGCCAACGTTTCATCTCCAACGTTTCACCCTTTCCCCTTCCCATTTCCTCATCTATAAAAGATTCCTGAGTGCAAGAGGAAAAGGTTACACTCCCTCAACTGTTCAGACTTCCTCCTTGCCGTTGAAGAATTTCCGGCGACGCCACCACCGCGCAAATGGCTTCCCGACGCTCTGCACGCCTTCAACCCGCGAACAAGGTCCTCCCTCCCTCTTCTTCTGCGGATAGATCTTAGGAATCGTTAGGAGAGATATCGGGCTCAAAAGAGCCAGATCGGGTGAGCGTAATGGTGGTTTTCCGAAAATATCATGGTGGCGGGTTCGCCGGAAACCGCCTCTCCGGCGGCCGTGCCGCCGCCCGACGTTAGCCCTCGCCTCAACGGAGGTGGTGGTGGTGGTGGCCGGCCAGGGAGATGGCTGGGTGGCCGGGAAATAGCTTGGAAAGGCTACAGGAAAATTAGGTTTTCAGTCTCTGGTTCGGGCTGTAGAAGAAGATGAACAGTGCCTTTAATTAGATTTTATTTGTAAAATCAATTTCTGAATGAGATTTCTGTCATGTTAAATAATTTGGGAAAAATACTTAGAGGCTCCTACAGGAAAAGTGGTCAACATAGAAACTGTAGCCCTTGAAGTCTAGTTTTATTCAAAATTAATTTCATTCAATTTGGATTCCTGGTTAGGCCACAGCACCCTTTTTGGTGAGGTCTATCTAGAGGGCTGCCTTGACCTTAGAAAAAATTCCCCACTCCAATCCAGTCGTCCAAACGACTTGAAATTTGGGATGTGGTCTAATCTTACATATATCTAGGTTCTATCCAAAAATGAGAATTTTTGGAGAATATTTTTCTATAGTTTTTAGAAAAATTCAATAATCCTAGCCGAATTTAATTAGGTGGTTAAATAATTTCCAAACCCTCCCAAATTTTGGTGAGTGGTCCCTGGGTTCACCATAAGGTTCTGTATAATTTTTCATCTCATTTGGAGATGGTTCGGTTTAGAATTGATCAACCCTAAGTTTTGCCCTAATAAGGGGTCTTAGGTTAAAAGTGCACTTTTGAAGTTTGAGTGGTGAGATCACCTCAACAGAGGCTGAGATTTTTACCACTGGCTAGTAATGTTCTCTAGCACCCCCTCATGGAGTTTGAGGTGGATCGGGGTAAGTTTACCCTAAGGACCAAGGCCAAACCCTAAGGATGGATCTTGGTGGTTTGTGAAGGTCATGTGGTCAAATGACCTTGGATTGACCCGAGGTCGGGTTATGAGAACCATAGGGCTAATATAGTTCTCTGGATGAAATTTTAGTGGATTTGGAGATTGTTGGGATATCTAAAAACCTAACCCTAGTTTAGGGCGCAAAACTTATAGAGATAGGAAATGACACCAAACCACATTGAAAAGTGATGAGAATTGGGTAGAGTGGATTATAGGGGTAGTACAAGCTCTGAATATTTTTCTATGAATTTTATGCTCACTATTTTGGGTACTTCTTTAATGAATTGGTAGTTGCATGATTTGCTTAGAAAATTTATTAGAGTGTACAAACTTCCTGGAAAATTGACGAAATTTAGGCAGAGAACCTTTATTATGATTTTAAAACTCTGTGAATTTTTATGGGATTTTTAGAAGCTTAATTCTAGGGCTTGCTTCATTAAGTATTATTTATCATGGATATTGGATTAAATCTATTTTGGTGCTTAGCAAGCTGATAAAATTATGATTCTTTGCAAAATGATCTCTTCTATATCATACTATTAATCAGTAATTTTTCCATAATTTTATGAAGAGTAATTTCAGTACTTCCTTCTTTACATGAGAATAATAGGATTATAATGGATAAATTAATTAGAGGCTAAATATCTTTTGTAAAATCCTGCAAATTAGTATTTGAAGATACCTTACTGTTATTTAGTGATCACAATTTTTGGGCGGCCATAACTTAAGAATATCATGTAGTTCATGTTAAAAATTACCCATGGCCAATCTTTGAGAAAAATAAAATAAATATCAGATTAATTAGGAAAATTATAAATTCCTGGATTTAAGCTAATTAAGTCATGATAGCCCCCCAGTAAATATTATAGGAGATGTGGAAGATAATTTGGAGTACCTCCCCTTGTGTACCACATATAGCTTAGGATGGTCTGCATTTAGTAAAACCACGGAATTCTGATAATCGATGGTTGGTAGGGCAAATTTAGAATGAGTTCATTATTAGAAGCCAGGATAAGTAAAATGTGGGACTGGTTAGGATAAGAGAGTACGGGAACGACGAAAGATCGTCCGTCCCGGGAGGAAGAGGAAGGGTCTTAATACGCTAGGGTTAGATTCATTATAACATTAAAAGGAGATTGGGTAAAGGGTAGACAACCAATAATAATAAGTGCCTTGCGAAAGGGAACTTCGGGCCGTAATGCACCGTCTTGGTTCCTAGTGCCCCTTGAGAGCCCTTCACGGGGTATACCGGGGGCAGTCCTGGGCTAACGTAAACCATAGGAGTAATAAATCAAAAGAGCAACTAGTATAACTAGGATTGCACACACTCATTCCCCGGTAGTTAGGAAAGTAGAATTATAGGATTACTTGCCATCAGACAGTAGCTCTGAAGGTAGATGCACGGACAGTACTGTCCGGGGGGCCGCGGGCTCGAGGGTTGGAGTACGGAGAAAGGTGGTGGGTCATCGGTACTAGGCGATCGATCACACCGACAGCGGTACGATGACTCGGAGAAAAGTCTGGAGGGTACATCCAGCAGCAGTACGCGGATACTCTAGGTTGTGTTCTTCTAGGGGCGTACGGAAGGGCTAGGCCTGGTAGTGTGGTTACCCGCCTAGGAGTGGGGGGCCCGACCCACTGTCTCCGTTTGCCACTACGGAGGTTCCTGGGGGTGAAGCTAGCCTCCCGAACAGGGGGAACTAAAGGTCTGTGCGCATAGAGTCGTGTGCGTGGGTTGCACTTGCATGAATCATGGCATAGCATGTTTGCATATAACCGTCACCCCAACGTATAAATCGGTATGGGACTTTTTATACGATGGGAGCCTTGCAGAAGATCCCTTAACTTATAAGTTTGTATGGGCATTCATATAAGTTAAGGTTACTTACATACATACTTACTGTTCTCTAGTTGTCTTTTTATACAAATTGCTTCTTATTAATTGTTCTACCTATTACAACATTTATACTGCTCCCCGATATAACTTGCTAGTTAGGTCCACCGACACTTGCTTGTCTATTCTCCACTTTTGTAGCTTCCCTTTCCTCCTCTCCGCCCGGTGCTTAGGAGCCGTGGTGGGAGGGGTAGGGGATGATAGGGCTTAGTCTTTATGACTAATGGTTTTCGAACCAAACATTACAGGAGCTCCGGATGGGAGACAGGGACCAGCACCAGCGGAGTACGGTGCGCATGGAGGTGGGACAGTCTAGCACCGGTGCACCTACGACCAGCTCCGTGAGTGATTAGCATTTTCTTAGCTTCCGCGATGAGAGACTTGTAGTGAGGACTCTGATGTACTGGGCTCGAGCCCATTTATCTATTTTCCTGTTGTTATGTACTGATGGACTTGATATGATTCTCTTTTATTTACATGTTTTCTGTGGGCTTGTTTACACTTTTGTATAAATGCTTCTCTCTCTTGTGATCGAAAAGGGCCGGCAGAATTGGCGTTTTGTAGTGGTTGCCTTCCCGAGATGTCGGTGCCACCGCAAAGCGGCAATTCTGGGCTAAGACCCCCGGTGGTTGAAAAAGAAAAAAAAAGGGGGGGTCTTACAAGTGGTATCAGAGCGTAACCTCGATCGAAAGAGAAGTAGTCCACAAAAAAAACCTTGGGCCACCCCCGTACGAGCTTAGTTTGCGGACAAATTAGCAGCGGAAGCAGTGGTGGGCCCATAAGGGAAATCACATGTGAAAGTCCATTATAACTCTTCTTAAATTCCATTCATTCGCTCTCTAACAAATGGAATTTTTGCTTGTAGCCTGCGACGAACCCTACATCGCAGCAGGGGACACCTCAGGCCCCGGATGTGGTCCTGACTCCGCCAGCACCCGTTCCGTTCCAGCAGACGGAGATGGGGCAAACATTGACGGCCATCCTGGAGGCCTTCAGAGCTCAGCAAGCCCCGGCCCCACAGCCGAACCCCGGGGCCAATTGGATGACTGTCTTCCGGGGACTATCCCCTCCATCCTACCAGGGGACGGAGTCCGCAGTACATACGGAGGAGTGGTTGGACACCATTTACGAGATGCTGGCAGGGATTCGATGCCCCATGGAGGAGGCAGTTGCCTTGGCAGTCTCCTGCTTAGAGTCACACGGAAAGAGATGGTGGAAATCTCAGCTGGACACCACCTTTGCAGGGGTGGATTGTGCCGATATTACCTGGGAGGAGTTCAGAGCAGCGCTCTTGGGACACTTTGTACCTCAGTCGGCAAGAGATGACCTGGAGGATAGGTTCCTGCGGTTGAGGCAGGGGAGCAGGACTGTGGTGGAGTACTATCAAGAGTTCACACACCTGGCCCGTTATGCGGATGCTTACCAGTTAGACGATGCTGGCTATGCCCGGAGGTTTTATAAGGGGCTGCAGGATGACATGAGGCAGGCCCTCCTTTTCGTTTCAGAGGGGAGTCTGGCCAGGATTCTGGAGATGGCTAAGAAGAGAGAGGCGGATCAGCTTACAGTGAGGAGCCGGAAGAGACCGGCTGATGATACAGTGATTGGAGGACGTAGAGACCGCCCTCGAGGCCAAGTTATTGGAGAGAGAAGGAACGGGGATCAGCCCCGTCAGGAGTTTGGGCAGGAGCAGAGGACTCAGGGGATATTGGCTCCCCAGCCTATACAGATGCTGGAAATGCCAAGGACGGTAGGGCAGCCACCGGTATGCTATCAGTGCAACCAGCCGGGGCATATCAAGCGGAACTGCCCTGTGGGGCGAGCACCACCACCAGCACATCAGGGCGCTCCACCTCCCCGACAGTTTGGCGGACGAGGACAGGACCGAGGACGGGGATTCCAGGATCGAGGCCGTAGGCCAGAGAGAGAGCAGGTGTATGCTCTAGACCTGACACAGCCCCGGGACCCGGAGCAGGTTATCACAGGTATGGCAGCACTTTTAAATTTTCTTCATATAAACTACTATTTTAGACGTAACCTGCTTAGAAATTTAAGAGAAGATGAACTGCAACAAAAATACTAAGACACTTAATTACCCCAGGCATAGTTTTCGTTAGCGGCAAGCCCGCTCACACCCTCTTTGACACCGGTGCGTCGCAATCATTCGTGTCGGAGGAGTTTGTGAAAGGACTGGCAGGAGTGCAGCCATTCACCGGGAAGATGATGAGGGTGCGCCTACCCGATGGATCAGAGATTTTGACCTCTACTCATTGCGATATGGAAGCAAGGATCGGCGGAAAGGCGTTTGAGGCACCCGCGACGGTTTTGAGGATGCCAGATTACGATCTGATTCTGGGCATGACCTGGCTGTACTGGAACCATGCCCAGATCGATTGCGTGGCAAAGAGGATCACCGTGAGGCACGGCGACTCCTTCATTGTTATCGAAGGTATTACATCAGCACCCCGTACCTTACTTTCTTCTATACAGGCCGTTAAGGCCCACCTGCAGGGGGAAGAGGTTTATCAGATCCTCTTTGAGGCGGGCATAGCCAAGGACTCCATTGCAGATATTCCAGTGGTGCGGGACTTCGCCGACGTATTTCCGGAGAAGCTACCAGGGTTACCCCCGCACCGAGAGAGGGACTTTCAGATTCAGCTTATACCAGGGGCTAAGCCGGTATCCAGAGCTCCCTATCGAATGGCCCCAAAGGAGTTGGTGGAATTCCGGAGTCAGCTTCAGGAGTTAGTGGAGGCCGGGTTCGTTCGGCCTAGCTCTTCACCATGGGGAGCTCCGGTGCTGTTCGTTAAGAAGAAAGACAGGACCCTCCGACTGTGCATAGATTACCGGGCTTTGAATAGGTTGACGGTCCGGAACACTTATCCCTTACCACGGATAGATGAGCTTTTTGACCAGCTGGAGGGAGCCCATTGGTTCTCAAAGCTGGATCTGAGATCAGGATACTACCAGCTTCGCATTCGGGAGGAGGACATCCCGAAGACGGCGTTCAGCAGCAGATACGGCTTGTACGAGTTTACCGTGATGCCGTTCGGGCTCACGAATGCACCCTCCGCATTCATGACTTTGATGAATCGGGTGTTCGAGGAGTACCTGGATGTCTTCGTCATTGTATTCATCGACGACATTCTCATCTATTCAAGGACGGAGGAGGAGCACGCGAGACATCTAGCCTTGACCTTGGAAAAGCTGCGTGAGCACGAGATGTATGCCAAGTACAGCAAGTGCCAGTTCTGGCTAAAGGAGGTGGCCTTTCTGGGCCATGTCATCAGTGGAGCAGGTTTGGCAGTGGATCTGGCGAAGATCCAGGCGGTACGGGATTGGCCGCCACTAAAGTCGGCCACGGATGTTCGGAGTTTCTTGGGACTTGCCGGTTACTACCGGAAGTTCGTAAAGGGGTTCTCTCAGATTGCCCTTCCTCTTACGTCTCTGACGAAGAAGGAGTCCCCTTTTACCTGGACGCCGCGATGCGAATCTGCCTTCCAGGAGCTGAAGGATCGTCTCACCTCGGCCCCCATCCTTGCTCTCCCATCAGGGAGGGAGGGATTTCAGGTATATGCAGATGCTTCCTATCAGGGGATGGGCGCCGTCCTTATGCAGAATGGGCACGTAATCGCCTATGCCTCCCGTCAGTTGAAGCAGCACGAGCAGAACTACCCCGTGCACGATTTGGAGATGGGGGCAGTCATTTTTGCTCTTAAGATCTGGCGGCACTATCTCTACGGGGTACATTGTGATATCTTCTCCGATCACAAGAATCTGAAGTACGTCGACACCCAGAAGGAGTTAAACATCAGGCAGAGACGCTGGGTGGAGTTCCTTTCGGACTACCAGTATACCATGCACTACCATCCGGGGAAGGCGAACGTGGTTGCGGATGCTCTGAGCCGGAGAGCGAATACGACTGGAGTAGGCCCGCAGCTGATGGCCTTGGAGTTGATTAGATCATTCGAGGAGATGCAGATTTCGCTAGTATCTGAGGATGACCCGGAGCTGTACATGGAGTACTTGGGGTCGATGGCTACTACAGATGACATCCGAGACCGCATCAGAGATGGGCAGAAGCTGGACGAGAGAGCTGAGCCGATATTCCGGGCCTTGGAGGAAGGCACGACAGGAGATTACACTCTGAGGGATGGGCTTCTGTGTTTTCGGGGCAGAGTCTACATACCAGCAGGAGGACGGATCCGGGAGGACATTTTGGAGGAAGCTCACTGCAGTCGGTATTCGGTACACCCGGGGATCACCAAGATGGTAAAGGATTTAAAGAGGACGATGTACTGGCCGGGTATGAAGAAAGATATTACATATTTTGTGACACATTGTGAGGCCTGCCAGCTCGTGAAGGCGGAGTGTAGGAACCCGGCAGGATTGCTGCAGCCGCTTCCAGTGCCGGAGTGGAAGTTTGAGGATATAGCCATGGACTTTATACATGGGCTACCTAGATCCCGTGCGGGGAACGACTCGATCTGGGTGATAGTGGACAGGCTGACAAAGGTAGCCAGATTCATCCCAGTGGCGAAGGACACACCGGTCAGAGTATTGGTACGGAGGTTCATCGAGCAGTTTGTGCGTTATCATGGGGTGCCCAAGACTATCGTTTCGGATCGGGATGGGCGGTTTACATCCAGGGAATGGAGGTCAGTCCAGGCCCATCTGGGTTCTCGGTTGACTTTCAGCACAGCTTTCCACCCTCAGACCGACGGACAGACAGAGCGCACAAACCGTACACTAGAGGATCTGCTACGACTGTGTATTTTGGACCGCGGCGAGCCTTGGGAGAGATTGCTGCCACTGGTCGAGTTTTCGTACAACAACGCTCATCAGTCCAGCATAGGCATGGCTCCATACGAAGCGTTGTACGGAAGGAGGTGCAGAACCCCACTATCATGGGTTCAGGATGAGGATCCGCAGGCACTGGGCTCGGAGTTTGTGGGAGATACAGATGCTCAGATTAGGTTGATCCGAGACAGGATGTTGGAAGCCCAGAGCAGACAGGCGAAATACTACGATGCGAGGCATCGTCAAGTGGAGTTCCAGGTGGGGGACCGAGTTTTCTTGAAGATACGGCCGATGCACGGAGTCTCGCGGGTTCGCGGGCGGAGGAAGCTCAGTCCAAGATATATGGGGCCCTACAGGATCCTGGAGCGGATCGGCCCCTTAGCCTATAGACTGGAACTACCGCCGGAGTTAGCGGGATTGCATGACGTCTTCCACGTCTCCTCACTTCGGAGGGCTCTACTACGCCCTGAGCAGCTGATTCCCTCGGCAGATGGCCCGGTGGCCTCGGATCGGTCAGTCAACGTGGAGCCTATCAGAATTGACGATACGGCAGTGCGGGTCTTGCGGAGAAAGAAGGTCCCGTTAGTCAAGGTTCTGTGGAATAATCATGGGCAGGAGGAGCATACATGGGAGCCACAGGACTTGATGCGGCAAAAATATCCGGAACTTTTTCGTCAGGTATACCTCAAAACCCCTCTGGACAATCAATTGCCTTCCTATTTTAAACCAATGGAATTGAAATTTCAAGAATAGGGGCTAATCTTTTGTTTATTGGGGCGTATAAACCTAGTTAGGTGGGCGAATTAAACCTTAGATTCGAAATCGCACAAGCAAACGTAACGTAAGGGAGGTAATCATTCGGTTCTCATGGGATGTTACAAGTTTATTTTCCCGATTTGAGTCCCGTAGGCTTAACCTTGATTTCGGGGACGAAATCTTTGTTTTGTTTATTGGGATTTGTAACATCCCATTTCCGGCTAGACCCCTAGGAGTCGGTTGGTTGTGGTAGAACCCTAGGGAGCCCAAAACTTGAAATAAATCGACTAAGGAATCGGCTCACGGGTTGGTCACGCCCGTGACCCGCCATGTCACGCCCGTGACAAGGGCGTGACACGCTCGACGATCGTCGATCCCAACTCGACGATCGTCGAACCAAATTCGGCCACACGGGCTGTCACGCCCGTGACCCTCCAGGTCACGCCCGTGACAAAGGGCGTGACACGCTCGACGATCGTCGAACTCCACTTCGACGATCGTCGACCCAAAAATTGACCACGCGCCATGTCACGCCCGTGACTTGCATTGTCACGCCCGTGACATTGGGCGTGACCGCGCTCGACGATCGTCGATTTCTGTTCGACGATCGTCGACCCAGAACTAGTCAACAGGCATGTCACGCCCGTGACCCGCATTGTCACGCCCGTGACATTGGGCGTGACCACGCTCGACGATCGTCGATTTCAGCTCGACGATCGTCGACCAGAACTAGTCATCAGGCCTGTCACGCCCGTGACCCAAGTGTCACGCCCGTGACCACCCTTCGACGATCGTCGATCTCAGTTCGACGATCGTCGAGCCCAGAACTGCTAACCGGGCCTGTCACGCCCGTGACCCATGTGTCACGCCCGTGACCAAGGCCGAAACGACAGCCAGGTTGGAAATTTCGGTAACCGACGCCTTAATAAATTTTGGCTGTGGGGATGAAAAATCAAGAGCATTTATGGGTCGTTCCCTACTTTAATTATGTTAATAATTAAGGAAGAAATGGGTCCAATAGGAAACTGCCACCTGGCAAGCACCTCTTCATTTCCAACTTTCCAACTGCCATTCGGCATAACCGAAACGTCATAAGAATATGATTAATGGCCGCCAACGTTTCATCTCCAACGTTTCACCCTTTCCCCTTCCCATTTCCTCATCTATAAAAGATTCCTGAGTGCAAGAGGAAAAGGTTACACTCCCTCAACTGTTCAGACTTCCTCCTTGCCGTTGAAGAATTTCCGGCGACGCCACCACCGCGCAAATGGCTTCCCGACGCTCTGCACGCCTTCAACCCGCGAACAAGGTCCTCCCCTCCCTCTTCTTCTGCGGATAGATCTTAGGAATCGTTAGGAGAGATATCGGGCTCAAAAGAGCCAGATCGGGTGAGCGTAATGGTGGTTTTCCGAAAATATCATGGTGGCGGGTTCGCTGGAAACCGCCTCTCCGGCGGCCGTGCCGCCGCCCGACGTTAGCCCTCGCCTCAACGGAGGTGGTGGTGGTGGTGGCCGGCCAGGGAGATGGCTGGGTGGCCGGGAAATAGCTTGGAAAGGCTACAGGAAAATTAGGTTTTCAGTCTCTGGTTCGGGCTGTAGAAGAAGATGAACAGTGCCTTTAATTAGATTTTATTTGTAAAATCAATTTCTGAATGAGATTTCTGTCATGTTAAATAATTTGGGAAAAATACTTAGAGGCTCCTACAGGAAAAGTGGTCAACATAGAAACTGTAGCCCTTGAAGTCTAGTTTTATTCAAAATTAATTTCATTCAATTTGGATTCCTGGTTAGGCCACAGCACCCTTTTTGGTGAGGTCTATCTAGAGGGCTGCCTTGACCTTAGAAAAAATTCCCCACTCCAATCCAGTCGTCCAAACGACTTGAAATTTGGGATGTGGTCTAATCTTACATATATCTAGGTGCTATCCAAAAATGAGAATTTTTGGAGAATATTTTTCTATAGTTTTTAGAAAAATTCAATAATCCTAGCCGAATTTAATTAGGTGGTTAAATAATTTCCAAACCCTCCCAAATTTTGGTGAGTGGTCCCTGGGTTCACCATAAGGTTCTGTATAATTTTTCATCTCATTTGGAGATGGTTCGGTTTAGAATTGATCAACCCTAAGTTTTGCCCTAATAAGGGGTCTTAGGTTAAAAGTGCACTTTTGAAGTTTGAGTGGTGAGATCACCTCAACAGAGGCTGAGATTTTTACCACTGGCTAGTAATGTTCTCTAGCACCCCCTCATGGAGTTTGAGGTGGATCGGGGTAAGTTTACCCTAAGGACCAAGGCCAAACCCTAAGGATGGATCTTGGTGGTTTGTGAAGGTCATGTGGTCAAATGACCTTGGATTGACCCGAGGTCGGGTTATGAGAACCATAGGGCTAATATAGTTCTCTGGATGAAATTTTAGTGGATTTGGAGATCGTTGGGATATCTAAAAACCTAACCCTAGTTTAGGGCGCAAAACTTATAGAGATAGGAAATGACACCAAACCACATTGAAAAGTGATGAGAATTGGGTAGAGTGGATTATAGGGGTAGTACAAGCTCTGGATATTTTTCTATGAATTTTATGCTCACTATTTTGGGTACTTCTTTAATGAATTGGTAGTTGCATGATTTGCTTAGAAAATTTATTAGAGTGTACAAACTTCCTGGAAAATTGACGAAATTTAGGCAGAGAACCTTTATTATGATTTTAAAACTCTGTGAATTTTTATGGGATTTTTAGAAGCTTAATTCTAGGGCTTGCTTCATTAAGTATTATTTATCATGGATATTGGATTAAATCTATTTTGGTGCTTAGCAAGCTGATAAAATTATGATTCTTTGCACAATGATCTCTTCTATATCATACTATTAATCAGTAATTTTTCCATAATTTTATGAAGAGTAATTTCAGTACTTCCTTCTTTACATGAGAATAATAGGATTATAATGGATAAATTAATTAGAGGCTAAATATCTTTTGTAAAATCCTGCAAATTAGTATTTGAAGATACCTTACTGTTATTTAGTGATCACAATTTTTGGGCGGCCATAACTTAAGAATATCATGTAGTTCATGTTAAAAATTACCCATGGCCAATCTTTGAGAAAAATAAAATAAATATCAGATTAATTAGGAAAATTATAAATTCCTGGATTTAAGCTAATTAAGTCATGATAGCCCTCCAATAAATATTATAGGAGATGTGGAAGATAATTTGGAGTACCTCCCCTTGTGTACCACATATAGCTTAGGATGGTCTGCATTTAGTAAAACCACGGAATTCTGATAATCGATGGTTGGTAGGGCAAATTTAGAATGAGTTCATTATTAGAAGCCAGGATAAGTAAAATGTGGGACTGGTTAGGATAAGAGAGTACGGGAACGACGAAAGATCGTCCGTCCCGGGAGGAAGAGGAAGGGTCTTAATACGCTAGGGTTAGATTCATTATAACATTAAAAGGAGATTGGGTAAAGGGTAGACAACCAATAATAATAAGTGCCTTGCGAAAGGGAACTTCGGGCCGTAATGCACCGTCTTGGTTCCTAGTGCCCCTTGAGAGCCCTTCACGGGGTATACCGGGGGCAGTCCTGGGCTAACGTAAACCATAGGAGTAATAAATCAAAAGAGCAACTAGTATAACTAGGATTGCACACACTCACTCCCCGGTAGTTAGGAAAGTAGAATTATAGGATTACTTGCCATCAGACAGTAGCTCTGAAGGTAGATGCACGGACAGTACTGTCCGGGGGGCCGCGGGCTCGAGGGTTGGAGTACGGAGAAAGGTGGTGGGTCATCGGTACTAGGCGATCGATCACACCGACAGCGGTACGATGACTCGGAGAAAAGTCTGGAGGGTACATCCAGCAGCAGTACGCGGATACTCTAGGTTGTGTTCTTCTAGGGGCGTACGGAAGGGCTAGGCCTGGTAGTGTGGTTACCCGCCTAGGAGTGGGGGGCCCGACCCACTGTCTCCGTTTGCCACTACGGAGGTTCCTGGGGGTGAAGCTAGCCTCCCGAACAGGGGGAACTAAAGGTCTGTGCGCATAGAGTCGTGTGCGTGGGTTGCACTTGCATGAATCATGGCATAGCATGTTTGCATATAACCGTCACCCCAACGTATAAATCGGTATGGGACTTTTTATACGATGGGAGCCTTGCAGAAGATCCCTTAACTTATAAGTTTGTATGGGCATTCATATAAGTTAAGGTTACTTACATACATACTTACTGTTCTCTAGTTGTCTTTTTATACAAATTGCTTCTTATTAATTGTTCTACCTATTACAACATTTATACTGCTCCCCGATATAACTTGCTAGTTAGGTCCACCGACACTTGCTTGTCTATTCTCCACTTTTGTAGCTTCCCTTTCCTCCTCTCCGCCCGGTGCTTAGGAGCCGTGGTGGGAGGGGTAGGGGATGATAGGGCTTAGTCTTTATGACTAATGGTTTTCGAACCAAACATTACAGGAGCTCCGGATGGGAGACAGGGACCAGCACCAGCGGAGTACGGTGCGCATGGAGGTGGGACAGTCTAGCACCGGTGCACCTACGACCAGCTCCGTGAGTGATTAGCATTTTCTTAGCTTCCGCGATGAGAGACTTGTAGTGAGGACTCTGATGTACTGGGCTCGAGCCCATTTATCTATTTTCCTGTTGTTATGTACTGATGGACTTGATATGATTCTCTTTTATTTACATGTTTTCTGTGGGCTTGTTTACACTTTTGTATAAATGCTTCTCTCTCTTGTGATCGAAAAGGGCCGGCAGAATTGGCGTTTTGTAGTGGTTGCCTTCCCGAGATGTCGGTGCCACCGCAAAGCGGCAATTCTGGGCTAAGACCCCCGGTGGTTGAAAAAGAAAAAAAAAGGGGGGTCTTACAGTGGCCCCCTCCGAATTGTCAGCACCAGACCCGCGCCTTCCCCCTCAGCATCTGAAGCCCCACCGATGTGCAAAGTCCACTGTGCGGGAGCCATGCTGTCGGAGCTGGGCGCTCCTTCTAGCGAAATTGTGCATTCTGTTATGAAATCTTCTAGGACCTGGGACTTGATGAAGGGCCTTGACAAGAACAGGATGTCGAATTTTCCCAGCTCCATTGCCCACTTGGCTCGCCTTTCTGATACCTCGGGCTTCTACAGGATCACACGGAGTGGCAGCTGCTTGAGTACTTTGATAGTTTGAGCCTGGAAGTATGATCAGAGTTTTCTTGTAGTGAACAACAGAGCCAGAGTCGTTTTGTTCTCCGTGGGATTTCTGCTCTCGATATCAGAAAAGATCTTATTGAGGTAATAGACCGGGCGCTAGATCCCTCCTTCGTCTTTGACCAGGACCAAGCTGAGCGCATGCGATGAGATCGCCAAGTATTGGAAAAGAGCATCCCCTTCGATGGGTTTTGAGAGTAATGGGGGAGTGGCTGGGTACTGTTTGAGGTGTTTGAAGGTAGTTTGACACTCATCCGTCCATTGGAATCTGCTGTGATGTGCTTCATGGAGCACTTCAAAGAAAGAGAGGTATTTGTCCCCCGTCCGAGCTAGGAAGAAGGAGAGCGCAACTATTCTTCCGTTGAGATGCTGAACTTCCTTGATTGTGCGAGGGGGCAACATGTCCTTCAACGCTTGATCTTTTCGGAGTTGGACTCTATTCCTCGCTGTGTAACCCTGAATCCTAGGAACTTGCCCGCGATAACCCCAAACGCACACCTGGAAGGATTTAGGCGTAGTTAGAAACGTCAAAGAAGTTGGAAACATTTTTCTAGATCTTTTAGGTGATGGACCCGCTGGATGCTCTTTACTAACATATTGTCGATGTAAACCTCCATGGATTGAGACTTTTGAACAATTGATTCATAAGCCTTTGGTAGGTAGCTCTGATTTTCTTCAGTCTGAAAGACATCACTTTATAATAGTACAACCCCCTGTCTGTGTGAAAGGCAGTGTGCTCTTCATCTACCGGTTCATCTAAACCTGATTGTGTCCTGAGTAGGCATCCATGAAGCCAAGGAGTTCGTGCCCGACTGTTGCATCTACGAGCTAATTGATGCGGGGGAGAGGGAAAATCTGCTTTAGATAGGCTTGGTTTAGATTGATGTAGTCAACACACATCCTCCACTTACCTGAAGTCTTTTTACTATGACCACGTTGGCGAGCTAAGTGGGGTGCGCTATTCCCAGATGAATTGCGCAGCCAAAAGCTTGTCTACTTCTTTCTCAATGGCTTGGAGCCTCTCAGGAGCGAAGTTGTGTTTTTTGGGACCATGAGTCTGCATGCTAGGTTGATATTTAATGAGTGCGAGTTGATTTGAGGATCTACTCCTGACATATCCTCGGGACTCCATGCTAATATATCGTGGTTGGCGTGTAAGAAGTTTAGGTATTCCTCATGCTCCTCTGGGGACAAGAGTGACCCTATTAGCACCATGCGGGAGGACTCCCTTGTGCGAAGCGGGACCTCGATTTGGCCCTCCATCGGCATTGCCCTTTGCATTGTGGCTTCATCCCACAGATCAAAGTTTTCTATGTGACGGGTTGCCCCTTGAGGTAACTGAGCTTGGTTGAGGTAGTAGATCTGTACCATCAATTGATTCCCCCGAACAATGCCTACGCTGCGGGATGTCAAGAACTTCATTGTCACATGTGGCACGGAGGGAATCACTCCAAACATGGTTTGAGGCCTGCCAAAAATGGCATTATAAGTGAAGTTACAATCCATGATCATGAATTGGATATTGCGGGTTGCTTGCCTCAGATACTCTCCCATAGTTACGGGGAGATAGATCAATCCCCGTACTGGGATTGGCAGATTGTCGAAGGACAAAGAAATTCTTCGTGGATTCCTATCCTCCAAAATGCAATCATGAACAGGACGTCGGCCGAGCTTCCGTTGTCAACGAGAATCCTTTTTTACATTAAGACAGGGCCCTCTTATCCCACACTGATGATAACAGGGTCTTGATTTGGCTTGCGCACACCTAACATGTCTTCATACCTATGAGAAAAGTGCTAAATAACAGAATTTTATTGCTTCAAAAAATTACATAATACAAGGGTATGGCCCATATTTATAGAAAAGGGGGAGAGAGAAAAAAATAAAAGAGAGAATATACAATGTCTGTCACATACGACTTGGCAGTTACAAAAATCAAACCACACGATCTGTGTAGTTGGACATATCTAACCGCACGACTACAAAGCTTCCAAACACCAACTCATTTACTAGATACGGAATATAGACTACCCCTTCCAACAAATTTGGTAGGAGCAGGACCCTAAATGTCAGAATGAACAAGCTAAAAGTATAAGAAGATCTATGCTCTTGCTTCGTTGGAAAAGACGAACGATGGTGTTTACCGAGCTGATAGGCTTCACAATTGAGAGAAGAGTCTCCACGAAGTAGATCAGAGAAGAGTTGGTAAAGAAGGCAAGGAAGAGGATTCCCAAGGTGAAGATGCCACTATAGAAGAGAAATAGAAGTAGAAAAAGCAGACGCATTGTCAAGATAGAACAAGCCACCGTTTTTAGTACAAGTAGAAATTGTCTCCTTGAACTGAGGATCCTGAAAAAAATAAGTAGCTGAGGTAAAAATAGTCATGCAATTAGTTGTTTACATAGAGAAGTAATAGCAAGAAGGTTGCACAAAAAATTTGGGACATAGAGAGTGTCCGCAAGTTAAAGAGACGGAGTGACATGTAATGTTTCAGATTCACACATAGGAGATGGAGAAACCGTCTGCAATAAAAACCAGAAATGACTAGTTATGTTTGTCTAAATGAGAGAAAAGATGAGGATTGTCTGTCGTATGATTAGTAACACCAAAATCAATGATCCACCTACCCGTAGTGGCCATATTAGCACTACCCAAAGAGGTAGTAAGAGAAGTGGACTTCTTCGAGGTAGTATCACCCACAACAGGGCGAAGGTGAGGATGCTTGACCCAACATCGGTCAACCCTCCTCCGGTCATGATTATGCCCTCGGCTTCGGCCTGTATGGCCGTGAGGATGTCGAGGCCTACAAGGGCGCGACCCTGCGCCAGCTCGGCCATGAGGGCTTGCAAGCCCAAATGCGGGCCCTGGAGCTGCACCATATGACGATCCGTCGCGGCTTCACCCTCAGTCAACTCCTACTAAAGGCCGAGCAGGAGAGCGACTTGGCCAAGGATAAGGCTGTCGATCTGGAGAGGCACCAAGGCATTGCAAAAAGCTTACTCGCCAAAGCCGTCGGTGGGTTGGTAAGTATCAGGCACCTCATTCTCTTTTTACTTGAGATTTTTATAGTGGAAATTGCTGACCTTTTCGTCTTACAGGATGTCGAGGCCGCTAGCAAGATGCGGGCTCGCGTCATCGGGTTGGAGGAAGAGAACAACTAGCTGCGCGCCCGCACCGCCGAGCTGCAGAAGGCGTATGAGGATCTGCTGGCTCGCGCCGCCGAGCTAGAGGCGGACAACGGAAGGTTGAAGGATCAAATCAAAGGACTCCACAACAAGATTATCCGCCAGGCGGACGTCTTCCTTCCCTCGGGTGGCAGCGACCCCTCTCTCTCGTACAAGAGGCCGAGAATCTTTGGCGAGGTTGAGGTCGCAGAGCGGCTGCGGGTCAACTCAATCGATTCCGCCTAATGCACCCTGCATATCATGAAGGAGACATGGGTGCTGGTGGAGGGTTGTGAGGAGATCTCGATTCAGGATCATATGTCGAGCCTGTTCCCGCCGTCTCTGCCCGGCGAGAGGGAGGAGAGCTTTGGGTCGCTCTTTGAGACGTCCAAGGATTTCGAGGGTGGGCACAAGTCTAGGGGCGAGGAAGACCGCCAGTCTGGGGGAGGAGGCGAGAGCTGATGCGCACCCCCCTTCTTTTGTAATTCTTTAATTTTCTTCCCCCCCCCCCTTTTTTGTAACCTCGTTGAGGCGGGCTCCCCATTGTAATATCATTTTGCTTGATAAAGAAAGGATTTAACACAAATTTTTCTCTCTTCTTCCTTTTTTTGAACTTACTGTATTTGCCTGCGATCTTTCCCCTTGGGTTTCCTTGCTAGAATAGAACTCGCCTCTAGAATGCATGTGTTAGGATTCATACCCATGAGTTGATCTTGAGAGCTCGCCAACCCTAAGCAATCCGTAGGTTGACCACTCGCCGTGCCGGACTCGCTACTACCCAACTCGCCCGCGGGCTGCCGCTTTTCTTGCCTATGCTAGACTGAAATTGCCCAAAATTCACAAGTAATATCTAAAGGGGGTTAAAATGCATTTTCCAACGTTACCCGGCTTGTCGCGTGCCGAGCTGCGCCCGCATGCCCCATCTCGTCGAGAGCACCCCTAGCTCGCTCATTGTCGCTTTCCAAGGCCATCCTCCAGGTGTTACCACCAACTCAATCATCTAAGTGAAAGCCTGACGATGAGTGTTGAAAATCCTCCGGGCTCACCCCTCCAGGGTCATAATGACGTCACTCGAGGCACGGGCCCTGCCAGCTAGGTAGGAGCCTTACGGCGGGAGCGTCTCGGGACCTAACCCTAGAGCGAGAATACTTGCCTTCACTCAACCCCCGGATGCTACCACCGGCCCAATCAGCTAAGTGAAAGCTTGATGGAGGGTGTTGAACATCCTCCGGGTTCAACCCTACAGGGTTATAACAACGTCACTCAAGGCCCAGGCCCTGCCAACTAGGTGGGATCCTGACAGTGGGAGTGTCTCGGGTCCTAACCCCAGAGCGAGAAAACTTGCCTTCACTAAACCCTCGGGTGCTACCACTGGCCCAATCAGCTAAGTGAAAGCCTGATGGAGGGTGTTGAACATCCTCCGGGCTCAGCACTCCAGAGTCATAACAACATCACTCGAGGCCCGGGCCCTGCCAGCTAGGTGGGAGCCTGACAGCGGGAGCATCTCGGGACCTAACCCCAGAGCGAGAATACTTGCCTTCACTCAACCCCATAGTGCTACCACCGGCCTAATCAGCTAAGTGAAAGCCTGATGGTGGGTGTTGAACATCCTCCGGGCTCCGCCCTCTAGGGTCATAATGATGTCACTCGAGGCCCGGGCCCTGCCAGCTAGGTGGGAGCCTGACAGCGGGAGCGTCTCGGGACCTAACCCCAGAGCGAGAATACTTGCCTTTACTCAACCCCCGGGTGCTACCACCAGCCCAATCAGCTAAGTGAAAGCCTGATGGCGGGTGTTGAACATTCTTCGGGCTCAGCCATCCAGGTTCATAACGACGTCACTCAAGGCCTGGGCCCTACCAGCTAGGTGGGAGCCTGATAGCAGGAGAGTCTCGGGACCTATCCCCAGAGCGAGAATACTTTACTTTGCCCCCCGGTCTTACCAGCTAGGTGGAAGCCTGACAACGGGAGCTTCCAGGACCTAGCTTCATAAATAACAAGCTTGATCTGCAAAAGAGTTAGAGCATCAAAAGATTTCATGTTTATCGAAGAAATGGACATACACATTTTCACGGATAGAAACGCTTTAAGTCATCACCACTCTAGGTGTGACCTAAGGTCTCGTCCTCCACATTTCGGAGACGGTACCCCTCCCCCCCCCCCCCCCCGACCTTAGAATTTCCTGGACAATATACGGGCCTTCCCAACTAGGGTTGAGCTTCCCCACTGCTGCTGACCTTCCTGCTGCATCCACCTTCTTCAGGACCAAGTCCCCTTCCGTGAACTGTTTGACTCTGACGTTCTTGTCAAAATACTTAGCCATTCACAGCTTGACCTCTTCTTTCCAGATGGCAGACAGATCACGCTGTTCTTCCACTATATCAAGGGAGAGTCGCAGTTCCTCTTCATTATCGTCTCTCCACTCCTCCCTGCCTTCCCAGGACTCTGCCACCCGAGGTGTCTAGACTTAAAATTCTATGGGGAGTACTGCTTCGCAGCAATGAGAGAGCTTGAAGGGGGTCTCCCCTATGGATGTATTGGGGGTGGTCCTTAGGGCCTAGAGGACCGAGGAAGCTGCTCCACCCAGTTCCCCTTCAAGTTTTCAACTTTCTTCTTCAAGAGGTTCACAATGATCTTGCTCGCCACCTCCACCTGCCCGTTGCTCCTTGGGTGATGGACTAACGCGAACCTGAGATCAATCCCGAGCTGCCCACAGAAGTTGATGAACTCGGCGCTGGAAAATTGAGGTATGTTGTCCATGACAATGTCCTGGGGTAATCCGTGCTTACAGATGATCTCCCCCCACACAAAGTTTCTGATTACTTGGGTGGTCACCTTGGACAGCGCCTTCACTTCTAACCACTTAGAGAAATAGTCGATCATTCTCAATAGGAACCTCCTCTGCTCCCTGGCCTGGGTAAAGGGTCCTACCAAATCCATTTCCCAGATGAGAAAGGGCCAGGGGGTTGTGATGCTTCTAAGGCGCTGGGCTGGCTGCAGTTGGAGGGGGGAAATAACTGGCACTTGTGACACTTCTTTGCGAACTCTGTAGCGTTGTGGCCCAGGGTAGGCCAGAATTAACCTTGCATGGCAATCCTTCCTTCCAGGGTCCGACTCCCGAAGTAACTCACACACTCTACGGAGTGGACCTCTTCAAAGATTCTCTGGACCTCCCTCTCGGCCACACAATGAGCCAACAACACCGAGAGAGTCTTCCGATACAACTGCCCGTCACGAATGAGATAGTACGATGACTTGTACTTGAACTTCTTTTTGTCCATCCCCTCCGGATATTTCCCCGTGGAAAGGAACATTATGAAAGGGTCTATCCACGAGGTGTGTTGGTCCACCTCCATTAGATCTCCCTCTTCGATGGAAGGGCGAAATAGGTCAGTAATGGCACCCCCTACCCGGGGACCATGCTTTGCCAGTTGATCAACCTGTTTGTTTTCCTCCCTGGGCACGTGTCGGATGGAGAAGGTTTGGAACATGTCGATGACCCCCTTCACCTTCACTAAGTGCAACTGAAGGGTAGGATCCCTTGCCTCAAACTCCCCATTGATTTGGGAAGCAACCACCATAGAGTCAGTGAGGACCTCCACGTCAAGCACTCCTAGTTCCCTGGCCAGACGTAGCCCTGCAATCACTGCCTCGTACTTGACCTGATTGTTAGTAATAGGAAAATGGACAACTATTATTTTCTCTATCCTTGTTCCTTGGGGGATTTCCAAGATCACCCCCACCTCCATGGAATGCTTACCTGAGGCACCATCCACCATTACCCTCCAAGGAACTGAGCGGGTGAGTTCCGCCTCTGCCACCTCGATCACATAATCTGTCAGAAAGTCTGCCATCGCTTGGGCCTTGATCGAGAGGTGGGGGACATAGGAAATGTCGAACTCGCTCAGCTCCACCCACCACTTAGTCAACCTGCCTGAGTGCTCAACCCCCTCAAAGATGTTGCAGAGGGGATGGTCAGTCATCAATTGGATGGAGTGTGCTTGGAAATAGGGTCGGAGCCTCCGAGCTGAGATGACCAGAGCGAAGGTCAGCTTCTCTAAGATGAGATATCAGAGCTCCACCTTTCTCAAGACCTGCTTACGTAGTAGACGGGCAACTGCTTCTTCCCCTCTTCTCAAACTAGGATAAAGCTCAGGGCCTCGGTTCCCACTCCAAGGTATAAGGGCATGTCTTCCCCTTCCTTTGGCCCTTGGAGGAGCGGAGCCTGGGTCAACTGCCTCTTCAAGGCTTGGAATGCCTCCTCGTACTCCTCGGTCCACTCGAACTTCTGGCCCCCTCTCAATGTTTAGAAGAAGGGGAGCACTTCTCCCTTGCTCGGGAAAGGAACCTGTTCAACCCTGCCAGCTTGCCCGTCAGCCGCTGCACCTCTTTAGCATTCTAAGGCGACCCTAACTCCATGATCGCCTTGACTTTTTCAGGATTTAGCTCCGCTCCTGCGGGGGTGAGAAGATGGCCCAAGAACTTTCCCCTGCTGTCCCCAAAGACGCACTTCAAGGGGTTCAGCCTCATCTTGTACTCGTGCAAGGTGGTGAAGGTTTCCTCCAGGTCCCGAAGGTGAGAGTCAACGTCTCGACTCTTGATCATAAGATCATCTACATACACTTCCAGGTTCCTTCCCTTTTGTTCTCGGAAGACCCTGTCCATCATATTTTGGTACGTTGCTCTTGTATTCTTCAACCCAAAGGACATCATTTTATTATAGTAGCACCCATCTCCTGTGATGCAGGAGATAACTTTTATGTCAGGAGGGTGCATCCTAATTTGGTGATAACCTGAAAACTCATCCAAAAAACTCATTACAGGAAAACCGACGACTGAGTCAACCAGCACGTCGATCTGAGGCAAGGGATAACATTGCTTATGGCATGATTTATTAAGCAAAGAATAATCAACACACATACGCCATCGACCGTCTCCCTTTTTAACCATAACTACATTGGAGACCCAGCCGGGGTACTGTATTTAGGATACAAAACCAACCTTGAGGAGTTTGGCCACCTCCTCCCCAAAGGGCTCGACCAGCTTGTCCGCAACATACTTCTTCCTCTGTTGGATGGGGCGGGCTTCTGGATCCAGGTTGAGGCGATGATAGGCTACATCTGCATCGATCCCTGGCATCTCTGCAGCATTTCATGCGAAGATGTCTAGATTTTTCTAGATGCACTCCAGCATTCTGCCTTGGTCCTCCAGGGTCAGTCCTCCGTTGATGCGAACCTTCTCCACCGTGCCCCCGAGGATGAGAGCTTCCATCTCTACCACCTCCTCCGTAGCCTCTAAGAGGGACTGCTCCCCCCATTCTCCAACATCCCCTTCCCTTGGGACAAGGACCTCCTCCTCAGCATCCTCCACGGCCATTACCTCGGCCGGCTCTTGGACTTCTTCCTCCACCTCCACCCGGGTGCGGTTCTCTTCCACTTCCTTCTCCATTCTGCCTTCTTCCTGCTCCGCCACCTCCATCCTCCGCTCCATCTCCTCGGCCCCCTCCTACTAAAAAATGGAGTTCACCACAATGACGTAGCACTCCCTCGCCACCTTGGGGTCTCCCCTGACCAGTACCTAGATCCCCTTAGAGTTGAACTTCAAGCACTGATGGAAGGATGAGGGGACACAGCGGAAGGCGCGGATGAGGAGCCGCACAAAGATGGCATTACAGCTGTTGGGGGAATCCACGATAATGAACTTGCAAGTACGGGATTGCCCCCAGAGTAACATGGAGTCCTACTCCTTCCACTTCCTTCCTCTCCCTGGAAAATCCAAACAGAGACCCATCCGAGGCCAACACCCTCTTGTCCTCTATCTTCATCGCATCGAATGCCTTCTTGAAAATGACGTTGAACGAGCTCCCGTTATCGATGAGGATCCAGGAGACAGTGAAATTTTTGATGGCTGTCTGGATGACCAGCGCATCGCAAAAGGGGTTCTCATGATCCGACATGTCCATCCTCGAGAAGGTAATCTTCTCATCGGGGGGGTGGAGCTTAGGATGTGGAGCCAACGCTCGGGCGATACATGGTATGGAGGATCGCCTTTTGGGAAGCCTCGACTCCACCCCCCACCCCCATGGATCACTCTGATACCTCCTCGAGCTCCAACATCAACCCGGTCCTCACACCTGTCTTCTTCTTCTCGAGGCAGGACTTCCTTGATCCGCACTTCCCGGCGGCCTTGCTGCTGCTTCCTGTTTCCTCTCATCTCGAGGAACTCTGGGCACGTGATAGTTGCATGCCCCTCTTCTTGGTGGAAATCACAATATGGGAGCTCCACCATGTCTTCCTACCTTCTCCTTTTCCCTGCTCTCCTCCTCTCCCCCATAACTATTGTCATAGCCTGATTCTGGTCAGGGAGAGGTGGTCTCTGGCCCTTCCTCCCACCTGGAGGGTAAAACAAACCCTGTCCCCCCTAACGATTGTCTCCTCAAGGGAGACCTCTCCACGGACCCTAGTCTTGCCATTCCGGCCTCCAACCTAGCCAATGGTTTGGCTCCTCCCCCCCCCCCCACCTTGGCTGCTACTGCTGATGTTCCCTTTGCCGGGGTCAGCTCTACTCTCCTCCTGACCTCTGCCACCTCTTGGCCTCTCTTCCTCCATGGACTACCTGGCCAACTTCTGGGCAAACTCCAGGTTCGATGCCTCCATGTCGACCTCCCTTGCCTCTCTCTCCATCAGTGCCTCAAAGGACACTGGAGGCATCCTCTTCAGATCCATTCCAAAGAACCCTAACTAAAGCCCAAGGGTAAAGGCTACCATCATGGTATGCCCTGACATCTCCTGCACCTGGAGAACCTCCTCCCGGAACCTGTCCAAGTAGCTTCCCAGGGTCTCGTTCACTCCCTGCTTGATGCGGAACAGAGACTCGGACTCCTTCTTCCTCTTTTTTGAAGTGGTGAATCTCAACATGAACCTCCGACGCTGGTCCTCAAAACAGAAGATGAAGCTGGCCGGGAGCTGGTGGAACCAATCTCTTACCTTCCCCTTGAGGGTGATGGCGAAGAGTTTGCACTTGAACCCATCTGACATCTGTCGGATCGAGACCATGTCCTCAAACCATTGTATGTGCTGAACTGGATCGCCCTTCCCAGTGTAGTTGGACATCTCTGGCTCCCGGAACCCCTCTGGAACTGGGGCTGATGAAACAAACTCGCTGAAGGGGCAGCCCCCTTTGCTGGCCAAGTAGGGGGATCTCACCCCCCCCCCCATCTCGCCGAACCGACCTTCCGATGCCGAGCTGGGGAAGAGCACGCACCCCTGCAGCTCGCGCTCACCTCCTCCATCTGCTACCTCCTTCCCATCTCGCCTGTCGGGTGCGTCCTCGCCCAGGGATGGTATGGCGACTACTGGAACTGCTGGTGTCGAGCACTCAACGTGAGTGTTGAGTGCGAATCTGATGAGACTCTGCATCTCTTGCCTGAACTCGTCCAACATGCCGGCAGTGGCGAGAGGGGGAGGTGGAGATGGCGAGTTGGCCCTGCCTGAACCTTTCCCTTCTCCTCCAGTCAGCGAGCTTGCTGAAGATTTTCGATACTGACCACGCTCCATGCTCACCGCACCAAAATGTTGAAACCAAAAACTCGGTCTCTACGTAGTTCACCCTTGGGAAGGGGGTGATCGCACACTTACTTTTCTCTTGAAAGCCAAAAGACTAAGGAAAAGGAACAAGGGAAAAACCCAAGGGCTCGGCGTGGAGGTGCCACCACACACCCGGAAGATCTTAGAGCTTCCCCTCCCTATCCAGATGTCGAGCTAAGGATACCTCAAAAAGCACAAGAAGACCATAGTAAGTAAGCATGCCTTCTGAGATACCCCTTTGAGTTTATTTATAGATTTATGGGAACAGCCTGCAAATAGCCAACCCTCGCTCTTCTGAACAGCTATGGGCAGGCCAACGGGGGCAAAATAGTAAAAGAACATCATAGATCACTGGGCGAGTTGTCCCTGAGACCACCACTCTTCCGGGGTGGCGAGCACGGGCTCGGCAGGCCCTACTCGCCTGCCAGTTGTCGAGCTCCCCTAGGGCAAGTACGAGCCTGATTTCTCCACTCGCCCCTCAAACATTCAACCTTGCCTGGGCGAGTCAGAGGGTTGCTGAACTCTCCCCCCTTTGGGTGCTCGTCCAGGGCTTGGACTACTAGATCTAGCCCTCCTGTCCCCTATCGGTTCAACTCACCGGATACAGGGTTATACAAGGAGTATACTTCCATATTCTTTAGTATTCCAGGCTCTAGTTGGGAGCCTTATTTACTTGACGATTACGAAGCCAGACATTGCTTATGTTGTAGGCCGAGTAAGTCGGTATATAAAGGAACCTTAGAAGCCTCATCTGGTGGCGGCAAAGAGCATTCTGAAGTATGTGAAGTCCACTTCTGATATGGGTCTCCTTTATGGGAGTGACACGAGCTTCAACCTGCACGGTTACACAAATGCTGATTATGGGGGAGATTCAGATGATTGAAAGTTGACGTCTAGTTATGTCTTCACATGTGGATCATCGGGTATCTCACGGTGCTGTAAGAAGTAGGATTCTGTGTCCCTCTACTACGGAAGCGGAGTACAAGGCTTCGGCCTTGGCATCTCGGGAAGCTATCTGGCTTAGGAGGTTAGTAGAGTATGTCCATAAAGAAGTGCGCAGTCCCACTCTGCTACACAGTGACAATGAAAGTGCCCTTAAACTGGTTAATAATCCAGTTTGTCACGCGCGAACCAAGCATATAGAGATTGAGCATCATTTTATTTGGAAGAAGGTATTGGATGGGTCTCTTGTGGTTGGACATGTGCGAAGCGAGGCCAACATCGCGGACATCTTCGCGAAGCCGTTGTCGAAGGGGCCATTTACACGGTTACGGGGACTACTGGGGCTGGTTTCCACTTCTCACTTTAGGGGGGAGTGTTTAATATTTTTGAAGTAAAAGTGGCAACCGGGTGGACTGTCCGCACGGACTGAGCAGACAGTTGTGGCGGTCTGGGCGATCTGACTGTGCGGTCTATGCGGACAGAATTGGCGACTAGCAAGTTCTGTAGTGGTTCTGTAGTTGGCTTATTCCTTGAAGGTAACCGGGCGGATAGGATGTTTATCCGCAGAGTTCGCAGAGTCCGGCGTGTTGCGGATTCGTTTATAGTTCGTTAAGTCCGGGATGCGGACTGGTTTAAAGCTCGGGATATAGGCATGGACTTGTGCCTTGATCTTGCTATGGTACGGTTTGGTGGTAACCACACAGTTCGTCGGTTTTTTTGGACTGTCCCTCGTATCCGATGGTTCTGTGTTCTCATCAAGGATGGCTTGTGGTGTGGACTTGGTCTGGATCTGTCCAAAGTTCAGGTGTGCTCAGTCCGGGAGGTCGCGCGGTTAGCGCATACTGTTTTCTTTATCCGCCGAGTTCGGCAATTGTCAGCTTTGTTCTCTGGTTGTAGGCTCGTGGTGTGCAGACTGGAGCAGTGTCTGCAAGGGCATGCTGACTAGAGCTGTGTCCACTTGTGTGCAGACTGGTGGTGTTTTCGCAAAGTCTGCTAGTGTGGCGGACAAGTCATGGCTTGGCCTTGTGGCGACGAGGCGGATAGGATTTCTATCCGACCTTGGTGGTACGACCTTGCCGCACTGGCTGTCTAGCCTAGTTGCGGCGATAAGGTAGACTAGTTTTGTGCCTGCGGCTATGCGGATACTCTCGTTGCTTGCCACAAGATAGGATGGTGATCCTATCAGCTAGGGCGGTGATCACACCCCTTTCCGCACCTATAAATAGGACCCCCTGTCACATCAATAGTATAACCGAATGAACAATAAGTGAGCTCGAGTGGTTGTTGCAGACATGTTTTTGTGTTTGCGCGGTTTGAAGGAGTTGGTCGGTTATTTATTGTGCATATTGTGTGGACAGTGCTGAGAAGCCAGAGACTTGATTCTGACTTCGGTCAGGGATTAGTGCGGACTCTGCGGTTATAATCAGCGATTAGCAGCAAGTCGTAGCTTGCAGCCAGGCGGTATTCTTTCTTTAGTAATCTTTTCCCAGTTCAATAAGTTGTCCACTTATAGTGGCTTGTTCGGTTCGGCGGCAGTTATTCACGTAAATCTGGCGGATAGACAACCTCGCGGTTAGGAGGCTTGCGGATTAGCAGATAGAGTTCTTCGACATTGGAATAACGGGGTGTTCGCACGACTAAGTTGCGGTCTGGCGACTTGGCGGTTTCAACAGACTCCGTAGGCAACTCAGCAGAGTCGGCGGTTACTCTTTGAGTCAACACGACTAGTATTGTGTCTTCTTGTTTTGCTTCCATCGGGTACATCGGCGAATGATGTCTCGCCATGTATGCATCGCCTTGTAAATATTTTTGATAGTACAAAATTTTGCTCTTCTAGTTGCATTTGGTTTACTTGGCTTGGTTTTGGGTGGAGTGTTCCCGCGTCTGGTTTCCCATTTTCCGCGATTCACAAATTTTTACAACCGCTACTCCTATTCGCCAGACTGTCAGGATGTCGTGTTCTTAACAAAGGCATAATGTGAGGGCTAAGAAGCCAGTTCGATAATCCTCTCTGCCACTACTAACCATCAAACCACCTAACATGTCTGCTAGTCTTGTTCACCAGACTGTCAGAACTGCACAGGTTCTGACAAGCCCATAAGCAGATGGTGTTGTCCCTGTGCGCTCTTTTGTCGGGTGGTCTCCCTCGTGCCATGCTTTGGTGAAAAATTTCCTAACTAAGGTGGGGAAGCAATTGTCTCCACTTCCATGCTTGAGAGCGTGCCCCCTTGCCTCATGGTGTTTTTTTTGGGAACCGTAGTACGAGTCAAGCAACGGGCCTTCCCTGGCGTTGTTGTTGGCTAGGGTTGCTTGCGCGTGGAAAGCACTGCTTCCAGGGAATTGCAGAGTTTGAGAACACTTTCCCACAGATGACGTCAAACTATTGCGGGCCACCCAGTTTTTCCCCGATCCGGAGAATCGGATCACTTTAGTTGGCAATTTGACATAGTGCGTAAATATTCAGAGAAAAATAGAAACAAATGACAAAAATGTTTTTTTTACGTGAAAAATCTGAAAAGGGTGAAAAACACGAGGGCAGATCTATGTCGGTCCAAAATCCACTATATTATTGGAGTTTACAAGATATTGTGATGATTCCCTTGAGAGTGACGGGCCACATCTTCATTATAAACATAAAGTACAAAAATGATGAAAAAAAATAAGTTCATAGAGCCTCGATGAAAGTGCTTCAGGTAGGAGAATTGTTAAGTTCACGGAATCATGATGGAAGCGTTCTGACTGAGAAAAATCTCTAAGTCTGCTGAGCCTCAATTGAAGCGCCCCTGCTGTGAGAGCCTTGGTGGGAGTGCTCCCGCGGAGAGGAACGTCGTGCTTTGGAATTCTGATGGAACCTTTGCGATAGAAGGGGAGCGGAGCAAATTCCTGAACGAAGAATTGGTCTAAGTCCACAACCTCGCAAGAAAACCTCCTCTAGCCTCTAGGGTTACTTGTCCTCAAATGAGGGTCTGTGGGACCCTTTTATAGTTTTATGGAGGGCTACGTCAGTATTTGCACCAGAACAGGGTTTGTGCTGGCAAATGATGTTGCACCGTTTTGATCACATGAATCACCAAATTTAGCAAAAAGGTCAAAGTGCCCCCGGGCAGGGTGCTAGACGGCGGTGGTGGCCAGAGCTGGCGATGATCAGAGGCGATGGAGGCTGTCGTCGCCGGCGACGACCGTCGGCGCATGCGCGCGCAAGGAATGCGCGCAGGGGCGGGCAAGGAGTGCAAGCGCGCCTGGGGGTGGGTGCGCTTCTAAGCTGTGCACGTGTGGAGGGAGCGAGCGCGCACGCCTGGGTGCCCGTGCTTGGCTTCGCTCCTTTCAGGGTGATTTTTGGGTCTCTGGGCGAGTGCGGTTCAGTGCACGTGACTCGTTTGGATGGACTGACATTCCTTCATGTTTTGGTTGAAGTGCTACCGGTTCACCTCGCTAACCTCTTGGGGAAACCCCATCAAGGCCACATCCTTTTATTGATTTCATTCATTTGTCGGCATGCGTACTGATGTCTTGTATTGATACTATTGATTAATATAAGGTCATAAGGATGAAACACTGCCTTGGAACATTTCTCAGTAAGTTTGCACTCTTCATGTTTGTTTTTCATCGAAGCTTAATTTCACCGATGTTGTTTATATTTATCCGAGTAGTTTTACTTTTGCTTTTTCATCTTCTAATATCCAGTTTGTGCGTGCAATTTTTCGTGGGTCCCGATCAAATTCATATTATATTGTTTGTACAGCCATGATATTACAGATTGCTTCAACTGTTAGAGTGCTCGAAGCATCCGTGTGACCATCAAGTTTGGAATGGTCTCCCCGTTGCCCCTAGCTAGGATATTTATAGGCGAAACCCTAAAACCCCGACTACGGGTTTGGATGCCTATCAGATCCTAACCGACCCGTTAAGGAGCCCATTAACACTTAAATAAATATACCTCAACAATCTTCTCCTATATTGTATATAAATGTTAGCAAAAGAAAATGGGCTACTTATCCAATAGTTAAAAGTGACCAAACAAAAGAGTTTTTCTAGAAATATAAATATGAGTTTTAGATAACAAAATGCTAAACTCAAACCAAATGTTCCAAACATGAAATAAAACAAGAAACTAGAAAGCTCAAACTGATAATTGATCTAGGCGAACATCAGATCATCATCATCTGGGTCAAAATCAACTGTCACTCCTCCAATCTCCATATTATCTGCAAACAATTACAACAAGAATGTCATGAGACAAATCTCTATGAATTCAAACATTTGCAAAAATAAAGTGATTAGTTCTAATAGCGGGTGAACTTAATACTCTAGTTGGGAGGAAAGAATCCCAAAAACAACATCTCTATCTAATTTACACAAAATTAGATTAATTGATTTCATAGAATCAAACCATGCTCCTTCGATTATTAAGATTATTATTAACGTTCCACAATTGTGTTATATCATCAAGTTTGGAATGATACAACAAGCTGTGACTATTATATCATCAAGTTTGGAATGATATAACTAATAATCATAATATCATGGAACATTTCAGCAACCTCAGTATTCCTTTTTGGAATGATACCCAATTCAGCCTTTGGCAAAGAATAATTACGTAAGTCATCAAGTTTGGCTGTCAACTATCTCACCTCAAGCTTTCATCAGATAACATCTGAAATACGTTAGTGTGCTCAACGTAGATGCTTGAATGTATGCAGAAAATGGTTCTTAAATTTAAAATATAAGCTAGGTATTGAGTCCTCCTAAATTGACGTTAATCTCATCTCCCCCGATGTTTTAGATGTGAGAACCTTACATAAGCCCTTAGTAAGGACATCTGGTACATTATCTTTTGATCTCACGTCTAATAGGGAGATTATCCCCTGACTAGTGAGATAGGTCAACCAGGTCTGTTTCATCCTTAGTTGCCTTCGCATTCCATTGAACAACGTATTTATAGCAATGGTCTTTGTGCTTTGATTGTCACAATAAATCGAAATAGAGTTCATTTTTAGGCTCGTCATTGGAATGCCCAATATCAGATCTCTTATCCACTCTGCTTCTTCTCCAGCTGAAGCGAGAGCATAGAGTTCCAATTCTATAGAGGATAGTGCAATGCACGTTTGCCTCTTAGACTTCCAAGCTACTGCAGCTCCTCCTAGTGTAAACACAAAACCACTAGTGGATCGACAATCAGCTATTTCCGAGCACCAAGATGCGTCGGAATACCCTTTAAGCACTAGAGGATGTCCACTGTAACATAAAACATACTTCTCAGTATACTTTAAGTATCTCATTAGCCTGTCTAAGGCATCCCAGTGGTCCTTCCCAAGGTTATTGGTGAATCTACTCAACATGCCGACCGTAAAGGCTATGTCAGGTCAAGTGCAGGTAGTAGCATACATGAGACTTACTATGAGTTTGGAATAATCCAACTATCTAATAGCTGAACCTTCATTCGGTTTCAGTCTACTGTTATAATCGTATGGAGTCTCAGCCTTTTTGCTCGTATCGTAACCCCACTTTTCCAATAGATTCCTAATGTAGTGACTCTAACTCAGGGTAATACCCTTTTTTGTGAAGTTCACTTCTATTTCTAGAATGGTTTTCACCTCACCTAGGTCTTTCATGCTAAATTGTGTCGTCAAGACAACTTTCACGTCTTTCACCTCAGACTGATCAGTGCCCAGAATTAGTATGTCATCAACGTACAAGCATATGATGGATACTTTATTTGCACTTATTCTTACGTACAGACATTTATCTGATAGACTGGCTTTGAAGCCCAAGCCTTTTACACAAGTGTCAAATTTTTCATGCCACATTTTAGGTGCTTATTTCAATCCGTATAGTGACTTAATCAACTTACATACCTTATTTTCTAGACCTTCTATGACGAACCCTTCAAGTTGGTGCATGTAGATCTCCTCAGTCAGATCTCCATTAAGAAATGCAGTCTTGACATCCATCTAATAAATAATGTAGTGTTCAATAGATGCTAGTGCGAGAAGAATCCTAATTATCGCATAATGACATATAAGTGAGTATATATATCAAAGTAGTCTACACCACTCACTTGAGTGAAACTTTTGGCAACTAGACGAGCTTTGTATTTTGCGATACTCCCATCAGGATTTAGCTTTTTCCTCAGAACCCACTTATTGCCAATGGTTTTAGCCCCTTTGGGCAAATTGACCAAAGTCTATGTGTTGTCTGTATGAGAGAGTTCATCTCTTTGTCTATGGCTTCTTTTCATAATAGAGAGTCTCGAGATCGCATCGCTTCCTTATAAGTTGATGGATCAACTTCAACTTGGTAAGTCACGAAGTCTGTACTAAAGCTTTTTGGCATTTTCTCTCTACTAGATAGCCTTCTAGTATCTAAACCACTCATGTTTACAGGCTCAGTGTCAGAGTTACATTGTCCTGGATCAACTAAAGGCTCAGTACTAGTGGCTGGCAGACCTGGCAGTGTCAGGTTCTTGTCCTTAAGGAACTTATCCTCAAAGAAGACAGCGTCTCTTGATTCTATTACAGTATTAGTGGAGAGATCCAGAAACCTGACTGCAGCACTATCATCTACACATCCTAGGTAGACGTAGGTATTTATCCTTGGTCCAATCTTAGCTTTTCTAGAGTCTGGTATCCTAACATAAGCGATACAGCCTCAGGTCATTAGATTGTCAAATCTAGGAGGCCTCTTAAACCAAAGCTTGTAGGGTGTCTTAGTCAACTTAGCATGAGGAACTTTATTAAGAATGTGATTTAACGCGAGGACGGCTTCACCCCAATAGGCCGCAGGCATGCCAGCAGTAAGCAACATAGAATTCAACATTTCTGTTAAAGTTCTATTTTTCCTTTCGGCGATGCCGTTGGATTGTGGGGAATATGGAGCGGTGGTTTCAGGGATTATGTCATTGCTGGCAAGGAAATATCTGAACTCCCCCGAGCCGTATTATCCTCCTCTATCACTTTTTAGCCTTATTATTTTTATGTCAAGTTGATTTTTAACCCTATTTTTGAATATACGAAATTTTTCAAAGGCTTCATCTTTGGTTTTAAGATGATAAATGTGACTAAACTTAGAGTAATCGTCGATAAAAGTTATCAGATACTTCCGACCTCCTCGGGTGACGAAACTTTTGTTGTCACAAATGGCGGAGTGTATCAACTCTAGCAATTGTGTGCTCCTAGAAGCCTGACTAAAAGGTGTTCTGGTTATCTTAGTTTGAGCACAAATTTCACATTTTTCAAATTTTGTTTTTGTGTCGAGGGGTATGTTGTGAGTTCTAGCTAGCAGGAGTAGTTTTCTATAATTGATGTGTCCTAGTCTTGCATGTAAAGTCTTAGGATCTATCAGATTTGAGCTAACCTGATTTACTACTTCGTGTGCTAGACTCATCCTATACATCCTGTTAACGACATATGCGCAACCAAAGTAATGTGAGTGAACCATTAGGGTTACCCGACCACCACTAATGTTAAAAGATATACCCGCATCACACAACAGACTAATCAAAATTAAATTAGCAGCTAATGTTGGTATAAATTTAACATTTTTCAAAGTTAGAGTCTTACCTGAGGAGAGAGTTTGGGTAGCGTTGCCGAACTTCAGCACGTCAGCTACATCTCCATTCGCAACAGTGACAGTCTCTTTCACCTCTTTTGCATCCTCCAGAAGCTTTGGATTGTTGCAGACGTGGCAGGTAGCACCTGAGTCGAGCCACCACTCTGAACTGGTCGTCCCGTTACCGACCATGACAACAAAGTCGGTAGGCGCAGTCTGATAAACCATGTTGGCTTGATTTTAAGTCCTTGGTGTGCTGGATTCGCCCCGTTTAGGCTGTCGGCACTCGGAGGCACAGTAACCCCACTTATTACAGTTGTAGCACTTGCCTTTGAATTTCTTATTTATCTGTTTGGTGGTGGCAGCAACTGCGGGTGCACTGGTCGGTGGGTGAGTCTTTCCAGGCTTAGGCTTCCGCTTAGGATGCGTGATCATGTCAGCAGTAGTGGACTGCTTGCTGATCGTCTCTATAGCGTGCCTCGAACGGTTCTCATCCTCGATGTAGATGAAGCGCTTGAGGTCTTTAAGGCTCACCTGCGTCTTCTTCCGATACATCTCAATCTTAAAGGAATACAAGGCCGTGGGCAATTTGAAAATAATTTCCCTTGCAACAAATCCATCTGGCAGAGGGATGTTCTCACTATTGAGCTTGTCCACTAAATTTTTGAACTCAGCAAACCTGTGGCAGGATTTTCCTTTCCTTAGTGAAGGTGAATGTCATAAACTTGTCCACCAGGTGCGTCTTGGACATGTTCTCCTCCTCCTTGAATTGCTCTTCTAAGGCTTCCCAAATCTCCTTGGCCCTTTGCATCTTGCCGTACGTCTCTGCAAGCCTGTTGGAGAGGCAATTCAGGATGTAGTCTCTACAGAAGTCCTCGGCGTTGACCCATTGATCTTCATCTTCGCTTCCTTTGAAGTCTTCAAAAACAATCTGCACTGTGTAGAAGATGTTCAGGTACTTCATGCCGAACTGCGTATTCCTCTTTCAGGCACTAAACTCAGCGTTGGAGAATTTCTCCAGCTTGATCATCGGCATGGGAGAATTCCCTTTCGACATTGCGTGTCTCTTTTCACACAAAATAATTCTACTAGCAACCTAAATCACAAGCAGAAAAAAACTAGAAAGAGATCACCTGAGCCGCGGAGACGATGAGTTCTTCAGATCTAATCCAGAAAAATTTTGTTTTGCTCCTCTCCGATTGAACGAGTCGTCAAAGACTAGGTCCGAGCAACAGTAACTCCACGGCAAAGATTGACACAAGCACAAGATTCCTCAGCAGAGACCAAGTTTAGTTGTGTGAAGGTAAAGATTTCCCTTCTCCATTAATGATGATCTGAAGCTTTCTCATCGTGGAAGAACAGATGACTTTGACTTGATTTCTTCAATCAATTAGTTTTGACTGTCTTGCCAAGCATTTGAGTGCCTGGATAGAAAATATGCTTTCTCTGTTGGATCTAATCGCAGGAGGCAGAACACCGGGGTGCCTTCACAAATCTATTCTCTCCCAGATCTTGATCACCGGCAAAGCAACAGAAAAACAAAATGCGGGAACAACAAAGCGACGGGTAACACTGGTGATCCTTTTCCCCTTTCCTTCTTCCCGATCGGCCACAGAAAATAGCAGCAAGCCTTTTCCAATTTCAAAGGAGAAACTTAGGTGACCCCTTTCTACTTCTCAGATCAACAACAACTAGGAACCACGAGCCTGGGAGATCCACGATCTACAGCAGCGATGGCGTTGGAAGAGGAAGCAGTCGAAAAAAAAATATTTCCTGTTGTTGTGCAGAGCCGGTGACAGAAGAACACAGCTTTCTCCCTTAACAACAAAGCTTTCCCGATCTTGCACAGGAGCAATAGCGCTGGAATCCCGAGCGGGGATGGACTCCTTCCTCACGATCGGCGGCAACCCAGGAAGACAAAATTGAGAGCGGCTAGATCTTTTTCCTCCCGATGGGTAGCGGCGGTCGGCGTTTTCGATCTTCTTCTACGATCCGATCTGGAGGCCCTTCGCGATCGGCGTACGGGAAGAAATCCCTGTGCAGGCGGAGGGATTCTTCGATCGGCTAGGTCACGGGAGCGGGACGGAGCACGACTAGGGCAAAACGAAAGAAAATCTTCGAGAATGTTAGAGTGCTCGAAGCATCCGCGTGACCATCAAGTTTGGAATGGTCTCCCCGTTGCCCCTAGCTAGGGTATTTATAGGCGAAATCCTAAAACCCCGACTACGGGTTTGAATGCCTATCGGATCCTAACCGACTCGTTAAGGAGCTCATTAACACTTTAATAAATATACCTCAACATCAACAAGGACTGCTTAGCGCTTGATTCTACTCAAGATAGGACATCCCAAAAGACTCCACTAAAACACTAACTCTTGTTCTCAGCTATAACTAGTAAATTTTATCAGAACTGTGCCCGATCACATAGTTATTTTTTACTTTTCAGAATTTTCACATAAAAGCTTCATTGTGATTCTGTATTGTAACTGTTTGTGATCTTTGCAATCCCAAACAAAAAAAAAAAGTGTGTGAAGGATGATTTATAATTACCGTCACTGTCCTGCCAAAGAGAGCCTTAATTAGCGGATAATTATTCCCGTTGAATCCAATATTCAAAGAAAAAGCATTTATTAATTGTTTTTGCAGAAGTTAAAAAGTTGCAGTGATGCAAACTTGCCAAGGCAACTAGCGAGCCCGTACACTGAATGGGATTCCATAGCACCTAAATATATATATATATATATATATTTCTCCGTCCCTCCGTCCCTCCGTCATACCCCCTCAGCCATTTTGATTTCTCGCTCTCCAGATTCGTCGGTCTCTCCCCCGTCGACAGCTTCCTTCTCCATCGCCAACTAACTAATCACCGAAATCCCAGCAAGCTAGCGGAGCCGTGTCCATCCCAAGTCAAATGGCGGTGCAAGCTCAATACCCGTCCAACGCATTTCCCCCGGACCTCCTCCTCCCTTCACGGTGAGCTGCACCAACTTCCATCTCCAACATCCCATCCGATCCGATCCACCCCTGTTTTTGTTTTTCTTTTTGTTTTTCTTTTCTTTTCTTTTCTTTCTAAAAAATTCTTTCGAGCGATTTTTTTGGCTTCCTCTTTTGTCTTTCTTCCCTCCATTCCATCGCCTATTTAGGGTTTTCGCCTCCAATCCCGTTTTGTCGTAGTTTTTTTGGGCCCTCCCTGATCGGCGATGCTTTAGGACGCAACCCGGAGGCGAACGTCCGTTCTTTTAAGGCGCGGTGCAGATGACCCTAAACCCGTCAGAATTAATCAAATGGCCCACCATCAGCTACTTCCTTCTCTCCGCAAAACAATGGCGGTTGTTGATTCCGGTGATCGGCAGGCTGCTGTGGGATTGCCCAACACCAGCCTGTTCAGCGACCACCCACACAGCGACCTCACCTGCAATAATCTCTCTGGATCCAGGAAAAGGCTCCGCAATGACCAGCTCCCCGCCGCTCTGGTTGCTCCGGTAGCAGCGCTGCTTCCTCAGCTCGTCGGTTTTTCCAATCCATCCTCGGCGGCCGCCGCTCCGATCATCCATTTTAATAAGGCTGCCTCCGGCGCATCCGTAATTTCCTCCTCTGCGGGTGTTCGAGCTGCGGGAGTATCCCGTGATCAGACCCTGCCGCGGGCGCTCAATTCCTCTGCAGCATCCACAAGCGGCAGACAGCACATGATCTCCGCCACTCAATCCCCCGATCCGCCTCCTTCCCTAATCTCCCACGATCTTCTTGCTCAGATCTGCCAACACAACTCCGAGACCGACGCGCTCATCCGTTTCCAGGTACGGCGCCTCTAGCTGCGACCATCTTTCATTGCTTATTTGCCGCGATCTGAAATTTCTCCCTCTGAAACAGAACGGTAGGCTTCAATTCGCCGTGGAGGAGCTGGGGAAGAGGCACTGCAGATCGCTGCTCTCCATCTTCCAGCAGCGCGTCGCGAAGAGGCTTCGAGAGAAGGATATTGAGCTGGAAAATGCGAGCCGCAGGAATACCGAGCTGGAGGAGAAGATCAATCAGGTATGCGCTGAGAACCAGCTCTGGTTTAATCTCGCGAGGAGCAACGAAGCCGTAGCCTCCAGTCTCAGGAGAAGCCTCGAGCAAGTTCTTCTCGAGAACACCGCCGGCGCCCCTTTAATGGAGGGCTACGGCGACAGCGACGGCCGACATCAGTTCCCCGCCGACGATGCGCAGTCCTATAATTGCCTCGAGGAGAAGGACGGCGGTTGGGCTACGCCCGCCGGCACGGCTTGCCGTGAGAAAATCCGGCGCCAGATGATTTGCAGGGTGTGCGGTGGGGATGATGTGTGCGGGCTGGTTCTTCCCTGCCGACACCTTTGCCTGTGCATGGATTGCGAGACGAGCATCAGTTTCTGCCCCATCTGCAACAACCCCAAGAAGGCATGCCTTCGAATCTTCATCTCTTGAGAGACAATACTTGGTTATTTTCTTTATTTTTTTTTTACTTCTCTTTAATTAATTAATTAATTAATTAATATCGGTAATTCTTTTGTTTTTTGTTTTTGGTTTCCTTCATTTCATTTTAAAGTTTTGAACAGCACTCAAAGAAAAGAATCCTTTAAAAGCTTTCTGCTGCGTTTCATTGACTACTATTTTGATCAAGCTGCTGCTTCGAATTTCCCATTATTGACCAAGATCTGCATGTATGATGCCACCAAAGCCTCTTAAGGCTCCATTTGGTTCCGCGGTGGCGGGTTCATCCGGCGGGTGGAAACGGAGTGTTTGAATCGGAGGGGCGAGGTTGCTGCTTCAAACGGAGCTTTTTGGGGCGTTTCTCAAGCCGGGCGGGTGGAAACGGAGCAAACGCATCCGCAGATTCATTTGTTTACCCTCCTTCCGGCGGCGTTTGCCCAAAACGGATCAGCGAAACGCCCAAACAAATGGAGCCTAAATCAAAGTTTCAATGCGGAGATGTCATGGAGATATGGTCGAGATGTTGTCGCTAAGATATGGTCGAGATGTCGCTGAGATGTTTGGGCTCCATTTGGTTCGGCGGTGGCAGGTCGATCCGGCGGGTGGAAACGGAGTGTTCGAACCGGAGGGGGGAGGTGACTGCTCCAAACGGAGTTTTCTGGGGCATTTCTCAAGGTGGGCGGGTGGAAACGGAGCAAACGCCGTCAGAGCTTCATTTGTTTACCCTCCTTCCGGCGGCGTTTGCTTAAAACGGAGCAGCGAAACGCCCAAACAATAGAGCCTAAATCACAGTTTCAGCACAGAGATATCACCGAGATGTCGACACAATGTAACTGCGATGTGAACGGAGCTGTGGTTGACGATCAGCTCCCGATGTCGAGAAACAAAACACAAGTGATGGCGTGGCGCAGAGATGTCGCTGAGATCTCTCGCCGAGATGTCCTAAATAAAAAAAATCGGAGTGAAAATGTTTAATATATAAAAACAATACGTGTCGTCCATCTCTGAATCCCTGATTCAGATTTGGATCCGGGATTAGGACCCAAAAATTTTCCGTGTTATACGCGATAAATCACAATTTTAAACATCTAAATAATTTTTTTAAATAAAAAATTATAAAATATTTATGTTTGTATTTTTACAATCAATTTTATCATTTTAAATCTCAAAAAATCTGATTGAAAATTTATGCACAACTCATCCATGATTTTTTAACATTGAATTCATGTTTTTATTTTATTTTTCAAAAATAGGCATAATAATATAGATAAAAATTAAAAAAAAACACTTAAAATGATCGCAAAATATCAACATTAATAATTTAAAATTATGTGTTTTTTTTTAAAAAACAATTATTTAGATGGCAGAATAAATATGATTTCAGCCCTCCAAATTCTTCCTGACTAAGAGTTAGTTTGTTTAGACGGTGAGAGAATTAAACTGTAAGAATAAAATTGTTCATAATAGAGAAACAATTTGGTAAAACAGTGGTGACGTTTCTGTTAAATTTAATTATAAAAGAATACAATTACAGTAATTAAAATGGATTATAATTAATATTTATTAATAAATAAAATTTAATAATAATAATAATCATCATAATTAGTAATGAATTATAATATATATTAATAATAATATACTTTGCATATTGATTTAATAAACATAGTAATAATAATAAATAATGATAATAATGCAAAAAAAAACTATAGACTTTAAAAACTAATGACTTAGAAAAACTGCTAAAGCACCCTAGATGCTATAAAAGAGAGGTCTCTTCATGCATCCAAAAGTTTAGGAGAAGTTCCCCCCACAATCAAAATGGATGATTTATGTAGAAGGAGCCATTTAAAGACCTGTTGTATCTGAATGGGGGGGGGGGATAAGATTTCAAGATGTCATTCATGATACCCATATGGTCCTATTTATCGACAAGTCCTAGGGGGAGGTATGTAGGTGAGAATACTCAACCCCTGCGAGGTTGCCTCTCTAGACCTGGCGCTCTTGCGATTTGCGATCAGGCGACTATTGAAGGAGCTTGCATACGCCTATCGAGATGTCACGAATACTCGCCAACTTGGCAAGTAACTCCAATATGCGCCAACATAGCTGATAGTCGCTTGCTTGTCGAGTTTCCCTAGATACTCGCCCCTATCCATAAATGCTCATATTCATTGTTTGCTAACTTTTACTTGTCTTTGACTTTGACCCTGTCTTATGTGGCACAACTGGATCTATCCTTGACGAATATGAGTTAGACACATTCCCCGCAATTTGCGAGCCATCATGGAGCTCGGAAAGAAGAATTTAACCCATATTCGGCATGGTCACTAGCTAGTTGATGGCATGTTCGGCACGTCCCGGGGGCTAGCCCAAGAGGGGGCACCTGGACCAAACACACTTTTTGGAATCTCACGAGATGGTTGGAAAAGTTTAAAGGTTCGGAGCGAACATGCGCCTTCTGGGAGATATTCTGGGTTTGGGCTCCTATAAACATCGCCGCCCCAAAGACGGTACTGGCGATCACTATAGGAGGAAAAAGAAGAAGAAAACTATAAAGCCTGGGGACGGATCGTTCGCTCCTGTCGATGATGCTCCTAATCTGTCCAAGCACTCCACAGTGTCTACGGTCGCTCAAGAGAACCCGAACGAACTCGGCTTAGATGAGGGTCTCGACACCCCTGTTACTGAGAACGTGCAGCGAGCGTCGCCATATCAAGAACCTACCAAGGACCTGCCGACACAACCCACATAGGTCCCTTCTACTGAGAACCTGACAACATCGTAAGGCATGAACAAGGTGAATTTTGTTAAGCCTCTACTTTCTAAATGCTCGCTCTGACCGTGATGACTCTCTATAACTTCACTGTCTGCAAGGACCTCTAGAGAGTCGGGCTCTGAACCCAACACATAATGAGGTATATGGGTGGACTCGCCCTCATGATAATCACGGTAAGGGTCTTGCCGATCAACTAACCAACGATTCTCGACGCTCTTGTACCTCGCAGCAGCAACTCGTGTACTTGAATAGAGGACATCGCAGTAAACTACTTTTGGGAAGGCGAGGATCCCACCCATCGCACTCCCTCCCCTCGCCGACTACATACTACACGTCGTGACTCTCTGTTGGATCTTATGGCGCCCTTAGGAGGGGGGGGTGGTGAATATGGGCTTTACAAATTTTAATTTAAACTTTGAATTTTTTTTTTGCAAATAATGATGTGAGAGTAACATTTTGAACTCTGTTACTACCATCGATGTTGAAGCCGAGAAATTCTCAACCTCAAAAATCGGACAAGGCAACCTGAAGTTACTGGTCGACCAGTCGGGAAGATGATCTCTGGTCAGGAAACAGGAACGAATTGCGCAAACAGGACCCCAGGTCGCTACGGCGGGAAGGTCCCACCACGTACCCAGTTGCTTAGGAGAAGCAACCCCTTCTCAACCAGATTGGCCGAGCTAGGTACGAAGGAGACGAGCTGAGCAATAACGAGTCAAGGGCAGTGGCTGGAACTCGCGAGGGCTCAGGCCGAGAATTGCTTGTGCCTCCTTCGTACCCCTGGGGTCCTATTTATAGGGAAAACCAAAGAGAGGGGGGGGGTCTTACTTATACCCCCACCCTGGCGAGTTGGCGACTTCCCTGGGGAGCTCGGCAGGCAGAGGCGAGCATCTGGCCATAGTCGCCACCTGGCGAGTTGTCCTGGGGAACTCGCCAACTCGCCCGAACCTTCCGCGGCCCGGGGTGCTGGTCTGGATCCCCACCTTGTCTTGCTGACTTAGACTTTTGATGACCTGGCGGTGGTAGGGCCCTCCCTCGTCGAATATGGGTTGTACACAATCCCCGCTCTTTTTGGGCGACGTAGGAGTCCGGAAAGAATCATCCAACGCTTATTCGGCGAGGACCTCTGCCGAGTATCTGGACAGCTCGCATCGTCGCCTGCTGGTAGAGTAGTCTATAAATAGGGGGGGCTCCGTTTTTGAGACGATCCTTGGAGCTCGCCGAAGATGTCGGACACCGAACAGCTGTTGAAGGACAGTCTCGCCGCCTTGTCGGGCCTCCTCGGTATAGCCAGGCCGAAGAGACCGCGCGAGGATGATCCCACTGCTTTGCCCCCGCCGAAGAAGAAGAAGACAAAAAAGGTCAAGCTGCCCGCCACTACGGTGGTCGGCTCGCCTCCACCGGCGCACCAGGTCGCCGCGGCGACTGACAATCCCGTGGTGTCGTCCGACACCCAGAGGGTGTTGAACGACCTAGGGCTCGATGACCTCCCCGGGTCGACCCGGGGTAGCCCGCTGGAGAATCCGGGGGTGACCGAGGAGCTCGCGGGCGTGAAGGAGTCCGCGGCGTCTCAGGCCGAGGTCGTCACCTTGACAGGTCGCTACCTCGAACTCTTTCCTGCTGGGTTGTCGCCGCCACTTTTCTGACTTCTTTCTTTATGCAGATTCTCCGATAGCCGCGGATGCGGCACTTGATGTCGTCCCCCTCAGCTCGGCGCCCTTACTCGCTCTGGCTGCCGACAGGCCGTTCAAGATCGCCCGCACGGTCAGGATAGGCCTCAGCTCGGGGAAGGCGTCTGGGGCGGCGTTGGTGAAGGACCCCCCGCCTGGGAGTAAGGAGCTGCCGGCGAAGGCCACTCCTGCCGAGTCATCTGGGCCGGTGCGCGAGGTTCCTCCGGCGAGTACGGCGGCCGGTGTTGTTGCGAGCGGCGGGAAGATACCCCCGGTGAGCGCTCCATTGCCGCCGCCGCCGCCCGCGGTCGCCACTCCTGGCCAGAGGCCGAGCACCGGCTTGCCCCCTCCGCCGCCTCTGTCTGCCCTGCCGAAAGACCATCCGCGACCTCCTCCGCCTCCTGCGCCGAGGGCTCCGCATCACTCTGCGAGCTCATCTCAAGCTCCGCCGTTGGTGAAGAAGCCGGAGAGGCCGCGACCACCCTACTTTCCTCCGCGGGTTGGAGACCCTGACTACGTCGGCCAAGGGTCTGGAGGGCGCGGGCAGGGCAGGCCTGCCGATCTTCCGAGTAGCTCTTCGGGGAGGCGAGATACCTCCGGGCGACCTCCTTCGCCGCGCCGATCCCGATCTCCTCGCCGTGGTGAGCCTCCTACTACTGAATACCGCTCTGCTTTTTGCTCTGTCCTGACGATCCATCTTCCTGCTTTGTCAGATCGCCCGGCGACCTCTGGGGCGACTTTCCTTGACGCTATCGAGCTGTCTGGGAGCGAGTATCGTCAAGCCGCCATTCGTGCTCACATGGAGTTGGAGAGCAAGTTTGACCAGCTCGCTATCTGCGATTCTCACCGACGTATCTCGGCTCTAGAGGCGAGGATGGCCAAGGTCGAAGGGCTCCAGTCGACCTTGGAAAGCTATGAAGCTCGCTTTCACGTGGTCAAAGAGAACGACCGCCAGCTGCAACTGAACAACCACCGCCTGCAGCTGGTGCTTGACGAGCTGGCCGGCATCCGGGCGAGCATGGGGTCTGCTGGGCGCCTGGCGAGGATGGAGGAGCAGCTCAGGCTCGGCGATGATGCGACAGCGCTGGCGACGGAGCATTACCGGCGTGCGCGCGAGATCGGCTGGGCCGGGCGACATCCGCACCCTCCTGAGCGGCCGAGGGCTCCATAGTTTTTACTTTTTCGAATGTAACTCGCCTTGTGCGACTTGTACTTCTGGACACCTATTTCTAATTTGATTAATTCATGTGTGCGAATATTCCTGCCTCTATGTGCGCGCTGTTATTTTTTGACGTGCCGAGCTTTAGTTTACTTGATAATGTCGCAGGTTGATCTTCATCGCGCGAGCTCGCTAGATACTCGCTGAGACGGCTGACCCCCCCCCCCCTCTTGGGCTTGTCATATCTATAAATAGGAGGGGTAGGTGGGTCATAAAGCGTATTGTTGTAGCGACCTTCTTTCCTCCTGCCGAGTATCTGAACAATCAACTCGCCGCCCTTGTTGCTTTCGAATCTCGCCATCATGGTCGGTGACGATGCCAGCGCTCGCCGACAGGCCCACGCAATTAACTTCGCGGATGTGGCTTTTAAGAAGTCCATAACCACCGAGAAGGAACTGGCGACCCTCAAGGAACGCTTCCTGCCCGAAGGATACTCGGCAAGACTCCCCACTCGCAGCGAGCGCCTCAATACCCATATTGAGGGTTCGCTTGTAATGTCGCTGCGTCACTTCGACGCGGGCCTGCGGCTGCCCTTCTGGCCGGAGTTCTGCGAGATCTTGCGCTACTTCGGGATTGTCCCTGCGCAGATCAATCCTAATGGTGTGGCGATCATCATGGGATTCCTCTGCTTCCTTCGGGAAGAAAGGATCGCTTTCGACCTCTCCGTCTTCCGCCGCATCTTCGCCTTTGCGGCGACCTCGGAGGGGGTCATCTTTTTCAGCAGCCATGTCTGCACCCTGGTCGGGACCGCGAACAAGGTCCATCGCTGGAGCGAGCAGCTGATTGTCGTCCATGGCGACTTCGGCGGTGTTCTCGGCAGGCCGCATCAACCGGCCGATGTCGCCTTCCTTCCCCCCATCCTCGAAGGAGCTCGCGAGCAGCTCTTTGAATACTTTCGCGGTCGGCGTTTTGACGTCATCTTCTGGCGACTAAACGTCAACGTGCTCGAGCCAGTCCACCCTAACGAAAGTATGCCGAACTCGAAATGCGCCCTGGTTACTCGCTCCCTCTTTTGCCGCTGAAGCTAACTTTGTCGCGTTTTGCAGTCTCCAACGAGCTTCCGGAGAAGCCGCTTCCTTTGGCGAAGGAAGCCGCCGCCACGCAGTCGGATTCTCGCCCTCCTGCCGACGTTGGGGAGAAGAAGGCGGTTAAGGGAAAATCGCGGGTCAGCTCGCAAGGTCCCGCGAGGAAGAGGGCGAAGACCTCGTCGCCGCGATCCGTCGATTGCCGGTCGCCGACGGGCGCCCAGTCGCCCCATTTCCACCCCAACTACGGCCTCGGGCAGGGGGTGGTGGACGCCTTCGGTCGCCCGCTCGTGACCTGGTCGGCGGGGGAGAATTCGGTGTCGCTGAGCACCAACCTTCCGTCCTGGTCGACTGACTGGGAGGACAATGGGGAGGCGTTCGCCGTTCTCCACGCCATCTACGGTCGGGCCGACGCGGAGTCCGTCATGGAGCTGACCCCGACGGAGCTCGCCCATCAATCGGCCTGCGCTCTCGCTCGGTCTGCCGAGCTGGGCCATTATTCGGCGAGGAAGCTGTTGGAGACGACCGATGCCCTCAAGGTCGTCTCCAAGAAGGCCATCGACCTCGGCATGCAGTCAGTCCGCTGGAGGGACTTCGAGGTGAGCTGTCCCTGGGTGGGTTTTGTTCGATTTGTTTCGTTTGATAGATCCTGACGTCGATCATTTCGCAGGCTGCCGAGATAGAAGCGGCGAAGAAACTCTCCGAGTGCGAGGAGAAGCTCGCCGCCTCCCAGGCCGAGCTGGAGGCGGCCCAAACTCGCGCAGCGGTGATGGAGACGAGGCTGGTCGCTGCTGAAGGACGGCTGAGCTCCTCAACCCCGCTACCCGAGGACCCGGCGCGAGTGGTGAAGCAATCTCGCGTTCTCTGGGAGGAGAGATCCTCTGTTCGCCGCGAGATTGCGCGGGCGGCGGGGAACGTCATACTCGCGCGCCTTAGGCTCGGGGGTCAGCTCGTCGAGGGGGAGAAGCCACTCACTGTCGACGAGCTCATTCCCGAGCTGCTCGCCGAGGGGACTGTCCCGCCGTATAGCGCGTCGTCGCCGACCAACTCCAGTGATTCTGACAGCAGTGGAAGCGGCAGCGGCAGCGGGAGCAGCAGCGGCAGCGGAAGCAGCAGCGGCGAGAGCGCAGAGAGTGACGACTTTGCGGATATCGGCGATGTTGGTGATGATGAATATCGGCCTGATACTGGCGACGACGAGTCCTAGTTGCTCGCCGATATTCTTTTTGTAAACCAAACTTTTGACTTCATGATTTATACAAGGTTTTGGTTTTTGCCTTTCTAACTGGATGTTACTCGCTAGGCTTATAGGCTCGGAGAGGAACGCTCGCTAGGTCGCAGGGGGATGATCCCGACATCGACCATCCGCTTGTCGGGACCTACTCGCCCCCTGCACCCAGATACTCGTGAACCTGCTGAGATAACCGCGCGGGTGGCGTGTGGGACATACTCGCATGCCCCCCGGGGCTCGCTTACTCGCGTGGTTCCAGCTCGCTCCCCCGCATGGGATCAGCTCGCCTACTCGCACGAGATCAGTTCGCCTGCTCGCGCGAGGTCTGCTCACCTGCTCGCGCGAGACCTGCTCGCCTGCCCGCGTGTGACGAAAACTGAACCGGGCTTAGTCGTCGAACATAGCCTGCGGGCCCCTCATTCTCGTCATCGAGGAGATCGGCCGATTCCCGAGGAGAGGAGCTCGTGGAGATACCGGTCTTACGACGCTGCTCAACTCGAGGTCTTGGATTACAATCGAGGAGATCGGCCGATTCCCGAGGAGAGGAGCTCGTGGGGATACCGGTCTTACGACGCTGCTCAACTCGAGGTCTTGGATCACAATCGAGGAGATCGGCTGATTCCCGAGGAGAGGAGCTCGTGGGGATACCGGTCTTACGACGCTGCTCAACTCGAGGTCTTGAATTTCAATCGAGGAGATCGGCCGATTCCCGAGGAGAGGAGCTCGTGGGGATACCGGTCTTACGACGCTGCTCAACTCGAGGTCTTGAATTACAATCGAGGAGATCGGCCGATTCCCGAGGAGAGGAGCTCGTGGAGATACCGGTCTTACGACGCTGCTCAACTCGAAGTCTTGGATTACAATCGAGGAGATCAGCCGATTCCCGAGGAGAGGAGCTCGTGGAGATACCGGTCTTACGACGCTGCTCAACTCGAAGTCTTGGATTACAATCGAGGAGATCGGCCGATTCCCGAGGAGAGGAGCTCGTGGGGATACCGGTCTTACGACGCTGCTCAACTCGAGGTCTTGGATCACAATCGAGGAGATCGGCCGATTCCCGAGGAGAGGAGCTCGTGGGGATACCGGTCTTACGACGCTGCTCAACTCGAGGTCTTGGATTACAATCGAGGAGATCGGCCGATTCCCGAGGAGAGGAGCTCGTGGAGATACCGGTCTTACGACGCTGCTCAACTCGAGGTCTTGGATTACAATCGAGGAGATCGGCCGATTCCCGAGGAGAGGAGTTCGTGGGGATACCGGTCTTACGACGCTGCTCAACTCGAGGTCTTGGATCACAATCGAGGAGATCGGCCGATTCCCGATGGAGAGGAGCTCGTGGGGATACCGGTCTTACGACGCTGCTCAACTCGAGGTCTTGGATTACAATCGAGGAGATCGGCCGATTCCCGAGGAGAGGAGCTCGTGGGGATACCGGTCTTACGACGCTGCTCAACTCGAGGTCTTGGATCACAATCGAGGAGATCGGCCGATTCCCGAGGAGAGGAGCTCGTGGAGATACCGGTCTTACGACGCTGCTCAACTCGAGGTCTTGGATTACAATCGAGGAGATCGGCCGATTCCCGAGGAGAGGAGCTCGTGGAGATACCGGTCTTACGACGCTGCTCAACTCGAGGTCTTGGATTACAATCGAGGAGATCGGCCGATTCCCGAGGAGAGGAGCTCGTGGGGATACCGGTCTTACGACGCTGCTCAACTCGAGGTCTTGGATCACAATCGAGGAGATCGGCCGATTCCCGAGGAGAGGAGCTCGTGGGGATACCGGTCTTACGACGCTGCTCAACTCGAAGTCTTGGATCAAATCCTGCGTCCTTACATATTGGCGAGAAAGAAACTCCCCCCGAAGGGACGCTCTTGATCCTGCCGAATCGGGGGATCAGTGTCCAGACCTGTTCCTCAGAATTCCTCTAGTTTGGAAAAGAGGTGGAGACCTAGGCCGATATGCAAGGGGGGAGCTGATCTCGGCCAACAATGCAGAGGTTCGGTCTTACAAGAGCGCTTGAAATCCCGAAGCATCGTCCCATCGTCCGAACTAGGCTATTCAGTGAGAACGGGTTGGGGTCCCGCATCCCGATTTGACAGTGAAGGTCGCTTATAGGTACGATTAGGATGGGGGTGGTGTTCATCGAGGGGCCTTTTTGAACGCGCTCGGAATTCACACATCTCCCTTCGGGCTCGTCCACACCCTGTCCTTGGCAGGTTCTTCTTCCGGGTGTTTTACGAGGCCGGCCTCTCCTCAAGTCCGGGAGATCACGGTGCGGATCTGTTCCTCGCAGGTCCTCCAGACGGAAAAGAGATGCACTCGGGGAGACATAGGCCGACATGCAAGGGGGGAGCTGATCTCGGCCGACAATACAGAGGCTCGGTCTTACAAGAGCGCTTAAAATCCCGAAGCATCGTCCCATCATCCGTACTGGGCTACATATGAGGAACAAACCGACCGTTGCCTCTCGAGGTCGACTACGAGGCGGACCATGAAAACACTCAGAAACCTTGAGGTACATTTAACACAAAAAGGATGAAATCTCGCATTCTTTGCTCATTTAAGAGTTTTTACAGAAATTGATACATGAGTTACCGCTATGGGTAAAATCTTTTCAAATCATCCCCGCTCCAGGTTCCAGGCAGCTGCTCTCTCGCTTGGTCTTGTAGGTAATAGCCTCCTGTGGTCAAGGCTTCTTGGACGATGAAAGGTCCTTCCCAGTTGGGATGGAGCTTGCCTACGGTGGCTCCCCGCCCAGCTGCGTCCACCTTCTTCATGACCAAGTCCCCCGTGAGGAAATTCTTCAAGCGGACGTTTTTGTCGAAGTGTCTTGCCATGCGCCTCTTGGTTTCCTCCTGGCGCATGGAGGCTAAGTCCCGAAGCTCTTCCACATAATCCAGGGAGAGCCTCTGAGCCTCTTCATTCTCTAACCGCCATTCCTCTCTTCCGTCTTCGGCTGCGATGACCCTCGGACTGTGCACCTCAAATTCGACCGGGATGAGCGCCTCGGATCCGTGTGACAGCTTGAAGGGTGTTTCCCCTGTGGCTGAGTTCGGGGTGGTCCTGAGAGCCCAGAGGACGGAAGGGAGCTGCTCGGCCCAGTTTCCCTTGAGATTGGTGATCTTCTTCTTCAGCAAGTTGACGATGAGTTTGTTCGCGGCTTCTACTTGCCCGTTGCTACGAGGGTGATGTACCGAGGCGAACCGAAGGTCGGTTCCCAACTGTTTACAAAAGTCCCCCAGTTCCAGGCTGGCGAACTGCGGCCCATTGTCGGTGATGATGGCCAGAGGGATCCCGAACCTGCATGCGATCTCCCCCCAGATGAAGTTCTTGACGATTTGAGACGTGGTCCTGGCCAGAGCCTTAGCCTCGATCCACTTCGTGAAGTAGTCAACCATTACCAGGACAAACTTCCGTTGCCCGCTAGCTTGAGGGAACGGGCCGATCAAATCCATTCCCCAAATTGCGAAGGGCCACGGAGCGGTAATCGAGCGGAGTTGCTGAGCCGGCTGGAGCGCGAGGGGCGCGAAGAGTTGACATTGGGAGCATTTTCTGGAGTAGGCCTCTGCGTCCTTTCGGATGGTCGGCCAGAAGTAACCGTGCCTCAGAATCCTTTGCTTCAGGGTGCGGGTCCCGGAGTGACTGCCGCATTCTCCTGAGTGAATCTCCTCGAGGACCCGGGGAATCTCGAGTTCTGACAAGCATCGGGCCAGAGGGCCTGAAATGGTTTTGCGATAAAGCTCTCCGTCCTGTAGCAAGTAGTACGCGGCCTTATACCGGAACTTTCTTTGATCTTGCCCGTCAGATGGTAGTCGGCCTGTTGCCAGGAACGTGACGAACGGATCTCTCCATGAGGCCCGCTGATCGATCTCCATCAACTCGCCTTCTTCGATGGATGGTCGGAACAACTCGATGGCGGTTCCCCCAGCCCGAGGGCCGTATTTCGCAAGATTGTCTGCCTCGGAGTTGCGTTCTCGGGGCACGTGCTCGACGTGAAAGGATCGGAACCCCCCGATCAAGCCTTTGACCTTAACCAAATATTGCTGCAAGATGGGATCTCGGACTTCGAACTCTCCCCGAATCTGAGATGCCGCCACCATAGAATCGGTAAAAGCCCTGATATCTCTGATTGCCAGTTCCTTGGCGAGTCGCAAGCCAGCCACCATGGCTTCGTACTCTGCCTGATTGTTAGTGACCGGAAAATGGATCTTGACGGCTTGCACAATTCTGGTCCCCTGAGGACTAACCAGCACCACCCCGGCTCCCACGGAGTGTTTCCCTGACGCGCCATCTACGAACATCTTCCAGGGGACCGGCCGAGAGACATCCGTGTCTGCCTCGACCTCGGTCGAGAAGTCGGCCAGGAAATCCGCCACGGCTTGTGCTTTGATCGCGACCCTTGGGGGGTAGGAGATGTCGAACTCGCTCAGCTTCACAGCCCACTTGGCGAGCCTGCCGGAGTGCTCCACTCCGTCCAAGATACTCCTCAAGGGGTGGTCGGAGACTACCTTGATAGAGTGGGCTTGGAAATATGGACGGAGTCGCCTGGCCGAAACTACCAGGGCAAAGACTAACTTCTCCAGGATGGGGTACCGCGTTTCGGCTTGCCTTAGCACCCGGCTCACGTAGTAGATTGGAAGCTGCTTCTTCCCCTCCTCTCGGACCAACACCGAGCTGACTGCTTCAGCCCCTACCCCTAGGTAGAGCAAGAGGTCCTCGCCGCCCTGCGGACCCTGAAGGAGAGGAGCTCGAGTCAGCTGTTGTTTGAGCTTTACGAAGGCCTCCTCGCACTCCGGGGTCCACTCGAATTTCTGGTTCCCCCGAAGGGTTTTGAAGAAAGGGGAACACTTTTCTCCGGCCCTGGAGAGAAACCGGCTAAGACCTGCTAGCCTTCCAGTCAACCTTTGAACTTCCTTGGAATCCCTCGGGGACGCCATCTCCACGATGGCTTTCACCTTGTCGGGGTTAGGCTCCACCCCTAGGGGAGTAAGGAGGTGCCCTAGAAACTTCCCCCTTCCCGCGCCGAAGACACACTTGGCCGGGTTGAGCCGCATCTTGTACCTCCTCAGGGTGGCGAAGGTCTCTGTCAGATCCGCTACGTGCTCTGCGGCGCTCTTGCTCTTAACAAGCAGGTCATCCACGTAGACTTCCAGATTCCGCCCCTTTTGCTTTCTGAAGACGTGATCCATCATTCTTTGATATGTCGCGCCAGCGTTCTTGAGCCCGAAGGGCATCATCTTGTAGCTATAACACCCGTCGCTGGTGATGAAGGAAACGTCGCGACAATCGGGGGGATGCATCCGGATCTGATGGTATCCTGAAAAAGCATCAAGGAAACTCATCACAGGAAATCCGACGGCGGAATCAACCAGCGCGTCGATCTGAGGCAGGGGGTAACAATCCTTCGGGCAAGCTTTATTCAACAATGAAAAGTCGATACATAACCTCCAGCCCCCTCCGGACTTCTTCACCATTACAACATTGGAGACCCAGCCTGGATACTGGGTCTCCGAAACAAAACCTGCTTCCAGCAGCTTCCCTACTTCCTCCCGGATGGGTCCCGCTAGAGTGGCGGCGCTCTTCCTTTGCTTCTGACGGACGGGGGTCGTCACTGGATCCAGGTTGAGGCGATGACAGGCAACATCAGCATCAATCCCTGGCATCTCGGCGGCGCTCCATGCGAAGACGTCCGCGTTTTCCTGTAGGCAGGCAGCTATCTCCACCTTCCCTTCCGGGGGCAAGGCTCCTCCGATCTTCAGCATCTCCGGCTTTCCTCTCAGGGAGATCACCTCCACTTCCTCCAGCTCCTCGGCAGCTTGCAGGCCCTCTTCCTGCTCCATCATCCTTTCCAACCTTTCTGCGTCACTCATCCAACTGATGGTGCTGACCGCATTCAGGTAGCATTCCCTGGAGGCCCTGGGATCTCCCCTGATCCTGACTTGGACGTCGTCCCTGCAGTACTTCAGGCATTGATGGTATGACGAGGGGACGGCTTTGAAGTAGTTGATGAGGGGCCGCCCGAAGATGGCGTTGTAGCCGCTGGGTGCGTCGACGATGACGAAGCGACATCGGATCGAAGTTCCCCCGAGGGTGACCAGCAACTCAACTCCTCCTTCCACCTCTTTCTTCTCCCCGGAGAAGCCGAAGAGAGGTCCATCCGCTGCCTGAACCCGGGACGCTTCCACCTGAAGGCCGACGAAGGTTCTCTTGAAGATGACATTCACCGAACTCCCGTTATCCGCGAGGATTCGGTCGACGGTAAAGTCCTCGATTGCTTCTTGAATCACCAGGGCGTCATGGAAGGGGTTCTCGTTCCAGAGCATGTCTTCCTCCGAGAAGGTGATCTCGTTCAAGGGAGGGGGGGTCTGAGACGTCGAAGCGACGCTCCTTTTGTAGATTTGGTGGAGACTTCCCTTGCGGGAAGCTCCTAGCCCCGCCCCTCCGTTGATTACTCCGACGTGCCCGCCTCCCGGACCGGGAATGACATTCCCCCTTCCTCCTTGGTCGATCCTGTCTTCGTTCCTCCTTCTCTGCGGTGCCTGGTAGGCTACCTGCCCAACCTGGGCCTCCTGCTGCGGCTGCTCCCTCTCGGCCGCCGTTGCTTCCATCCTCCTCCTTGCTTCCCAGAACTCAGGGCAAGCCAAGGTTCCATGCCCCTCCACTCGATGGATATCGCAGTAGAGGGGAATCGCCGCTTCCTGCTGCCTTTCCTGCCTCCTCTCCTGCTGCCTCTCCTTCCGCCGGCGTTTAGCGGCTCGCTGCGTGATGGCCATGGTTTCCCTTCTTCCTCCTCCCTGCTCCCGAGGGTTGTAAGCCCTCCTTTCCTCCTGACGGATGGGCCGCCTCCACTGGGGGCGATCCCTTGGGTACTGGAATCTTCTCTCCTCGCTCCTCGCCTCTCGACCTCCGACGGGCCTCCTATCCTCCTGCCTTCGAGGCTTCTCCCGCCTCTCCTGCCTCTCCACCTTTCTGATCTCCCTTCCCCTTTCTCTCTTCTCCTCTTTCTCCTGCGGCCTCTCCTGCTTCCTGTCGTTGCGCCCCTCCGGCGCCCTCTCCTTCTCCAGCAGTCTTCCCTTATCTTGCCCAAGCGGTCGGTCTCCATCGAGCCGTGCCAGGAACTCCTTGTTCCTCTCCTCTCCCTGGATGAACACATTGGCTCTCTCCACCATCTCCTCGAACGATTTGGGCGGCCTGTGCCCCAATTCCATGTTGAACAGACCCTGCTTCAGCCCGAACTTGAGGGCTACCATCAAGGTGAACCCGTCTACCTCTTCCACCTCCAGCACCTCCTCCTGGAATCGATCGATGTACCGGCCCAAACTCTCGTGCTGCCCCTGCACGATCTTGAAGAGGGCGGTCGCCTCCTTCTTCCTCCGTTTGGACGTCGCAAACCTTGCTAAAAGGCCCCTTCGGAGATCTGAGAAGCAGTAGACTGACCCGGCTGGCAGCTGGTGGAACCAATCTCTCGCGCTACCCTTGAAGGTAATGGAGAAGAGCCGGCACTTGAGAGCATCGGACATGTTGCGAATGGAGACCACGTCCTCAAACCACTGAAGATGTCCCACCGGGTCGTCCTTGCCGGAGTAGTACGAGAGGACCGGCTCTCTGAAGTTGTCAGGGACGAGGGCTGCGAGGATCTCGTCGCAAAAGGGGCTCCTCCCTTCCTGACGGCGGCGAGTATCCTCTCCGCTCGAGCAGTCATACTCGCTCCATCGGCGAGTATCTCCATACCTCGTCGAGAGTTCTGGTTCTCGAAACCGGATTCCCTGACTACTCGCCGGGTGATGCCGCGGCGGGATCACCGGCTCTCCATTCGCCCAAGCGGGCTCCTTCCCTGCTCGCCGAGTTGGTATCTCCTCGCCAGGGGGTGTCCGGCGGCGGGGGGAAGTCGCCGTCACCTCAAGCGGATTGGACAACCCGACGAGTATTGCCTTCTCCACTCTTCTTGCGAACTCTTCAAATGCCGCCACCGTCACATACTCGCTACCTTGCCCCGGGACTCCAGCTCCCGCCGAGTTACCTCCCAACTCGCCCCGGTCTCCACCATCGGCCATCTTCCGACCACGACTTTCTTCTTCGGTCGCTATCCACGCTCACCGCACCAAGTGTTGAAGCCGAGAAATTCTCAACCTCAAAAATCGGACAAGGCAACCTGAAGTTACTGGTCGACCAGTCGGGAAGATGATCTCTGGTCAGGAAACAGGAACGAATTGCGCAAACAGGACCCCAGGTCGCTACGGCGGGAAGGTCCCACCACGTACCCAGTTGCTTAGGAGAAGCAACCCCTTCTCAACCAGATTGGCCGAGCTAGGTACGAAGGAGACGAGCTGAGCAATAACGAGTCAAGGGCAGTGGCTGGAACTCGCGAGGGCTCAGGCCGAGAATTGCTTGTGCCTCCTTCGTACCCCTGGGGTCCTATTTATAGGGAAAACCAAAGAGAGGGGGGGGGGTCTTACTTATACCCCCACCCTGGCGAGTTGGCGACTTCCCTGGGGAGCTCGGCAGGCAGAGGCGAGCATCTGGCCATAGTCGCCACCTGGCGAGTTGTCCTGGGGAACTCGCCAACTCGCCCGAACCTTCCGCGGCCCGGGGTGCTGGTCTGGATCCCCACCTTGTCTTGCTGACTTAGACTTTTGATGACCTGGCGGTGGTAGGGCCCTCCCTCGTCGAATATGGGTTGTACAATCGACGTTAGTCATTATCGCCCAATAATTATACTCTAAAATTTGAAAACTCTTGACAAATTTACCAAAGAGATATTTCCTTAAAATGATAAATGATTTTACTTCTAAGTAAGAATACAATAGTTTGGTTTCAATGAAGCTTAAAATCGATGCTTTAAGAAAAATCACTTTTGTTTCTTTATCGGTTCTTCTCCCAAGGATAGGTTGGTTATAGACTACTTATTGTAACCCGGATACCAGTTCAACGGAGTTCGAACTGGGAGAGAACATTTCAAGTTTCTTAGCCCGTCATCGGGTGCACAAGGCGGGTTTGTTCAAGCTTGGATTCAGCCCTTTCTGGTTGGTGGTTGGTTGCCTACACTCAGACCCGGTGAGCTGCGGCGAGTAGGTCCCGCCATTCACCCGGAAGCGCGTATCGCTTATTCTCCTCCCAAAGCCAAAGGCTGAGCTCGTCACCTTGGATGGTACGAAGCAAAATCTCTCCAAAAATTCAGAGCTCAGGGAGGCTGGGTCTATCTCTCCAAGGAGCTTTGAAGGTCTATTTATAGGCAAACCTCGAACCAGGGGTAAAGACATCTTTTTGGACTGCTAATAGCGGCATCCACCTTTTGGTTTTTGCTATCGACACCCTTAATTGGTCTGCAGTTAGCAGAATCCCATTATTTGTGATGGCTATGGGCAGACCAGGCTGGTCTGCGATCAGACAAAAGGGTGATCTACCAGTTTTCCTACCGGGGCGACCTCAAGAAGAAGGTGAGGCTCGAGGGGAGAGAGCTTGCCGGGTAGGGTTCGATTGGCCTGTACGCGCCTCAGCGTGATGACACACTTGCCCAAGACTCACTGGGTGAGCTGGCGCCTTGATAGCAAGTCCGTCTCACGGTCGCCCATTGTTGGCGAGATGCGGGGTCACCTCACTAGATTCGGCTTGCCTGACTTGATTTTCCTAGGCGGGCTTGTACTGCCTCCTTCGGGCATGGGTTAGACTGGGGTCGCTAAATTGGGGTTGTGCACAATCCTCATTTATTTACTGAGAACGTACAGCGAGCGGCGCCATATCAAGAACCTACCAAGGATCTGTCGGCACAACCCACATAGGTACCTTCTACTGAGAACCTAACAACCTCGTAAGGTATGAACAAGGTGAATTTTGTTAAGCCTCTACTTTCTAAATGCTCGCTCTGACCGTGATGAATTTCTATAACTTTAGTGCCTGTAAGGACCTCTAGAGAGTCGGGTTCTGAACCCACTCGCCAACCTACCCCACAAGTTCTTATTGGTGACATATTGAACACTGGGGTTACTCACTCGGTGTGCATCAACTTGACCATAGGAAGGGTCCGCTCAGTGACTCCTCCGCGGAATGACCCTATGGTGATTCTGCCTCCACTATCTACTCTATATGCAGGTCTCCGACCTTCCTCGTTAGTTGTCCCCAACACTTCACCGCATCCACCCTCACATAATGAGGGATATGGGTGGACTCACCTTCATGATAATCACGGTAAGTGTCTTGCCGACCAACTAACTGACGATTCTCGACGCTCTTGTACCTCGCTGAAAGTATCTAGCGTCTACCTAAATCACATAGAGGGGTGTGAAAAGGTGATATTTGCGTCTTTTTGCGGAATAAAAATTATCTTAAAAAACAAGCATACAAACACAGAGATTTATAGTGGTTCCCCGTATTGGGTACGTCCACTATCCCGCCTCGCCTATCTACCACGAAGGGATAGATTCGACTACTTACCTTTTTCAGATTATAACAATCTTACAACTTGGACTCACGCTCCTACACCTCGATCCACAATCGGATCTACACCTCGATCCACAAACCGGATTTACAAACTCGATCCACACACGGATCTACAATCTCGATCCACTAATAGATCTACACTCGGAAGAACAAACTTCCAACAAACTCGGAGACAAAGCTCCTATAAATGTTAAAACAATTTTACATGTACAATAAAAAATTTATACTTCCAGATCTGAAAACTTCAAGGGTCTTCCTTCTTGAATCTTGAAAAACTTGATGAAGAAGGTTGAGGAAGAAAACCGAGAAGACTGATATGAAAACTAGGATCCGACTCGATCAAATGGATGTTAAAGAATCTTGGAATCTTGGATCTGTCGAATCGTTTCTCTTTTCGAATCGCTGGATCAAGAGATTAGCGACAGAGATGAACGACGATGGAGACGCGCGGCTTCTCCCGAAATTAGAAAGAGCGATTTTGATTACTGTAATAATTCTTCTTGTGATTAGGGTTTGAATTTGATTGAAAAGAATATATATATAGAGCATCTTCAACGGTCATGAGTCATTAAGGAAAGATCCATTAATGAATCAATCATCATTAACTTAGAATAATTTGAAATCCCGTCAGAATATTTAGAAAGAAGAATTTGCAAGTCCATTTCTTGAGTCCATTTCTTGAGAAGATGTAGATTTCTCTGGAAATGACTAGCTGTTTCGAGAAATGACTTGGCTTCTCGAGAAAAGACCCGAAGAAAATTTTTTATGAAGTAGAATACTGATTTCTCAAGAAGGATATTATTTCTCGAGAAATGGCTTGCTTTCTCGAGAAATAATATGGCTTCTCGAGAAATTTACTTAGCGCAAATTCTGTCAAGTGAAAGATTGATTTCGCGGGAGGAATATGATTTCTCGAGAAAACAATTCTTTTCTCGAGAAATGACCAGGTCTTCTCGAGAAATTTACTTAACGATAATTCTGTAAACTGAAGTATTGATTTCTTGAGAAAGAATTGATTTCTCGAGAAAAAGACTTAGCTTCTCGAGAAATAATTTCGACTTCTCGAGAACTGCTTTGCATTTCTCAAGAACTAACTTGGCTTCTCGAGAAATCTTCAGGGCATTTCTCGAAAAAAGGACTTAGAGTATTTTCAGACAATTTTCCGAGAAGTCTTATGCTTTCTCGAGAACAGATATGCTTTCTCGAGAAATAGACTTAAACTTCTCAAGAAACAGTCTTTAATTTCTTGAGAAATGGACTTAGGAAATTTTGGAAAAAAAAATCTTCTTTTTTGAAACCAGCAACCCTTCCTTTCTTTCATTGCTCTAGTACTTGAAAATAAAGTGTATCCTAATAGAAATGTTACACATAAGTCAATATCACGGATCACATAATGAGGGATTACATTGCATGGTTATGTGTTTAGTGACTCATTGTAAATAGACATTAGTCTACACTTGGCAAAAATAACCTGCAACCAGTCAACTATAGAATAACATCAAATACAAACTTAATTCATCTTAATTCAAGGGTGACTTTACACAAATCTGGGTTATTGTGGATACAATATCCAACTATCTTCCCCTATTTGTAGAAGTCAGAACTCTCTACCATTAAGGTGAATTATATCAAGATAATTAAAGAAATACTAACAAGCAAAATGAGGTATGTAAAGACAGAAGAGAATTAATAAGATCATCAAAATTCAAAATTTTATATATGTATAAAATTTGTCTATTGATACATCCAGATCCACAAAATTCTATAACATTGATAATCTCAAATCATGGGTATTGTTGCAGTGCAGTCGCTCCTTCTTTTCTTGTTGTCTTTTCTGGTGGCTGTAAGGTTTGGGGTATTACTTTGGAGGTCGAGGAGGAGCATTTGGATTGTTTCTGCCATGTTCTCTATCATAGATCCTCCTCTTAGTCAAAGATTTTTCATATAACTCTCATTCCTTGTGACTGTAATGATCATCTTTCTTTTCATTAAAATCCACAACTAGTTTAAGAGTGTCAAAAATGAGAGACTTGGAGGTTGGACTCCACACTTCAGCAAATTCTTGTTCTTTTCTTTTGGCAGCACCTTAGCTGGGAATAGATCTGCTAGCTGTAGCACCCTCACCATATTTCCTTTTCTTCTGCACTGGAATCTCATGAGGTAGATCATGATGAAACTTTGGATGCTCAGAAGTCCATACTTGAGAATAACTTTCAGGAGGAATTTCATACAGTTCAGGTCTAGGAGAAAAAGTAGGTCTACACACAGTAGGGTCAAAGAGATTTGGATCTAGATGAGGAGGTGGAGCCTCATTTGGGTCAACCTTAAAATCTAGAAAGACCGTATTATGCATCCATACAGCAGCCTCAAAAGTATAAATATTTACACCTTTAATCTGTGTTTCCACACTTGTTTGATTTCTTTCAGTTGATCATCCCACTGACTTTTCATCTCACTGACTTTCTTCTCTAAATTTTCTTTTACTTTATTCTCCCCCTTTCTGACTTCTATAGTAAGGGTTTCTATAGCAGCTTTCTTGAACTTTTCAACTTCTACACAGGTCTTGAAGTTCTGTTCTTCAGTCTTCTTCAGCAATAAGATCCGATTGTTTGCCACTATAACTGTTTGCTCCATGACTTGACCAACACTAGTGATAGTGTGGTCTAGGGCCTTGCCACCAATGTTCAGTAGTCTTTTAAATTTATCTGTATTATGCTGAATTTCAACAAATTCTCTGCTCATTTCTTTTTCAAGAGCAGTTACTTTATCCATCACCTCTTTGAGAGACCTATCAAAGTACTCTCGTTGCTTAGTCAACATAGATTCAATTTTTCCCAAAAGGATATCTTCAAGAATAATTGGAGCTGGAGGAGATGGTGGAGGAAGAGCTTGAACTGTACATACTGGAATTTCTTCAATTACAACTGTACTTTTTCCTCTCTGGGAAGAAGTCATAATATCATCTTTCTCTCCAATAATGGTAGTATAGATAAATCCAAATTTCTAAATTGAGGTTCTATATGTTCTGGAAGAACTTCTTCCTCAGAGAGCAAATCAAAATTCTCCCCCTCAATATGTTCCTGGGGCTGAGAATTTTCTGGAGTTTCTGTAGGAGTCTCTTCATGAATTTCTTTAGGAATCTTTTCAGAAGTCTTTTCAGGAGACTTTTCAGGAGTGAAGAACAGGGGATCATCTGAGGTGAGATTTTCTACTAATCTTTCAATGTCAGCTGAGCCACCATCATGTGCTGAGGTGCTCTTTTGAAGGATGGTCAAAGCTTTACCACCTGAAGGGATAGATCTATTTAACTCTAGAGGGGGGGTGAATAAAATATTTTTTAAAAAAACTTAATTAGTTTTTATAGCGGAAGTAAAAAAATAGTGATAAATATATCTTAATAGAGTGCAAGAATAAAAAGCTAACACATCACACAACATACAACAATAAGAAAATAGCAAGCAACCAGACGACACAAGAAATTTATAGTGATTCCCCTAAACTTGGATACATCAACTCTTCTACCACCCTGGTAGGAATCCACTACAGGTTTTTGATCAGGTGCCCTATCACCAACAGGTTTTTTCTCAGGTGCCCTGTCACCACAAGATCTATTTGAAAGGAGATCTCACAACCCTTTAGGCTTTTGATCAGGTACTCAAAAATCAAGCTAAGTCTTCTGATAAGGAGACTAAAGAACCAGGTGATTAACTTTTGAAGGGAGTTAAAACCCTGTGTACAGTGGGGTGAAAGATATGATATTGTCTTCTCTTTCTCAAACAGCTGAGAAGACTTTAGTGGATTGCTTGATGTTGTCAAAGCTCCCTCTGGGATGATTATTGTTCAGGAATTTGCTGGAAGCTTTGAAGGGTGTAGGTCTTCTTTGATGATCTCCAGAAGCTTTTACACTGATTGTGTTTTGATGTCTCTTGAAAGCTTAGAGAAGAGTTGTGGATGATGAAGACTGTATGAGTATGCAGACTGAATATCCTTCTCTATCTGCCTTTGTCCCTTGGTCGATTCTACAACTTCTTGTGTTCAATATTTGTAAGAACTCTTTTATATTTCCTGCAGAAATTCTGTCTCTGAATTTGAATTCTACTCCTTGATTGACTGTTGAATTGGAACTTGGACAAGCGGCTAGAAGGCAAAAAATTGATTCTTTAACTGTCCCAGTTATTAAGCCGAATATTGACTCTATGAAATCCAGTAATTAATGATGCCAATGAACGACTATATTCATAAGAATATATGCATTTAATTACTCAGAGCAATATAAGCAATAATATATTATATAAACCTTGGTCAATCTGGAAATTAATTATAGAGAATAAAAATAATGAACTGACAGATTTCGTCGATCAGAGATCTAAGATCGTCGAACTCAATCCTCTCTTTTGTCGAGCTGAGCCCCAAGAACCTTGAACTGAGTTAATACTGTCCATTCTGGGCTCTAAGTTCGTCGATATGAGTTAGTTGTTCGTCGAACTCAACGACTGATAGGAGATCAGAGTTCGTCGAACTCAGTTAAATTTTCGTCGTTCTCAACTTCAGAGAAAAAACTTTGAGATCGTTGAACTGAGAATGAAGATCGTCAAACTCCATTCAGATTTCGTCAAACGACTTGGAAGATGGAGCCATTGATTGCAGAGAACGAGAAATTTCTGATTTGCCAAAGAAGAAGTGGTGGATTTTGTGAGAGAAACAACTGAACGCTCTGGCGGAACTGAAGAGTTTTTCTCGGGAGAGGCTATTCGAATTTGTTGATTTGGATTTCTATGGACTTATCTATTTATATAAAATTGAGAATTTCGAAGAAATAAGAGAAGCGTACCTGGAACATCGGTTCAAATTCTTCAAAAATATATCCTGTCGAATTAGGGAATTTCTCGAAAAAATGATACCACTCGAGAAATCCATAAGCCATTTTTCGAGAAATAGGAATAATGTTCCGAGAAGTCCAGAATCCTTTTCTCGAGAAATATAGAGGCTTTCGAGAAATCCAGAAAACTTTTCTCGAGAAATATAGAGGCTTTCGTGAAATCTAGAAAACCTTTCTCGAGAAATATAGAGGCTTTCGAGAAATCCAGAAAACTTTTCTCGAGAAATATACTTCTTCTCGAGAAATGAAAATCCTTTTTCCGAGAAATCAAACTTGTTTTCGAGAAATCCACACAAGTTTCCGAGAAATACAAGATCTTCTTTGAATTTGTCCTTGACTTCAGATATGATCGCTTCAGGATCCCATGTTGAGCATGTCAAGTTTTGTCTTGAAAAAGGAGAACTTGGCCTCGTCTAGCGACTTCAGATATAATCACTTATTGATCAATCATTTGATTATCATAATTGCATATACACTATGGTCACCTAACTTTAACCTTGACTGGATACAATCTCTTTACCAAGTTCAAACCATTCGTGCACGTATGGATTTATCATCTAAATGTCGACAACCACTTGTTCATCGCAATTAATTCCAATCATGTACAACAAAAATCAATCCAACCTCATCATTAATTTACCATGACTTCTCTGCCAGATTCAAAACTCGGCCCTACACTGACCCGAGAACAACATGTACATAAGACTTGACTGTACAACAACTTCGACTGGACATTCCTGACTCTACAGGACTCATATGAGAATGTGTAACAATCCATTGAAAAGGTATTTCCAAGGGCTACGACTTTTGTGTTTAGTCGAAAGCCAAGATCTGGCCGCATCGTGTCCGAAAACAGTCTCGAAGTTCACTGCGGGCAGAAAACAGATTTCTGCGCGCATCTTAAAGCGAAACAAACGGCATCGGTTCGTATTTCTCCTCTAACTGATATTCTCAAATCACATCCAGAAATCCTCCTCCCTTATTCACCCTTATAGGGTCACTTTATCTTCACGAAACCAGCCCCCATCTTCACATAGAAGGAAGGAGAGGTTGAAGACGTCTAATTCCTAGGACACAAGTCCCGGCATGACCTCTTCCTAGAAACCTTCTCATCACAAATCAAGACTCTTTTGAGTTGATATCTCTCCTAGGAATAACTAAAGATCTAGCACCAAGGGAGAGGGTAGGAAGCACACCTTGTTTCCGGCGGTTCCGACATTTCCGGCCATAGACCTCGTTACTCTTCGTTGCGGCATCCCCTCCTTTGTTGGCGGTGTTCTTCTAGCAAATCTGACCTGGCAGCTCTTTCTCCTCCAGCGGTTTTGGCACAGGTCACGACTAGGGTTTGGCAAAGAAACCTTCTCGGCAAAATTGGTACAGAGACGGCTAGGGTTTTCGGTTTACTCCTCTTTTATAATAAGAATTAGAGTTGAAACCGTCCACCACGTGTCGTCCTATTATTGGACCGCTTATATTGCTCAAATATATCATTTTGAAAGTACGCGGCCCATTTAAGTCGGTTTGACGCAATTACCAAAAACTCGGTTCAGCCTATTGATATGAAGCAGCAAACAGGGCCGAAAATTCGCCTAAGACAAAAAGCGTTGAGTCCAATCAATGCTCTTATCGCCTACAGCAGCCAGAAAATTCTAAGTCCAAAAGCATTGAGTGCGTTGAGTGCACTCAACGCACTCAACGCCTAAAGACGGCAGAACAACTTAAAGTTAAAAGCGTTTAGTGCGTTGAGTGCACTCAACGCACTCAACGCCTAAAGACGCCAGAACAACTTAAAGTTAAAAACGTTGAGTGCACTCAACGCCTAAAGACGGCAGAATAACTTAAAGTTAAAAGCGTTTAGTGGCGTCGAATGAACTCGACGCACTCGACGCCTTTCAGCTTAATGACATCGAGTGCACTCAACGCACTCGACGCCAGTTATCCGAGATATCTTCCAAGTCAAATGGCGTTGAGTTCACTCAACACACTCAACGCCGCGTTGAGTGGCGTTGAGTTTACTCAGCGCCATCTCTCCATGATAATTTCTAAGTCCTAATTCGTCGAGTGGCGTTGAGTCCACTCAACGCCAACTTTCCAGAATAATTTCTAAGTCCATATACTCGACGAATTCGTCCGATTTTCGACGAACAGTGTTGGTCTCAACTTCACAAACCATACTCGACGAATTCGTCGGATATCCGTGACGATATCCGACGAATTTTACTTGTCGAGTCTGGCCACCCCGACCCCGAGTCAACTCCCTTGACTCAAAAAAAACACGTGCGAGGAGTCTGTCGCAACCATTATCGAGGTGACTATATTATTGAACAATAAAAAACGACGTTGTCGATCAAATTCAACAATTGAAATTTGCTCGTCATCATCAAGAGCAAATTCTTCGTTATCGTCAGTCATTACAAACTATCTATAATCACAGCAAAAACATACTACCATTTTTAACAATCCAAAGAGCTAAACAACGTCATGAACATATAAAATAGTACAACATGCTATTCAAGAGCTAAAACATAGAAACTGCATGATAAAGTGCCATAAAATATAAAACCAAACATAAAACTTGCATATAGTTTCACACATATAAAGTGTCACAAAATATAGAACCTACATATAGTTCAGTAATAAAAATAGCAAACAACATATAAGAAAGTGCAACATGGTATTCAAGAGATGCTATGCATGTAGCGATTTTTCACCCACTCAAGACTTTTGTCACTTGCTATGCTCAGAAATGTATCCTTGTTGATCATGGTCATTAGAAAAACTGTAGCCCAATTGTAGAAATGTGAATCTTTATATATCTCTGGATATTTCTCAAGCTCCACTATGACTTCATTCAACAAATAATTTGGTCGTTTTGCAGGCATAAAGAAAGAACTTGGAACCCTTTGAGAAGACTCCACTAGTTGTTCAACATGTGATTCCATTACTTGTTTTTTACCATCATCTTTGTAGCTCCTTCCCTTGCGTGATCTCTTCTAACCTTGCGAATTCGTACTACTATTCGGGTACTTCGGCCCACTAGAACAGATATCATCAAAAGCAGGTGGTTGTGTATTTAAATTCTCTACAACATGTTCATCGCTAGACCCAATAAACATGGTCATGTTGATCAAATGCAGGCGGCATAGCTCCCGTAGACGGGATCATAAATTCTCACTATAGCAACAATCTGGCTAAACATCCAATCAAGTTTCTCAAGTTTGAAAACAATTCCCGCGAAACAAAATTTTTTGGCGACATACAATATCTTAAAAAAGGATATAAGTTAATTAAAAAAATTAAAAACAAAACAACATTAACATGAATTGTTTCTAATCTCTATTCTTTTTTTGCACCATTCATCGGAGGCCTCGATTATCTTTTTATTTGGATTCCACCCTAATGCAGTCTCCGCTCTTTTTAGATCACACCATAACTTCCAATCCCTCTTTAATTGGTCCAATTTATTTTTTAACTGTGCTCGATCATATGTTAATCCCGCGTGCACTTTGAAATTATCTATTACGTTTTTCCAACCCTCTTTGCTGAAGTGGGGGGTTGGTCGATTCCCCAAATCAATTTCTCGGATACATATATCACAAAAAAATATATGAACTTGAGCATTCTCCCATTAGGCTGAAACACCGATTGTTTTTGTTTACCCATCTATTAACACGTATCACAATCACAATTTAGCTTTTTTGAGCGGACCAAAAGAAATTCATACAAATAAATACATGAAACTATCGGTGTTGATACTTTGCTTGGATAAAACTTCTGTATGAAATACTTGGGGACCAATTTCTTAATAAACATAAATACAACAAGTTATCTTTATTCAGCAATCTAGATTTTTTTTTTGCTTGGATACAACTTTGCAAGAAAGTCTGAAAAAAGAAAATTTGGACAAGATCTGATAAACTTCTTGATGGGGGACCATCGGCCCATAACAAGGCGGGGCCCACTTTCGTTTATTCTCGCCGGAAGACTTGATCGGAAGGACGATCCGATCCCGCGGATGCGTCCGGATGCGCACCGCGAATCTTTTTGATATATAAACTTTGTTATTTTAATTTCATTTGCTTATGTTTGGCACGTGGATCCTTCGGCCAATCATAACCGTCGAATCCGGATCGCCCTAATGTTAGAATATTATAAATAGGAGTGTTGAGGCTTGTAGAGACTCATTGCTGGTTTTGGAGAAGAGATTCCCGGACCTCCGCGATCACGCCACGGTGCCGACGCCGTGGAGCCCTAGGTGTTGACTCCTAGTGGTGGAACTTCATCCCCAAGATACTACCCATCCATAACCTTCTTTTCCCCCCTCCGAAACCCTCATCCGCAACCCCTATAGCCCCCAAATCCCAACCCTACCGCTGTCCAGAAATACTGAAATTACTGTTCACCCGCAATGTTCACTCGCCGGAACTGTTCGTACGCACTGTTCATCCACTGACACTGTTCATCCGCACTGTTCATCCGCCGTTACTGTTCACCCGCCCCCTTACTTCTTCTCCCCTTCGTGGATCCACTTCCAACCGCTCCGAAAACCCTAGATCTACTTTGATCTAGCGCTACCCTTCACCGATCTACCCTCCACTTACATATTTCCCCTCCGTAACCCGAATCCGTCATAATATTACCGGATCTACCCGTTTCCAACCCTCCGCGCCCATCTTCCACCGTGGACAACCACCGTTTCGATTCACCAACCCGGATCTATTCCCGAAACCGCCGGATCTCTCCCGCCTCAGACATCCCTTATGTTTGTGAGTTGTTTGTTGTATGGATTTCTAGTTCTCAGTTTTTGAATATTGTTTGAGATATTTTGTGCTTGCGTAAAATATTTGTTGTAGAATTTTGCCCGTGAAAATATTAATTGCAGGAAGGAGCTATTCGCAGCACGCTTAATTTGGCCCTCCGCTTGGAGGAAAGCCTTGCTTAATTGCCCTAAAAGAATTGTTGTTATCTAATTTAATTATGCATGGTTGTGAATCATCATTTGAAGTAATTGCCTAACGGGTTTTTGTGCATCTCATCATAGCATTCACGTTTCCACTCACTCGAGTCAACCTAGGTTGCATAATACATAGCCTACCCTACATCACTTCTGTATGCAAAAAAGTTGCAGGTCTGCAAGGAGGCATTATTTTGCTTTGGACATTCTCACCATTGAACTCTTGATTAAGGAAGAGATAAGAAAACATGGCCTATTTCTTGATTAAAATAAAAGAACAAAATCTGGACTTTGATGAGCAAAAAAAAAAACACACATCAGAATGAATAGAGAACTCGGGAGAGGTTGCCTGCAACGAAGAAGATGACTCTGTTTGCGTCGGAGATGTTCGCGAGAGGGAGAAGGAATCGGTGAATGCGGCAGGGCACGCGAACTTTGGGGAAATCGGAGTAGAATATTGGTAAAAAAAACTTGTATGATCCATAACCGAAATCAAGAGCAGATGTATGATCCATAAGGGACCGTTTGTTTGCCCGGAATTGGGCTCCTGGAATTGGAATTGAAGGTCTAATTTCAGTTCTGTCGTTCGTTTACTCATTTCGACGTTGGAATTTGAATTTTAATGAATTCCGTGAAATTTATTTTGAACTAGAGACAATTCTTTACAATCTATATAAGAATTGTACAATTCCGGCGTAGACATATTTTTAAGCTAAGAGCGTGATTTTTGCCCAGGAGCGCATGTTGTCGCACGAACGCGTTTTTCGCGGAGGTGCGCATTTTTCATCAGGGCGGCGTATTTCGCCCTGACGGGCGTTTTTTTCACTCCGACGCGATTTTTTCACTTGAGCGCAATTTTTTTCGTCCGGGCGAGAATTCCCCCCCCCCCCCCCCCCCCCCCCCGCCGCGAATTTTTTTCACCCGGGTGCAAATTTTTCGCACGGGCGCGAATTTTTCGTCTGACCGTGTTTTTTTTCACCCGGTCGCGTTTTTTTCACCTAGGCGCAAATTTTTCGCCTGACCGCGCTTTTTTCGCCCGGGAGCGATTTTTTCGCACGGACGTGAATTTTTCACTTGGGCGGTCTTTTTTCGGCGGGGCGCGATTTATTTGCCCGGATGCGAATTTTCGCCCGGATCCGAATTTTTTCGCCGAAGCGCGATTTTTTCGCCCGAGCGCGATTTTTCTCCGGGGAAGGATTCTTTTGTCCGGGCGCCATTTTTTCGCCAGGCCGCGAAATTTTTTACCACACCACATATTTTTTTTCGCTCAGGCCCATTTTTTTTGCCTGGGTGAGATTTCTTCGCCCGGGCTTGATTTTTCCCCCCGGGTGCGATTTTTCCCCCTGGACGAAAAAATCACGCTTGGGCGAGAAAAACTGGCTCGGGCGACAAAATCGCGCCCGGGCGAAAAAATCGCGGTCATGTGAAAAAATCGCGCAAGTGAGAAAAATAACAGCCGGGCGAAAAAAATCACACCCGGGCGAAAAAAAATCACACCCGGACGAAAAAACTCGCGCTCGAGCAAATATATCGCTCCCGTGGGAAAAAGTCGCGGCTATGACGCACATTTGTTTTTAGTAAATTTTTCGAATTATTTTTCAATTCTTATATTGAATTTTATTTAACAAACAAACAAAATAATTGATCAATTACACAATATTCAACTATATTCTTTATTAGGCGAACACTGGAATTGAAATTGGTTACCAATATTTAATTCCACAATATTCACCAATATTCAATTCCAATATCGAATTCCAATTCCGTGGAAACGAACGGACCCTTACGGAAATCGGGAGATGTTACCTGCTAGGACGCCTCCTGAATGCGAGCGATCAAAAGAGTAGACTCCAAATTTTAATCGCGCAAAAGCAGAAGTGGGAAAAAACTACGGTGCACGTGGGGGAGAAGACGGGCTGTTAGGGCAAAACACGAAAAGCTATTTTTAATGAGAAGCCACATGAGGAAAAACTGTTGTGGAAATTTGTTTGACTCCGATTAATGAGAAGTTGCGGTGTGCAACTCTCAATAATCCGCGCCAAACAACCCCTTAGTCTTCCGTAAGGGTGTAATTTGTTGTAGTGGTGGGAGACAGTTGTGACGCATGCCATGCATAATAAAAGTGCAGATCAGTTGGTGGTGAGAGCACTGATGAGAGCCTCTTATCTAGGAGGTTGAGGGATCGAGCAACCAACAACATGTTGGTGATTCCATGACGGGGAGCAGGTTGGGGTATACGGGCCGCGATCCTGATGAAAATTGTCCGGTGGTGATGCCGGGTGAGGCTCTGGTGATGGTGCAAGGGTGATTGGCAGATGTGATGCTTCTTTGGGACCTTTTTATTCACCAGGAAACATTATTAAATGATGTGTTGGGATTTGAAACATTTAAATTAGTTACATGCACATTACTTTTGTTACTTGAGCGATTAGATTTGTTATTAAAGAATGCGTCTATTAAGGAGTATTATTATGAACACATCAATATTTTGAATATGAGAATACCTAAAAATAAAATAAGACCTAAAATAATACGGACCAATTTTTTCTGTTCGTATTTCCTATTACGAGCACGCCAATTTCCCCCATTTTTCTCTGCCATCAAGCCCTAACCTCCGAATCGTTCTCCGGCCGCCCTTTACGAGAACTCGCCCGGCGCTGTCTTCCACCCAGCCCGATGCCGCCGACCACCGATCTCTCGCCTGGAGTCGTCTTCCTCCAAGCCCGACAGCTCCTTAGCCTGGAACAGGGGTTTCGCCTGCAGTCGTCTTCTTCCAAGCCCGACGCTACCTACGCCTGAAACAGCTGTTTCGCTTGATGTTTTCTTCCTCCCAGCATCTGTTCCGGCCAGCATCTCTTCCGAATCAGTTATATCTGACTGCCTAGATCCGTGGTTCCTTTTCCCACTTCCATAAACCCTAGATCCGTGGGTTCTCTTCATCCCGGGAACTTCTAAGCAAGCATTGGAAAAACCCAGCGTCTATATTTTTACTCTTGCGTGATTTGTCTTATCTAAGCGAGCATTTGAAAAATTCCGCCATGGGCAAAGGAGTAAATCCGGATTTGTTCGTCAACGATGGCTCCTTCCTGGAAAAGTTCAAGCAGCTTCAGCAGACTGGCGCTGAGAAGGAGGTCGCCGAAGAGTCCAAATCTGGCACCACCCCTGGCTCCATCCAGTCAATAAAACCTATTGTTATTGCCAACAAGAGGCCGTTGGAAATCAAATCTAGTGATATGAAGAAGCCTAGTTCTTCTGGATCCGGTGGAAAATTTGCTTTCAGCTTGAAGCAGAAGTCTAAGATTGTGTCTGCGCCTGTTAAATTGGTTGAAGATGAAGAGGACCAAGGGGAGCCTGAGTCTGGGATCACTGAGTCTGGAAAGAGGCGGAAGCTGGGTCAGTTGGATGCTTCCAGGTCCGAATCAGAGAAGGGGGATGGTAATAATTTCTTGTTCTCCTACCTTGAGAAATACAGTTATTCTCTTAGGCCATTGTATGTTTCCTCATTCCCTTTTAATCACAAGTGTTGATTACCCTTTTAAGTTGAGACTGAGACCCCATCCACGCTGTGTTTGTTTAGCGAGAGAATTGGTATGAAATTGTAAATAATCAGCAATCTTTTCGAAATCCTATTGAACTTTTAGATATTACTATTGCGTTAGTATGGATACAAAGTAGCTTGCAAATACTAGGGCTTTGAAAGTGTTGTCTCATGAATGCAGCTTATATCTTATGTGTCCATCAACCTTGGTGGAAGATGTTGATTGAAAGATTTGGAAAATGTGGCAAGCCTGCTACGACAGTAATTTGCATTGCCATGCTCATACTTTTGGTATTAATCGATTCTTTAAGTGACATGCAGCACCAGTTCCTCCTAGCGACCCTACAGTGAAGAATGCTGCGGATAAATTAGCTAAGTTTGTTGCCAAAAATGGACGACACTTCGAAGATGTTACACGTCAAAAGAATCCTGGAGATACCCCCTTTAAGTATGAATTTTTCTTATTTGCATCTTTGATGTAAATTTATGCATTTGATCATCCCTTTTACTTTGACTATTTCTTTGACCACAAATATTTTAGGTAACATTTGGCCTCCAAGGTCCTTGAGTTACTTCTTAAAATATTAGTACTTATCTTGCTACTAATATTTATACTGCACATGCACAATTTATTGTAAAAGTGGTTGTGCAGATTTCTATCTTGTGCCAATTTAACCCGGCTCAAGTCGGACTTAATTCTATTTTAGCATAGATCATGAAGGGATCATTTTAAGCCATTCTTGTCTTGTCGAGTTCACATGTGTGCTTGATACCCCCATTATGCATGCATACTCAAGATAATGCCTTCATTCTTGGAATTTGAATACATCTATGCATATCTATGTGATTGGAGATGAGCCTTATATGAACCCATTCCTCAACCTTAACCTGATTTCAGCCACTAGTAAAATTGGCACACGCATATTTAAGCATGTTTCTGTATGATCCTTGCTTGTTTCAGTAACATTTATTATTTTTTCTATAGGTTTCTATTTGATACAAGTTGTTCAAACTATAAATACTATGAGTATCAGCTTCTTGAAGAGGCAAAGGACCAAAATAAAGCTAATGATTCTCAAACTTCACATCATGGTTTGGCAATACCCTTTTTTTCATTTTATTATTTTTTTTGCATTCTGTTTCCTAAATAATTGCAAGATAACATATTTGACCCCTTTATTCGCGGTGTGCTCTTCTTATTACCAGAATGCAGTGACACTACAAGTTGTAAAACACCTAACACTTCTCAGAGGACTCCCATACTGAAAAATTCTAATTTTCAGACTCCAGCATCAGCTTTATATGGTGTCGACGAGGACATCGGAAAATCCTCCATACATGGTATTTCTAAATTTGTGTGTTATTTACTGCATTGAGTGTTGCTTTGTTTCTTTTTCTTATTTTCATAGTGGGTGTAGTGTAAATTGCCTGTCTCCCATGGTTTAAAACTAAATTAAAAGTATCTGTCTTCCTTATCTTTATTATAAGATCAAGGGAAGTAAATGTCTAGTTTCGTTGTATGGGCTATTTAAAGTTTGGCAGTCCAATAAAAGGAAGTGATAAAACTATCTTTAATGTAGATATCATAACAAACTAAGTATTTAATTTTCATTAACCATTTGATATTTTGTCTAGCCGCCAGGCTTGCAATAACTAAAATATTTTTAAAGCAATCTTAGTGGTATGCATATCTATTTAGAATCTCACTCCCAATCATGAATGTGAACACTATAAAGGGCTAAATCTAAATAAAATCTAGCTGAGAAATGTCTAATCATCTTGCAACCAATTTCATAAAAAGACATCATAGACATTTATTGAAATGAAATTAGTGCATGTAGTTCATCAATTACCTAATTTACACATGAATAAGAACACAATCCACAAATCTGATCCAATAAATAAAATCTACACTACATAGGCTACTTATTATATTAGTTATGACCATTAGAGAAGGTGATCATTAAAGAAACATGAAGGAAATGTTATTGCACCTCATAACCAATTTAAGTTAAAGGATTTATAATTAGGTGAATAACAAGTTTAGGTATGTTATAGTTAATTTTAGTGCGCATGATGATACTAGTTATCAACCATCACAGGAGATATTCTTCGACTGTGTTGCCATGTTGGAGCTGCCTTCTTAGTATTTTCAAGGTTGCAGATGTCGGTGTCGGGTTCATGTCGGTTTGAGTTTGAAATGTCGTATGTCGAATTGTGGGGGGATATATTGAGAATATTTTACAATGTCCAATTTTAATATTTAAATTAATTAATTAATATATAAAAGTATTTTATATGTAAATACGTGCAGTTACATGCATAATGTATTTTTATAAATTACACAATAAACATATTTACACATAATGTATGTTTATAAATAATAAACATATACACACACAATGTATGTTTATAAATAATAAACATATATACACATAATATATGTTTATAAATAATAAACATATATACACATAATGTATGTTTATAAATTACGCAAAAAGAAGTGTTGACGACAATAAACGACATAAAGAGCACCAAATGAGAGTGAGACGAGAAAGAAGTCAAATCTTGGCTCAGAGAGATGCATGAAATGTAGTACAAAACAAAATAGCACCGCTCAGAAACTTAAAAGAAATGAAAAATTTATATTTTTAGTACTCGTCATATATCGTTCGCGAGATATCGCCCGATATTTCGGAGCCTGAAGACCAATATAACAACACTCAAGCCTTTATCCCACTAAGCCCGAAGACCGATATATCAGAGATATTTTCAAAAATGATATTTTTACTTAAAATGTCGATGTCAGGACGTTTTTTGCTCAAAACATTTATGTCGGCTGATGTCTACAATACTGAGTATTCTAGAGAAAAATTGTAGCCCAAAGGCTTGTCAATCCATAATTATTAATCCATTATTGTGATGCATTGCTCCAACGAGTGTGGAATTCGCAATGGTTAGTCCACATGTGCATGGTTATAACAATACGATTGAATCAAAATGATCATAGTGTTCGAAATATGATGGATGTTGTTACTCGCCTACCAAGAGGGGTGAAGCCTCAGTGGGTCCTCAAATACAGATGAAAACTCTTCCGGTAGGTTCCAAATATGTTGGTAGTTTTGCCAAGTGCTATTGTAGGACATTCACCACAATTTTCTAAATGAATGTGGAGAAATCTAGGTCTGTTGTGTGACAAAGAGAGGAGTATAATACTTCTGTAGAACCAACAAAAGTGCTCATTCTCCAAGCCGTGGAGAAATCTAGGTCATATTGGCTTGTACATCGCTCAATGTGACATCCAAATTGCTTAGGTTGAAAATGTAGAAACCCTTGGTGAAATATAAAGACCCCATTGTGGCAGACACATATAAGCAATGACCTTTTCTCCATGTCTGACGGACATCTCTCATGCGGATCGGGAGGTCAGAGTCAAACAACAGCGAAAGTTGCAAAGATGAAGACAACTCTCGAGAAATGAAGTTGTGGATAGCTCTATTGGTAATCATCATTGTTGTTTCGCCAAATAGTCTCCATTGAAACTTTAGAGTTTAGAGTATAGAGGTTTATTTTTTTTCTATCCCCCCCCCAAACTAAAGAGTTGGTCACCAAATGATCCCAAGGAGTTCTAACCTAATAAAAAGTGCAAGCTAAGGCCCAAAGTATCTGGAAGAGGAATTTCCCAAAAAATGGACCAAAAGAATCGCCAATAGCTAAAGACATGGAAGGCAAAAACATGCATGCATGCATACAAACAGTCAAACAGATGTACAAAACAAAACTTGGCACCGTAATTCGGTCCAAAGAGAGGAAAATGGATCACTCCAAGGGGGAGAGGAGGATAGAAATTTTCATATAAAGTTTTGCACGATGGGATCATTTGGAGAGGCCTATGTACCCCGTCCATAAAGATGGAAAGGGATCAAACCATACGCAGTTCTACAAAAGCAAGACAAGTGACCCCCAAAAACTAAAAATAAAAAATTTGAAAAAAACTCCTTAATCAGTTGAATAAATCAAATCACGATTAAGGAGGGCCCAAATGAGTGAAACCACCCATTGGGGGCAAGTGGCATTTCATCACAAAAGATGGATGCAAGTGAGGGTGGGATCTCCCAGGCGTTTATGAAGACAGTCAAAATGAAGGGTGATTTTATGTTGGAATTTCATTAATAATAGTTTTTTTGTGTAGCCAAATTGGATTTGTATAATTGTATCCCAAAAGTTTCTGTAATGTGAGTGCTTGATTTTTAAAATTGTGTTGTAGTCTGATTCAAAGACAAAATGCATTAGGATGTAATTTTAACAGAAGTCCCGCGCAATTGTGTCTACTGCAAGAGTCTCGAATTATGATCCCTCCGCCAAAGGAGGGGGGAGTGTTGCTTCTTATGCACACAATATTAATTTTTAGAGAGTTTCTGTCCGAGCCGATCTGACATCACGTAGATCTTTGACGGAGACAAATGTTTACAACACAGAGATTAAAAGCTTGGCCAATATGTGACTCAATAGGGGAAGCTTTTAATAGGTTTGTGTTATATAAAGTGAAGATGAGGTCATTGACTTGCTTTTGGATTTTGAATTTTTCAATGTGGATATTGCGATACTTTGAATCATTTCAAGCACACCATATGAACCATAATACTGTGTCTGGGATAATTAAACGAATATTTTCATTTGTAATGTTACTCTTTGAGTTAATTCAACTCCTTAATAGGGTTTCTAGATTGTAATAATTGATATTCTAAAAATTATTGCGCAATGTTCACATTGAGTTTTAGCACTTCGTCTTTTATTGAAAATATGTGAGAGATTCTCCTGTTCATGGCAACATTGACATTTAAATGCAAGGTGGAAATTTCTAATTTGCATTATGTCATCCGTTGAAATGCAATTTGAGAGTAATCTTCATATAATTAGTGACATCTTTGTTAGGTTACTCATATGTCGAAACCAAGTGGATGTTTGTTTGGCTTGTATAAATCTAGTAATTTCCCAAACCATTTTGAAATTAACTGAAGCACTTTGAGTGTTCCTAAAGATAATATCATCTTGCTCCGAGTTATTGATAGGGATTTGGCAAAATTTATCTAGCACATGATTATCAAATATCGAAGCTAATTTTCTGCGGTCCCAATTGCGACCATGCTAGAAACTTATAATGGGGGAGTCCGAGTATGATATGTGGGGTAGGAGGGGTGAAAGAGGTTTGTCTAATAACCAATTGTCGAATAGAAAGCGTTTCCTATGCCGAGTTCCCAGCTGATAAAAGGTTCCACAATTTCTCTTATTTCTTGCAATTTTCTTCCAAGTGGAAGATTATGTATTTTTGTATATGCCCTTGGTGGGGTGAATAAATTTCGTGTATTTGTGATGATTGAATATGGCCGACCCCACTATAGTGGGATAAAGGCTTGAGTGTTGTTGTTGTGATGATTGAATATGGCTCAAAGGCTGGAGTTTGAACAAAATTTCGACCATAATTTGATGTACTGTTTGTTAGATCGTCAATATTCCAAAATCAAGGACGCCTTCATTAGCAGGAAAGCAAAGCTTGGGCTATGAGGCCCGATGAATCTTGCGGGGGTTATCATATGTGCACCAAAGGAATTTATTTGATAATCGTATGTTAGATAAAGTTGGTCAAATCCCTATTTATGAGTTTCTCCTTTCACGTGCCAAGTAAAGGGGGGTTGGACAAACACAACCTAAATATCCAATGAAGCATCGAGCCTTCGATGAAAATCATGAGCAGGGAACATTAAATGTTTCCATAGTATTTTGAATGTCAAATCACTGCTCTATGTGTGTTATCGATCTCAAGAGGTTGACTCGCAGTTACTTTGATCGTAATAGGGATGCTCATTCAACGATAATACTTATGTGGCATCAGAGGAGCTCGACCAACTCGCTTCTTGCTTGCATCAAGTGTATATGATGCAGGACGGTCCTATTGAAGGATGATGAGTGATTCCTAAATGCTAGATAAATCACAATGATGAAGCTTTATGAAGGAATATAAGTGAAGTTTTATAAATGCGAAGGTGCACAATTAAATTGCACAAGCAAACAAGAGCATACAAAGCCACAAAAATTTGGAGACACTGATTATAAACAAGTATAAATAGAGCAGTGAAAGACACTAATTTCAACACAAAAATAAAATGACAATCCACTTGGAACTCACACAAATATAAGGAAGGATGCTTGGTGGACTTTCTCGGGGTTGGGACTGAAGTAGACGCTGAATTCTAGACTCCCAATGGTGTTGAAGACTTTTGGATTGCACGAACTGCTATTGGCTGGCTGGAGGTGATCATCAGAGGTGGTTTCCGACGATCACCAAAAAACTGTAATCGAAGGTGTTTTGAGGGGAGGAGGTGGAGGCTTAATGGAGGTGGCCAGAGGAGGTGAAGGCTTAATGGAGGTGGCCAGAGGAGGTTTCCGATGATCGTTGGAAAACTACAATTGGAGAGAAACATGAGGGATTTGTGGTGGCTTGATGGTGGTGGCCATAACAGAAAATTGGTGGAAATTGAGAGGAAGAGGGCCGACCGGCTCCTTTGGTGGAGGGGATGGCATTGGCCGGCCAAAGAGGGAGGTTGAGGGGGTGGCTTGTCTAGGGGTAGGGGCTTATGGTTTTGAAGGGTGGTGAGGAAATAGATGGAAGGATGATATGGAGGATGAGCAAAAGGAGATGGATGACTAGATGGGGAGGGGAGGGATACTACCAAGCTTCGCACTTGGATTCCAACTTCACACTTGAATTCCAGCTTTAGCAACGGGTGATCACAAGGAGGATTTTCTTCTTCACCCAAAATTTCAGTACCCTCTAAATGAAGCATCTATCCCTACTTATAGACTAAGGGGCCATTATGGATAGTCCTGATTCTCCGATCATGACGACTCTCAAATACAACAAAATAAAAGTAAAAAATTACGCAAAAATAACTAAATTTACAGATCATCGATCCACGCAAAATAGACTGCTATGATTGTTGTGTAGGAATATGAGAGACGTGATCCCCATCAGTATGATAGTCTTCATTCATTAGATATGAATGCTTATAAGTTGTGGATAAATGGAGATTAGGAACATCATCCAGAACACGTGCATTTAAATCTGCTTACGGTTGCCTCATTGTTTTATATATATATATATATATATATATATATATTCACTTTTTAGGGTTGTATTTTGATGATTAAGTGCAATGGTCATACAATTCAGGTCGTTCATCGCACTTAATCTAAGTTTAGGGTGCTGTAAATATAAATGAAGATGTAAGATTAAGGGATCAAGGATTTTGAAGAGAAAGAAATCAATTCTGACTCGAAGGAGCTGAATTTAGTGTTGAAGCCTTATTTGTCGCCCCCTTTGCTAGATATTTATGTTTAGGAGCTTATCGTCTTATTTTGTTCCAACCATCGCTTCCTCCTACCGCCAGAAATCTCTATGCCACACTTCTTTCAGTGGTCTTCTTTTAGTCGCATGCTACTGCTTACCTTTGACTCCTAAGCACCCATTTCTTCTTCCTTGCATCCAACATCCCAACCTTAGCTAAACCCCGTCTACCCCCATCAGTGGCATGCACAAAAATTCTATTTTGTGCGGGGGGTACAAAATTATTCAAAAATAAATAAATCAACAAAAAGCAAAGATATGTCTATTTTATATTAATATCACATAATTTGCTACAATAGTTGATCGGTTTGGGGAAAATGACATCATTTACAATACTCTTCTATGACGTTTCATCTTATAAGGAAAAATTCATGATAACCTCATTTTTGTTGGTAAAGTTTTTTAATATGGGTCATCAAATAAGCATTTGTTTATCCATTCTCTCTAATTATGTAACAAAGTTTGGATAAGATGAATTGAATACAACTCACACCTATAGTGAAATCACATGAAAAAGGGCGTTTATATTGGCAGTCCATGTATCGATATTTGCAGCCCTGAAAAAGTCAAAATTATCCCCCTCTAATAGCAGCCCCGTGCTTTGTGCTTCCACCTTCTCTGTTTGTCGCAAAACCTAGGCTAGCTAAACTTTCCATGCGAACCTTTCTACCCCCAAAAAATAAAACAAACCTTTCTGTCCCACGATGGAGGCCGCGATCATGTGTTCCACGCCGGAATTTGCTAGCCGCCTCCGCCGGAATACTGATCATGGCGGTGTGATCAAGGAAGTCCTTGAGCACCACCGCCGCCTCTAAAACTGTTCTCAAATAATCGTAACAGAGGAAACCAAAAGTAGATCTCTGTCGCCTTCCAGGAACTGGCGACATGATCGGGGACTCCCCCTCCCACTACGACAACCGCACCCGCATCGACGGCGATGGGATCTCCATCTACAACCATTCTCGTAGGCAAGATTGTTGTAGGAGGAAAAATCGAGAATGGCGAGGCTGAAAAGCTCGGAGATTTTTTCTGAAAAGTCGCCTGCGAGATGGAAGCTCATGTTGATGTTGTTCATTGATGACGAAAAGCGGTTGTTCCATTGCCAACATACAGTTCTCCAGTTTGCAGGATTCAACATGTGAAGTTACTTCAGGTATCTCCGAACCCTTCTAGACTGTCGGTGATGTTAATATGCTCTCTAAGTGGGATGTGACTGTGAATCTGGGTGGGGATCTGTTCCAATGCCAACCGATACCTTCAATCCAGAAATGTGCACATCAGGTGTTTGTGATAATGCCAATGTCGACACCTCTCTATAGTGATGAAGAATCACAATTATTTCGGCCATAAGAGGAACTGCAGGCTGAAAAAGAAGTGATCTACATAGAGGGAGAAGCCAAGTAGGGGAAGACACGCTAGAAAGGTGGTCATGCCATTCAGACTGACTATTGTTGGTTTGAACTCACTAATGCCAAGAAACACATTCATGGAAGAAAGGATGTGCGTGAGAACAGTCCGGTATGTATGAGTTGCATGAGAATTAGAATTTACAAGGAAAAAAGTCGGAACCCACACGATAAAATGCCTTTGTGATTGTAAGTAACAATGGACTTTTACATTATATTTTGATCGATTTTGTTGATGGATAGAAAATTGTGGTTGGAAAAAACTAGACTATTATTTTATATTTTTTGGCTTAATAAATTACTTTAATGTTGTTGTATGTCTAACAAAAAATTTAAATTTTGGGCTGTCAATATTCAATGGGATGCCAATATTGTTTGTTGGGCTGGTATTATATTTGGGCTGCCAATAGTCATAACTGGGCTGCCAATATAAACACCCCAAAAAAATCAATGTCATGCAGACTTCCAAGTAATTCTTTCATCTTTATTATGACTTTTTCATAAATATGAATCGATCATCAATAATAAAGAATAGAATTTAAATATTCTAAGTTTAACAAAATGCTAAATCAGTTTTTGAGATTGATTTTATAAAATAGCCAATTTACTTATGTCGCCTACTTTTTTACACCCGTGAATTATTTTTTATTCTACGTCATAGTTTTAGATATAATTATTTCTTGACACCAACCGGTTATTCAATTTCTATACTTTTTATGAATTAACATAAGTACTAAGTGATGCATGGGTAGGTCGACAAGGTGTGGAAACTCTAAATGCAGTCCTACATGCAGTGTGATGTGGTGCCAATACAAGTGATGGTTCACTTAAAATTTACAATAGTAATTAATTATATAAAATAAGCAGAGACACGGACATTCACAAATATTAGTTAAGGAAAAGCAAATTTCATCCAACAAAACGACCGAGGTGCTAATATTTTTGAAGCACACATGGAATAAACCCCGCAAGCCACACAATGTCCAATACTAATAGCAAAAAAATAAATATTCACTGAAATATAGTGTCTAGTACATAACGATAGAAAATAATGACTCGAAGCTATAATTTACACATGTAGGCGGTGATGAGAGTAAAATATGGTGAGGATTCAACGACGATCAACTCCATCAGGCGATGCAGATTGCTGGATAACTGTGAGGAGCTGCTCATGGAGTGGACTAGGGCTGGGAAGGAGTTGGCTTGGTGTGTAGGTGGGCTGTGGTTGGTAGGTTGCAAAGAAGAGTGGAAGTTCTGGCCTGTTGGGGTTCTTGGAGGGTGGCCAGCGATTTTCTGACATAGGGAAACAGGAAACGGGTGGCTACAGGTTGTTGGACATCAATAATTGGCTGGGAGTCGGGTGGAAAGATGAGTAGGGTGCATTGGGGGCTTGGGTTTGTAGGGGAATATACTTGGCAATGGGTATATGAGGTCGGCGGGTAGGAGAAACCTGGATCGGCGGGATGAAAGGGGAACGAATGAGCGACTTGGTGAATCAGAAGTGGAAAATGAAGGCTTATTTGCGGTGGGGCTGTTGGAAATTGGGAAGAGGAAAGGGGCGTCGGGCTTGGAGTCACACCAAGGGTAGGCCTCGTCAGCCTCGCGTTGCGAGAATGGAGTCCAAACAACAAACAAACCCACGATGCCTCCCCCAACCGTGCCCTGCATGTATATATGCGTAAGGCTAGAATAGACATCCTAATCGGATGGCTCACAACGTCCAAGCCGATCAGATGCCAAAAATAACTTAAAAAATAAATAAAATAATACATCAAAAAAACTCGAAACTACCATCCAGGCACAACTACGGACTCGTATCGCCCGAGTATGTAGTCGTTCATGGCCTCCTGCGGGAATAGACTTGTGTCGGTTGTTGATCTCCATCAACTCCCCCGAGCTTAAGACACTATCTCCCGTGAGCGGAGACGGTCATACTCTCGGCTTAGCCTCGGGGTGAGTCTCTCAAGCTCGTCTGAAGAAGTCCACGTAGTATCACAAAGTGGGCGGCTGCTCCAACGGACAAGATATCACAAAATATCTCGCTTACCTATCGCGACAAAGTCATGACCAATGATTTGAAGTATGTCTCCAGTGGGAATAAGTTGCTTTGACTGAAATGTATCTCCGTTTGACTGCTGAACCGGTGGAATCGTCGATGGTGCAGGATGACCCTCATTACGCAACTCCTCGGGAGGAAACATGGATGGAATGGGAGGGATCAATGGAGGTTGTGGCTCAAATATGGGTCTGGAGAAAGGATCCACATGCACGCCCTCTTTGTAGTAAAGAGTCGGATCCTCTAAGTTGAATACTCAGCTAATGTCCATACTTTTAGGGATGTTAGTTTCATAAGCATTTGTACAGATCCGCCGCATGACTGTATAGGGGTCTATTTGGCGGACGTTTAATTTGTTTGCTGGTGCTTTTGGTACCCTCTCATATTGTATTCGAACCATCACTTGCTCTCCAACCTCAAAGAATTTTTTCCCTCATGTGTTGATTTACTCGAGATTTATAATAATCATTACTAGATGCAATTTTCTTACGACCGACTCATGAAGTGCAGGCACATGCTGAATAAAGGACTCTGCAGATTCACTGGGTCGAGACTCAAAAGGGACGCCAATCAAGTCGATAGGTTTCCTAGGTTCATTACCTAATATGAAATGAAATGGACTCAGACCTATAGTCCTATTAACTAAACTGTTATATGCAAACTTAGCTATGGGTAGGACGGAATCCCAGGTGGATTGACTATACTTAATAAGACAACACAAAAGGGTGCCTAGAATACGATTGGCTACCTTAGTTTCTCCATCCGTTTGTGGGTGGTAGGCGGTGGAAAACTTCAAAGTCATAGCGGTCCTCTTCCATAACGTCTTCCAAAAGTAACTCACGAAACAAACGTCACGGTCGGAAACTATGGAAGTCAGTAACCCATGATACCTGAATACCTCTCTAAAGAATAACACTGCCACATGAAAAATCATGAGTGATCCTACGACAAGGAATGAAGTGGTCCATCTTAAAGAGACGATCCACCACTACAAAGATCGAGTTGAGCTTTTTTAGAGTGCGTGGGAGCTTGAGTACAAAATCCATTCTAATATTGGCCCATGGTCTCTGTGGAATAGGAAGCGAGTGTATAATCTTGTGGGCTAACGAGATCTCTTCGCGGTCTGACAGACTCGACAATGCCTAACAACCTGTGTATCATTTGTCTTCAGGCTATGCCGGAAGAAACAATTCTCAACTAATGCAATCATCCTGTCTCGACTAAAGTGTCCCTCAAATAAGGAAGTCTCGAAGGGATGTCTGAGGAACACAAAGATGAGAGCCCAAGAATATGTACCCGTATGAGATCATGTAACCCCTCACGTAGATCAGGAAGGTCCCTCAAAAGCGCGACATAAGTGTCACCAAAATCTAGGCACTAAACCCTAAAGCCTTAAACTATGCATTCAAAGCTCGCAACTCGTGCATTATGCTAACTCGGCTACTCAAGGCGTCAGTCGGCTTATTCTCAACACCCACTCGGTGTTTGAGAACGTAATGATAATCTTGCATATATTGCATCCATTTCACTTAGCGGTGACCTAATTTCTTCTGCGAGTCGAAATATCGCAGTGTCTGATGATCAGAATACAGAGCAAACTCCTTATACAAGGGATAATGATGCTAATAAATAAGTGCATGTACGACAACATAGCATTCACAATCATAATGTGAGTATTTTTGTCGTGCATCATTCAATTTCTCACTTAAGTAAGCAAACTGGATGACACTACTGACTAAGTACTCCACCGATACCAACCCCTGACGCATCACGAGTCACTTCGAAGGCCTTGAATAAATCTGGAAGGTGAAGTGCCGGAGCGGACGATAGTCTATGCTTAATCTATTTGAATGCCCATGTAGCTATCTTCGTCCACACAAAATTTCTTCGAACAAACCTCCTATAGAAGGTGGTGAGTCCTTGAAACTACGAGCCCCATGTATTTTCGTTAGAATAGACCACCCACGAATGGATCTGACCTTGTCAGGGTCTACCAAAATACCAGAAGCAGAGACTATATTCCCCAGGAAGTGGACAGACGCAAATAAGAACGAACACTTCTTCATATTAATGTAAAGATTCTCCTTCCGCAGGAGATCAAAAACTAGGTGAATGTGGTGCAAGTGCTAGGTGCGACCCCGACTGTATATCAATATATCATCAAAATACACCACCAGAAACTTGCCCATGTAGGGCCGCATGATCCATGTCATCACCCTCATAAATGTGTTGAGCGTGTTCAATATTCTGAACGACATAACTAGCCACTTATATAAGTCGTCCTTCGTCTTGAAGGCTTTCCACTCATCTCCCTCTCTAATTCTAATCTTATGGGACCCACTATGGAGGTCAATATTCAAAAAGATCTGGACACCAACCATCAAATCTAGGACGTCGTTGATACAGGGCATGGGGAAACAATAATTCACTATGATTTTATTCATAACATGGCTGCCAACGCACATGAGCCGGCTCCCGTCCTTCTTCGTAGTAAGAAGGGTCGGTACAACACATGGACTCAGGCTTTCACGTATGAAATTCTTCCTAAGAAGTTCATCGATTTGTCGTTTCAGTTCGGCATGCTCAATTTGTTTCATGCGGTAGTCTCATAGGTTGGGAAAAGATGCCCCTGGGACCAGATCAATCGCATGTTGGATGTCCCTCAGTGGAGGAAGCTCATCAGTGAGCTCCTCAGGCATATTATTAACGCAGTCATCCAACAACTGACGGACGTCCGAACTAGTAATCTCAGTGTCAATAGGGGCCTCAGAAGTCGTTGTGGCTGCCACTATAAACATAACCTTAGTGTCTAAACTCCTCATAAAGTCACCCTTCCTCAATATATGTAGAGGTCGCGAAGACCCGCACTAATGGACGACTCGACCTTGCTCTTGGGAGGATCCCTGGGTGGGGTCAGGGCGAGGGTAATTTCTTGACCTTTAACGAAAAGTACACGTGTTGGATCAGCCATAACACGTGGCATTGCAGTCATATAACCAAGGCCTCCCAAGTAAAACATATGTTACGTCTATAGGGATAACGTCACACCTGACCTTGCCATCCGTGGACGCCAAACGAATTGATACTAGGCATCGCCGTGTAACCTGGATGGTGGATTTGTCCATCCATAGGATACAATAAGGATGTGGCTGTGACTCGGTTGTATGTTGCATCTTCTCTAAGCCCTTCTTGGTGACTGTATTCACGCAACTACCACTATCAATATCGAGCTTGCAGGCTCCTGAGCTCTGGAAATACGTGTAGAAAATTGTAGTACAACGCCAATCCTCAGCACGAGGGTTGTGCAGAAGATGTCAAAGAGCTCTTAGCTCTAGCGACCTCCCAGTGTCGCTCTCCTATCCCTCCTCAACTACATCCACAATATCCTTGGTGGAGATGGCTTCAGCCTCAGTGTTGGGCTCGCACGCTTCTTCAATCAGTAAATTTCTCGTCGGGCATTGCTCCGTGAAGAGTCCTCTGCCAGAACATCAATAACATTTGACACCTCTAGGTTTGGGTCCTCCCGTGACAATGTCTTCCCCGTTGCATCTGCAGGAGTGCGAGGGAGGCAGGAGTAGTGATCTTGGAAGGAGTGGGTCCCTAGTCGTGGTGGTATTTGGTCGAGAGGTGACCTATATCGGGCCGACTAGGCGTAAATATTGCTCTTACTCGAGTGCAAGCTGAAAAAATTTGCTCGACCGTCTCAATCCTATGTGGAATCAGCTCCCTTCGGATATCAACTATGAGTTCGATCCGGAAGCAAGATGCAGTGGCAATGGTCTCCTCCAATATATCACTCTGCACCATTAATTCATCAAAGCGCGACATGTACTCGACAATAGAAAGGGTCCCGTACCAAAGTGTGCAAAGCTGATTTAAGAGCCGGTCGTGATATGAGGCGGGAAGATATTTATCTCTCAGACGTTGTTTCATTTCATCCCATATGGTGATGGGGTCATATCCATCCCGCTCAAGTGACCTCTCTAAGCTCAACCAGTAGATCTTCGCTTGCACTATCAACTTCATCTTGGCACGCACACCTTTTATCACTCATCTCATACCAGTCAAAATAATGATCCATGTCCAAGAGTCCATCACTAAATGCCTTTGAGTCCAGACAACCGTCAAAGAATGATGCGTCAATGCGGATGCGTCAGGTGATGTCATCCTTATCTGAAGTCACCCCGCGGCGTGGCTCACGGTAGTCACCATACAGATCATCATAATCATAGTTGTATCGTGTGGGTGGGGCACGATCTCTACGACTAGGTGGTGGGGGACGAGGTGCATTGGGAGGGCGGCGATTCCTCATTGGGTCCTGCCAAAACTCCTAACCATGCCAGGGATTCCCTTTCGTGGGAGGGGGAGGATCTCGGCGTGGCACATCTCGAACATGTCTCTCAGGAGGAGGTGTAACATCCTGGGGATTCCAGGAGGCTCATTGTAAGGAGGGAGGCTGAGCTTGACCTCTAGGAGTCCCTAAATGATCGACCCTAGTGTTAACCCCGGCAATCCCATCCCTAATAAAGTCAAACTGTCCTCCGATTTGATCAAAAACCATCGAGTACAAGTTTTTGAAATTCAGCCGACGTCATGTTTGACTGTGAACTGGCAGCCCTATCATTGGTGAGATTCGGGTTCGACATAGATGAGCGAAACAACCTACCACTACGTAGCATAAAATGCGGCCCAACTTTGGGCTCTGATACCAATTTGATGCAGTGCTAGGTTGACAAGAGGTGGAAACTACTGAGGCGCACAATATCCAATACTAATAGCAAATACAATAAACATCAATTGAAATATAATGCTTAGTACACAACGATAGAAAATAACAACCAAACTACAACTTACACGTGCAGACAGCGATGGGGGTGGCATATGGTGAGGATTCAATGGAGTTTGACTCTGTCAGGGGTTGTATATTACTGGACCATAGAGAGGAGCGCTCCAGAAGTGGACTAGGCTTGGGAAGATGTTAGCTTGGGGTGTAGGCGGGCTGAGGGAGTGTTGTGTGCTCTAGGAAGTAGGGAAGAATGGAAGTTCAGGCCTGATGGGGTTCTTGGAGGGTGGCTGGCGGTTGTATGGCACAAGGAATCAAGAAACTGGAAGGCTGCGGGTTGCTGGATAGCGATAATGGGTTGGGAGGCAGGTGGAATGATGAGTAGGGTGAAGTGGGGGCTTGGGTTTGTAGGGGAATAGGTTTGCCAATGGTACAGGAAGGCGGCGGGGAGGAGAAACCTGGATCAGTGGACTGAGGGGATGAAGTGAGCGACACAATGAATAGGGATTGGAAAACAAAGGCTTAATGAATTTCGGTGTGTAGTCGGAAACTGGGGAAGGGGGAAGGGGCATCGGGCCTTGGAGTTGCACCAAGGATAGACCTCGTTGGTGTCGCACACTCGCACCACGAGAATGGAGTGATTGGGGATTCCACACAGGAAGCAAACCCATGATGCCTCCCCCAACCATACCCTGCATGTATATATATCTAAGACTGGTATAGGGCATCCTAATTGGATGGTTCGCAATGTTCAAGCCGATCAGACTCCAAAAAAACTCAAAAGAAATAAAACAATACATCAAAACGACCATTTGGGAGCAACTGTGGACTCAGATTGCCCGAACAGGTAGCAGTTCGCCGCCTCCCGCGGGAATAGACTTGTGTCGTCCGTTGATCTCCATCATCAAGCTTTTAAGGCATACATAATTGATAAGTATTTAAAATAATGAAATTTGTAAATATTAATGTAAACATAATTTGAATTATTAATTAAAACTTCAATTCATTGTCATTTATGGATTATTTGAATACCACCTTCTCTTGTAAATATTTTCACAAAACAATGAGCTTGTTTATAAAAAAAAACTTTTAACAACATAACAATGAACTTATTTATAAAAAATGGTAGACAACAACAAAACAATGAACTTGTTTATAAAAAAAAATTTAAACAGCATAACAACAAATTTGTTTATAAAAACAACATAACAATGAACTTATTTATTAAAAATGGTAGACAACAACACAACAATGAACTTGTTTATAAAAAAGAAATTTAAACAGCATAACAACAAATTTGTTTATAAAAAAATTCAAACAATATTATAACAACGAGCTTGCTTATAAAAAACTTTAAATGTGGCCATTTGTAGGAATCACACCCAAGACCACATGATCAAAAGGCACACACTCCATCAACTGAGGTAAGAAGACTAATTTGCTATTAATATTTGCAATATAGTATATTCATATGTAAATTACCTGCCCTGGCAAATAACTTATTCTCCCTTGACTCCCATGCATCCACCAACATCCAACATCCTAGCCTTAGTAGCACCCCTTCTCCTCCCCTTCACTCACCAGTCACCGCCATCCAAACATCTCAACTATATCTGCAACCCTTCTCCCCTGCATCCTCCACCTTCTAGCATATTGCGCCCCAAACGTCCCTCTTCCACTTCTCCCCACCTACAATCATCAAAAACTTTACTGGAAAGTCCCTTCCACCAGATTTCCAAAAATCTCTCAAATCTCATATGATTTCGTTACCAGCCATATGCTTGTGTCATGATACTAAAACATAAAGCTCTAAAACCCGCACGACACTTAGGATTCGCGCACTGAACACCTCAACAACCTGTTTTGCACTCATAAGTCATCCTTGCCCACCACTGTCCAGCGGAATTTTTGTAACCCTAAAGTCAAGATTTCATATTAAGTTAATTTTGCAATCGATTTTAAGTTGAGTGGCGCACATTTGACTCGACATGCAATAACTTGAAATAATTAAACTAAGGCTTAGTATGTTGGCCCCAAATGACGAACATTCAAATGATGACATAACCCGATGTAGTATTCCACATGCATAAATGAAAACAAGAACAATTTTGGGTTTTCAGTTAATAATAAATAGCTATAAATGAAAACTAGGGCAAACTCTACTTATTATTGATTCATATACATGCATAAAACGGTTTTAGCAAAATATGAGCAAGAGAGGTGAGGGAATACCTTAGGCTTGTGGGCACAACTAAAGTGGCTCAAATGGGTTAAGTTTTTACTGCATTGAGGAAAAATATGGCTCAAATGATATTTTTGAAGTGGGAAGTCAAGGCAGGGCAACATGAATCGACCGATTGGGAGTATCTTGGGTAATAGGGAATCTTCACTAGCTGAGGTCTGTAGGGACCTAGCAGACTAGACTAAGTTGGGGAGAGGTTTGAGATTACTGGACAGGCGATGGTTGGAGGGGCGATTCAGGTAGTGGTTGTGGCAGTTGGTATTGAGAAGGCGAAGAAGCGATTGCGGACTCATTGAATCCACTGGCAGCAGGCGCAAGAATGGTCGTTGGGGGTCAGGGAGGACTAGCAACTGTGGAATCACGAGCTTGGGTGGCGCCGTTTACTCGTTGGAAGGTTGAACAAAGGGTTGCATGGATTTCAAAAAAAACTAATAGGTCTCATTTTTTGACTTTTCTAAGCTACTTTGCAAATGGGGGCCGACTGCCTTGATTTTGGCTCGAAAGTCATGCATAAAATAGCCCAAGTAATATGTTGTGGACATGCCTTAAACGTGATTGACTAGCTCGAGGAAGTCCTTCACAAAGCTATCTGCTAATTCCATTTGATGTAGACTCTTCTGTTCGAAAGCATTCTTGTTGCGTTGGGAATAATAACGACCAATGAGTTTCTCCTTTAATGTGCCAAGCAAATGGGGTTAGACAACCGAAGCCAACACATCCAATTATGCCGTAAGCGTTCCATGAGAATCATGAGCACCATGAGCACGAAACCTTTTATGTTTCCATAGTGTCTGGATGATCGAAACACTGCTATATGCGTGCTATCCATCCCAATGGGTTGTGACCCACAGTTCATGTGTTCAAAAGCACTTTCGTTGCATTGGGAGTAATAATGACCAATGAGTTCCTCCTTTAATGTGCCAAGCAAACGGGGTTAGACAACCGAAGCCAACACATCCAATTATGCCTCAAGCCTTCCATGAAAATCTTGAGCACGAAACCTTATATGTTTTCATAGTGTCTGGATGATCTAAACACTGCTATATGTGTGCTATCCATCCAAATGGGATGTGACCCGCAATGTGGCGTTGAAGCCTTAGTTGTCTTCTTCTGTTCCAACCATTACCTCCTCTCCTCGCCAAAATCTCTCTGCCGCATTTCTTTTGTCGGTCCTCCTGTCGCACACTACTACTTACCGATGATTCATAAACACCCCCTTCTTCTTTCTTGCATCCACCACCATCCAACATCCCAACCATAGCTGAACCCCTTCTACTTCTATGCATCCACTAACATCCCAGCCTTAGTTGCACCCCTTCTCCTTCCCTTCAGTTACCCTCCCTCTGCCACTTGTTCCCACCTCCGGTCATCAAAAACTTCACTAGAAACTCACCTTCCACCAAATCTCCAAAAATCTCTCAAATCTCATACAATTTTGTTGCTAACCATATACTTGTGGCATGGGACTAGAACATAAAGCTCTAAAAACCGTTCGACACTTGGGAGTCATGCACTGAACACCTCAGCAATCTTAGGATTTACACTTATATGGCATTCTCACTCACCACTGTCCAGCAGAATTGATGTAATCTGAAAGTTTAAATTTTGATATTAAGTTAATTTTGCAATCACTTTTAAGTTGAGTGACACGCCTTCTACTCGACATGGGATAACTTGAAATAGTTAGGTATGTTACTCCCAAAGGACGAACATTCCTACTCGACACAACCTGATGTAGTATTCCACTTCCACATAAAATAAAACAATTGCAATGTCAGTCACGACCACACCGCCGTGCCAAACGATTAAAAGCTAATAAGAACGATTCATGATTCACTTAAAAATACTAAAATTTAGTCATTTCAAGGACTAATACAGAATTGCATTGCATCAAAACTACCCTTGAACTATAAAAAAAAAGTTTAAAGAACTATGGTAGCATTAAATTTACTAGTAATGAACATGAAAGCAAAATAGGAAGTACTCATGAGAACATAAGAGCCATGGTTTAGGACGAAAACAGAGAATTACATTGCATCAAATGTTGTGCATTGTAGACCAGTCAATAGAATATAAATTGTAAGCATGTCATCAGAATCAAATAAATAATTTCTCAGATTAAAAGTATATGATTTTATATTTATGCAATTAATGGTTCCATCAGGCTTCTAATTATGCTCATGTTATTTTGATATATGCCTGCCTACCTAGTTTTGTAGAATTGATTTCCTATAAATTATTTTTTTCTTTTTTGGCCTCATTTGATTTAGGGTTAATAGAGTTATTAAATTTGATTGTTATTAAATTTAAATCATGTTTTAGAAAGTAACGATTTGATTTTCATTCATTTTGATCGTTGAAACCGATTCGTTATTTTTGAAGAAGATTCTAAGAGGTTAATGGAGTTTTAATTCAATAATGGATTAACAAATGTCATTGTTTTATGAACCATATTTTCAATTTCAAAACATCAAATAGGCCTTCTGTTAAAATGGCCTTTTTATCTTCTTGACAGTACGGGCATTGTGAGATGTGAATATTTTTGTGCTCATTCTTTTTGAATTTATGAGGGGTACTTATGAAGTGGTTTATTATATTTTTCTGAGATTATGATGATTTTCGTCATCCTTGCAGCAAATAGTAAAAATCAATGCAGTTTACCAAACAAAGTCATGATGAGGTGTTTTATTCGAAATTGTTGAAGAATGAAGTAAAACTTGTATATCCTTCTTGAATTACAAATTACAAGTATGAGTACAATATATAGGGAGAAGAGAGAGAGAGAATCATCCCTTATACAAGATGTGGGACTAATACATAAGAAAGAAGAAAACCTATAATGGGCCTTTACAAACAGTTTTCTAACACTCCCCCGCAAGCTGGACCGTACAAGCCGTAGGCACCAAGCTTGGATAAGAACTGATTGTATAGCGGTCGAGAGAGGGCTTTAGTTAGTATGTCAGCGACTTGTCCTATAGCGGGAACATGATCCAATTCAATCTTCTTTGATTGAACTTTTTCTCGAATGAAATGACAGTCAATTTCAATATGTTTCGTTCGTTCATGGAAAACTAGATTCTTGGCAATATGTATAGCTGCTTGACTGTCACAAAATAAGGTTGCCGAAGACGGGAGTTTGAGTCCCAAATCATTAAGAAGACTTTCAAGCCAGGTTAACTTCGATACAATAACATCCATGACCCTGTACTCGGCCTTAGCAGAGGATCGAGCAACAACATTCTGCTTCTTGCTACGCCAGGTTATAAGGTGTCCACCGAAGTATGTACAAAAACCAGTTGTGGAACGCCTATCATCCAGAGAACCTGCGTAGTCAGCGTCAGAATACGCAACTAGAGATAGAGAGGTAGATGGTTTGTAAACAAGTCCTTGCCCCGGAGCAATCTTTTGATATCTAAGAATCCGCTCAACGACTTGGAGATGAGATTTCCGAGGAGCATGCATAAAACGACCCACAACTCCCACACCAAATGAGATGTCGGATCGAGTAACTGTAAGATAAATCAACTTTCCCACCAACTTAGTTATTAAAGGCGCAAGGCACGCCAATGCGCAAAGGGGTCTTGGAGTTTAAGCTCAAGGTGCAGGCACGTGCCTGATGAAGGCAACGCACAACCATATACATTTTAAATATTCAAATTCTTCATTGTTATCTTCACGATCAAATTCTTCATCTAATCTACTAATTAATCATTCATTACTATCAATTATATCTCTTAAAAAATAGAATCAATGTGATCACTTGCATCTTATCTAAATCTCAATGTACAATTATATTTCACAAACACTAAATCAATAAAAAAATTATTGAGTTCTTACATTATTTTTTTCTTGATTTTTTAAGAACAAAATTTACAACAAAAATCTCACTGAGACACGTCTTTTATATTCTAAAGGCGCAAATAAGGCGCACGGATCCGCAAACCTCTGAGCCTGGTGAGCCTGGAGCCTTAGGCGCACCTGTGGTGCGCCTTTAATAACTTAGCCCACCAAACGTTGATAGTATTCTGGATTTGTAAGCAGTTGGTCAGAATCACAACCATGTGCAGAGAGCTTGTGGTTTACATCCATATGGGTGTTCGCAGGTTTGCACCCTGAGTATCCAGCATCTTGAAGAAGGTTAATACAGTACTTCCGCTGGGATAAGACGAGACCATCAGGTCGTCTGGCGACTTCAAGCCCAATGAAGTATCGTAGATTTCCCAGGTCTTTTGTCTGAAAAATTGAGTTCAAATGTTGTTTGATTTGTTGTATTCTTGTAGAGTCGTCACCAGTAATTAGGATATCACCAACATACACAAGGAGAATCACAATGTCTGTTGGCTGATGACGGGTGAATAGGGAGAAGTCAACCGAGCTTCGTGTTATGTTAATTTCACGAACAACCTTGCTGAACTTGTCAAACGAAGCACGTGAGGACTGTTAGAAACCATATATAGACTTTCGGAGATGACATACATGAGACTCCCCGTGGTCTCAAACCCGGGAGGTTGGTGCATATAGAGAATTTCCTGCAGATCACCATTGAGGAATGCGTTTTTAATATCCATCTGATGGAGGGGCCACTGGCGATTGACGACCAAGGAGGTCAGGACCCGAACAATATTCAACTTGGCAACGAGGGAGAAGGTTTCATCATAATCAAGACATTGCTGCTGAGTGAACCCCTGTGCCACGAGGCGAGCTTTGAGGCGGTCAATAGTCCCATCCGCAGTATGTTTGATAACAAACACCCACTTGCAGTTGACACAAGACTGGTCAGGAGGAAGAGAAACCAGATCACAGGTCCGGTTAGCCCAGAGGGCAGTCATTTTATCTTCCATGGCTGCCCTCCACCTCGGGTGCTGAAGCGCATCCTGCACAGAATTAGGAAGAGAGTTGGAGGAAAGAGAAACGACAAACTGGTGGAGTGGTGGAGAGAGGCGATGGACAGACACATAATTCGCCAAGGGGTGTGTCGTAGAGGTTGATGCTGGATCAGCACGCTGCCGAATGTCATCTGTAGAGGAGAGCTGCTGCAGGGAAGTAATCCTGGACTTACGGCGAGTATAGAAACGGAGAGGATGTGAAGGTTATGAGGGAATCAGGAGAGGAGGAGATGGTAGAGATGGAGTCGTGATGGGGACGACAGAACGAGCAGAACTGGACGATGGTGGTGACGAGGTAGAGGGAGAGGAATGGAATGATTGATTCTCAAGGAAGGTTACATCAGTCGAGACAATCATCTTGCGGTCAGTAGGTGAGTAACAAACTTAACCTTTTTGAGTACAGGAGTAGCCAACAAACATACATTTTGTGGCGCGAGCAGTGAGCTTGTCAGTAGATGGACCAAAAAGGTGTGCATAACATGCACAACCAAAGACACGAGGTGTGAGAGAGAAAGGAGTCGCGGAAGAAAAAATAAGACTAAATGGAGAGGCGAAGTCGAGGACGGACAAAGACATGTTGTTGATGAGGTGACAAGCAGTAGAGACCGCAAAGTTTCAGTATTCTGCTGACACTTCAATTTGAAACATGAGGGAGCGAGCAATATCAAGGAGGTGACGATTTTTCCACTTGGCCACACCGTTTTGCCGGGGGTATTACCACACGAGGTTTGATGTATGATTCTAAACTCAGTGCATAAATTGGAGAAGGTGCGACTGGTATATTCACGAGCATTATCAGTGCAAACGATTTTTAGCATTATGGAGAATTGTGTACGCGTCTCAGTTAGAAAAGTACGAAAAATAGATGTTAGTTCAGTACGATCATGGAATATAACCAAGTGAGACGCGAGTAATCATTAATAAATGTGACAAAATACCGATTGCCAAAAACACTGGGGACTTTATAGGGACCCCATATATCAGAATGAACTAAAGATAACAGAGTAGTACTCCGAGTACATGTAGGTGGGAAAGAAATACGATGTTGTTTGTCGTAGATACATGATTCACAAGTAAACTCTCGCAGTGAGACATCAGTAAGAGCCTTCATGAAAATCAGGAGGGGAGCATGCCCAAGGCGGCGATGCTAGTCAACAATGGAGACAACAGAGAGAATGGTGGTGGAACATCCAAGAGATACAACCCATTCGACAGCCGGCCTTTACCAATGATACTCTACGTGCGGCGATCCTGCACAACAAACGAGGAAGGAGAAAATGTTATACAACAGTCAAGTTTCTGAGTAAGACGACTAGCTGATAATAAATTGAAGTGGGATCCCGGAACATGGAAAACAGAGGGTAGAGGGAGAGTAGGAGTAAGTCGAATATTAGCCGCGACAAAAACCAGAGTGGTGTCGCCATTGGCAACAATGATGAACTTGCGATAAGTAGACTGTATATACTGTGGTGGTTACTGGGATGTAATGTGGTGAGTAGAACCCGAGTCCACGATCCAGTGGGGGCAATGGGAGAGACAAGATATACCTTCAGTGGAGAAAGTCGCTATCGAGCCAGGCGAGCGACTTATAACGCCATAGAGCTGTCGAAGCTGGATGCAGAGAGCATTGATATTTTGCCGTGTAGAGGAATCAGAATCTGGTGGGAGAGCACCAATGGGAGGAGCAACTGTAGTAGATGCAACAAGGTGTGGTGGTAGACCATGCTTACAGTAGCATGTAGCTTCAAGATGACCCTCTCGAACACAGTAAGTACATTTTAAAGCAGGGCGCCCAGCACGTCCTCGTCCCCGAGACGTGTGGAGGCCTCCCCTAGTTGAAGAGCCACGAGCTGGAGTTGGTAGGAGAGGCTGCTGAAGGAGAGCTGGTGAAAAAGTTGTGGGGGCCTCAAATGGAGGTGTAACTTTGAGCAGCATAGAACAAACATCTGACAGTGAGGGGGCTGTAGAGGAGGAAAGAATTTGAGCCTGGACATTGTGGAGGTGGGGTGGAACTCGGGCCATCATCATCGCAATTCCAACAGCTTCCTTTTGCGCCTGTTGTGTAGCAAGATCCGTGGAGGGAGGCTGATATTGTATTCAGGCTTCCACCAGAGTTTTGGCCTTGGCCACAAAAGAGGTCGAGTCACCTGTCGTCCCGGGATTCAGAGATTGAAACGCAGAGATGATATCAAATAGGTGTAGCAAGCTATCTTTGTCGGAGTAGAGAGAGTGAAGCTCCGTCCACATTGCCTTAGCAGTCTCATGACACATGGTCATGCGATATGACTCAGTATCCATGGAATTGAGGATCCAGGATTGAATCCGACCGTCTTCACGTAACCACTCGTTAGTAGGGGAAATAGGAACGGCCCGGGTAAGGTGATGAAGAAGAACTTTAGTTTGAAGAATACGACGAACCGAATGCACTCATTCCACAAAGTTGTGTTTCCCACTAAGAGAGATGGCGGTGATCCGAAGTTCGTCGCGGACTTCAGGAGAGGGACCGCAGGACGAGCGGGATGAGAGGAAGCAGCCGTGGAGTTCATGAAAGCAAGAGGAAGTCGCAGCGACTAGAGGAGAAATCGGCTAGTAGAGGAGCAACGGCCAGGGCAGTGACCGACGAACAAGAGGGGGCAGGTAGAGCAGCACACGAGCAAAGAGTAAGCCGCAACGACTAGAAGAGAGGCCGACAAACAAGATGAGCTGTGGATAGAGCAGTACGCAAGCAAGAGTAAGTCGCATTGACTAGGAGAGCAACGAATAATGTTAGGCAGACTGAGAGCACGATTTAGAGAGGTCGCGTCCAGAAGAGAAGACCGACAAGGGCCGTGACTAGAAAAGAAGTGGTCGCAGCGGGAAGAGCAAACCGCGCAAACAGCAGGCCGCGGGCTAGACAAGAGGAGGTCGCAGCGGCTAGATGAAGCCGCAGCTGTAAGAGTAGGAAGATCGTGTGGCAGGATTTCAGTAAGCAGTCCGCGTCTAGAAGAAAAGAAGTCGCAGCGGATAAAATCAGTCCGCGCGTGGGAACCACGGAAGCAAACCAGCGGGTAGAGAAGCAGACCCGTCGAGTAGGAACCACAGAAGCAGACCGGTGGGCAGAGAAGCAGACCGGTCGAGCGGGTAGTCAAGCAGACCGCGACAGAAAGTAGTCCGTGGCGGATAGAGGCAGTCTGCGACAAGAGCAGGTCGACGGATAGAAGCAGTCCGTGACGGATAGAGGCAGTTCGCGACAAGAAGAGGTCAACGGATAGAAGCAGACCGCAACAAGAAGAGGTCGATGCATAGAAGCAGTCCGCGACAAGAAGTGGTCAACAGATTGAAGTAGTCTGCGATGAATAGAGGCAGTACGCGACAAGAAGAGGTCGCGGATAGAGAGGAGTTAACTGCGATAAGAGCAGACCGAGGGCCCCACAACGAAGCTTATAAAAGCTCAGTGGTGCAGGGGTGCATGGGTTGGGGGGGGGGGGGGGGGAGGAGTGGAACCACGGAAGAGGAGCGGGTAAAGAAATGGAGGCCGGCGGGTAGGAAGTGAACAGGAACACGTGGACAACGACATTAGACCGCCCAGGGAGAAATAGGGTAAGTGGTTAAAAGCGAGCAGGCCGCTCCAGAGGATCAGAGCTCTGATACCATGTTGAAGAATGGAGTAAACCTTGTATATCCTTCTTGAATTACAAATTACAAGTATGAGTACAAATATATAGGGAGAAGAGAGAGCGAATCATCCCTTATACAAGATGTGAGACTAATACATAAGAAAGAAGAAAACCTATAATGAGCCTTTTTAATGGGCCTTTACAAACAGTTTTCTAACAGAAATAAAGTACTATACACATTGGATTTTTTTTTGTTTCGTTCTAAAGAGCTATGTTAAGCACTGTAATGTTTTTGTAGGATTTGGTGGAAAATATGAACCACTGAAAAGTTAGACATTGAGACAAACAAGAACTACCATTGCCCTCTGATACGATCTCCCGACCGAGATCGTGTGACCGGGCCTTCGAAGGAAAGATCCGCACAGGCGGATGAGTTCCGATCGGGTTCTATGGTTGCCGAGTGGAGAGGTGCGAGAGAGACGCACGCGGAAGAGGGAAGTGGGGAAGGTAGGGCTTGCCGGAGTGGGGGGGGGGGGAAGCGGCGAGACGGGAGCCGAGCGGTAACGACGACCGGAGCTTCGTCGTGCGGAACGCTTCGTCGGGCGGCTAGGGCTACAGCTCGCGGGAACCGAGAGGGTAGAGAGAGAGAGAGAGGGAAATACAGAGAGAGAGGGAGAAAACTTCTAATTGCTTGGCTACTCAAACCATGAGTCTTCACCGGTTAATAAGCCCGGTTCTAAAACATGAAAAAGGCCCCCCACTTGGGCTTAGACATGTGGGAAACAAAATACGTTCGCATAGAAACGAAAAACTGAAAAAGATAAAATCATGAACGTTCTTCCGCCCTTGCGGTTGGGCGCCGCTGATACGTTTGGCCCCAACGTCCATCGTGCTCGGTAAGTGCCGTAACATCATCCTCCTCGTCCAAAGACAGCGTGTCCACAGGCTGGGGTGGAAGTGCGACCAAAGGTGTAGCCGGCGGTGGTCCCACGAACAACTTCAGCTGCGAGACGTGGAAGACGTCATGTATGCGGGCTTCCGGAGGAAGCGCAAGCCGGTATGCCACCTCGCCAATGCGGGCGGTAATTTGATAGGGCCCAAAAAATTTCGGTCCAAGCTTGTTGGAAGTTGTACGGATCGCGGTCACTTGACGATAAGGGCGGCGGCGCAACCGCACCCAATCTCCCACCGCGAGAGTGAGCTCACGATGCCCCCGGTTGTAAGCCGTTTCCATCCGTAATTGAGCTTGGAGGAGCCGATTCCGGGCAATGAGAAGAAATTCGTCGCGGTCTTGGAGTTGCGCGTCCACAGCGGCCATGTTGGCCGAACCACCGGTATAAGAGAGTAGCCGGGGAGGGTCGCGGCCATATGTAAGGCGAAAAGGGGTGGTCTGCAAAGCCGAATGATACGCCGTGTTATAGCAATATTCCGTCCAAGGAAGCCAACGCGGCCAATCGCGGGGCCGATCACCCGTGATGCATCGTAGATACATAGCCAATGTCCGATTGACAACCTCCGTCTGGCCATCGGATTGGGGGTGGTACGCGGAGGAGAAAGCGAGCTTGGTGCCGCTAAGTGTGAAGAGTTCCTTCCAAAACGTACTAGTGAACACCTTATCCCGATCCGAGACTAGAGTCTCCGGCATCCCGTGGAGTCGAAAAATTTCTTGAAAGAAAACTTGAGCCACCGTTTCCGCCACAAGTGGTCGAGTCATGGCGATGAAATGCGCCCCCTTGGAGAAACGGTCCACCACGACCATCAATATTGATTTTCCACGAACCGAGGGCAGCCCCTCTACGAAATCCATGGAGAGATCCGCCCAAATCTGAGTCGGCACTGGTAGGGGCTGAAGTAAACCGGCCGGAAGGAGATGATCCGCCTTATTTTGTTGACACACCACGCACGCAGCAATGAATTCATGGACATGGCGCCGCATCCCCTTCCAAAAGAATTCGGCGCGGAGGCGTTTAAGGGTACGTTGCACGCCCTCATGACTCCGTGCATGGACGTCCGCTAGAATAGTCGTGCGAAGCGGCGAGGCGGTATCCACATAGAGACGATTGCGGTAATAGAGCAGTCCGTGAGCAGCTGTCCAGTGCGGCCCGGTAATGCCTTGTTCGGCCCGGCGTAGAAGCTCGGATAACTCCACCGAAGCGGCGATTTCGGCGCGGAGAGTGGGCAAAAGCTGAGCGGTGGGAAAAGAAATAGCGAAGAGGGCGCCGGTCGGCGGTGTGTCGCGGCGGGAGAGAGCATCAGCGGCCCGGTTGAGAGCACCGGCCTTGTGTTCCACTTGGAAGTCAAAACCAAGGAGCTTGCTAACCCACCGTTGTTGTGGCACGGTCGTGAGTCGTTGTTCCAATAAATACTTGAGACTATAATGATCCGTCCGAATGATGAAGGATCTACCCCATAGGTACGGCCTCCAATGTTGCACGGCCTTGGCGAGTCCAATGAGCTCTTGTTCATAGGCCGGGAGCTTGCGGTGGTGTGCCGCGGTCGTCCGGCTAAAATAAGCAATGGGATGCCCACCTTGATGTAATACGGCCCCATAACCAATGCCGGAGGCGTCACACTCGATCAAGAAGGGGGCCGTGAAATCCGGGAGGCTAAGGACCGGGGCGGATTGTAAAGCGGCTTGGAGTGCCCGGAAGGATGAAGTCGCGGCGTCGGACCAAAGAAAAGCGTCCTTGCGGAGAAGAGCCATTAATGGGGCGGCGATCGTGCCATAGTCCCGGATGAAGCGGCGATAATAGCCCGTAAGGCCCAAGAAACCGCGGAGCTCGGTGAGGGAAGAGGGTAGGGGCCAATCGGCCACGCCTTGTAGTTTGGCCGGGTCGGCCGACACGCCGGTGTTGTCCACAATGTGGCCCAAGTATGCCACGGAGCGTTGCCCAAACGAGCATTTAGAGGCCTTAAGGACCAAACGGTGCGAATGCACCAAAGTAAGAACCGTCTGCAAATGATCAAGATGCTCCTCCCAAGAACGGCTATACACAAGAATGTCATCAAAGAACACAAGAACATATTTGCGGAGTAGGGAATGGAATACCTCGTTCATGAGTGCTTGAAAAGTAGAGGGAGCGTTGGTAAGGCCGAAAGGCATAACCAAGAATTCAAAATGCCCGTGATGCGTGCGAAACGCCGTTTTCTCCACATCGCTCTCGGCCATGCGCACCTGATGATAGCCGGAAGAGAGATCCAGTTTTGTAAAAAAACAAGCACCATGAAGCTCATCCAAGAGTTCCTCGACCACCGGTATCGGGAATTTGTCCTTGACGGTGATGGCGTTAAGGGCGCGGTAATCCACGCACATACGCCACGTGTTGTCCTTCTTGTGGACCAAGAGCACCGGTGAGGAGAAAGGTGAGACGCTCCGCCGAATGAGTCCATGTTGTAGGAGGAGATCGCATTGCCTCTCAATCTCGTCTTTTTGAAGGTATGGGTAGCGGTAAGGACGGACCACAACCGGCGCCGCACCCGGAAGGAGACAAATGCGATGGTCCTGTTGGCGTCGCGGTGGAAAAAAACAGCTGAGCCGTAAAGATATCGGGAAAAGCTTGAAGCACCTTGGACAATTCGGGAGGCCCTCCGTCGGCCACGTGCGGGAGAATGGGTGACACCAAATAGGAAACCGGGGAAGAGGATGGGGCCGTCCCTTGCCACCGCACCGCACGGGTGCCCGCGTGCCACGAGATCGTGAGGCGATCGAAATCCCATGTAATGGGGCCCAACGTCCGCAACCAACGGACTCCCAAAACTACGTCGAAGCCCCGCAAGTCGACGACGAATAAATCCGTTTGGAAGGGGTAGTCCTCCACCATGAACTCCACCCGGCGACATACGCCTGGGCAAACCATGTGTTGACCATTTGCCACGGCCACCTTGACGTTGGTGCGAGCGACGTAGGTGAGGCCAAGTTGGCCCGCCTTATCCCGTCCGAGGAAGTTGTGTGTGCTGCCCGTATCCAACAGAGCAAGCAGTGCGTGACCCCCGATAGTAATATAAAGCTGGATGGTAGAGCCCTCCTGTGGTCCCGCCAAAGCGTGGAGAGACAACTGTGGATTTCCCAAATCCTCGCCGTCCGGTTCCTCATCGTCCGGAGAATCATCAAACTCCAACCAGAATAGATGCTTGCATCGATGGGTCGGGGTAAACTGCTCCTCGCAATTGAAACAGAGGCCCTTTGCACGGCGCGCGTCCATCTCCGGTCGGGAGAGGCGACGGCGGTAAGGTGTGCGGCCCGGGGCGGCAGTGCTCGAGGGAGGCGAAGGAAAGGCGCTAGGTGGGCGGGGGGCCGAAAATTCCCGGCGAGGAGGTGGTGGTGGACGGTCGATAGATGAGCGGTAGTCGAAAGCACGAGCCAAGCTCATGGCATGAAGGAGATCGTCCGGTTTTTGGAATTCAACATCCCAGCGGAGGCGGTCGGGAAGACCCGCCGTAAAGAGGGGCACCTGTTGTGATGGTAAAACCGTGGAAGCACGTGACAGAAGTAACTGAAATTGCTCCAAATAAGTGTCCATCGAGCCTGTATGCTTGAGGGCGATGAGATCTCCAAGGGGGTTGCCCGGCATGGCCGGTCCAAAGCGAAGTGTGCAGGAATCGCGAAACGTCGCCCATGTGGCGTCCGGTTGCTCGCGAAGGAGTTGGGTAACCCATAGTTGGGCGGCTCCCAAGAGATGGAAAGAGGCCAAGCCCACCTTATCCTCGTCGGAAACTTGTTGATTAGTGAAATAAAATTCGCAACGCTGCAGCCATGGTAAAGGGTCTTCCCGGCCTTCGTAAATAGGGAAATCCATGCGGAGGGAGCGGTGAAATTGAGTGGAATCGGTGCGGGTGGTTGGTGGAGCTTGTTGACTTGCGGTGGAGGAGTCGGTGGGGGGCGGCGGTGGCGGAGTACCCGGAGTACCTTGGATCGAATCCAGACGGGCCGTGATGGCATCCATTTTGTCGGCGAGTAGTTGTTGAAAAAGTTCCATGATTTGTGTGAGGGAAGGAGTACTATCACCCATAATCGGAGGAGCCGGAAGACGGGTAGCAGGAGCGGGCGGCGGCAAGAGGCCGGCAGCAGAGCTTGGCGGCGGCGGTGGTGCAGGAGGGCGCGACGGCCGGACTAGGGCGGCGCGGTACGAGCCGGAGTGGAGAGAGCCGGCGAGTCCCTCTGATACCAAGTTGATACGATCTCCCGACCGAGATCGTGTGACCGGGCCTTCGAAGGAAAGATCCGCACAGGCGGATGAGTTCCGATCGGGTTCTATGGTTGCCGAGTGGAGAGGTGCGAGAGAGACGCACGCGGAAGAGGGAAGTGGGGAAGGTAGGGCTTGCCGGAGTGGGGGGGGGGGGAAGCGGCGAGACGGGAGCCGAGCGGTAACGACGACCGGAGCTTCGTCGTGCGGAACGCTTCGTCGGGCGGCTAGGGCTACAGCTCGCGGGAACCGAGAGGGTAGAGAGAGAGAGAGGGAAATAGAGAGAGAGAGGGAGAAAACTTCTAATTGCTTGGCTACTCAAACCATGAGTCTTCACCGGTTAATAAGCCCGGTTCTAAAACATGAAAAAGGCCCCCCACTTGGGCTTAGACATGTGGGAAACAAAATACGTTCGCATAGAAACGAAAAACTGAAAAAGATAAAATCATGAACGTTCTTCCGCCCTTGCGGTTGGGCGCCGCTGATACGTTTGGCCCCAACGTCCATCGTGCTCGGTAAGTGCCGTAACACCCTCTCAATGAACTTTTTATATGCATGGACAGCTGTTATGGATGATGTGTTACTAGGTGTAGAGCATCCAATAAAATTACTTTATATTGAAAATATTTGGTGGCTTGGTGCAATCTCATTGAGGTTGGATTGGTGGTTCTGCTGACTGGATTAGCTCAATTCTAGCTAAATGAGATATGTTTAAAAATATTTTTACTTTGTAAGGTGTATGCTTAAGTATTGCACGCATGATTTCTAGTGACAAGTTAAATCTATTATGTCTCATTCTGGTGGCAGTGGCACCAATCTACATTGTTGAATTGCTCGACACGGCGACCCGACACCTTTTTTTGATCCAATTATGTTCTCTTCGTCCCTGAATGATTATGTTTTTATTTATAGATTATAGTTACTAGTTGAACGGTATGGGTACCATTCACATTATCTAGCCAGCGGGGCATAATCTAGTTGTCGTAGGTCTTCCTCATGCACAATACTTGATAAAGTTTCCTTGATGGTCCTTATTAAATTGGTGGTATCTCGTGGGCTATATCTTTCAATATGGTATTGATTTTATACATTAGATCAACGATTATATCACCCTAATTTCCTGTCCTGTAAAGTTAACATATCTATTTCTTTAATCCACACTATGATACAAATCATTTTCTTATGAATGCTAATATGCTATTAATTTGAAGAGTTCGAATATTTAATCTGCTGGACGTTGTTTTGAGCTGGAAATAAATAAATTGTTCATATTCTTTGGAATTTAAAAGTAACAACAATTTTGTTTGCTGCTAAAGAAAAAGAAAGTAATCCGCTCTTTGGTTCTTCTACTTAAATTGTTATGTGAACTATTAATTGCAGGTGAATCTAGAGGGCCTCCATCCTCTGATCCCATTGCAGTGATGGAATACTACATGAAAAGGGCTGCACAGGAGGAGCGAAATAGACAACCGCGATATTCAAATGATGAAATGCCGCCGCCAGCTTCACTTCAAGGTCGTCCTCATTTTTCTAACTTTTGTTTTCAATATTGTACTTTCGATATTTTTCTTGTAAAACAAAAAAATGCTTTAATGAAGTCAGGCTTGGTCACTTTATTTGTTTTATATAGTTTATCCTCAGTCTGATGTTGTTTGGGTACTCAGACTTTCTAGTTAGTATAGAGATAATTGGATTTATGCCATTTCAATATTTTTTACTGCAGCAACTCCGTCCAGAAAGGGACATCATATGGGTGATTTCATTCCACAAGAAGAATTGGAGAAGTTCTTTGCTAATTGCAATGATGCGACTGCCTTGAAAGCTGCCAAAGAGACTGCATCCAGGTCCAGAATCCAATCTGACAATGTTGGGCATAGGCTTTTATCAAAAATGGGGTGGAAAGAAGGTAATGTTTTCTTTACAGACCCATTTTTTATGACAACAACACTCAAGCCTCTATCCCACTAAGACTTGTAAAAAAATGATGCCTCACTGGGTATCGTTCATTACATATGTTTCTTGCTGTGGTAAGGGTTGCCTTCAATTTTACTCAATCTGCTTGCCTGCTTTCTTTTATGAGAACTTTTCACATGCTCGCTCCCACATGCTTATAGATAGTCATGTGTTGATTGTAGGCGAGGGACTCGGCAGTGCTAAGGCTGGTCGTGCAGATCCAGTGATAGCTGGGAATGTGAAACTGAACAATTTGGGTGTTGGTGCTGAGAACCCAGGCGAGGTTACGCCCGAGGATGACATCTATGAACAGTATAAGAAGAGGATGATGCTTGGTTATAAGTACCGGCCAAATCCTCTGGTAATTTGGGTTTTCTTGGGTTTGAACTTCTTTGCTTTTTTTTGTCTCCAGCCACTTCTACTTGAACAACTCACCCAATATATGGGCGGGGTTTGAAATTCTTTGCTATTTATACTGTAAAAACATCCCTGTTTCTTGTTTTTAATAGTTCAACAACTTTTTGAGATTTGCTTCTTTTGCAGAACAATCCTCGGAAGTCATATTACTAGGTGGAAGGGTGATCATTTGCAGGTACAGCACGTGCTTTACTTTAATGTTGTGCAAGCAGCAAGCTTGTTCTGAGAGAAGAAGCAAAGGCTTCATTTACAATTAGTTTTTTTTGTTGTGTTAGGGTTTAGGCTTTAGGGTTGTGTTAGGCTTCACCCTAAACCCTAAGAAGCAAAGTTTCCTTTAAGGTTACTCTATGATGTTGATTTTTTCCAAAACAAAATTCATCTCAGGGATGCAGGGCTCGCGATTCTTTGGAGAACACTAGCAGCTGAACTTTTCTTGGATGTGTAGGGCTCTGGCCTTTTCAAAGGCGTCGTAATACAAGAATCTTGTTGTTTGTTTGGAAGAGAGAGCTGGAGAGGCGGTACAAGATTATTATGTTTGTGAAGGGTCGGTTTGGTTGGATAAAATTGTGATGTGATCTATTCTAGGAATTAAGATTAATTTTTTTATTCCTATAGAAATTTGAATGGATCTAAATTTTTATTTTGTTATTCAGTTAACAAATATGAAATTAAGTTTACAGAAATAAAATTGGTTTTAACTTTTTTTTTTGATTGCATAAGAAAATTTAAATATATTCTCTTTTTGATATTGCCACTCCACACCATTTCAATTAGACCTAGTGGTTGTCTGAATCTTTTTGGATGACCTCAGTATGGGTCAGGTTTCGGCTTTTACAGCTGTTAGGTCGGTCATGAACATGGAGGTTAAATTGTCATAGGGTTTAGGGTATATGATAGGTTGGATTAAATATGGTTTGGCCGGCCCATTATGTTTTGTGACCGACTTATTATGGATGATTTTGGACCAACTCTTTTGCTCGATAAATCAAGGAGTTTCTTTGATGCTGCATGACTTCTCTTCCCCTCGTTCTTGCCTGGGATTCTGATTCGATCCTAAGGCTTAATCCTGAATGGAACGCATGGGCTGCGTCTTGCACACCCTCATCCTTTCTCTGCATCGGTGGGTTGTTGAGGTCGGGATTCTAATCCGGTCCCTCCTAGATAGGATAGGCTCTCATGAACTCTTATCACCGATTGAGCTAATAAATTACAAGGAAAACATGGTTCCACGGCTAAGCCCAACAACACAGAAAATAGGGTGATTCCTGAGAGCCGACTGTGAGGATGATCACACAGGAAGGGAGGTAGACAATTTTCACTCCACCACCACACTAAGCATAAAATTCAAATAGATACAAAATAGCTAGGGTTACAGCACAATATATAAAGCCATAAATAGACAAAATTACTCATTCCCTCATTCAAATATTGCCCTCCCTCTGCCCGCCAACTTGCCTGCGTGTCCTCCTTTGCGATGCTCTGCCATCTGGGAAGGTATCAATCGCCCACATGGATAAAGGAGACGGCTTAATGGAGGCGAATCAATTTATTTGTAGGCGAAGCGAAGCTTCTCAGTTCGATGAAGCTGTGGTTCTCAACAACACAAGAAAGTCCGTAGCTCAACAATGGAGGACAAACTTGACCCGTGGAACCTTGACGACGAGAGTCCAGGTTGAAAAAGCAAAGTAGGATTGACCTTTGTGGGTTCTGAACTCACAAAGGAAACAATTATGATTCCTATTGAATCCTGCTCAGGTTGTTTATAAGAAGCAACTAGTCTTCATCATAACAAGTGAGGACGAAATGTGATGCAATATATCTAGCGGTCGACAAGATCATAGCTTCAGCTCAACCAATTGAACCGGTTGAACAATGGTTCCTGTAACTTATGAAAAGAACTCTAGCAAGGTCTCCTCAACAATTGCAAGTAGATTGCAAGAGCACAATATAGATCATATGTGGATAAGAAGTAGTTTACAATGTTTTCATTACCCTCTAAATAGTAATAACACTTATGAAATACCCAGGTGTGTTTTTAGGGTCACTTGTTGGATGCTGAGGCGTGGGATTTTGGTGTTGATGGTGTTGGAGAATGTGTTCCGCACTTCTTGATTTGAAAATAATAAATCCGGAATGTATTTGATTATAGTGTGTTTATGATGTGCATATATAATAGGTAAAATAATTTAATGAATTTCACTTGGCGAAAAAGAGTTTCCTGGAAAAAGAGGTATCGCTGGCGATAGCTTTATCGCCAGACGAAAGCCTAGGTGATGTCAGCATGACGACGGCCATGTTCCACACGATCCAGACACGGTGCACGTTATTCAGTGATATCGCCAGGCGATATCGATAACGCCGCGCGATAGTCCCATGTTCGTACACAATCTCCATCTTTCCGACACAGTTATTGCGGTGTGGAATACGTGACAGCTTGAGGAGATATCACCAGACGATAGCTACCTATCGTTGGGCGTTAGCGCAAATTCAATATAAGGGTTGGATTTCGGAAAATTGATGTTACACACCTCCCAGAGCCTTCATTCCCATGCACTAAGATTCTTCCATCTCCGAAACCAGCAAAACTCCCAAGTTTTCTAAAAGTTCCAGGGAGAAGAAGAGATCGTTTATGTACTTCAACTCCCGCGATCTTCACGTGGTTTCACCGTTGTTGGAACCAAGAAAATCAGGCTCTGCTGATCGGACCTGGGGGGATCAAAGTTTACTGATTTTGTGGCCGCCCCACGGGATTCTCAGCGAGAAGAAAGTGTCGAATCAAAAAAATAACTTTGGACTGCCTATAAACAAGACCCAAGTGTTGCGACGAGGAGGTCCCACCACACAACCAGAAGTCTATAAGAACTTTCCCTCCTGAAGCCATTGATGAGCTTGGCACAAGTGAGACTAAATCTGAACTCTCCCCTCATAGAGTGGGGGGGGGGGGTGAAGGTGTCATATACTTGTGTCATATGACCCTATTTATAGGCAAATCCAAGGGGAGTGGGGTATGGTCTGTGAACAACCGCTCCAGACGTGCTCGCCCTTACTGGGCGAGGTCTCCTCAACTCACTCCTTGCATGGGTGAAATTTTCTCAGCTCGCTCCCTGCTGGGGTGTGGTCTTCTCAACTCGCCCCTGCTGCGGTGAGGACTTCTCAACTCACCCCCTATTGGGGCGAGGTTTTCTCAACTCACCCCTGCTACGGCGAGGTCTCCTCAACTCTCCCCCTATTGGGGCGAGGTTTTCTCAACTCACCCCTGCTACGGCGAGGTCTCCTCAACTCGCCCCCTACTGGGGCGAGATCTCCTTAACTCTCCCCCTGCTGGGACAAGGCCTCCTTAACTCACCCTATGCTGGGGCGAGGCATTCTCAACTCGCCTCCTGCTGGGGCGAGACCTTCTCAACTCGCCCCCCATTGGGGTGAGGCATTCTCAACTCGACCCCTGCTGGGGTGAGACCTTCTCAACTCGCCCCCTGTTGGGGCAAAGCCTTCTCAACTTGCCCCTTACTGGGGCGAGATCTTCTCAACTAGCCCAATACTGGGGCGAGGTCTTCTCAACTTCGCCCCTGGATGGGGAGAGGTCTTCTCAACGTCGCCCTTGGATGGGGTGAGGCCTTCTCAACTCACCCCCTGCTGCGGCGAAGTCTTCTCAACTCGCCCCCTATTGGGATGAGGACTTCTCAACTCGCCCCCCCTACTGGGACGAGACCTTTTCAACTCGCCCCCTGCTGGGGCGAGGTCTTTTCAACTTTTCCCATGGCCGGGGCGAGGCCTTCTCAACTCACCTCCTACTGGGGCGAGGTCTTCTCAACTCGCCCCCTGTTGGGGTGAGGCCTTCTCAACTCGCCCCCTGCTGGGGCAAGGTCTTCTCAACTTCGCCCCTGGTTGGGGAAAGGTCTTCTCAACTCGCCCCCTGCTGGGGAAAGATTTTCTAAGGCATCTTCAGGAATTTATGATCTCGACGGATTACAGGTTATACAATCGTCTTCTTCAGAGTTCAAGAATAAAGAGTTTTTTTAAGTTTTCAATCTTGTACTTTTTCCATTTTTATTGTAATTAGCAGAGAGCACGTCGCAAACAAGGCATGACCTCTTCCTCTCCTCCCACCCTAATTTCTGAACTTCATGCATGGGGCCTCCGATCGTCAGAGCGCCGTTGTGGCCACCATCAAGCTTGGGTGAGCAAGGGAGTGGCCGAGCATTTGTGAGACTCCCCATCGCTTCTGGGTTTCCTGGGGAGTGGGCTTAGAGGCCCTCTCTTTGAGGCACGCGCTGGTGGAGCCGCTGGAGGAGGAATTTCCGGCAGTGCCTGAGGTTTAAATCTATGTAAAAGAGATTTCTGGAGGCAGCCAGTGGTCTCAGGCCATCGTACCACTGCCGGAAGGAGTGCTGGACTCAAGCGAGCTGACAGGCGGTAGCCGCATAGCCTGTCAGTAATCAAACGACAATGGTAGGGTCCCAAATCCTCTGCTGCACTATGACAAGCAGTTGTCGTCTGATCTCCTAATGGATATCCGACGACCAAGATAATATAGGCAATGATTATTTACCCCACAACGGATTCATTCCTAATCCGCTGTGGGGGCCTTGATATTGCACTATCCGACTCAATCTCAACCACGCATCATGCACCAACATATTTGTTGGGTATTGTTATTAGGGCAGAGAGGTATTTTATTTTTCTAAGACTGATCTATGGTTCTAATGGAAACACTTTGAACATAAAAATTATTCCTTTTGATGACCCTACCTCTCATAATATTAGGCATAATACGGGAACATTATTCACCGTAATGCCTGCAATTGAGGTTAAAAGAACTAGTGTTTAACCTTTTGCGGAACTTTGAAGTCTTGATAAATAACCGACTACTTATAATTATAGGTTTTGCAACATCCATAGCCCTTCTAAACCCTAAACCCTAAACCCTAAACCCTAAGAAGGTAATGTTTTCTTTACAGACCCATTTTTTATGACAACAACACTCAAGCCTCTATCCCACTAAGACTTGTAAAAAAATGATGCCTCACTGGGTATCGTTCATTACATATGTTTCTTGCTGTGGTAAGGGTTGCCTTCAATTTTACTCAATCTGCTTGCCTGCTTTCTTTTATGAGAACTTTTCACATGCTCGCTCCCACATGCTTATAGATAGTCATGTGTTGATTGTAGGCGAGGGACTCGGCAGTGCTAAGGCTGGTCGTGCAGATCCAGTGATAGAACGACAATGGTAGGGTCCCAAATCTTCTGCTGCACTATGACAAGCAGTTGTCGTCTGATCTCCTAATGGATATCCGACGACCAAGATAATATAGGCAATGATTATTTACCCCACAACGGATTCATTCCTAATCCGCTGTGGGGGCCTTGATATTGCACTATCCGACTCAATCTCAACCACGCATTATGCACCAACATATTTGTTGGGTATTGTTATTAGGGCAGAGAGGTATTTTATTTTTCTAAGACTGATCTATGGTTCTAATGGAAACACTTTGAACATAAAAATTATTCCTTTTGATGACCCTACCTCTCATAATATTAGGCATAATACGGGAACATTATTCACCGTAATGCCTGCAATTGAGGTTAAAAGAACTAGTGTTTAACCTTTTGCGGAACTTTGAAGTCTTGATAAATAACCGACTACTTATAATTATAGGTTTTGCAACATCCCTAGCCCTTCTATACCCCTTGCTGGTGTTAGGGTTTGAGTGGCAAGTTAGGGCAAGGAGACGACCCTAGAACTCCTTGAGCTAAGGAAAATTTTTATGTACACCCCTAATGTGCACAAGTCAACCTAGGCCGATTTACACCCAAATGAACTCACCACCTCAAAGTAAGCTCTTTAACACCTCCCTAACCCTAAAGGGGAGGCAATTGACTAATGGACTCACGGCTAGGTCAACCATGTTGGCCAAATTGAGCAAAGTCAACTCTAGCTCAACATAGATCAACTCAACCTGAATTGGCACGATTAGACTTCTTATGATCAAATTGACCTCACTCCTAATCTTATAATATCATTAGGGGCCAGGTGGATCCAAAAGCTCCATCATGAGGGTGTTAATTTCTCCAATTTGACCAAAGTCAAACCTAGGTCAATTTTGGTTAAGCATGCACCTTTTGGACAAATTGGCCCAATTGGGGTCCCACCTTGGCCCAACCAGCACAATATCATTCACGAAGGGAGGTCATGGGGCACACCCTTCATCTCCTCTAAGCACCCATACATCTCCCCAAATGATTGGGAATTGATTCATCATTATTTTAGGCCGTCCACTATCAAGGAGTGCCTTTAATAGCTATGCCTGAAACCCCCATAGCTTGGATCTCCTATAAATTGCCCCCCATAGGTCAATTCAACCCTTTCATCACCTTCAGAAGTCCTCAAGCAGTCAAAATCGACTCTTGGATCACTGAAATCAGTGGCGAATCAGATTCAGGAGGAGGATTGTCAGAAAACGCCTGCACCATGGCCACCCGCTGGAGTAGTCACCTCCAAGCCTGGAATCAGGTCTGTTTCTCCTCCTCTCCCTTATGCTAGCTTCCTAGATCCATTAAGAGAGATATCAGGCTCAATCAAGCCCGATCCAAGGTGAGATATTGAAGAAATTTTGGAGCTAATGGAGGGTGTCAGGTTCACCGGAAACCGCCACCTCCGGCGGCCAAACCACCGCCAATCGATAGCCACCACCTCAATGGAGGTGGCCGACCGGCCAGGGAGGTGGTTGGATCGCTGGGAAATTGATGTGAAAGGAGCTCTAGGTCGGGTGAATCTTCGCCCTTGGGGAGGTTGAAGATGACCTATATGCCACTAGATCTGCTTCAAGATTCATGCATATCAAAATATTTATACATTATAGTTTGTATTAATTTGTCACACTTTTACATAGTTTTTGAAACAGGAATTAAGGCCTCTTAGAGGCAGATTCACGAAAAATTTAAAACATGAAAATTGCAGCTCTTTGTCTTAACTTTAATTAGGGACTTGAAACAGCCCATTTAGAGCATTGTAGTTCCCTGCAGGGTAGTTTTAGTGGGATTGACTGGGACAACCCATATTTCTTGAATAACTTTCAAATGGTTAAAGTTATTGGGTTGAAATTTGGTATATGTATGAAGGTACACTAGATACACTTTCTGTCCAAAAAATGAGAATTTTTGGACAATATTTTTCTATAGTTTTAGGTAAATATGATTTTTCATAAAAGTAAAATATGTTAGTGAAATATAAATATAATGACCCCAAATTTTGGTGGGAGTCTCAGTAGGGCAATATAAAGCTCTGATAAGTCATCTGTAGCTTTACTTGTGGGTGTATTCCAATGCAAGAGGCCATGACTTGTGATATGTGGTGTGTATTAAGTCAAAGGTATATCTTATGAATTTAGGAAGATTAGCTTGGTCAAATCCAGTGAAATTTTATGCATGCACTTATTTAGTGAAAATACACGTCTCCATAAAGTTTTAGAACATTTGGAGTTGATCTGCTAGGCAAATGAATTAATTATTATTTTGTTATGCATGTGTATTAATGAAATTATGGTGACTAAAATAGTTGCAAAAATTTTGAAATCTTGTCCATAACAATGATTTAGTATGATACACACTAGAAAAATTAATTGAAATTTTTGAAAGTCAGAATCTTAGGGTTGCAGTTATAATTATCGTTTTTGCCCCTTTTATATTATTGAGATAATTGTGCTCAAATTCAGTTGTAAAATTTTGAATTTCTGGAATAAATAATTATTTACCATCTTTAACCTCTAGTAATTTTTCTGGGATTATTTGATGAATATTTATAGTACTTCATGTGTAATATGACCTAGTGAATCGAATTTTGGTAATTAGAAATTAAATATCAAATATTATTGGAATGTTATGAAATTTGGTTCAAATCTTTTTATTATCTTTGTGACCTTGTTGAAATTAATTGGTACTGTTTGGACCCTTGAAAGTGATACTTCATGTTCAAATCCACTAGTAACTTATATTTTAGGAAAATTCAATTATGCTCAATTTAATTTAAAAAATTGTGAAACTTGGGAACTTCATCGTAACTGAGTATTCAGACCCATTTAAATTAATCGCTTGATATTTGGATAAAATATTTGGAGATTACAACCATTAAACTCATATCGATCATTTGGGCTATATATAGTAAAGTCAGGGGGGGATGGTTAGATGCGGTTCAAATTGGGGCGTGGGGCTCACTCCCTCTCTCCTTTCACTAAAACCACCCCTTTAGGGGGGAAACTGCCGGTCGGCCTCCGCCACCGCCGGACAGGCCGCCGTCGACCGGGCGGCGGTTGCAGGTCAGGCTGCAGCCCGCCGCCGGCCAGGCCACGGCCATCGGCCAAGCCGCCGCCGGCCAGGCCACGGCCATCGGCCAAGCCGCCGCCGGCCAGGCCGTGGCCGCCGGCCAGGGCACCGCCGGCCCAGCCACGGCCGGCATGGACGCGGCCGGCCAAACCGCACCCGCCGGCCGACCGCCGATGGCCAGACTGCGACCGGCCGGACCGCGGCCATCGACCAAGCCACCGCCGGCCTGGCCGCGGCCACCGACCAGGCCGTTGTCGGCCGGATCGCGGCCACCGACCAGGCCGCCGCCGACCGGATCACGACCACTGGCCAGGCCACCGCCGGCATGACCGCGGCCACCGGCCAGGCCGTAGCCAGCATGGCCGCAGTTCAGGCCGCCACCTGGCTGGCCGCCGCCGTCGGCGACCTGCCCACCGTCCGATCGAGGTGGGCTCTCCTCACCGTTCGATCCGGTGGGTAACTACCCACTAACCCACTAGATTAGTGTCAGGGCCCGCAATGAACTTCTCGTGGAGGCTATAAAAGGAGCCCCAAGGTCTCCTCATTCTTTACTTTTTGGCTCCCGATCATCTTCTTCCTCAGGGAATAACTCTGCCGGACTCCTCCCTCGAGTCACCCTATGTAACACCCCTATCTGTCACATAGTATATAATAGTAGGTCCGGCCGGGGCCCGACGCCATATACTACGGACAGACCGGTTGGTTACGCGTTGAAACCATTCAACCAATCACAACGTCCTACACAACACCTAGCGGAAGCAATTTATTAGGTTTGCAAAGAATAAAGAACCCTGCCAAGCATGAATGTCCACTACTCAAACCCATAGGAATGTATAATACACAAAACGGAAATAGCCTTATGGCCTTACAATAGTTTGCTTAATAAGAGCGTCTTCCAAACCTCGGCACGCAGGCCGGCCACACATGAGTACAAAAGGAAAAACACTCAAAACTTGGCCTTCGAGGGTCAGTACAGCAACTTGGGCTTTAGCCCACTAATTACCTCTCGGCTCCGCAGTACCTGCAAGCAATAATCCACCGCACGGTGGTAAACAAAGGCAACGGTCAGCTATGCTGACCAAATTATAACGATTCCGCCCCCAAACCGAGGCGGCAAAGCTTCTTCCCTGCACTTGTTAGCAAAACAAGCAACACAGTAAAACAAGCATCTCATCATAGGTGCACGCTATCAAGGCCGTACACCCCGTGCTCTCAGGGCACTTACTCGGCGAAGCCAGTCCGAACCCCGTCCGGTCCTAGACTCCACCACCACCCCCAGGGTGGCAATCTTTGTGAGCATTTAGTCTTCTCAGCTGCAGCCTAGACACGATCTCCAAACCTCGGTAAGTCCCACGTAAAACTTTAGGTCGCTTTAACCGAGCAGGTGGAGCGGTTAGGGGTACACTAGCCCGTTGCTCACCCCGCCATTGCCATTTGGCCACTGACGCGAACTAAGCTTCCCCAGTCCCAAATAACGATCAAACATGGTACATAGCCCCGCTATGTACCCGGTTGGCTCTCAGGCCACCAATATGACAGAAATGCGTTTCCGTCCAGATTTCTGGGTGCACCTCGGGGTTAATTCCCCAGATTCCCTGATGCATTCTACCGCATAGCAACCCGAAAACAATCACAATGCTCGGAGTCTTCTCTGGCTAGAATATGCATAACAAAACATCACCGATCCGGAAAACACGTCCGGGTAGGCTTCACACAGCATGCCTATGTCCGTACTACGATTCCGGACTCTAACAAGGGGGACTTTACATATCTATCCCAAGGAATACCACAATCTCGCCGCACACTCGCGGGAGAGGGGTTTTCCCATGCAAAGGAAGAAGAGCTTCACATGCTCAAGAAGAGAATCGTTACCCTTGCGCTTTTCCTCGGCTCCATGACGATCTAGCCGGATGGAAAGCACCGTATCGGCCTCGCCTTTGCGGATCCGGACTCGGATCGCGATTTGGAGCTCCGAAGCTCCGCCGGTGACCGGATCTAGCTTCTTCTTCCTCCTCCAAGCTCTCTCCTCTCTCTAACTCTTAGAGAGAGAACCAATCAAAGGGAATGAGGGTTTCTAAACCCTATTCCCGGATATAACATCCCAGCAACAGCCCCCACCGTTGGATCCAAATCCAAGGGAATGAACGGCCACGATTAGGCCTAAAATACAAAATCTGGGGCCGAACACGGGTTGCAACACGGCCGTGTGCCTGGCCGTGTCACCCATTCGCCGTCTCGATCGAGTCGAAAAACCAGCACACGGCCTTTGACACGGCCTCCGACACGCCCGTGTCACCTGCGACACGCCCGTGTCGGGACCCGTGTCACTCCCCCCGTGTGCAATCGACCAACATTTCGCAGTCAGAGAGGTACACGGCCTTGTGACACGGCATCAGACACGCCCGTGTCAAATTTGACACGCCCGTGTTTGTGCCCGTGTCACGGCCCGTGTACCACACTTGCAGAATCCCTGGAGTGACACGGCCTGGGACACGCCCGTGTCCTAGGCCGTGTTCTACAACTCGACTAGCGTCGACCGCCAAAGCGTCGACCGCACGACCCGAGGCCGAACACGCCTGTGTCACGCCCATGACACGCCCGTGACATGCCCGTGACACGCCCGTGACACGCCCGTGACACGCCCGTGACACGTCCGTGTCACGCCCGTGACACCTGCTCCAAAATCCAAACTGGGCTTAAAACATCACCTGTCCCTCTTTTGAGTTTCGGGGTGTTACAACTCTCTCCCCTTTAAAAGAATTTCGTCCACGAAATTACTAAAGGAAAGTAAACATAAAACCAAGAGCGGTACCTGAGCGAAATAACTCTGGGTACTCCTCCAGCATGGTCTGCTCCCATTCCCAAGAGAGCTCCTCACGACCGCAATTGTCCCAACGGACCTTGACCATTCAGATTTCCTTGTTACGAAGCCTCTTTACCTCTGCATCTTCAATACAAACGGGCTTGACCTTAGTCGTCAACCCTTCGTCCACCGGTACTTGATCAACTGCGGTCACCTGCGAAGGCTCTTGCACCGCCTTCCGCAATACAGAGATGTGGAACACATCGTGTAGTCCACTCAACTCCACCGATAGCATCAAACGGTAAGCAGCTTCGCCGACTCGCTCCAGAATCTCAAAAGGTCTAAGGTATCTTGGGCTCAGCTTCTTCAAGCGTCTCACCCGCGAAACCCCCTTGAACGGCTTCACTTTCAAGTATACCCAATCGCCTACCGCGAACTCCACGTTCCGGTGCTTGACATTGTAATACTTCGCCTGCCTATCCTGAGCGATCAACAAGCGCTCCCGAATGATCCGAACCAACGAGGTAGCACTCTCCAACTCCTGCTTCTTGTACAACCTTGCCTCACCCGTTTCAAGCCACGATAACGGCGTGCAACACTTCCTAACATACAGGGCCTCGAAGGGCGCCATTTGGATACTCGTTTGGTAGCTGTTGTTGTACGCAAACTCCACCAAAATAGATGACCTTCTACTTCTTCCCGAAGTCCAGAATGCACATGCGAAGCACGTCCTCCAACGTCCTGTTGACCCACTAGGTCTGCTCATCCGTCCGCGGATGTAAGACTGGACTAAACTTCAACTTAATCTCCAGCACTTTCTGCAACCACTTCCAATCATTGGACGTAGAACGCCCACCTCGATTGCTCGCAAAGTTGCGGGGCACACCGTGCCGTCTAATGATGTTATCCATAACCATTTACCAGTTACTCCACCGAATTATCCTTCCTATGCGGAATGAAGTGCGATGCTAGTGTTAACATAACTACGATCACCCAAACGATGTCGTTACTTCACTGTGACTTTGACAAACCATGCCCACAGTCCAGTCGAACTTCTATTCCGAACTAGGCAAGGATTCAAGAATCCCCGGCACTTGGCACTCTGCCTTCACTAAGGCGCAAGGCTGACACTTAGCCACAAACAACGCTATGACTCTCTTGAGCCCCGTCCACCAAAACAATTTCTTTGGTATCGGCACAACTTGTGCCTCCTAAGCGAGTTGAGTACTTGGTAAGACGTATCACAACTCCACCCATAAATTACCCATGCTTGGGCTGCACAAACGATTGTCTTTCCTTGGTAGCCTACCCACCACCGTTGACCTGGGATTTTGACCCACCGAGCCGCACCCATGATTTCCTTTATGCAGCTACACAAACCATAGTCTGTCAACTATGATCAGCCAGGTCATACTGGACTTCCGACCAGTTCAGTTATGCTTCGACGCTAGTCTGCTTGTCAACGCAAGAGATAGCTAACATCTCCAAATCCCGGGTCAAACCCTCAACATGAAACTACAACTAATTGGCTTGGGCGGAAGCCCTGCGTCTCAACGCATCCGCAACACATTGCCTTACAACGAGCACAAAATAACTTTCAAATGTATGGTCCCCCAGGAACTCCATCCATTTGTGTTGCCTCAATTTTAGATCCTTTCGATCCCACCGATGTATCAGGCTCATAGGATCGGTACAGACACCGACTTTGTCACCATACACATAAGGCCTCCCTAGCTTTGGTGCAAAACACACGGCCACGAACTCCAGATGACGGACTGGACAATACCCCTCGTGCTCTTGCAACTAATGCGAGCCATAGGCCACAACATTACCACGTAGCAGCAGCACGCAGTCTAATCCGCTGCCTAAGGCAGCGCCATAGATCTCACAGCTTCTGGTTCCACTCGGCGAACTTAACACTGGCACCGCGGTTGACCAACTCTTTAACCCTTCACCGCTTGGGTGTACTCGCGCATCTAAGCAATCCTTTCAAGCTTTTCCTTGACAACGACGCGAGGGGTAATACTATCCGCGGGAAGTCCTCTACGAAGCGCCTGTAGTAGCCGTCCACACTAGAAACTCTGGATTTCCGCTACCGAGACAACACAGGCCACCATCGTATTGCGACTAACAACACTGGACCCACACGCCCTCACTCTACCAACTAAAGGACCAAAAAGCGCTACGAGGATAACCCAAGAATCGAGTTCGGAGAACTTGGTGTATACATGGTTCCTTCTTAACGTCCACAAAACCAAGAGCAGATATTCAGAAACGATACCCTTTGCACTAAAATTACCCCCAATGTGTCGTCGATGAAGACGATCATAAAATGGACTAGGTACTCCATGAACGTTCTGTTCATCAGATCCATAAACACCGATGACGCATTAGTCAGCTCGAACGACATAACCATAAACTCAAAATGCCCATGTCTTGCGTTGAACACTATCTTTGGGATATCGCTTTCCCTGATTCTCAGCTGATAGTAAACAGACTTAAGATCCAACTTTAAGTACACCGATGACCCACCCAACTGATCAAACAGATCGCTAATTCTTGGGATCAGGTACTTGCTCTCTTTTATCAACTTGTTCAGTTCTCCATAACCGATTCAGAGCCGCAAACTCCCGTCCTTCTTATACCCGAAAAGGACCGGTGTGCTCCAAGACGACAAACTTGGACGCACATACCCTTGCTCCATCAACTTTTCTAGTTGAACCTTTACTCCACTATCACCTTAGGCATCAGCCTATAAGGAGAGTGTGACACAGGTTTAGCACCTGGCACAACTCAATCGTGAAATCGATCTCTCGCTATGGTGTGGCTCCAGGGAGATTGTTCGGGAACACATCGGGATGCTCAAAAACCCACTGGGATACTACCCAGAGTGGACTTAGGCATTACAGCCTCCACTAACGTGAAGAACAGCTTTGTACCGACACAAAACTGTCTTGACCACCGGGAGGGCAGACGTCAGTGTCCTGCTCGATCCCTTCAGTTCCGCAAACGTTGTCTCCTGCCCAACCCCCAGCTAGGTCTCCTTGCGGTTGCAAACGATAAAAGCCTTCTGCCCCAAAAGCTAGCCCAACAAAGATGACGTCAAACTCTACTAACGGCAACAGCGATGCTAGCAAGTCGAATCCTTGACTTTCAATAAGACTCTTACCGCACAGACTATATCTCCGCGCGCACTGGACGACTACTGGGTAATAACCCATCCGGATTGCCAAGATTCCAAAATAAAGCCTAGAACTTCAAGTTCTATGTAATCACACATAAGGCAAGAAGCAAGGTTGCTGACAATTAAACCATACCTGACGACCCGACGGTCGGCCACATGACCTCCTGCTGGCCAATGATGTTCACTCCCGGTTGGGCCGGAGTAAACAGCGATGCGGCGGACGCCACCGCCTTGCCTTTCTCTTCAGATATCGACTCCGACTTCTTTTTGGACATTGGGCGTCCACTCCAACAATCCCGGGCATAGTGCCCCGGCTTTCCACAAACAAAGCATGCATCCGGGGTTTGAACCGTAGTCGCTCCAGATGTGCTAGAGGAAGGGACTAGACCCGACCTCCTCGCCTTCTTATGCCACCTACGGTACCCAGATTTTGAGGTTGACATTTTGAACATCGTTTCCTTTACACCAGAGGCTTCAACTGCTCCTGCCAAAACTTTCCTTGTCTTCGGAGCACTCTCCCAACACTCTCTGGCGAGATGCCCTTTCTTGCCACAAGAATAACAATTGAGGGTAGTTTGGGTAGTGGATAACCCAGCCTCCTTTCTCGGCATCTTTCGATAGACAGTCCTTATAGGATCAGTAGGGTTTGATACCCTATCCACTGGTACTTGGTGAGTTTTCCCCAACTCCACCTCCAAAGCTCTAGCCGACTCCACTAAAGCTCGGAATCCCAATAACTTTGGTCCTAGCAGTAGGATACGCAACTCGCTGCGCAGACCGTTATAAAATCTATCCACTATAGATTGCTCGCTTTCCCATTCAGAGCCTGGGTGTCGCCTTAACATAAGGAACGTCTGCAAATATGTGTCAACTGAATGCTCTCCCTGCACCACAGTCATGCTCATCTGCTGCTCTAAAAGACCTCCAAATGCCCTTTGCTCCAACATACCGCCCGATGTTGGGGCCATCTCAGGGACAAAGGGTTGCACATTACTTCCATGTTGTGCGTTGGTCACAGCGAACATCGCTTCAACCACCCTTCTTATGGTTTCCCAAGACGTAGGGGTCTCAGGAACGTTACTTAGTGCATTACTTTGCTCAGCAAACATGTGTTCTGACTGCCACGCTCCACTTCCGGACACCTATAGTCGTTCAAAAGCAATTATAAGAACACGCAGGTTCCTCAAATATGTGTATTTTCATTCCTAAGTGGACATTCATGGGTTCTTTTTATGTTATAACGATGACGCACACACATGTGCTCACCACCCCTTAAAGTGAATTCGCCCACGAATTCATTTAAGCTTGATCGAAACCAGTAGTCTGATACCAATTTGTAACACCCCTATCCGTCATATAGTATATAACAGTAGGTCCGGCCGGGGCCCGACGCCATATACTACGGACAGACCGGTTGGTTACGCGTTGAAACCATTCAACCAATCACAACGTCCTACACAACACCTAGCGGAAGCAATTTATTAGGTTTGCAAAGAATAAAGAACCCTGCCAAGCATGAATGTCCACTACTCAAACCCATAGGAATGTATAATACACAAAACGGAAATAGCCTTATGGCCTTACAATAGTTTGCTTAATAAGAGCGTCTTCCAAACCTCGGCACGCAGGCCGGCCACACATGAGTACAAAAGGAAAAACACTCAAAACTTGGCCTTCGAGGGCCAGTACAACAACTTGAGCTTTAGCCCGCTAATTACCTCTCAGCTCCGCAGTACCTGCAAGCAACAATCCACCGCACGGTGGTAAACAAAGGCAACGGTCAGCTATGCTGACCAAATTATAACGATTCCGCCCCCAAACCAGGGCGGCAAAGCTTCTTCCCTACACTTGTTAGCAAAACAAGCAACACAGTAAAACAAGCATCTCATCATAGGTGCACGCTATCACGGCCGTACACCCCGTGCTCTCAGGGCACTTACTCGGCGAAGCCAGTCCGAACCCCGTCCGGTCCTCGACTCCACCACCACCCCCAGGGTGGCAATCTTTGTGAGCATTTAGTCTTCTCAGCCGCAGCCTAGATTCGATCTCCAAACCTCGGTAAGTCCCACGTAAAACTTTAGGTCGCTTTAACCGAGCAGGTGGAGCGGTTAGGGGTACACTAGCCCGTTGCTCACCCCGTCATTGCCATTTGGCCACTGACGCGAACTAAGCTTCCCCAGTCCCAAATAACGATCAAACATGGCACATAGCCCCGCTATGTACCCGGTTGGCTCTCAGGCCACCAATATGACAGAAATGTGTTTCCGTCCAGATTTCCGGGTGCACCTCGGGGTTAATCCCCCAGATTCCCTGATGCATTCTACTGCATAGCAACCCGAAAACAATTACAACGCTCGGAGTCTTCTCCGGCTAGAATATGCATAGCAAAACATCACCGATCCGGAAAACACGTCCGGGTAGGCTTCACACAGCATGCCTATGTCCGTACTACGATTCCGGACTCTAACAAGGGGGACTTTACATATCTACACCAAGGAATACCACAATCTCGCCGCACACTCGCGGGAGAGGGGTTTTCCCATGCAAAGGAAGAAGAGCTTCACATGCTCAAGAAGAGAATCATTACCCTTGCGCTTTTCCTCAGCTCCATGACGATCTAGCCGGATGGAAAGCACCGTATCGGCCTCTCCTTTGCGGATCCGGACTCGGATCGCGATTTGGAGCTCCGAAGCTCCGCCGGTGACCGGATCTAGCTTCTTCTTCCTCCTCCAAGCTCTCTCCTCTCTCTAACTCTTAGAGAGAGAACCAATCAAAGGGAATGAGGGTTTCTAAACCCTATTCCCGGATATAACATCCCGGCAACAGCCCCCCACCGTTGGATCCAAATCCAAGGGAATGAACGGCCACGATTAGGCCTAAAATACAAAATCTGGGGCCGAACACGGGTTGCAACACGGCCGTGTGCCTGGCCGTGTCACCCATTCGTCGTCTCGATCGAGTCGAAAAACCAGCACACGACCTTTGACACGGCCTCCGACACGCCCGTGTCACCTGCGAAACGCCCGTGTCGGGACCCGTGTCACGCCCCCCCGTGTGCAATCGACCAACATTTCGCAGTCAGAGAGGTACACGGCCTTGTAACACGGCATCAGACACGCCCGTGTCAAATTTGACACGCCCGTGTTTGTGCCCGTGTCACGGCCCGTGTACCACACTTGCAGAATCCCTGGAGTGACACGGCCTGGGACACGCCCGTGTCCTAGTTCGTATTCTACAACTCGACTAGCGTCGACCGCCAAAGCGTCGAACGCACGACCCGAGGCCGAACACGCCTGTGTCACGCCCGTGACACGCCCGTGACACGCCCGTGTCACGCCCGTGACACCTGCTCCAAAATCCAAACTGGGCTTAAAACATCACCCGTCCCTCTTTTGAGTTTCGGGGTGTTACACCCTACAGCCACCTCGAGCCACCAGAGGGCCACCAGTAGGAAAACGCCCAAGTCCCAGAACGAACGAAAGAAGGAGGAAGACGACCACTACAAGTGAACAAGCGCCAAAGCCACGCTCTAAACTTCCAAGCACCAGAACCGCTCCTCGGATTCCAGTGTCCAAGTCACTCCCATAGTGCGGCATGTTGCCCATTGGGAGCAGAAGTCTCTCTCTCACCCCCAAGTTATAACAAGGAGCAGCCTGTCGCCCCCGATTCTCCCTGCACATTATAACCGCAAACAACTAGTGAATTTTGACCAGCACAGATCCGGTCACGTGATTTTTTACCCGGTTGAGGGGTTTTTCCACGTCATCACATCTTGTGTCAATCTCTTATTTTCATTGACTGTGTGCGCGCTCAACCGCTCCGTAAGCTAAGACGGTCCAAGTAAATTCGGTCCGACCGAGGTATCGAGTTAGTCCGCAACAGTTTGGCTCCGTCTGTGGGAATCAAGATCCCCCAACATCCTTCAGAAACCAAGACCTCCATCCTCGTATCGTTCAAGTTCCACTTCAATGACAAAAAGAAGCGCTCGCGTTGCTGAAGGATCCGTCCTCGGTGGACACATTGAACTGGTTTGCACCCGCTCACTTGTGTGCGTACCGTTGGAGGCAGAAGCTGCATTCGCACCTGTTATCCCCCTTGAGAGGCGTGTTCACCAGATGGAGGAGCGGCAGACCGAAATGCTCACTCTGCTCAGAAATATAACAGCACCCCCACTCCTCCTTTGCCACCAGCACCAGCCAATCCCTTGCCTCTGCCAAATCATAGCCCGGCGCATGAATTTCTGTAAAAAGAAGGACAAACTCTCAAAGGGCAGGAAGAGTGGCGTCAGGCTATGCCCCGTCATCGTGACCCTCCAAGGAATGGGGGAAAACATCCACTTCAAGAAAACTCCCCTCAAAATACCACCCGCACTGACATGATGTACGCAATTCAGAATGATCCGGGATTCCACTGGCCAAGGGTTCCTCAGCCATTCAAGCAAGCTGATTTATTGCCATCAGAAGAACTCTCTTCCTCAACCAGACATCGCATACACAAGGAATACGACATAGAGAAGGAATTCTCAAGTACAAGTAGCTCCCCCATGCCCACAGCATTACTCCAAGAGATGTATGATCACCACCTCGTATATACTCATTATGAAGAGAACTTTGGAAACATGATGGGTCTCGATGCCTTTGCCACGAAGCAGAGAATAAGTGAATATCTACCCAATTACAACTCACCAGACTCCTGGGCAGCCCTGGGTTCAGAAGATGGCTTTGAAATCCATAGTTTCAGCAGAACCGACAATTTCCTCCAGCTATCGCCTCCGGTATCGCCTGGCATTATTGTCAGCGTTACTGATCCTAGCGCGACGCGGTTGGTTCCCGTGCGCTACATCGAATTAATTCACTGCTACCGTGCAACAGTAACTTCTTTCGCTCGGCGTTAGTATCCGTAGGAGACTTCTTTTCTTTGCGTGAACCTGTCAACCTGCACATTCTATCAACACAAAACATGATCAAATACAACCTGGGATTTGATATTCTCAAACACAAGGAATGTGAAACACCGGTTCCAACAAACTCCCCTTTTGATAATATCAAATCCCGTTCATGAGAAACAATAATGAAGTACATGATAGAGTAAGTATGTATAAAAATAATCTTGAACATTCAGGTTTCAGGTATCAGGTTCTCTATATAGCTCCCCTTCACACATACTCCCCCTATTTACGTGTTCTACACGCTCCCCCTATCTATGTGCACACCTTGTAGCAAGTTCCCCCTACACGTGATCTTTCCTAACCCTGAACTCATACTCATGAACAATCTCTTCTCCCCCTTTGATAGTGTCAAAATGGCAGGCCAGACCAGAAAGATATGCGGGGTGAGTATAAATGTAAGACCCCTTTTTTGCTACACTACCGGGTCTTACGCTCAGAATCGCCGTTTTGCGGTGACACCAACACTCGAGAGGTCATCACTACAGAATGCCGATCCTACTGGCATTAGTGATCACCAAACAAGTAGAAGTAACAACTAAGACAAATATAATCAAGTACACAAAAATCACAACATATATATAGATGAGCATGAATCACAGCAAGTCCACAGATATAGAAGTACTAAAACCGAACGAAAATGTAGAAATATAAACGGGCTCATGCCTGGTATATCATGACCTCACTACAACAATCTCACGAAAGCTAAGTAAAACTAACACTCACAGAGCTAGAGGCTGGTGTGATCCTGTACTAGACTGGCCCACCTCCATGTGCATCATACTCCGTCGGTGCTATATCTCCTGTTGTTGCTCCCTGTCTCCCATCCGAAGCCCTTGAAATGTTTGGTCCACCGACCATTAGTCAAAAGATTATGCCTAATTTCCCCCACCCCTCCCACAGTGGATCCTAGGAACCGTGCGGGAGGAATGAAAGGAAAGCTTATGAAGGTGGAGAGTATAACAAGGCAGGTGACGACTAACCTAGCAGGAGTATGAGTAAAATCACTAAATGAAGAAGTGGTAAAGTAAAAAAGAAGTAAGTACATGCTAACTAAGTAAGCAGTATAATACAAGTGAAGAGCTACAGTTATCATCTACCACAGATAAAGCAAGTAAAGTAACCTTGATTTATAAGAATGCTCAAACAGACTTATAAACCAAGGGATCGTTTTGCAAGACCTATCGTATAAAAAATCTCATACCAATTTATACGATAAGGGTAGGGGTTTAAGTGCAATAATTGCATGCTATGTTATGTTATGCATATTTAATGATATGTTCATACAAGTGCAACACACACACACACACGACTCTATGCGCTCAGACCTTTAGTTTCCCGATTTTGGAAGCTAGCTTGAATCCTAGGAGCCTCTGTAGTGGCCAACAGAGACAGTGGGTTGGGCCACCCCACTCCTAGGCAGGTATCCACACTACCAGGCCTAGCCCTTACATATGCCTCTGAAGGACACACCAGAGTCACCACGTACTAATGCTGACAAACCCGTCAGTCTTTTCTTTGCCTAAGTGTAATCCACACTCGCCAAGTCATCGTATCGACGTCGGTGTGAACGATCGTTAAATACCGAAAACCCACCACCTTATGCACATGCAACCATGAATTCCTGAACCATCGGCTCCCCGGACTAACCTGTCCGTTACAACTTCCTTCTGAGCCTTCGACTCGCCGGGCTAACTTGCCCATTTCCACAACCACTAAGCCTACAGCTCGGATAACCCAACCAATCTAACCTCCTAAGTCATCAGGGTGAGTGAAAGTTAAGTACTAGTATTTACTAATTGCTCTTTTATCATTTTAGTCTTACGGTTAAGGGTTAACCTTGGACTGCCCAGGGTATTCCCTGTGAAAGGCTCTCGGGGGCACTAGGAACTATGATGGTAGCTGAAGCTCATCGTTCCCTTTTGCAAGACACTTAATATTATTGGTATCTACACATGTCCTGACTCTACTGATCTTACACTTGATCTAACCCTAAGTGTATTTAGACTTTTCTTCAAGGGGAAATACGATCCATCGTCAATCCCGAGCACGACCTTTCCCCTAGTCAACCAGGCTATCTCAACTTGACTCTTTCTTAAAACCTCTTCCTTATCCATCCAGACCAAATACATCGACTATCCTTTCCCATAACGGGTTTTACATACTTCCTTACTTTTATAATTTCTACTCTGTGCAGACCAATTATCCTACATGATGTGTATGAATGGTGCCCCCTTCAAATATTCATTCAAATGATATAAAATTATTATTGGGGATCTATCATGATGTTTTAGGAATAAATCCAAATGATTACGATTTTCCTACTTTATTGAGTATTTATTACAATTTCTACAAAATCAGGCTTCATGAGCCTTTAAACACCAAGTGCATTTTTCTGACTAGGTATGACCTTAACAAAATTATGATAAACTGATAACATTAAAATAATAGTAAATACCAAAAATCTCAATTTTCCAAAAAGGTTTTTTGACTCTCAACAAATTATTGGATAAATAATCACAATATTATGATAAATAGGGAAAAATTAAACCAACCATCCAAAAATTATGAAAAAATTACTAGAGGATAAATATGACTAGGAAAGGCTACTGACCAAGAATTATGATTTTCCAACTCCATTTGATCACATAAATGAATTATATTAAAATATTCAATAAATGGGCACTTATGAAGGAGCCTATATGAAAAGTCTTCCAATATATTTATAAAAATTTAAAGAGCATTATTGTGTCCTAAAATGTTCCCTAACCAAGTTTCATTATTTTCCAGCAAGCAAATAACCCTAAAATAATTATCTTGTAAGTAAATCAAAATTAGGGTTTATGAATGAAGTACCATGATTACTAATCCAATATTCACAATAAAATTTCTAGGGAACAGTATCATCTAATCAAGTTTACTTCCTAAGTTTCATGAGTATCCAAATTCATTTCAGTATGTAATTAAATATTGAACCAAAGTGCCTTAAACTATCCATATCTATTTCAAAGAGGGTATATGTTCCTAAAAATCCTACAACCATTCTTCTAGAACTTATTTTCACCCTAGAAACTCACCAACCAAGTTCCAAGACCATCCAAGGACATATAGTCTCATGTCCTTCACTAGGCCCCAAACTTCAACCCGAAGGCCTATACTAGGGTCTTTGGGCATCTCCACCCCAAAACTCTCAAACTCTCTTGAGAGGGTGTTTTAGATGACATTGAGGTAGTGACCAAAGTTTCATCCCTTTTGGATGAGGATTGGCCACTCAACCCACTAATTTTCTCTTGCCCTAATTTACCCCTGAGGGACCAAGTTTTGGTTACACTAATACCTACTCAAACCAATCCTAAATGGGCTGCGATTTTTACCATAGTCATGACATGACCCTAATGGAAACCCACCAAAATATGGGGTGGTTTTGAGGTCATTAGAACTCTGAATTATTTATTAAATGTTCTATAAAACTATAGAAAAATGTATTCCAAAAATTCCCATTTTTGGATATGTCTGAGATATAGATGAGACTAACCATGATCCAAATTTTAAAGCATTTGGATGAGTAGTTTAGTGGGGGCACACAAATTTGGGTCTGGTTAACCCTAGGTATAGCTTGCACCATTTGGTGTGATGTGGTCAGACCAGTAACTTAAATTGATTGAAACCAATTTTAAAATAAACTAGACTCAAAATGCTACAACTTTCATATTAACCATTTTTCTAGAAAAGGCATCCAGAGATTTTTAATAATTAAAACAAACTACAGCATAATGTGTGACAGAATATTAAATTAAATGAATATCATTATCTATATTATTTAAAATCAGCTAGCACGAATCCTAAAGCAGGAAATAGATGGCATCCGTTCATCGTCCTCCTTGAGCCAACGACCCACAGCAGCCCGTCCTGGGCGATATTGAGAGGTGATTTCCCGTCCACCTGAGCATCTCCCCGGCCGGCCAATACCACCACCACCTTCATTGAGGTGGTGGCCGGCGATAGGCGGTGGTAGGCCGACCGGAGGTGGCCGGAATCGGGTTTTAGGCATGGATAAAAAACTTGAAAAATCAAGATTTCGGCCTACCAGATCTAGGGCTAATTGGCCCCAAACCTTGTGGCCAGTAGATGTGGATCTATCCACTGAAAAAGAGGAAGAGGACATGACCTTCTGGGAGGGCTGGAGCCTTGTCGATCGTCATGATGCGATTTCTGGTGGCGGTGGTGTCGGGTGCTCTGCAACTTCTACACCAGAGTCTTAGATTTCTTCAGGGAAAGAGTGTAACCGACTATTCTCGACCTGGCGAAGCTTTTAATTGAACCAAATTAGGGAGAGGAGGGGTCATGGCTTGATTGCACCATTAATGGCCATGAATGGAGTTTTTCGACCAATGAAGAATTCACTGAATTCCTCCCCTTTGTGGCCGAGAAAGGCTCTTGATCTCCTCCAACTGACCAGGGGAATGAATCTCCATTAATTGGGAGGGAGATGAGGGGTCAATGGCATTCAAACGCCATGAATGGTCACTTTTTCTTTCTTTCTCTCTCTTTCTCTCTCCTTAAAATTGGGAGAAATTGCTTATTCTCTCTCCTAATCAGCAATCTCAACAAATGAATGGCAAATTAGGTAATTATAAACCTCATGAGGCTAGTGAGCCACCTCAATTGGGCCTAGCCCAAGTGGATTGGGCTTGAGCTAGCCTTTTCTCCACTTTTTGGCCTTGGCTAACCGTAGTCATTTAAGCCAAGCCCTAGGTCATTTTGGGTGACGTGACTGACCCAATGGGGTGTAGATGATCCCATTGACATCAAGCTAGTCCACTTGTGGCTTGGTGTAGCCCAATTAGGTCAACTTTGGGTAATTTGACCTAATTAGGGTTTGGGTTGACCCTTGGTCAACTTGACTTCTTTGGTTGACCCCAATGGGTGGTTAGTGACCCAATGGACCTCTTAAAGGATTAAGGATGTTATGGTGGGGTCATGGAGTCAAGTTGAAACCCTAAAGTAAAACCCTAGGGTGGGTAATTGGAAATTACTATTTACAGACCAAGGTGGTTTTCATCTTTATGCCTAAGTTCACCTGGTCTCTTGAGCTTCCTAGGGTTTTGACATGACCTAGTCATGAAAAAACCACTCTTAAGGGTTTAGTTGTTTGAGGTATGTTACAATAAATAATGAGTATGATATAGACAACAGACAGTGCACACAATCAGTAAAGCAAGAAGTGAGAAACATAGAGGTGACACAAAAACATGCAAATCAGAGAATATGAAGCACATGAGCATACATAAAAGCAGAGTACACAAACATAAAATAAGTCATTCTGCATAGATTATATGGATTGGACAGCATAGAGTAGACTAATCCCACAACAAGGAACAATACAATTCTACGAGAGTTATAGAGTAAATCACATTTAAACATTGCAAACGTCAAAAGTAGAAATCGTGTGCTAGTGCCTATGTGCAAAAAACATATAGTGTAGTTTCAGTCCAATTCTTATGCATGGAAGCGTTAAATAAGGCAATGATGTGTACGTGTAGCATCAACAAGAGAAAACACCAAGTAGAAATATCATATTTTACATGTTTTATCTCGATCTTTTAAAATGCTAACACAAGAGAAATAGAGTGAACAATCACGTCACATGTCTATCTATGTCATACCAAGACTTGAACTAGGGGCACTAAGCTTAAGTTATAGTTTATGCACAAGATCGAAATGACTCTTTAAACCAAGGTGCTCATCCTCACAATGCTCATAAAGACTTATCAGGAGGAATGAGTAGTGCTTGGGGGGGGTCCTTGACATGACATTTGATAGCATGCATAGTTTGTCTGATTAGTTTGCTTTGAGCTATCACTTTATATATATATATATATATATATATATATATATATATATATATATATATATATATATATATATATATATATATATATATATATATATATATATATTTGTGAGTTCAAGGAGCCCCGAGTCAATCGAAATCTATCCACCTAGATAGATACACTTTAACTTGTATACATAAGACTTTAGCACTAGAGATTTGGCCCAAAGTTTTGATCTTCATATACACACATGTATATATCGTGACATTGATTATTCAAAGTATTTATAACGTGTTAAGATGCAATGTCACAAGTTATAGCATGTAAGTCTAGTATTTGTACATGAGTGCTCCGTCTAGGAATGTGTGAATAGTGTGAAGTCATTCTTCTATCTACATCCTCACACATACTAGAGGCATAGTCAACATACACTAACATGTAATGTTGCACTCAGTTGCTAAGCACTTATAGATTTGACACACCATGACCGGGGACAATGTTCACACGGATTAGCGCTTCTTAAATCAAACATTGTATGCACTTGTTATATCCTAAGCTTAGGTCATGTGTGCCCGAAGAAATGAGCGATCCACAGTTTTTTTAATATTTGTAAAACTATTACACAACACAAACAAAGTGAATAAAATAAGATAAACATGTTTTTGTTGTTTTCGAAGTTTTAAGTTTTTTTTTCTCTTTAATAAAAATACCAAGCAATAAACACACAAAGAGATATATAACTTTTTTGTTCTTTTAAATTATTTTATAATTATATATATATATTTAAAAATACTTGTGTTTTTCTAAAAACATGAAAGTTTAAAGAGACATATGATGCAAACACAAGATAACATGATAGAATATTGTGCATGAATATAACGTACATGATATGTGAAATAATATTCATGTAGTGGATATGTGAATTCTAAGTATGCTCAATAATCCAATACTTAAGCTATATGTCTACACCCTAGCCCTGTACTAAGTGATGGATGGGCATGAGGAGCTGCACAAGTGTCGTAGGGTGAGGTGTTAATCACATGTGCATACAGAAGAACCCTCTCAACCTAACACTCTTTCCCCCCAGCGCCACACAAGGACCTACTGGAACCCTCCTCAGTTAAGGACAAGACGTGGTTTACAGGTTAGCATTTCTAAAGCACACACACCTACGCCCCCATTATTGTGAGACATACATAATGGGTGGATACTCGCAGGCATACTAAGACAGCGTGATAAATTTATGATAAATGGTAAATTATGTCCACTTAGATATGATATGACTTCTATTCTGATTTATTCAGTTAGATTGATTTATCTTTAATCCTAATATGAGAAAGTCATAAAAGAAATATCTACAGTGTCCATGTCATGTTGGCTTAACAAAAAATACAAAAACAAAAATACAAAAACAAAAAAAACATAGTACAAAAACAGCAAAAACAGAAAGAACATTAGGCACATTGTGAAGTAGACTAGTGAGTAATTTCGTTTGGATTAGTTTCTACTTCACACAATTGGTGGATACTAGTGGATAAGAGATTTAGGTATCCAAAAGGAGCCAGGGGTGACAGTTCCTTTGGGTACCCAAACATAGCGTGATACACCTTGAGGAGATGACGGTGAATGGACCCTTTTGAGTGGAATCGGTGCACTATTTTGAATGATGGGTCTCCATTAATTGTTCTACTCACAAGATTTATTCACTTACCATTTAAACCCAACATTATTAAATTTAATTCAGCTAGCAATTGCATGTTTATTAATGCTCTAATATTAATTGTGCTTGCTTGTGGATTCTTTATTAAATTCAAAATTTATAGTTATTTAATTGTTCGACAATTGCACGTACATCGCACCATTTAGACTCCCCTTGATACTACACCCATGGTCATTTGATTCCCCCCTTAGCCAAAGGGACCCACCTAGACCTTCCTAAGCCCTAAGGGAGGCCAATGGGTCACCAAGGACTCATTGGGGTCACCCAAGGAGGCTAAGTTGACAAAAATCAACCCTAACTTGGTCAAAGTACCCTTCCTAAGGGTCAAGTGACCCCCAAGGTGTCAAAACCACCCCACCATGCTCTCCCTAGACCTTAGGAGTGGCCAAGGGGTCACTAATCACCCCTAGGGTTAGCTAGGACACCCAATGTGACCTAGGGTTGAGCAAACCCCCCTTTTTGAGTTAAGCTAACCCAAGTAGGCTAACTCAAGCTCAAACCCAAATCCATTTGGGCTAGCTTCATTTTAATCATCTAGATGGGTTTAGGGGGTTTAACTTGACTGAATTAATCCACAATTTTCGGCCAAGGTGACTAGGAGAGAGAAAAGCTCCACTTGCGCTTTAATGGAGGAGAGAAATTGGGAGGAAGAGCATTCAGGGCAAGGGAGACCAAGGGCCCCTCTTTTCATCCCCAAAGCTGTGATTCAATTCCCCATTCAGTGTACACAAGGCCAGGGGTCATTTTGGTGGATGTTCAGTGGCCAGAACAGTGCAACCACTATGGCCGAAACTTCTTCAATGGCCATTAATGGAGCCATAAATAAAGACCCCTCCCCATTCTGACTCTTTAAAAAGACTCCCCAGACCCAGAGGAGTCGTTTACACTCTTCCCCCGACGAAATCGAGCCCTCCACTGTACTGTTTAGAACTTTGGCGACTCCTCCACCACAAATGGCGACCCGACAATCGGCACGGCTACGCTCCACCCAGAAGGTCGACTTCTCCCCCTCTCCCTCGATGTTAGCTTCTTAGATCGACTATGGGAGATATCGGGCTCAATTGAGCCCGATCCTGTGAGCAATTTTGAAGAATTTCTTTGAGATTTGAGTGGTTGCGGGTTCGCCGGAAACGGCCCCTCCGACGGTCGTATCGCTGCCAGTCGATAGCCCCCACCTAAACGAAGGTGGTGGTGGCGGTGGCCGGACAGGGAAGTGGCTGGGTGGCCGGGAAATTGGCCTGGAAGTTGCTCTAGGACGGTTTGATCTGGAACGTTGGCGCACTGGGGACAATGATAGGCAGCCGCTGTATTTGCGCCAAGATTCGTGCGCCATCTATTATAGTTTAGGATTATATTATTTCATTTTTTTTTCATTTTTGTCACAGTTTCTGTGGTGTTTGATTTTAAATATTAAAAATAATTAGATGCTTCTCCAGAAAAAGTGATCAACACTATAGTTGTAGCCCTTGAGGTCTATTTTAATATAAAATTTGGTTCAACCAATTTGACTCAGTGGTCTGACCTCAGCACCCAAAATGGTGGAGTCTATACGTAGGGCTAGCTAGAGATTAAAATGAGTGCCCCCACTTAACCACATATCCAAATGACCTGAAATTTGGGAAGGGAGTCAATCATATCTATACCTAGGACATATCCAAAAATGAGAATTTTTGGAGAAATATTTTCTATAGTTTTGATAAAAAAATAATAACCCTAGTATAGTTTAATTAAGGGGTCTAATGACCTCACCAACCCCCAAAACTTTGGTGGATGGTCTTAGGGGTTATCTTGAGTCACTAGTTAAAATCTCAACCCATTTTACTATGTTTTGATTAGGTTTTGATGTGACTAAATTTTGGGCCCTTAAGGGTGAGTTTAGGGTTTAGGATTCTTGGGGCATGGAGGGGCCAATCCTCACCCAAAGGGGTTGGAGCTCTTGCCAGAGTCCCAAGGTCAGTAGGGTCACCCTCTCTTAAAGTTTGGGGTGGGTTAGGGTGATTGAGCCCTAGTGCCCTAGTTCAAAGCCTTAGATTGAACCTTTTAGGGTTTGTGAAGGACTTAGGGTGTTTAGTCCTTGTTTGGACTTGGGGTTTACCCCATGGATTTCTAGGGTGGAGTAATTCCCTAGGGTTGTTGTAGGTGGTAGTTAGACTCTTGCACCCCACTTAAATAACTTTATGCCAAATTAGGCCCTTGCACCTTAAGGAATAATTTAGGGGTCCTATGACCATGGATTTTTCATGGGATGATGGTAGGAGTCATTTTTATTGTCATATTAATCTCTGGAATATTTTACATGTTGTTGGGATGAGTTTACAAGTAGGCTCCTTTGTAAAGTGCACTATCATGAGTTTTCTTGAAGAATTTTTATACATGACTTTCTAACCTTGAAATTGCATAAGATTTAGTCAGTTATATTTTGAGAACATAAAAAAGCTCTAAAAATTTTAGTATGAATTTTAGATCAATAATTAGTGTACTTCATTCACAACCCACCAAGTTGCTCTATCTACTTAGAAATTTCTTATGATTTAACCTCTTGCTATAAACTCATGAAATTTAGTCAGAGGACCTTTTATGACATTGTAAAGCTCTGTAAATGTTTGTGGAATTTTTGAAAGTCTATTTACAGGTGTTACTTCACAAGGTGCTTGTTTTTAAGTTAACCTAATTGATTTTAATTTGATACCTAATGAGCTTGGTAAATTGTGATCTTTGGTTAGAGGTCCTTTTTGGTCATCCTTAAGGTTCAGTAATTTTTCCATAATTTTCTGATGATAAACTCTAGTACTTCCTTCTTAACCCATAATTATTGGATTTATTATGGATAAATTAATTAGAGGCCAAAATATTTATGAAAAATTATGAAAATTATATTCTCTGATTTTTAGGCATCATTGAAATTCATAATTTTTGGGTGGTCATAACTTATGTAAATATAGTACTTCATGTTCAAAATAACCCATGACCTTAATTTGGGAAAAATTAAATAAATGTCAATTAGATTAGGAAAATTACAAGTTTATGTAATTAATCCAATCTTGTCACTATAGACCCCCAATAATTATCTTAGGGCATTCAAATGAATATTTATGAGGGTCACCATTCTTGCATGTCTTTTAGCTCACTAGGTCTGCACATAACAAAACAACATTATCAGAGAATCTTGAGAACTTAGGTATGGGGTAAAAGGGGTATGTGGTATTCTCAACCTGTAAAGTATGACTAAGGCCATCACTGTAGGTTAGATTGTGAGAGCATGATTAGCTAGATTAAGGTCGTACCTGGGAGCAACGAATGATCGTCCTTCCTTGTAGAGAGAGAGTCCATATACACTTAGGAATAGCTCAAGAGTAAATCAGTGAGTTAGGACAAGGGTAGTAACCAATAACAATAAGTGTCTTACGAAATGGAGCTTTGGGCTTCATCCCAGCGTAGTTCCTAGTGCCCTCGAGAGCCCTTCATAGGGAATGCCCTGGGCAGTCCAAGGTTAACGTAAACTGTAAGAGCAGATTGATTATGAGAGTAACTAGTCTATACTAAAACTACACTTACACTCACCTCTAGTTTCAGGGTTGTTAGTTTAGCTTGGTCATTCGAGCGGTTTGCTCGATGGTTTTAGCAGTGGGCAGGTTAGCCCGGCGAGCCGACGACTCGGTAGATAGTTTTTGACGGACGGGTTAGTACGGGGAGCCTATGGCTCGGAATTTCTTGTTTGCATGTGCATAACATAAGTGGTGGGTCTTTGTTATATACTTTACAGTCGTTCACGTCAATGTCGGTACGTTGACCCGACAAGTGTGGTTCACACTTAGCCAAAGAAAAATTGGTGGTTTTGCCAGCAAGGTACGCAGAGGCTCTATGGTGTGTCCTTCACGTTGAGGCATACAAAGGTCTAGGTTGGGTGGCATGAATGTCGGCCTAGTAGTGGGGTTGGCCCGACCCACTGCCTCCATTTGCCACAACGCAAGGTACCTGAGAGTTTAGCTAACTCCAAAATGGGGGAAATAAAGGTCTGTGCGCTTAGAGTCATGTGTGTGAGTTGCACTTGTGTGATCATAGCATTTCATCCGCATAACATTTCACTACACACATACTGCATAAAAACCTGACACCCCAACGTATAACCTAGTATGGGATAGCTTATACGATGAGAGTCTTGCATAAGACCCCTTAACTTATAAGTTTGTATAAGCATTCATATAAGTTAAAGTTTTTCTTCAATATAGCTTGCACTCTTACTGTTCTTACTTTACTGCCATACTTTAGTTTTATCATATTACTGATGTCTACCTTTATAGCTCTGTGATACAACTGCTAGTTTAGGTCCGTCGCCATCTGCTTGACACTTCTCCACCTCATTATCTTCCCTATCTTCCTTCCCACACGGTGCCTAGGAGACGCGGGGGGAGGCGGGGATGATAGTTTGCTTAGTCTTATGACTAACAGTTAGTGGACCATATTTTTTTCAGGGGCTCCGGATGAGAGACAGGCAGCAGCCGGAGAGGCTGCACCAGCAGGGCACGGTGTACATGGAGGTGGGTCAGTCTAGCACGGGAGCACCCATTTCTGGCTCTGTGAGTGTTTAGTTTTACTAGCTTCGGCGAGTGACCTTGTAGTGAGGATTCTGATGTACCGGGCATAAGCCCGTTTACCTTTCTGCTTGTCTTTTTCAATACTCTTTTCATTCTGGGACATGCTGTGATTCATATTTTATCTATATATGTGATATGTTTTGTGGACTTGTCATTTAATGTCTTCTTTTATAAGCTTCTGCATCCTTGGTGATTCCGTTGTGTCGGCAGGGTTGGCGTTTCGTAGTGTCGACCTTCCCGAGCGAAGGTGACAACGCAAAATAGCGATTATTGGCGTAAGACCCGGTAGCATAGTAAAATAAATGGGGTCTTTCATAACGTGCAGCGGTAAGTCACGTAACTCGTTTTCCTGGGCAATTCACCCTTTGGAGAATTACGCACACTAGAGAGAATTTGATCGTAACGCACAGAAGAATAAAACACGGAGAAACAAATTTTATTAGAATTCAAATCAACAAGAAGTTCTAAACGATTACAAAATCGTGATCCCCGTGACGCCGGAGTTCGAAGGCGGTGAGAAAGAAAAACCTTTTTTGTTTTCTATACCAACCCGCTCCATGGACCGGTTGGCTCTCTCCCTTTCCCTCCAAGAAAGGTTTTCGAGTCGGCTCTTCACCTCCACACAAGGAAGGGTATTAGAGCCCTGCTAGATCCTCCAATTTAGACGTCCCTACCCCGGGACGATTTTTCGCGGAATCCTACCCGGATTCCGACGACCCTCACCAGTCGATTTTCCTCACCACAAGATTAAGAAAAAGAGAAGATTACAAAAATAAGGATGTAAAGAATCTAAAGGATTAAGTTCTCGCTCTAGACGATTTCTCCGTCGAGCGATCCGCGGCCGGTGCTTGAGATCTTCGTATGGTAGCAACCGGTCGGTTCTTCGTAATCGATGTTGATCTTGGATCGCCGGAGTTCTTCGTGCGCGGACGGGAGGGAGACAGCTTTCTTCTTCTTTGACGAAGAAAATTGGAACGGAACGCAGAGAGGCGGCTGAACCCTGGAATACACGAACTTGTCCTTTTTCGTCTTAGATACACAACACAGAAATCGAGACAGCCTTATATACGTCTTCGTGAAAATAGGCTACCATCGGCGGTAAGACTAGCACCCAGCGGTAGGTTTGCGCGCTTGATGTGCCAGTTGTCCTCCAAATTTGGAAAAATATTCAAAACGAATATTTTCCATTTTCCAAAGCTAGCGCGGAGCGGTAAGCAGATAGCGCCCAGCGGTAGGCCAAACTCAACGCCTCAGAGCGTTGAGTGGGTAACCGCGACGTGGTACAAAGCTACCGCCCGACGGTAACGTTATCTCAACGCACTCGACGCCTGGGAGCGTTGAGTGGGTTACCGCAGTGCGGTACCAGAGCTATCGCCCTGCGGTAGTGTTGTCTCAACACACTCAGCGCCTTGGAGTGTTGAGTGAGCTAGCGCGGGCGGTAGGACTAGGGCCTAGTGGTAGCTTCCCGAGAGCTCTGTCCAATTAATTCCTCGAGCTATCGCCTTCGGTATCGCCTGGCGTTATTGTCAGCGTTACTGATCCTAACGCAGCGCGGTTGGTTCCCGAGCACTACGTCGAATTAATTCACTAGTACCGCGCGACGGTAACTTCTATCGCTCGATGTTAGTATCCATATGAGACTTCTTTTTCTTTGCGTGAACCTGTCAACTTGCACACTCTATCAACAAAAAATGTGATAAATACAACCTGAGATTTGATATTCTAAAACACAAGGAATGTGAAATACCAGTTCCAACAGCCACTCCCTCCCTAACAAAAATGATATTCACAGGTCTGAATGGTCTGAGATGAGGTGAAAAACTGAGCTCGCCCTGGGTGGGCGAGTTCTTCTCAACTTGCCCCAGATGGGCGAGACCTTCTCAACTCGCCCATGGTGGACGAGGCCTTCTCAACTCGCCCCAGATGGACGATGCCTTCTCAAGTTGCCCCAGGTGGGCGATCTCTTCTGAGTTGTCCTTAGGTATCCCTGATCTTGACGAATTACATGTTATACACAGATGATCGTGCCAGTTGGGCTGGATCTGGACGGGCGCTGATGAAGATTGTGGTCAGATATCTTTAAATGCTCGGTTTGCCAAACAACTCAGGATTTGAAGGTCACATGTTTGCTCTGAAAATCACGGTCAGGCATCTTTTACTGCTTGGTCCGCCGAACAACTTGAAATCTGAAGATCGCGGTCAGACATCTTTAACCGCTCGGTTCGCTGTACAACTTGAAATCTGAAGATCGCGGTCAGACATCTTTAACTGCTCGGTTCGCCGAACAACTTGAAATCTGAAGATCGCGGTCAGAAATCTTTAACCGCTCGGTTCGCCGAACAACTCAAGAGTTGTTGATGCAAAAAATGCACCTCCTCAACTTCATGCTTAGAGATATCAGGGGGTGGAGAAAACTATGAGTTGTCGGTTACTTTTAGTTGAAGATGTCTTGGAAAAAGAAAGGGCCTCCAAGCGGCAAGATCAGACATACCCGTCGCGACAAATACCACTTGTGGCAAGAAATTTATTTGAATAGAAGGATACAGTTACAAGGAAGATAGAAAGGAAGGTAGAGGGTGAACAAGAGACCGCGAAAGCACTAGATTCAAGCCGCTTCCACGGGTGGTAAGCTTGTGGACTCGAGTCAGCGTGCTTTATGGGTACAATTCATCCCTATTTATAGGATTGAGGGACTTGTCCGAATGGGAAGGTCCTAACATTATGGGCTGTACAGGAGAACTAGACATGAATGAGATGTTACATGATGTACAAATAGGAAAAAAGAACCTAACCGTGCAATCCGGCAGCCCACCATGAGACTGGTTCTGCTCTCCCTGGAGATGCCTGCTGAATTGTTCAATCGGTCAGTGCGATCAACAAAAGTCTGACCTGAAAGAAAATCTGGTCGCAAGATTCTAGGTAAAAAGTAGATACACTCGTAACACTCCATTATTATTTTTGAATTCTATGAGAATCAGAAATCAATGATATCTTACAAAAACTGGTAAAAGTTTCATTGTTTTGCATGTCTAATTCAATTATAATGATGATGGAAAGCAAATCAATTTCACACAATTGAATTTTAAATTTTATTCAATATTTGATGCTTAAGTCGGTGATTATTTTGGGTGGATTGCTGTATATATGCGCAATGCGTTTTTCGGGTATATACGCGCAAATAAAAAAATACTTATATGCGTGCATTTTTTTCGAAAAGTGTTCAACATGAAAGTTGTAGATCTCTACGAGATCTACAACTTTCATGTTGAACACTTTCCCTAAAAATGCACGGTTTAAGAGTAATTTGAAAATGCGCAAAACTTGTCGTAACTTTTACGAAATCGCTAAAGTAACGCCACGTTATTTTCGGGCGGAAAAAACACCTAAATCCGTGCGTTTTTTTGGAAAAGTGTTCAACATGAAAGTTGCAGATCTCGACGAGGTCTACAACTTTCATGTTGAACGCTTTTCGAAAAAATGCAAGCATATAGATGTTTTTTTCATTTGCGCGTATATACCCGAAAACCGCGCAGCTTCTCGTTTTTCCATATAACCGTTATTTTGGGACAAAAAAAAGTCTTCATTGTTATGTATTACTTGTTTAATTATATTTAGGGAATTGATATTCCCAGAGCATATTTGGCTATTTGTACCCACCGATATTCGTACCCCACAGAATTATAATTGTACCCACAATAGATATTCGTACCCCACAAAAAATGATTTTTTTTAAAATAATGTTATATAGAATAAGTTCTTAACAAAAGTAGTCAAATCTAGGATTATCTTTTTGTCAAATACATCTTATCAACCAATATATGTTTGTCAAAAAGTCCAGTTCACAAAATATTAAAGTACAGTAACATCGAGGCATCCCAAAAATATTTGTCAAATACATCTAAGATATTTGTGAGCTTCATTTTCCCTTGATTTTGCTGCATTCCAAAAATCCTTAAAAAATAATAATTAGTACCCAAGAACAATAATAATTTAAAAAAAAATAGTACTAATAACACTGTCAGTACATTCTTTTTAAATCATGACGATCACCCAAAGTTTTCAAACTTTTCTTCAAAAAGATCATCAAAATGCCTTCAAAATAGTACTATGAAAGAAAAATTGTGATTACTTACGATAAAAAAGTGTAATGAATATTGAATATTATTTAAATATGCTTACCTTATGATTAAAGAAGTCGTGTGATATATAGTATATTCCATTTATCCGCTTGTTGTTCATGGTATCTCATCCATACGGGAAATATTTGTGGCATTATACAATCTTCTCTCATCCGCAACATAATGAAGTGATTGTCATTTATATATCTCATATGAACAATCTTTCGAGTAGCCGTAGGAGCTGAATGCAACGACAGAAATGTGAATGACTGATGAGTTGAATAGTAAACCAACTGATGTTATAGCACGACGCTACTAATAAATCCATATCAGGCATTGTCATCCACTTTTCAAGTGGGGCTGGAACCACCCAACATTCAAGAGACTTCAATAATTCAATGGTCCTCGAGACTCCGTATATCTCATTATATAACACTTCTTTGTTATGTACTTCACTTACTAAATCACGATGGACTTGCATCCAATTATTGCCCATGCCTAGTGTCATACTTATAACCGTAAAACCGCAATGACCATCTCTCATAACATCGATGGCATCAAGAATATGTGTCAGCATGTGCAACAACATTTGTGTACGAACCATCTCCAAAAATCCACTTCTTCTAATCGGAATTTTTTTTACTACCTTGATCATCTTCGTCTTGAATTGTTGTTCCTCATGGAGTAGAATATGCTCAAAATGAGAAAGCTCTCTTTTTGTTGATTTGAAGTCATCAATAAACTTTTTTGTACTTCCCTTCGGACGGCCTTTAGTTTTAGTTAGCATTTTATGCTCCATAATTTGACTAGCCTCTGGATTAACAATCTCACGCAACTTTCTTTTAATCTCTTTTCTTTGTATATCACTTATGTGACTATACTTTTTTAGTATTTTCTCGACATCATTTTAAATTTCGTTTGCATCCTTCGGCTCTACCTTGATGTTGTCTTCGGGTTTTGTGTCAAACAAATTTAATTGCTTCCATTGTTTGTTCACCATCCATAACGGCAAAGGATTACCATGCATAACATACAACTCCAACTCATGTGCACAAGGTAGACCCATCGTATATCTACTGTATGTGAACACTGGCCCGCCTCCAAACCACTATTTTTAACAGAATCAACTTCCTTCTTAATTATTTCTAACGATGCGATAAAAACACTGCCAACAAGATCAGAGTAAAGAGAACCCTTGAAACCCGTGCAGACATGAATCTTACTTTGACCAAACATTTTTTTAATTTCTGTATGTTGCAAGTTGATCATCTGATCAAAAGTTGTCCATACTGCTGTTAGATTACTAATTGATACTTCAAGAAATCTTTTAAGTTGGTTATGTCCGCCCTCTACACGGTTTGTCGATGTGTTCCCCAAATGCATATATCTATCGACCCAACATGAAACAAACAATTCCTTGTAAGGCTCTATCCATATTGTTGTGACATAAGAAAGCACGTTGGGATATTTTGGTCCGTAATCATTTAACATTTGGCTATATCGGAACTGAAATTCATTTTCACAGGTGAATTAACTAGTTGTTGCCACACACCCAAGTACTTCTCGCATTCTGTTCTTGTGTGAAATATTTTTTTACTGTGTGCCAAAATATTCCGATTTATATGAACTTGACATAAAATATTGATAGCTTGTGGGAACACAAATTTGATAGCATTCATCAAGGCAATTTCCCGATCCGTAACAAATAGATTTGGCATAATGTTTTCATCAAATATAGACCCTAAACTCTAAACCCAAATATAACTAGCTTCAGTCTCGTTGGGCATGAATACAAATGAGGAGAAAAAAGTTTGATTGGTGGATGTCACACCTAATACGCAGAGTAAAGGCAAACAGTACCGGTTAGTCTTGTAGGTGCAATCTATCAAGAACACATTTGAAAACATATTGCTCGGACGAATTGAAGTTGGATGGACAAAGAAAATACTCTCCAAACAATTAGTAGTCGCATTCACCTGATGAAAACTGATATATCCACTTTCAGTAATGCATTTAAACAAATATTGAATTGGAGTTCCACCATCTAATTGACTGCGATACAACTTGGCCTTCTGATTATATATAGTTCTGATGGTCGTTGTATTTTTCGGATTTCTTTTCTTTATTGATGATAATATTTTGTGTGGCTTAACTCCAGCATTAAACATTTCAGACACGATCTTCTGCTCATTGTCATCAAGTCTACCATCATACAAATGCGTTTCTAAGTGAACAAATTCATGATTATATAAACCATTTTTTACTTCAATTGTCCATTCATTATTTTCTTCTCGACGTCCGTTCAGTGCAAACTTACATCCACAACGTTTAGAGCTTGACTTTCTGATATTTTTCTTTATATAACCTTTCTTATTTTGACTTTCACGAGAAGATCCGGTCCTGTCACAATCTAGAATTATCCTAGGTTTGGCTCTTGCAGTGAGATTATCTGCCCTCAAAATAATGATAACAAAATCCAAATTCTTTACAATACTTTGTGTCAATGCAACTAAATCTTCATTACTTGGAAAAGTCAAATTTGTACGAAAATGTATACCAACATCAACCAAGTCATCTTTAGAAAATTCAACATTTGCCAACAACATAACATTGTTTGAATTCATTTTAACCTAACATTAACATAACATACTCTCAATTCAAAAATCAAATTGGAAGTAAAACTAAACAATATTTTGTGAAATCTAAGCATATTGGAAGTAAAACTAAACAATATTTTGTGAAATCTAAGCATAATACCTTGAATGATCAAAATCACGATAAAGGACAAAAACAACTAAATGATTTGAAGTAATCACAATCTATCAAAAAATTCAAATATCCATTTTCTGAATAAGAAATTTTTTTTGAAGAACTTAGGGTTCTTATGGTAGAAAAATTGAAAACTCACGTTGGGGATCCACTGGAGAGAATAAAGTGTAAATAAGAGTAATCTGAAACCATACAAACAACTATTAGAGGGATTTCAAGAAAACCTGAGTCTTTAGATAGAAAAAAAAATGAGAGAAAAATGAGAGAGAGCGCACCGGAGGGGGTTACACCGCAGCAGTGGGTCGCCGACGAACACGAGTGGCCGGCCTTGGAAGGGCGGATGGCGAATAGAGGCGGCGACGGTAAGGGGGTGTGCGGCTTCCGTAAGGGGGCGCGGGTTCGGGAGGAAGGGGGAAGAAAACCGGAGGGGGGGTATGAATAGGGTTTTTAGGTTAGGAAAAAATGAAGTAAATTTTAATTGTAAGGGGGTACAAATAGCCACTACGGGTCTGTAAATATCAATTCCCTTACGGTCCGTTCGGCCCCCTGGAATTGGAATTACAGAATAGAAATTCATCTAATTCCAATTCCTGTGAGAAATGGAATTGGTCTGAATTCCAATGCAGTTGTTCGACTGCAGGATGAATTTCTAGAATTGGAATTGGAATTGGTATAGAATTTCTTTTTTTTTCTCATGCCTACAGGACCGAGCGACATGACAATTTGAAGTTGGAGTCTTGTGTCACTTGGGACGAAGTTATTGCAACAAAATCAAATGATTGAGAGAATTATTCCTTTTACAATCTCTAAGAAAATATATAAATTTGCAAAAAAATAACAGAACACCAGGGAAATCAATTTCAAGTAGTGTACAAACAATTAATTATGATCGGGTGATGACGACGAGATCGGTCGACGATGACGAGATCGGGCGACGACAACGAGATCAGGGCCGTGATCAGGCGGTAACGACGAGATTGGGCAGTGGCGGCGACGAGATCGGGCGGCTGCAGCGAGATCGGGCGGTGGCGGCGAGATCGGGTGGCTGCGGCGAGATCGAGCGGTGGTTGCGGCGAGATCGGGCGGCGGCGGCGAGATCGGGCGGCGGCGGAGGTGAGATCGGGAGGTGGCAGCGGCGAGATCGGGTAGCGCCGGCAGTGAGATCGGTCGTCGGCGGCGAGATCGGGCGGTGGTGGCAGTATCGGGAGTGAGCTGTGGCAAGATAGGGAGGAGGCGGTGAGATCGGGCGGCGGCGACGAGATCGGGCGACAATGGCGACATCGGGCGGCAGCCGCGAGATCGGACAGCGACGACGAGATCGGGCGGCGGTGGCGAGATCGGGCAACGATGAAGAGATCGGGCAACAACGAGCATAATAAAAAACTGAATTCCATAAAATATCTGTCTTTACCCCTAAGAATTGGTCATAGTACAAAATTGAATTTCATGAAATTGGACCAATTCTATTTCCAAGAGAATTCCTAATATTTGAACACTGAAATTAAAAATCTGTTGCCCGAATTTCAATTCTCAATTCCAATTCCAGGGACCGAACGGACCGTTATATTTATTCTTAATTTCAAACTCCGAACAGAGGGGGGTGTTTAAAAAGGCGACGGCGTCCCTTGGGCTACAATACAAACATACATTATTAACCCAGGTAACTTACTCCCCTCATTTCATTCACACTCCCCCCCTCTCTTCTTCAGAATACATCTCTCATCTCTGTGTGGAAACTAGGCATGGCCAAGTCTTTCTCGTTTTCTCTGTCTCTGTGCTTTCTCACTGTGCTGCTATTCGCCATGGCCATGGCAGCGCCGCCAAGAAAGCCTATCGATGTCCCGTTTCAGAAGAACTATGTGCCCACCTGGGCCACCGATCACATCAAGAACATCAATGGCGGAAACGAGATCCAGCTTTACTTGGACAAATACACGGGTAAACTAACCTTCAAATATTCTTCATAGCCCATTCCTACTGCAGTGCAGGCGGCTTCTCATTAATTCCTCTACATTATTGATATCTTCTTTTTTTTGATCAGGCACTGGGTTCCAGTCGAGGGGCTCCTACCTCTTCGGACACTTCAGCATGCAAATGAAATTGGTTCCTGGAGATTCTGCTGGCACCGTAACCGCATTTTATGTAAGCATTAATTTTTCGCCCATGGTGCAGATGCTCTGCTATTCTCAAGAAATAAATATGGTAGATCTGTATAAGAACAACAATTTTACTGACATTTGTTTAAATATAGCTGTCGTCGCAAAAGTCTGAGCACGATGAGATAGACTTTGAGTTTTTGGGAAATAGAAGCGGGCATCCCTATATTCTACAGACCAATGTGTTCACCGGAGGAAAGGGGGACAGAGAGCAGAGGATCTACCTCTGGTTTGATCCCACAAGAGAATACCACGCATACTCTGTTCTTTGGAATATGTTCCTGATCGCGTGAGCTCCATCGATTGATTTCCTCACTCATGCTCTGTTTTTTTTAAAAATAAATTCTTTCAAAAATCTGATGGGCACAGGTTCTTTGTGGATGATGTGCCGATAAGGGTGTTCAAGAACAGCAGCAGGGATCTGGGGGTGCGCTTCCCCTTCAACCAGCCCATGAAGATCTACTCCAGCCTGTGGAACGCCGACGATTGGGCGACGAGGGGTGGGCTGGAGAAGACGGACTGGTCCAAGGCGCCCTTCGTCGCCAGCTACAGGAGCTTCCATATTGATGGATGCGAGTCGTCGGCGGATGCCGGGTTCTGCGCCACCCGGGGTCTCCGGTGGTGGGATCAGAAGGATTTCCAGGACCTGGACGGCATTCAGTACCGCCGCCTCGCCTGGGTTCGTAAGGAACACACCATCTACAACTACTGCGCCGACCGCTCCCGGTATCCCGCCGTGCCTCCCGAGTGCGGACGGGACAGAGATTTCTGATTCGTTTAATATTACCTACTACTAGGATTTAGGGTTTTGCTCTTCTTCTTCTTCTTCATTTCGTGATCTCAGTAAAACCCTTTCTAGGATTTAGGGTTTTGCTGATCTCTAACTTCCTATGCAGTTGGGTATGTCGGGGTTCTTTTTTGTGTGGGTGTTTCTTTGTTCCTTGTGGTTTTTTGATGGGATGGGATGGGATGGGATGGGGATGGGACAGAGCTTTTTTTTGTCAGCTAGCGATGCAGCACATCACGTGCAAAGGCAACAGCATGTGGCTTTGGTAATAAGTAGTATTTTTGGCCATTTACTTTTTTTTTTCTTTTTAATGTACGAGCCTCTTATAAGTTATTGCGATTATTTATATTTGGGATCTACTGTGAGTGTGAGGGAAAAAGTGTGAGGGAAAAATATTTGAAATCTTTGCCGTTTACATTATTTATATTTGTGATCAAGAGTGTGCCTGTGCGCGCGTCTGAGTGGGGGAAATTTTTTTCTGGGAAACTCGAACGAGAAGAATGGTCCGGGTAAATCAATGAGAAGTCCGAAATGATGAGGGTCCTGTGCAAAAATGTATTTCATAAATTTAAACTGCATGGGCCCCACATCTTTGCATGCTCCTCATTGATCCCAGACTGATACTATCCTCCGGAACCCGTAGGTAACAATTGTGCAAGTATGAGAGAGTGAGGGGGAATGAGCTAAGCTGTGAGCATGATTTTTTTTTTCTTTTCTTCCTCCTTTTTATGATTTTTAAAACATTATCTCTTTTTTATTGATATTTAGGACGAAAAAATTTAGATTTTGGTAATTATATGGGAGTGTCACTACTGGATAAAGTTGTTACTGCCGCACCTGTGGACTCAGTGGAGCAGCGTGTCCGGCTAATGGAAGAGCTCCAAGCAGAAGTACTCATCCTCTTATGGGATATGGGAGTGTCCAACCCTCCCAACGCAACTGACGCGCGCAGAGCACGACTTACAATGACGTAAGAGTGTCCCATTTCAGGGTGCGCCGATGCGGCTTGCCCTAGGGAGCCCCATGCAAAAGAGCTCTCCCATGAAGCAATGCACACCACCTGAAGGCCGGACAAGACGACTGTAGGCTCACTCGCCAGCGTTCGTTTTCAGTACATTTGTGTATTTATAGGTACGCATATAAAAGCCTTTTTCGGTCGTGAGACCCGTAATGTTTTGAAACGAAGAAAACATAAACCTAGCTTCCCTTCTTCGGCGACGAGCAGCGGGGACCTTTGAAATAGGCTGCGATCATCTCCTGGGCAGAGAATCGAAGAAAACATCCTCGACGATCGTAAGCTTCCTGTTCTCACTCCCATTTTCAGCCTGTTTACCGAGCAAAATGCATTTTCTGCACTTTATCGAGCAAAACGGTTTTGGTATGTTATATTTTGGATGCAGGCTGATTTTGCATCGAAATACGCCCGTATTTTTGAAATGCTATGATAAAGCATTGGTATTATCTATGTTTAACCTCAAATACAGTTGTATTGCATTTGTATCCTTTAGAAATTCATGTCATAACTATACTGAAAATACTGTCTAAATAAAGACATTGATTATGTAGTGATAGTGCAGACGTATGTTGTTTAAGTGCATGTTGTGATAATATGACAGTACTTGTTTTGGATATATATCTTTATCCATATGTTGTGTCGTATTTATGTTAATTCTAAAACATTCTGCATTTATAATACGGGTATATAGTATATAGGCACGGTCGTATTCCAAGTCTATTCTATTTGTAATACCGTAATAACATTTGTTTACTGAAAATATGTTTTGAATGATATGAAAGATGACTGGTTCAACCAATTTGTACGATCGATGTGGTGTGTCTTCGTTCAAGGAAAAAACCGTACTACTACTGAGATCATTAGATGACTCGTTCAACCAATTTGTACGATCGATGTGGTGTGTCTTCGTTCAAGGAAAAAACCGTACTACTACTGAGATCATTGGATGTAACCAAGAGAAATGATTTACAAGAAGCTCGGATTTTGTCATTGTTCTCTATTCCAAGTTTAAATCAAAATATTTCTCTAATTGTAACTTTGCTTCGAGCATACTCCAAGCAGAATAGGGCATTCCTGTTAGGAAGAGTTTATAAAAAACTAATAGTCAATGAAGTGACATTAATGCTCAGTCTATCAAACAAAGGAATGAAATTCATTTTTAATAGAACCCCTCTGGCCATGTACGAGCAAAAGGATTTGACGGCAAAAATATTGCGGTTTTCAGAGGCAGAGTGAACTGAAGAGAAGAGTCAGAGGGTCAAAGAGTGGAGGCCCCTAGTCAAGTTTGTTTCGTGTAAATTTTTTTACACTAAAAATTATGAAAATACTTAAGTGTTTACATACATTCGGCGGTTTGGAGGACTTCAAAAAATACAACTGGCCCGAAGCAGTTCACACATTCCTACACTCGCAATTCCGGCGGTTAAGTTTAGCGGCCTCAAAAAATAAATCAAACGAGAGTTTATGTTATATCGAAGGTTACTCGATCCTCTTGGTGATAAGCCAAAATTTAATTAGACCGTTTATTTTATCTTCTAAATGACTGGTTAAATCTGGAGTCTCGTATTTGCAGGTGTGGTTCTATGAGTACACCAAATTTCTAAATGTTGATGACGACTTGGCGAGACCCCGACTATGTCGATGGTCTCCTAAGTTCAGCTTTTCTAATAAATTTTGTTCAGAAATAAAATCAAAGCTAAGCGTTCATGGAAATGTATGTTCTTCCTTCGTCTGTCATGTACCTAGTTTGATTAAATTGCAACATGAAATATTTTTCTAAGTAATTCATGAAATTAATAAAACTATTCTACATGTGAAAGAGACATTTGAGAATATATTGTCATCCGAAGAGCTTTTACTGGGAGATGTATACGAAGAGGATAGTGATTTCGAAAAGTCCGATGACAAGGGACAAGAAATGGAGGAGGAAGTTTCCATGGAAGAGAAGGAAAATGAGAACATTAAAAAAGAAACAAAAAAGTATGTGAAGAGAAAAGTAACAGAGTATATAACAAAACTAAAGAAAATAAAAAAAAAAGATAGGAGTATGGAGCGAGAGAAGAAGCAGATGTTACTGAGAAAAAAAGGAGTGAGTTAAAAGAAAGATAAAAAAGAGAGAGATGTGAAGGAAGAAGAGAATATTGAAAGTAAAAGACGTGAGAAAAAGGACGAGGATGGAGCAATTCAAAAGCATGAAGAAATAGAGCGGCCAATGACCTCAGAGATAAAAATGAAGTCGAAAATACGCCATAATATCATGATGGAAGAACTCCATGGACTACGTACTCATATCAATGCAAGGATAGATGAATTGAGTGCCACCATTCAAAATGGTCTGAAAAGTCCCCCATCACCTGCATTTGAAGAACCGGAAGTCTCCCAAAAATCTATTCCTACCGCCTCCTATCACTCTTCACCTAAATCACCAGTTAATGTTGAAGTCGGTAATGAGGTAGAGGATAAAATTTCAGATGCTTTCGTGGTTTGTGCGCTTCATTCACCCAAGTAGAAATGCGATATGAGCTTGATAAAAACTAATAAAGGGCGTCATGATCGGAAACAAAGTAGTAATATTAAATCATTGTCCTTTGTGGTCGCATTTTCAGGAAGGAAAAGCCTCGACAAATCAAAGCGTCTAATAATAGACCATATTATGGAAGAGTTCCCAAACAGGTTATATTCATTTTTATTTTACCTTCAAATTGCATTTTCTCTAAAATATGTTATTGCTCATCTTACGTCGTTTCTGTGCAGAAATAGTGTGGTGATTGAAGCGAGTAATATTACTTTGTATCGATCACACCTTGATGATCTAATAGGAAATGGGTGGCTTAATGATGCACACCTAGATGCATACAACATAGTGTTAACCTTTCATAAATCCATTCATCCGCGCAAATTTAAGCATTTCCTATACGTGTCATCCAATCATGTTGTTAGTATATTTTTTCCCGCATTCTTTTTGTACAAACGTTTAAAATGTCATTTGCATTGTTATATAATGCATGGTTATTTTATGTAGAATATGAAGAAACACCAAAGGAATGCTCAAATACTTATTAGCCACATCACGAGTAGCTCAGTGAAGTATGCAGATTTATTTCTAATTCCAGTACACCTTATAAATCATTGGGGTTTACTGGTTGGAAATATTATGGAGGAATGCTGGCAATACTATGATTCATTGTATACGGATTCAAATTACAATAAGCTTAAGATATTGGTATGTTTATTTTGGTAGATAGAAAGTATAATAATTCATTTGTCTATTCATATATTTTGGGGCATGTAGATAAATTTTTTTGAAGAAGAACTAAGTGAGGTCCTTCCGGAGAGAATCCATGAGTGGTCATTTTCTATTTTAATGACATTCCAACACAGGATAGTCCTGATGATTGTGATGTTTTCATTCTTCTGTATATGAAGACAATTGTTGGGAAAAAGAAAATCGATTGGGAAAAGTGTCAATGTTGGGCAAAACAAATGTTGAAGTTGAGGGCAGAAATTGTAATTGAGCTAATTAACGCTTTTCCTAACAAAGTTATGAGTAAGTGTTGTTAAATACTCATTAACAACTAGATATGCCGTATCTAATATTTACATTTCAATCAATACTTTGCAGGTAGATAAAGTGAAATACTTTGCGCAAGATAATGATGGGAATGCTTTGATGCCGATCGTTTTTCAAGTTGACGAAAAGCTTTACTTGGTCATTGGTTTTTGCCGTTTAATTTAATAGTTTAAATTCCTAATATACATTTTTACACAGGTTGCGTACAATTATTTTGATGATATTTATTACTTAATACCTTAAACACAATTTTTTGGTATGATTTTGGTAGTTACATAGGCTATCTGGTATGTTTTTGATATGTTATTGACACATTATAACACTTATTTCTGGAGCTTTTTTCGTAAAAAATGGAGAGATTTGTGTTATGATTGGAGATGATACAACTGTAATACGATTAAATGTAGTGCATATACTATCGTATTTAGCTTATAATTAAGCAAAAGAAATGAACTTGATTGCTTCATAAAAAAAATAATTGTTATAGACAGTTTATCATTTGAATACATCTGAAGTACATGAAAAATATTTTGAAGAATATATGGAGGATTGTGTTAAAACAAATTATGCAAATATTTTACTGACAATACTAGCGTAATACGATTTGATGCAGTGCAAATATAACAATATTGAGCTTATACTTAAGCAAATCAGACATGAATGCGAAAATTTAAAAACATAATAATTGTTACTATTGCAAATTGTTCACCATTTGAATACATCCAGAATACACGAAAAATTTAACAGTACATTAATAGAAAAGTAGTCATTTATCGAGAAATCATCGTTCAAGTCGTCATGTGCCAAAGTGAGGTTTGAATTTGCATTATGATCAAACCCCGAATTAATATTCGTGAAATTATGCTTGATTGGTTGCTCAAAAACCTCAGTAGTAGAAGGATCATTCCCTTTAACTGCACGCGACTTCTCTGTTTAACCAAAAAGAAGATAAAAGTAAAATTCAATGTATAATAGTGAAATTAAAAAAAATGTAAGGATGAAACAAATTCAAGGTAATCATAGTTTGTTTTTGGAGCTGAATTCACAATAACTCTTCAGATGTGTCTTTGGTGCCCCCTTTGGTCGTATGGATGGTGGATCTTTCAAGACATATTTGTCCTCCCATACGGATAAACCAAATCTATTTTTCCTTTTTCTCATCAATGTCGATCATATCTTCTATAACTTGACCCACATCATTCGTTAAATTAACAATGTTCTTTGCTATTTGATAATTTTCAATTTTTTGGCAAAGGTCATATGTCCACCACATCATATGATTTTTGAAAACCAAGTTCGACACAATGCGGTTTGTGGATGTCAGAATTGTAAAATTGTTTCGCTTCTTAACTTGCATTGTAAATCTCTTTAATATGTATTTTGAATTAATTTTGTATACATTACGAAAATTATAAACACATAGTACGTGCTCGCATAATAAACCCTTTGTTTGAAAACCTCCACAAGAGCACTCTATATCATTGCTCTTTGTGTCTACTGTCACAATCCAATATTTTTCAAGACCACTAGTATCACAAAAGCGTGTGTTGTATACAATCGTATCGTGGCCATATATTGAATCCTCTGACACCATTAAACAAAGTGCCCTCTCCATCAAAGCATGCTCAAATATTAAAAATATTTTTTGATGTATATCTTGAACATTTGTCTAAGAATCATGGAGTTTTTGATTTTTAGAGTGTGGGTACCTTGTTTGCATTTGAAATCTTCCTCTTGTTCACTCCTTTGCCAACAATCAATCAATTTCTCCATACCAAAAAGCATTCGGTAAGTGAACTTGTAGGCTTCGAGCAATCATGAAGACTGTGAGTTGTCAATTCACGACGTTGTGTGGATAAAATGTTGAGTTCAAGTACATCCTTATTAAAAGCAGTGGATTACATGTTTTTAACTTTGTGAAGCTCATTTAACAACTTGTTCTGTTACAAATTTTCTTTGATAATCATCTCCTTCTAATTCAGCTCAAACTACATTTCAGTGCCACATTTACTCATGTAAGTATAAAATAAAGATCTAATGTGCTTGTCTTGGTTGAAAATAGGTACCTTACACGGTGCTTTCTTCGAAATGTGACATTTGCATAATCGATGACGAGTAGTAGGAAAAACCCTCTCAATAGCAACTTCCATCACCTGATCTTAGTCTATAAAAATTGTGATCGCTCGCTTACCCCCAATAAATTTTAAGAAAATCTCAAATACCCAACAAAAAAAATTTAGCGTTTCATGTGCTGCAAATGCACATCCAATAAAAACATTCTACCAATGGTGGATTACTACTATAAAAAGAGCGCATGCTAAATTATATTTGTTTAGCCGATAAGTGCTGTCAAAAGTGATGACGTCGCCAAAACATCTGTAAGTCAATTTTCCTGGACCATCAGTCCAAAATAAATTATGCAGGCAATTCATTTTATCTGTTTGTATATCAAAAGAAAACATGTTATTTAAAAACTGCCTCTCTTTAAAAATTTCCAATAATCTAGCTGCATCTTCAATTTCGATGAACGCTCTTCTTTTCCGATGTGAGTTATTTGCATCCGCTTTTGTGAACCCTATATTATAAACTCCGCCAACTTCTTCGGCCATAAGGTTGAACGCGTCAACCGTTCGTATCCCCGCGCCTATCATATTCCGAATCAAGGTTGCTTGGGCATCACCTACATGGCGATGTGATCTCAACAAATGTACGTCTTGCGGTATAGCCAAATGATGATTGTGTTCTTCAATAAATTTTAATACTTTCCAATTTCTACCATCTTCGTCGGCAGTAAAGTGCAAGCAAGCCAAGCAGCCCGTCCTAAAATCTCGTTTATGGAATTTTCTCTTCACATCGGAGCACGACTTGTGAAGTTTAAATCCTGCTTTCGAACATGAAAACTCTCGTCCCTTGATGATCTGTGTATGTGTTCAGTAAAATACATGTTGTCTTCGCACACTAAATCTGCATTGACGAGCATATTCTGAGTATATTTTGTAAGCCTCATCATCAAATGAATTGTGCGAAACCCTACTTCCTCCTTGTGCACCTGCAAAAATGTGGTTTAAGGTATGTGCAGATAAGAAAGCAGATTCGAAAATATACTGTCATATTACACATATAATACAGTCTAATCATAACTTATACGGTTGTAATACCACTATATCTTACACTACTGGAAATCACCTCATTAGATGGACCAGTACACTTGTCCACTTCCTGCGACTTCTCAGGTGATAGATTGTTCTCCTCCATAGAAGTACAACAGATGAACGTGTTGTTGGCCTCTTCTACCAAAAATGTCCCTAACTACCAGATTTTACCGAAAATGTTCTGCTAAAGTTGTAAAACATCGCTCATATTCTTCAGCAAATAACCAGGAACATGAAAAGAGGCAGGAATTACGGGAAGCATATACTTACGGACTGTAATGGCGGGAAATGCAAAAAGCAAAGAGACATGTTTAAGCTATGCGTTGGCTGGGTTGCGCCATTTCTGGCGGGTAGCTTTTGTTGTGCTATTTGAGGAGGGTTTTACCGAAACGAAGAAGATGAGCGCACGCTCGCTCCAAACTCAGAAAACAGTACGCCTCTTTTTCGTAGCCCTCCTCTTTTTTCATTCAAACGAAGAAGACGATCACTTAGCCGCTCCAAACACTGAAAACTCGAATGCCGAAAATTAGGAGGGAAACGCGACGACTTCCCCAAAATAAAGAATATTTATATGCGTACCTATTAATAGAGCCGCATACGTACCCAAAAAGTTTTGGTTATATACTAGCTAGTGAAATATGTTGAAATTTTTTTAATATAATCACATAATAATATAAATGTTGCGAAAACACACAAAAATGCAGTTAAAAATGACGGGCGAAAGTTAAGTTACTAATGCATGAGAAAGAAAGAGAAAATTTTAGGGGAGTTACTCCCACCTAGAATTAGGTGGGAGAATAAATAGCAAAATTTGGAAGTGGATCCCGCCTCTTTTCTTCCTCCAAAAAAATTCTTACACCCTCCGTTCTCTCATCTCCCTCCCGGCGAAACCCTAAGGCCTCCTCCTCCCCCTCCCACGACGAACCCCGGCCTCCTCCTCCCACGGCGATCCCCGACCTCCTCCCACGGCGATCCCCGACCTCCTCCCACGGCGATCCTCGACCTCCTCCGGCGGCGAACCCCAACCTCCTCCTCCTGTGGCGAAAACCCGACCTCCTCCTCCTCCCGCGACAAAACCCCGACCTCCTCCTCCCGCGGCGAAACCCCAGCCTCCTACTCCTCCTGCAGTGAAAAACCATGTCTCCTCCTCCAGCGGTGAAATCCCGGCCCCTCCTCCAACGGCGAAACCCCGACCTCCCAGTATTTTAGTGAAATACTGAGAGTTCTGATAGTATTTGACCAAATATCATTAGAACTTTCAGTATTTCACCAAAATACTATTAGAAGTCCCAGTATTTCACCAAAATACTGTCAATATATTGTTCAATATTGTGCATAATACAATTCATAAATTAAATATTTTATATCATAATAAATATAATTAGTAAGAAGAAGATGTTAATACGATTACATAATGTAACATTATACCGTTTTGATAGATTGCAATGTGTTTGTTATTTATTTATTTTGTCACAATATTGTCATAATATACAATATTTGATCAAATACTGTCATAACTCTCAGTATTTCATCAAAATACTGGAAGACATGGGTTTCGCCGTTGGTGGAGCAGGAGGTCGGGGTTTCGCCGCGGGAGGAGCAGAGGGGTCTCACAGCGGGAATAAATACCATCAATAGAAGTGGAGCAGGGGGGTCTCGCTGCGGGAGTAGGAGGGAAGGTCATCGCGGAAGGAGGAGGGGTGTCACCGCGGGAGGAGGGGGAAGGTCGCCGATGGAGGAGGAGGGGTGTCGCCGCGGGAGGAGGGGGTAATGTCGCCGCTGGAGGAGGAGAGTGTCACCGTTGGGAGCCACCACTGGAAGGGGGAATTTTGGGCCTAAAAATCCAGCACAATTTTTGGGAAGGATTGGGGTGCGGGGTGACTGCCAAGAGAACACGTGCAAAAAGTACAAATAATTACAAATTATTTGTGCTGTCGAAATTTGTGAAGCACACTTGCAGTTTTCAACGGTTCTAAAGCAAATTTGACCTGGAACATCAAGTCACATGGCCTGTCAGGCTGTCAGATTTGGTGCTCTTAAAGTCCAATTACTTTGACCAATCCAAATTTCTTTTGAGTGTGTCAGGTCCATCAGAGATATTTAGGCGGGCATGGGCTGATGGTCAGATAGATCTTTGGGCTGTTATTAGCAAATCATTATTACTAGTAAATCATAAAAATTGAAAATTACTATTTCAAAATTAATAGGTTAATAGCAAAGCACTCAAAATTTTTTAAAAAAATACTCTTAAAAATAAACATTTGTAGTATACTATATTATTTGTCTTAGAAATAGAGTTTGGTGCCTCAAAATATATTTGATTTCTAATTCATATAAGGGTGTGTTGTATATACGAGTTAAGTGTATATAAGAATATACACGTCTTTTTGAACTGTGTCTTATACGTGCATTATCATGAGAAGTGTGCAACATGAAAGTTGTAGATCTCGACGAAATCTACAACTTTCATGTTGAACATTTCTCATGATCTCAGGAATATAATTTATGATCTCAGTGATATCAAAATTTGATATCACGACGAGCATATTATGTGTATTTTGCAATCATTTTGTATGTATTGGGATTATATAAATTATCTCTAAGTGTCTGTTCGTTTCACAGACATTGATATTGAAGTACTAACTTTGAGAATATGAAAGTCATTTCTGTTGTTCGGATTAATAATTGGTTTTTTGGTGAAAATTAGATGATACTCACCATAATCTAAAAACTCATCGATCCAATGCTTATTTCCAGGGGCGGAAATTGAGATCGTCAAATCTGGCTTTCCAAAAGGAGCAATTTTTTCGACCCTAATATGATTTTTTTTGCTTTTACATGATTTTTGCGCTCGGACGCTGTTTTTTTCTGTTCAAACGCAATTTTCCACATAAGCGCATTTTTCGTACGGACGCGATTTTTTTGCCCGAACGCGAATTTTTAGCCTGATCGTGATTATTCGCTCGGTCACGATTTTTTTGGCCCGGGCGCGATTTTTTTACGCCGGGCGCGATTTTTTGGCCCAGACGCAATTTTTTGGTCAAGGCGTGCCTTTTTGGCACGGGCGCGCCGACACAACTTTTTTCGCCCGGGCACGACTTTTTTGCCCAGGCGTATTTTTTTCGTCCTAACGCATTTTTTTTGCCCGGACGCATTTTTTTCGCCCGGGCGCATTTTGTTCTCCTGGGCTCGTTTTGTTCGCACAGACACTACTTCTTCAACGGAGCACAACATCTTCGCCCGGGCGCGACTTCTTCGCCCGACACGATTTTTTTGTCCTACGTGATTTCTTTGCCCTGACATGACTTTTTTGCCCTGATGTATTTTTTTCGCACGGACGCTTTTTTTCGCATGGGAGAATTTTTCGCACGGGCAAAAAAATCAGGCCCGTGCGAAAAAATCGCTTCCGACTAAAAAATCGCGCCCGGGCTAAAAGACGAGCCCAAGCAAAAAAATGCGTGCGTGCAAAAAAATGCGTGCGGGAAAAAATGTGCCCGACAAAAGAATCGCGCCCGGGCAAAAAAATCGCACATGGCCAAAAAATGGCCCTTGGCGAAATGTCACACCTGGACAAAAAATTTGCGCTGGGCGAAAAATTTCGAGCGCGGGCGAACAAAATGCGCCCGAGCGAAAAAAAACGTGCGCGGACGAAAAAAATCCCGAGTGAAAAGATCGCGCCCGGTCGAAAAAAACGCGCCCGAGTGAAAAAGTCGAGCTCGGGCGAACAAAATGCGCCCGAGTGAAAAAAGCGTGCGCGGGCAAAAAAAAAGCCCCTGGCGAAAAAGTCGGGCGCGTGCAAAAATTCGCGCCCAGGCGAAAAAACGCGCTTGGACGAAAAAAATATGGCGCCCGGGTGAAAAAATCGTGTCCGGGAGAAAAAAAACGTCAGGGTGAAAAAATTGCGCTTGAGTAAAAAAATTGCGCCAGGGAGAAAAAAACACGCCAGGGCGAAAAAGCGCGCCTGAGCGAAAAAGCACGACCGGGTGAAAAAACGTGCGGGGCAAAAATATCGCGTATGGACGAAAAAATGCATCCGAGCGAAAAAAAAATGAGCCCGAGCGGGAAAAAAAATACATTCGGGCGAAAAATTCGCGCATTTGCTTAGGGCAATTTGTGGAAGATGTTTATAAGCTCAACATTGATCAATTTCAATTTCTATGACAAAGTATTTCTGCAAACGAACAATAAAAAGTGTTGAATGTCAATACCTATGACAGAAAGTCAGCATACAGACGAACAAAAGAATTGGATTTAGGCTCGGTTTGGCCCGGTGGTGGCGGTCATGAATATGAGGATTAAATTGTCATTCGTTAACGAGCCTAAGGAACTTCCACTTTTATGTTCAAACAAATGATGTTTGTTAGGTGATCCCTAACAAATGATGGTTTAACCCATGCGTTTACGATCGCCATCACCGTGCAAAACAAAACTTTAAACTCAATGTCATTTCTAATGTGTATTGATATTGGATTGAAAATAAATACTTCAATATCAATATTTGTGAAACGAACGAACCCCTTTTATATAAAGATAATTCCGATAGTACCTAAATTTATAAAGATAATTCCGATAGTTGAGACAGATAAGATTTCAGAGTTCAAAACTGGATCAACAATTCAACATAACCAATAATATGTTTCTATTTAGTGAAAATAATTAGTTAACATGATGTAGTAAAATTAAATGTTACTAATCATTTATAAGAATTTTCTTTTGTGAGTGAAAATTCTTGTTGTGGGTCGGCTTGAGGCTCCCGGTAGATCAATCTAAATTGGACTGTCTTAGCTCGGGAGCAGACGAGTGCGGAAACAGTCAAAGTAGAAAGGAAGAAACACGACAGTTGGCAAGACATTTTTAAAGTGAAAAATCCCGAATAATGGTGAAAATCCACGTGATTGGATCAGTGTCAACCAAACTTTCACTATTTTCTGGTGTTTTACAAGGCTTTGAAGAGAAGGCGGCAGCGACATGTTGTTCCTCGTTATAATTATAGAGAGAGAAGTAGACATGGTTCTGAGGGTGGCAAGACACCGCTCGCAGAGCTAAGCATTTCTTCCTTTGCAGAAGGGAGGGTTGTGCTCTGTGCGCTCTAGAACTTTGTGCTTGTTCTCGGTGGCTGTGGTGGCGCGTTTTGCACGTCTTCTTGTTTGCGGCTTGTCTCCTATTGCACATAGGGGAGTCTGGAGTGGGAAGCTTGTTGTTGACTGGAGGGCGCAATGTGCGGGGAGTGCATTGCACTGGAGGGTGCAATGCGCGTGAAGCGTGCTGGAGTACGCTTGAGAGGTGTTCTGTGAGATTTGAAGAAAGTCTTATGGATTGTTGGTGTCATTCAGTAGTGGACCACATGCTTAGGAGAAGTCTTGAGAGTGGAGCTCATCGAGGTGCACCCTGGAGCGGTCTTGAGAGTGGAGCGTGTTGAGGCTCGCTCAGGAGCAATCTTGAGAGAGGAGCGTGTCGAGGTGCGCTCTGGAGAAGTCCTGAAAGCAGAGCGCGTTGAGGCACACTCGAGAGAAGTCTTGAGAGCGGAGCGCACCGAGGTATGATCTGGAGCATTCTTGAGGGCGGAGCGTGTTGAGGAGCGCTCTGGAGTAGTCTTGAGAGCGGAGCGTGACGAGGCGCGCTCTGGAGCAATCTTGAGAGCGGAGCACGTCGAGTTGCACTCAGGGGCGGTCTTGAGAGCGGAGAGCGTTGAGGCACGCTCGAGAGCCGTCTTGAGAGCGGAGCGCGTCGAGGTGCGCTCTGGAGCAGTCTTGAGAGCAGAGCACGTTGAGGCACGCTCTAGAGAAGATTTTGAATGGTCGTCGATCTTTCTCGGAGAAATATTCAAGTGCTTAGCAGATTCTCCTCTCTCAAGCACCTTTTTTTCTCTTCCTTCCCTTCAAATGAGGGTTTTAGGGGTCCTTTTATAGATTTTAGGAGGGGCGGTCTGGTAATTTTACCTCAGTAATTTCCGGACGGACGAATAAGAACACCTGAATTGGAGCACGCAGATCACCATTTTTATGAATAAGACAGTTTTGCCACCCCCCCGGAGGTTCGGGCCCATCAGGCACTCCAGTCGCTTGGCTAACGAGGGGAGGGGCGGCCCTATCGGTGCCTGACTTGGGAGGACAAGAGGGGGCGACCTTCCGATGTGCGGTCGGTTGGGTGCCGGCGAAAGGCTGGGCATTCAAGGGGCTTCCCGGATCGGGCGGCCGGAGGGCCGTGCGACCAAGGCGTTGGTGGCCAAAGGGGGCAGCCTTCCGCTGCGTGCGGCGTCAGCGGAAGGCCATGCGACCAGGGGCGCTCGACTTGGGCGATCAGACCGGGGCGGTTACGCCTCAGCAACCCCCCCCCCCCCCCCCCCCCCCCCCCCCCCCCCGATCAGGCGGCGGTATCCCGTAGTGAGAATGTTTTTCGATATCTCCACCCCACGCATGGGGGTGCGTTTAGCATTTCTTGAACCATATTTTGTGCATACATATCAAGTCTAAATCACGAGGATTTCACACTACTCTGAACTCATTGGTCCGGATGAATTAAGACTACCTTTAGGGTCATCTATTCAAGAACTCAACTCACTGCGCACACTTCCATAAAAATTGTTATAAAGTTCTTTAAACCCAAGCACTTGACTTTCACTCCAAGACATGTATGACATTCTCTCGAGATTTGCATGCAACTCACTCTACCGCATGTGATCTATTTATAAAATAGTGTTGCTAAGCTCTTTGGTATTATGAGTCTTTGGTATTATGAGGCCGTAACTAAACAACGATTTAGTATAAGTTTCCCATTATTCTAAACCAATAAACTCTTAAGAAAACACCTGTAGAAATACACATGAAGTTTAGAGTGTAACACCTCCCCTACAAAGATAATAAAATATAGATCCGATTGGAACCCCACAACATATAATCATCACAACTTTGATATCAAAAGTTGATTTAAGAACTTCTAGCCAAAACAAAAAAATAAGACTCAGAAGCTGTCCACATCTACATATGAGTAGTTCGGTCTTATACAGGGGGGGGGGGGGGGGTCACCAAGACAAATATACGGGAGGGAAGCTGATCTCGGCATACACTTAGAGGTGTGGTCTAATTAGGAAGCGCAACCCGAAGCCTAGCTCCCCGATCCTAGTTCGAAAGACATCAGAGGATGGAATGGCTATCAGGGGTCACCATGCCAATATACGGGAGGGGGAGCTGATCTCGATATACCTCATAGAACTGTGATTTTATTGGGATGCACAGTCCCGAGGCCTAGCTCCCTCGCTCTAGTTCGAAAGACGTTTTGGGAGGGGGTGGGGGGATGGTCACTAGACCAACATATGGGAGGGGAGCTGATTTCGGTCTACCTTGTAGAGGTGTAGTTTTATTGGGCCACGTAGTCCTAATGCCTATCTCCCTAGCCTTGGTTTGAAAGACTTCAGGGGAGGGGAGGGATGGTTATCGGGAGGTCACCGGGCTAACATATGGGAGGGGAGCTGATCTCGACCTACCTCATATAGGTGTGGTTTAATTGGGACGCACAGTCCCAATGCCTAGCTCCCTGGCCTTGGTTCAAAAGACTTCAGAGGAGGGGATGATACGGGAAGGGAGCATATCTCATCCTACCTCGTAGAGGTGTGGTCTTATTGGGATGCGCATTCCCGAGGCCCAGCTCCCTTGCCCTGGTTCGAAAGATGACTGGGGAGGGGATGGCTATTGGGGGGTCACCATGCCAACATACAGGAGGAGAGCTAGTCTCGGTCTACCTCGTAGAGGTGTGATCTTATTGAGACGCACTGCCCCGAGGCCTACTAGCTCCCTGGCCCTGGTTCGAAAGACACTCTGGGCAGGGGATGGCTAAAGGGTCTGCATAGATTGTTTACTCACGTTGACTTCACATTGTTCTTTTGTAGAGGAAAAAACCAATTCTATGGTGTAAAAGACGGTGACATAAAAGTTGAAGGGGAATTCCATCAACCCCAAACCGTGGGATTTAGTAAATTCAACTATTTTATAAAACAAATGACCCCTAGTTGATTTGAAGCCTCGCATCCTCATCCATATCTTACAATACAATATTTAAACAAAGTAAATTTTAGGAAGCACATTGGCTCTTCACGTTGTAAGACTAGATTTTTTTTTCGAGTGTAATTTATGAACCAGCCTCCTGCCCTGGATCAGAAATATTTTTCCCCCATTGTTCTAGAACTAAGAATGTAGTACTGAACCCTGAACCCTAAATCCTAAACCCTAAAGCTAGCCGCGCGAGACGTGATGCTCATTTCTTACATTGGCACTCAATTATCTTCATAGGGTGGATTCATTGAACATTATTACTCTCGATTTCTTCAACTAAAAGTGTGGATACAAAGAAAGTAATGCATGCATTACAAGTTACAACCTTGCGTAACCCTCTGAAATTTATCTGTAAATCAAGAAACTGGTCGGCCTAATCAGATGTGTGAAAATTATAAGCCATAGTACAAAACATGAAGCAGGAGAACCACTCACATGAGCATAGTGGAGCAGAGCTTTCTCTAGTGAAATAAGATAAACAGTGTAGGCAAAAGTGCTTCAGCCGCACCAGTGTTTTCTTGTCCCGTTTCTCATTTCAGTAGGCATAATTGAAACAGAATCTAGACAGAGGCCCCCTTTGGAATGTGTGCAGTCAATTTGCTTCATTGAGAACCTTACTTGTACCATCTCCAAACTGCTGATGATGAGGTCGCCTACATAATAATCTATCCAGATACTGCGCTTGCCGTTCCCGTTTGCATCAACATTTTCATGTTCGTCCAGGCAGTACTCCCGCGACAACTGCAGACCATCAGAAGTGGAAATCTCGAAGCGGACAGGCTTTATTTCCCAACCGTGGGTATGTTCGTAGTTACAAACACGACGTCCAAGCCTCCTAAAATATTTCCCCAGGTGCAATCGAAATGAGAAGCTGTACGCTCCAGCCGGCAAAGAAAAATTCAAAGATCCGTCCACCTCAAACCACCATATTTGCTGAAGATATGCAGACACTTGAAACCTGTAAAACACAATAGTAACCAATCATTAGGATTCATAGAAGTGCGAGCGAAAAGTTCATAATGTTGACATTTAAGTTAACCATGATTTGATAAGAATTTGGGGAGTCGCAGATAAATATACTTTTAGTTCATGTCGAAAAAGGCAGTATTATGATTTGATTAGCTTCTCTAATACACCACAAATTAAATTTAAGAAAGCCTTCCTGTAATCATCTGAACACTTCCCGAAAATTATCATTAGTAGCTATTCATTTCTTTGTCATACGGATTGCCCGTCTATTCTATAGAGTATCAATATTTTGATATCGAAAACTCTTAAATCAAATCTCTCTCCACAGTCATGGACATCACCATTCTCAATGCCCTCCCGCAGCTTCCAAATATCGCATCAACCTGGACACCCAGTTCACAGTTAGGAACCCTGGATAAGGATCTAATTATGGGATGAGAATCAATGGAGGAGAAAAAGAGGTACTGAAACTTTTCCTGTTATTCATATAACCTCGATCAGGACCAGTGGTGAGCAAATGGCGCCTTGAGCTAGGCTGCCTAGAGGGGTGTTTTGGATGGAGGGAATCATGGCAGGAATTAGGAAGGAATTTAAGGTTCGGCGAGAACTTTGAAGGTCCAATGGACTGAATTGAGGATGCTAGCTAAGAGATAAGATCATTGAATGAATTTCAACGATTTTCCTTGGGCGCAGGATTATGATGAAGGCCGATGAGTGGATTCAAAGGATTCTGCTTGGACAATGGGTAGGGAGGAAGGGGACAACCAAATAAACAAATAAAGATGATTCATTACTTTCCCTAATCCAAATGAGCCAAGGCTTAAATACAAAGTTTAGAAGGCTTAAAAACAAAGTTTTGAACCCAAAGCAGTTAAACAAGCATACAACCAAATAAACCAAAATCTGGAATAATTGAAAATAGACAATTCTTTTAAAATAATAGACAACAAATAATGAAAAACAAGGAAATAAAATAAATGGAACCAAATGACGTCAACGACGAGTTCAAATGTGGCGCGTCTTTTGATAAGAGTCGCCTCAAATTGTGTCTCTAACAATAGTTTGCTCAATGACATCAAAATTGTCTCAAGCTCGAACAAAGGATGATTTTTTGAGTCATCGAAGGGCTTCCAAGTTGATTCTTCTACAACAAGATCATCACTACGCACCATAATCTCTTACTAGCATCTTTGCACGGGCTTTGCCCGTGCTAGCTGCCCTAAGGCGGCTTCGCCCGTATCCAAGCGGAGCCCGTGTACGCCCGTTTATGGTGAATTATTAGAATTTATGTTGACTTATATATGATACTAGCATCTTCGCACGAACATGCTTCACCCATGTTCAATGCTCTCGGGCGGGTTTCACCCTTATGAAGCTCATGTTCGCTGCTCTCGGGTGCATGGGCTTTGCCCGCAACCAGACAGGCTACGCCCACATGAAGCCCGTGTACGCCCGTGCTCAGTGCTCTCGAGTACGATCCTGCCCGGCCCCCACATCGCTACTTTCACTCACGTAGCCCCTAGCACGATAACTAAGTGAGATGACATCCATGATACAATGTTGTAAATGTTATCTTCATTGATAACTACTCAGTGTCAAGGATCCTTCTTGACACCATTAGTTATGTAAATGTTATTTTCAAACCCGCGTTCGATGCGATGAACACAAGAAGAAAGTTTCAAGCCTCCGACGAACCTCAAAATGGATTCGTCGGAGCGAGGAAAGAGATTGAAGAGAGTGTCGCCCTTTCCTTCACCATATGCAGAGTAACACGTCAGGCACATTTGTTGTGGTCGACACTCTCAGTAGCTACAACGCCATCTTTGGCCGACCATTACTGAACAAGTATCAACTCATAACCTCAACATACCACTAACTGGTTAAGTTCGGCTTGGGAGGAAAGAAATCCAGGGTCAGAAGTGACCCTCGGATTGCTCGGGAATGTTACGTTAGCTCGGTCAATGCAATCAAGATCTACCCTCCTCTTGCAAGGAACACTGAAAGAAGTGAAGAACGTTGTCAAGACACTGGGAACCCGAAAGAGTTCGCTGAGAAGGAACTCTCCACGGGAAAAGACATGAGAAAGTTTTCATATAGAGCCCGCTAAAGTTATCCAAAGTGTCCTGATGGAAGGAGGAGACGGAGACAGAACACTTACACTAAACACCGAGTTGAAAGAGGAAGAGAAAGTCATGTTGACCACTTGTCTCCTTGACAACTTGCATGTCTTCGCTTGGTCAGCAACTGACATGCTTGGGGTGGACATGTTGCTTGCCACCATCTCAATATCGATCCAGCCTTCAAGTCAATTAAGTAAAGAAGAGAACAGTGGCAGTAACCTTAGTAGGGCCCATTCGAGGGGAGGTCACAAAACTTCCCAAGGCCTACTTCATCAAGGAGGTCCAATATACTGAATGGGTCTCAAACAGTGTAATGGTAAAAAAATTAAATAATAAATGGCGTATGTGTGTGCACTTATGCAAAATTGAATAAAATGTCCTAAAGATTGCTACTCATTGGCTCAAATATATTCCCTAGTTGATTCTGTTGTGGGATTTCTTATCGTGAGCTTCTTAGATGCTTTCTCAGGGTATCATCAAATTCGAATGTATGTTTTTGATATCTTGTATACGTTGTTCATCACAAACGAAGGATGTTATTGTTATCGGATTATGCCTTTCGGGCTTTAGAATACTGGCGTTACGTACCAACGTATGATGGACTATCTTCAAAAACCAAAAAGGGACCCCACAGGGCCTTAAACCAAATCTAGATAAGGTAAAGGCAATCTTGAACATGTTACCTCCACGGATTCTGAAGGAAGTTCAATAACTAGCAGGGATGATCGCTGGATTCAGTCGTTTCATCTCTCGATCCGGGGATAAATGTGTACCGTTCTTCAAAATCCTTCGTGGAGCAGCAAGGTTTGAGTGGATTGAAGATTGTAGCAAGGGCTTCGAGAAGATCAAGAAACAATTGATGCCTACTCCTTTTTTACAAAGCCCCTGGGAGAGGGAAGACCCGTTACTGTATCTAGGAGTTGGCTTTGAGTCCATCAGTTCAGTATTGGTCCGAAAGGAGGGAAGAAACAATTTCTAATCGGTTATTTCAGCAAGGTCTGAAGGACACAAAAATTCAGTATTCGATATTGGAGAAGCTCGCTCTAGCCTTGATCATATCAACATAGAGACAGTCCCTATTTCCAAGGTCACTCGGTATAAATTGTGACAGATCATCCTCTAAAGAATATCCTAGAAAAACCTGAACACTCAGGAAGATTGGCTAAATGAGCAATCGAGCTTGGAGATTTTGATATCTCATACACCGCAAGGATGGCGATCAAATCCCAAGTTCTTGCGGATTTCATGATAGATTTCACAGAAGAGAAGACTACCAAAAGAGAAGTCACGGTTCCCCTAGCCTGGATGATGTTCATGGATGGAGCTTTTGAAAAAAATTCATTCGGAGTCGGAGTCATACTATTCAACCCAAATGGTGTCCAGATCGAGCAAGCTGTTAAGCTATATTTCTCCACCACGAATAACCAAGTGGAGTACGAGACACTCATCACTGGATTAAGGCTTGCAAAGGAACTGGGAGTAAAAGATATTGAAGTATGTATGAATTCACTGTGATGACTTCACAGGTGAAAGGTACTTTCGAGACAAGGGATGCAGTTCTCAAAAAACACTTGGTGGTGAAGAAAAACATCGAGAACTTCAGAATCTTCGACATACAACACATAACCCGTGTAACATCCCAGAATGTTTAGGGTCCCTAGAAGTTTGATGTCCTAGATAAATGAGCTAGTGAACCCTGGTAGGATCCAATGACCCCTTAGGAGTGTGAGTGGAGCTCCAGTGTGCTAAAGGCACTAGTGTGACGTTGACCATGACCTAAGAGCTATGTGAGCTCAAGTCACACTCGATGGGGCCCAAGGTACGGTTAACTCGGAGTTAAAAAAGATCACCTCATACTTCAGGGCATAAACTAGCCCAAGTAAGCTCCCTATAGCCCAAAATTGTTCACAGATACTAGTGGCACCCCAAATTGGCCATAGAAAAGATAAGATTCTCATTGATATTGAGACATAAACAAGTTGGATAAGGCTCACCTCATCCTTTGAACCCTAATTAGACTCACTTTAACCCTATTAAGACCATCTTGCCTAGATGAGACTTAATTAACCCTGAACACATGTTTACCACCAAGGTCAACCCGCGGGTGTGTTGACTTGGTCAACCCTAGCTCAAATTGAGCCTATATGCACACTAAGAACCTAATGCGTGATCCAAGTCTCAGCATGACCTGAGACTAACAACCTGGACCAATAAGACCACCTCATCATTATGATGATAGAGATTGGTCAACCCTGAAAGGGTGACTTGGTCAAACCTAGACCTAAACCTATATTTTGAAGTTTTCATCACCCATTTGACCTCACAAAGTGCTGGATAAACATTGGCCTGACCTAATCCAAAGCCATGTGGACTGCCACCTCATCATAAGGTCAACCATAAGTCAATTATAGGTCAAATTTAGGTAAAATACTCTCCTAGACTTGATTTGACTAATCCATGACTCGCCAAGCCTTAAGGTTGACTCGACATCACTTCCTCGCTACCAAGGTGGTGCCACATAATTTCTTGGTCAAAGAAGGGTCAAACTCAATCAAAATAGACCCATTAGAACCTTGACCACTCCCTTAAATACTTGTATTCAATGGGGGAGGTCAAGTGTCTCTTTGGGATTGGGAGTTTTACTTCTCTTCAATGGTGAGGAAAGGAAGGAACAAACCCGACCATAATGGTCATCAAAGACCAAAAAATTCCCGTGGTTGAATAGAGAGAAGAGGAAGAGACCCCACTTCTCTATATAATTCCTTACCAATGCCTGCATTCATCTCTCCGTTCCTAGGATCTGGAAGTACAACTGATAGCGACCGGAAGCAAGAAGATGGTCGTCTTCAACAGTGCCGGCATCCTTTCACTAGACAGCCCTCCGACCAACGTCAAAACATCCATGCATGGTGAGATGGACTATCTTTTCACTCAATGTAGATCCATAATTCTAGAACAACCTCCCCTTGTCGTCGGGGAGTATTTTCCGGCCGATCCAAATGGATCCGGGCTAAATCGATAGTATAAACAAATAAAATAGATTTTTCGGCGATGGCCGGCGGCATCCGGACCGCCTCCGTTGGATACTTTTCCATCCAGCGACCAAACTGGCGGTGGAGTTGAGGCCATCCGACCACCGGAGTGGCGGCGGCGGTAGCCGAAACACAAGATTTCGGTTCAGGCGATAGCTCCTATATGAGCCGTATGATCCCAACTTTAATATGCGGGGATGCATGTGGCCCCTCAGTATATTTGTGAAGTTGACTGGTTTATTTTGGGGCAAAAACAATAGAAAATTTATATCTTTCAAATCATGCATCAACATGACCTGTAATTTCATATGGCTGTCTCCTATATCAATACCTAGCTTCACAAAAAGTTCGTAATTTTTAGAGACACTTGGTACTATAGTTCTGGAATTAATTTACAGCTTATTTCATAGGCTAAATTAATTGATTAAGTGGGTCTATTCAATGATTTTGATTGTGAATTTTTGACAGTTGCTTTTATTTGATATAAATCCATGTTGTTTAAAGTTGGAAATCATTAGGTTGGATTTTGAAAAAGTTATGCAAACTAATAGTCTTTGGTACCCTTTTGTCATTCTTAATCTAGGATGGATTTAATATTGTGCATATCTCCGTAAGTACAAATCATTCTGGCATGAAAATTTATATATGGGTTCCTTATGATCAGATCTAACCCCCCAGGAAGTTTTATAATTTTTGGATATCATTAGGATTTTATTTATTTATTGTTTGCTAAAGTAAGATAGGGCACAATGGCGACAAAGGATCCATACAGACAACCACACTATAGTGGGATAAAGGCTTGAGTGTTGTTTTTTATGATTTGCTAAATTGAATTAATGAAACAAAGTAGGGTTTGCCTTGGATTTTGGAGCCCAAATTTTGGGGACAGATAAATGATCACATGAATTCTCCGTGGACAAAATTTAGGCCAATTTGGAAATCATTTGGTACTGTTTTTGTAAAGAATGATTTCAAGCCCATAGGGTGATTTATTTTGGTGTTATATAATTAGAAAATTCACATCTCTGAATTAATTCGTTATAATGCCTTAAAATTTTGTATTAAGGTCTGAAATAATCTCATGTTTGTCCCCAAAGAGTTTCATAATTTTTGGAAGTTATTTTTCTAAAGTTTTGTAAATTATTTAAGGATATTTTCGGGAATTAAATCAAGTGAAATGATTCCCCTTAATCATGGATTTTGGGACCCAAGTTTTGGTCAGATCCAAATGAGATCATGACCGACATCTGAACAAAATTTGGGATCATCAAGACAAGTTTTACCTAGGCATTTGTATTTTCCATGTTTTAACATATTTTGTCACATTAAACTTAATGAATTTTAATAATGTAATATTTTTCTTATTTTAAATCTTTTTAGCTGAATTTCTGGCAGAGCCTTACTTATTCCCTAACCCACCTTAGATTAAAATTTAGGATCATTTGGATGTCATTTAGGTGGAGTTTCATTTTAAGATCATATCATTAAAGGTGTGACATCAAACTACAGGAAATGAAATGAATGGAATATTTCCCAAACGGGAGAGAATTTCTCTGCAAAATTTAAACTGGTGGTTCTTAACATGGTTGAGAGCCTCCCAAAGAGTTTTTGAATTTTTTTAGGGCATTTGCCCCATGGTTTTGCGAGTTATTTAGCAACTATTTCTTAATCAAATTTTGTAAATATGAGGGCCTATACCTTGGAGTTTTTAATTATAATTTGGCAAAGGTTTAAATACAATATTAACTAATTTGGATTAAAATTCATGGCATTTGACGGTTTGAGACTGATTTCACCTAGAATCTCGAAAGTGACGCTTTAGGGAAAACCTTCACTTTTATGAATATTTTCTCAATAAGATATTTGTACTTGCATGTAGAGAGTATAACCTTGGTTTCCGGAGGTTTGTTTATTGCTCATATAAGGTTTGGTCTCTGGTTTGGAGGAGGAGACCTAGGGTGAGTCCCTTAGACTTCAGATGTTGAATAAGTGAAGGAGCTAAGTGAGATTGAGTGTGTCACTTCTCCTATGAGCCCTGACACTTTAAGTGAAGTTGAATGCAGAGATTTAAGAGGGTAATTAGCACGTTAGGTTGCTGGTCCTACCCTAGGGAGTAGTTAAGGCTCGTTCAGGCTTACCAAGTGGATCTTGTCTTGTGTTGTCCTGGTGTATTGCTATTTGGGTTAAGTTCATAGCTATAAGACATGGTTGTGTTGCAACATTTTATCTCCACCCTTAGGCACCCCCACAACACCCGTAGTTAGTTATCATGGGTACTTAGGAGAGGGAATCCAATAGGTGTTGTTGTAGCGGCTTACAACTACATAAATTTCACAAGGTGTAGTGCTGACCCTTTCCTCGATGGAAAGAAGTAGCCCATTTGATTGTCATCAAGTTTGTTGCGTTCATTAGCCATGCCAGAGTTTGAGATCTTTGATAGCCTAAATGGCTATCTAGTCAAAAATGTTTTGGTTTTATTCCCCACCATTTGGCGGTGGTCGTGATGCATATGAGAAAAGTGGTATGTCTTCAGACTCCACAGATCACATTGTCGAAGAGTGAGAGAATGACTTATTTGATAGCTGGCGTGACATCATATGGCATCAAGGTTGATCCCTTGGTTTTGTTCATCCTTCACAGGATCTCACACTCCCTTAGCTTATATAGTGTTGATGTACATTTGTCACACGTAGTACAAAGATTGCGGACATACTTGAAGGCCTAAGAAAGTTTGGTGAAGAAATCATCCCAGAAGCCAAGGCAGTCTGATTTGTTGTTGTCGTCTTGCCACAACAATAATGCCTGGGGGTTCTCTACCCTCTTAAAAGAGGAAACTAAATATGTGACATAGAGAGTGATTGTTACATAACATTGATGGTAATCATTGCATAACCTTGCATATAATCGCATACCATGGCATTGCATTGCATAGGAAGGACCTTATCGTTTAAGTTTGTATGGGAATTCTTATCCAATAAGTGACCAAACATGTAGATCCTTATCATATAAGTTCGTATGAGAGTTCTTATATGATAAGTTACTTTCTTGCTTATTGTTTATGTATATGGGCCCTTGCTGTATAAATTTGTATGTGCATCCTTATACATTAAATTACATTTGTTGATGATATTATTTAACTGTTGATAACTATATGACTAATTACATCATATTTACTCCACTTATGTCACAAGTATTATTGTATATGTCTGTGCTAATATTGCAACTTCCATGGTCCTTCCACTTGGTGCTTAAGGATGCATTTGGGGAGGCAGTGGGGATCACTTGGTCTTTTAAAAGACTAACTCTTCCATTATCACCACAACTTAAGTGAGGATAGAAGCAGCAGGAGCTGTACCCATAGCAGTTGGTGGGAAGCAGTGACCAGTCCCTTGCCAGTATTTGTTGTGAGAGCGTAACTTTTGTTCTTTATTTTAATCCACGGACTTGTAGATTCCGTTGTTGGACAAAGATTTGCGAACGTATTTCATATATAAATGTGATGACTAGTTGTACTTCCCGTACTTTATACTTCCGTCTATGAAATGTGAATGTGATATGATGATGATAGCTTTATAGAGCAAGTGTCATATGGTAGGGTCCATCCTATGGGCCGAACCCGCAGACCGTAGGGTGGTTACCCTGGGCATAAGATTCTCTTTGGCCGTGCATGTTTCCGGAAGGAGGGTCTTACACCCTGGGTTGAGAATACTGAAGTGGATGAAATAACAAAGCATGGGCTCCCGTCACGAGGAGCCATTATGGAACATTTCCAACGACCAATGAAGAAATCATGAAGATCGATCGTCGCTCATTGTGGATGGACTTTAATAAAGGTTCAGGGCACATTACTTTCTTCTATGTGGAATCTTATAGCTAAGAACGTTTCTTTCACCACTGGTAAGATGTGTCTCCGAGATGGAGATATCAATCAATTTGAAAGAAATACATTCTGGAGAACATAAAAGTCACTCAGTTGGGCATACCTTTAAGAAAAGAATCCTCAGACAAGGATACTTCCGGCCGCAGATGAAAAAAAGATGTGGAGCAATATGCCAAAAAATTTCTCCAATGTCAAAAATTTGCTTGGTTACAATTGAAGCTCGCTCAACAGCTACGTTCTATTTCCATCCCTTGGTCATTTGTAGCTTGGACAAAGGATCTCCTCGGACCCAATGACAAGGGGGCAACATAAGTGCATGTTGGTGATGATCGGCTATTTCAACATGTAGATCAAGGCGAAGGCATTGACGAAGAAGACAACTCAAATTGTGAAGAACTTTATTTGAGGAGAGATCGTATGCAGGCACGGTAATCCAATGAAAATAATTATCGATAACGGTCCTCAACTCTCCAAGAACGAGTTGAAAAGCTTATGCCGACAAATCAGAATTAAGCTCTGATATTCCTTGGTCCATCGTGCAGGAGTAACAGACAAGTTGAAGTAGCCAACAAGTTAATCATGAACCTTCTAAAGAAAAAGATAGAAAATGTCTGAGGCAACTAGGACAAGCAACTTCCTTCTATCCTTTGGGCCTTCCGACGACTCTAGCCTCCGCAACATGGAAAATGCCTTTCAAATTGTCTCACAGATACGAGGCACAAATTCCAGTTGAATTCGAAGTGATGAGTCCAAGATTTTCTCATATTATAGCAAGGGAATGAAGATTGAATAAAGGAAATCGAAGATGACAAAATTTGCATCACATCGAGGAGCTGAGAAATTTAACGGGCACTCGATAAGAGGAGGTCAAAAGGAGAAAGACAAAGCACTTCAACAAGAACATCATAGTAAAACAATTTGTTGTCGAAGATCTATTGAAGAAAAGGTATATACGACAGAAAGAATGCTTTAGGTTGGGAAGCTCAATCCCAATTGGGCAAGACCCTTCATCATCAAAGAAACTCTAAAGAATGGAGGTTACCAGTTGCAAACCTACAATGACGATGACATTCCCAAAATCTAGAGCAAAGACGACATGAAGAGATACTTCTCTTAATTATGAAACATGCCCTTAACATTCAAATACTTGATTTACATTTGTTCTCATCATTTCAATACATGGAGAGGTTCTCACCATGCTTGAATCTCTCTTGAATCGTGATCTCTGGGTCCGATCTTGCGGAGGACTTTACGTTGTTTTACTTCCATAGGGATTGTCATTAGACTGTTATGGACCAGCCTCTTTGATCTAGTGACCGGTGGCGGAGCTATGGCTGCGGGGCGGAGGAGTCGCGAGCGGAGCGGCGCGATCGGGGAAGGTGGAGGTATCACGGTTTTGCGGCTAGGGCGACTCACGAGTTTCTCCCGTGGGTTTAGAGAGAGAGAGATAGGGGATAATAAAATTAAGAGAGAGAGATTTCTTGGTTCTAATTTTTTGCATGTCAACAAAGTCTAACCACATAACATAAGTAGGTTCACAACATACCCCCCGTTTGAGCTTACGACATATGGGTAAAATACAATAAAAATTAACACACGTAAATTAAAGATAGTCGGCGTCGTCACAACCCATAGCATCGTCGCTCCCTTTCGAAGACAGCTTGTCCTCAAGCTGGATCGAAGGGTATTACCGTGTCTGCTCCGCTTTTCGCATTCTCATTAGGAGGATCATCTACTTCAAGCCAAAATAAGTGTTTGCATCAATGTCCTGACGTGAAATGTTCATCACAATTGTAGCACAAGCCTTTCTCGTGACCCTCGGTGATGTAAACTGAAACCTAGTGCTGTAGTTTTTAAAATATAATAAATGTGACCTTTTAAAATAAATGCGGCGCAAGAGACTTTCGCAGGCTATTTTAACGAACTAACGGTCAAGGAGTCGCTCGCGAACGCAAGAGTACCACACGATCGTAAAGACGTCACAAGTCATAATTCCACAAGCACAAAATACGAAGGCGGGAGTAGCACCAATTGTAGAGAAAATGTGAGAAGCTCGTCTAAGATGGTTTGGACACGTACAAAGGAGACCATTAGAGGCACCTGTTGGGCGTTGTGAGAGTCTAGTCACTAGGCATGTTAAACGAGGGAGGGGTAGACCAATAAAGACTTGGAATGAGACTGTAAGGAAAGACATGATGTGCATAGGCATTAGTGAGATTATGACAAAAGATAGGGCACAATAGCGACAAAGGATCAATATAGCCGACCCCACTATAGTGGGATAAAGGCTTGAATGTTGTTGATGTTGTATATTTTTGATGATGGCGTGTATATTTGCCTTGACTCGTTTGCATATTTTGGAGTAAATATTTTGTTTTAAAGTTTGGAAGTGTTGTCTGCTTAGTATTTGACGGTACTTTCTTAGTATGTGTGCAATTATCTTAATGATTTGATTTATTTTTCATTACTAGATAAATTTATAGAAATTTGAATAGAACTTAGAAAGTACTTGAAACTGCGATGAAATTTTCAAAAAATTTAAGCTCACTTTTTAAATATGATCTTGCAATTATTGTAGTAGTCCTAGCTTTAGAAGGCTATGAAAGTGCATAATTATAACTAAGAATCACTCTAGAGGGAAGTCCATAGAGATTTAAAATAAATTTGTTCAACAATCAATTACATAACATGCCACGGATTATTTAACCAATATTAAGAGATTATAAAGTATAATACTTTAAACTTAAAGTAGATTAATCCAAACGATGCAAGTATTTTATAGAGGTTGTCTAAATCTGGGTACATCCTCTCTACTACCCCTTGGTAGGAATTAACTAAACAGTGTCTAGTTTTTTATTAGAAGACTCTTAGGACTACTGAATTTTTTGATAAAGATATTCTCAAAACCACTGAGTATTTTAATAAATAAACTCTTAGAACCACTAAATCTTTTGATAAAGATATCCATAGAACCACTGAATTCCTTTAAAAAGAGATTTTTAAGACCTTTTCACTTAATCCTTTAGAGAGAGATTTTAAAAACTCTTTTGATCTGAATGATTGGAGAAGATGCGGATGTAAAGAATCTGATCGACTATTCTTATAAAGAAGACAGAAATAAGATCAACAACTTTTCTTTTCTTAAAGACCTGTAATAGAATAGCCTTTCTCAAATTCAGAGAAGAAAAAGAATAATGAGACTCAGAGAGAAGATAAGTCTTTCTTGAGAAGAAAAGAAAGAAGGAAGAAGATCTTTTAAAAAGATTCAATTTGAACCTATGGGCTGAATGATCAAAACCAAATTCTTCTAACAAATCCGACTTTACTACGTTCACAACTTTCTTTCCGTAACATCCAATTTTGGTTAGGGCTTCTTCCATTTCTTCTTCAGAGACCTCAATATTGTCGCTACTCTCTGGTAGACCAAAAGATTGAGAGATAGTTGAAGCACTTATGATGATTTCCTTATTGCGTATCATTGCTTTGATGTTTGATCATCTTCCGAAAATGTACTTCTGTAAAATTGAATTACCTCTTCCTTGTGAAGCTTGTTTGTCGAGAAGACCAGTTCCTCCAGATGGTTGCTTTCCAAAAGCTCAATGATCTTTTGATACTTCTCTGTACAGTTTGAAAACGATCAAGATCAAGGCAGAATCCTATGTTTATTTTGGAGACCATGGACAACTTAGAAGACATGTTCTCGATAGATGGAGGAATACCGAAGAATGAAGAGTGGCGGGAAAATGAGGAGATGGTTTTTATGAGAAGAATTAATGATACATTTATCTTGATTTAATTATTTTGTTCATAAATAAATAGGCTGATTAGACAGAGAGAAAACGACATAGGTGGTATTATGCTACACGTTTTGGAAGAGAGATTGCATGTTGAAAACGACATAGGTGGTATTATGCTACACGTTTTGGAAGAGAGATTGCATGCTGCTTAAGCGGTGAATAGAAATCAACGTTCGTTGATCACTAAAACATCAAGCTTTTAGGCATAAGAGATGAATGTATGATTTCATTTGCCTAATCCTTTGACGCTTGTGTATTTTGAGGACTTAATAAATTCATCTTTATTGTTCATTTAACATCTTAACGATATAGTCTTTTCACTAATTTCTCTTATAGGCATTTTCAAAATTTTCAACATCTTACGATGTAAGCTTTTGATTGTTCGACCTACTGGGCCAATGATGCATTTGGGGAGGAGCAAAATGTGACTTAGGCACGACATGTTAGCAGCAGCAGAAGGCTTTCCCCCAAACGCATATCATTTGGGGAGGAGAAAAATGTGACTTAGGAGAAAATTTTCATAAAATGTCCAGTTTTGTTGAGGCTAAGGCTTGATCCCCATACTTTATTGAAGAGAGTCCTCTTCTTGACGTGACTCAGTTGGTGAAAGGAGTCAAGATGAGGACTCTCTTCAAGGAGGTCTGAGGATCAAGCCCTGACCTCAACAACCTACCAAATTGATTGTATCCGGTGCAGAGAGCGGGTTGCGATGTATGGGCCACGACGGCACGACCCTGTTGTGTGGCTCGACTGGGGTGAAGGATTCAAGACCCGACCCAAATGAGCGGTCCATAACAACATCTTTGAGATTTCTCCTTTTTATGCCTCTTTATTATTTTATTATGTTAGAAGTGAAAGCAATATTTGTATATTCAAGTCGCTTCTTTAAATTTTCAGAGGTTACAACATTTTGCAATGTTGGATTTTTCAAGGTTCTTTTTTGTTGGTTGGTCAACAAAGCCTAAGCTCTCAAGTGGATTAGCTATTATTAATTCTTCTCTTAAGAGTCTGACTTCATGTACAAGTCTATCTTTCTCTTTCTTAAGTGAAATATTTTCAATTTTAAGATTACCTACATCACCTTTAAATTGATTAACAAATAAGTATTTTTCTTTTAATAATTTGTTTTATTTAAGAGAGATGAGTTTTCTTCTAAAAGAAGTATAATCTTCTTTTCTACAGCCAATCAGATTTTGCAGAAATCCTAAAAAGCACACTTAAATTCATTAGATCAGAAATCAAAAGCATCTAAATTCATTATCTCATCTTCCTGAACATGAAAATCCAATGTCAACATTTCCTTTCATTTTCTTCAGGTTCGCTTTCTTAACTAGAAGATGACTCATAATCTATCTCACTTCATGTCTCAGCAATGAAACTCTCCTCTTTTTTCTTTCTCCTTCTCCTAGAGTCATTTTTACTCTGAATTCTTTCTTTTTCTAAGAATTTTCTTTGTTTTTTCTAGACATTATGGGGGAATATGTCCAGCCTTCCTACATGAATAACAAACAATTTCATTAGGAGTTTTACCATACCTTGGTTTGCCTTCGGAACTGCCACGCCTATTTTGAAAGTCTTCTGTTTTGATCAATTTTCGGAATTTTTTAGCTACTAGACTCATTAACTCATCATCTAGAGTTGAGCCTTCATCTTCATCAGCCTTCAAAGCAATGAACTTTTCCCTTGAGGTGTAGACAACTCTCTCCTTCAAGTCACTTTCTCCTCTTGTTTGAGGAGCACTTTATATGACTTAAGCTTCCTAGGAGAGCCACTGTGTAATCTCCTTGTGACGTATAGATTCTCAATAGCCCAAATTCTAGAATCTCATGAGCTTGGGAAGCACATGAGTAGCTTGTTATTAATTTCAGTGAGTGATATCTTTTTCAAGACTTTTTAACTCACTCACAATTATGATAAATCTTTGATACATTTCAGCAACATTTTCCTCTTGATTTTTCTTTAAGTTCTCATATTGAGAGAATAAGAGAGATCTCTTATCTTTTCTTTCACCAGTACTTCCTTCCACAATACTTGTTAGAGAGTCCACCCTTTGGTAGATCTAATCAGTCATTAGAATGTCAATAGTCTTGGCATCACAAGACCTTGCTTTCTTGTGTCCTTCAGTCCATTTAGATTTGGGCTTTGGGACGATTTCTTCATTTGTACTCAACTTTATAGGATTGTATGGACTTGTAAGAACATAGTCGAATATATCTTCATCAATAAAATTCATATAGAGTTTAATTTTAGATTTTCATAGAGTAAAATTTTCTAAATTATAACAAAGTGGTCTGGATGAGACAAACTCTTATCCGTGTAGAACTAATGATTGTGTAAGATTTGACAAAAACTAATTCTATGATAGGAGGATCTTGATTAATTAAGGTGTTAACCGTTTTTAGATTAACCTACCTCTAATATCCAATTAAAAGTGTGAAATTATAACTGAGAATCACTCTAGATGGGGTGAATAGAAATTTAAAATAAATCTTTCGAACAATCAATCACAAAATATGCCACATATTATTTAATGCAATACTAAAAGATTATATAATACAATAATCTAAATTATAAAGTAGATCAATACAGATGACACAAGTATTTTATAGATGTTCCACAAATCTGGGTACATCCTCTCTTCTAGTCGTGCACGAAAAGACCCCGGTCCCGGTCCGGGACCGGTCCTGGGCAGGACCGGTCTTTTGGGGCACCGGTCCCGGACCGGTCCTGCCCAAACCGGTCCCGGTCCGGGACCGGTTTTCCCTCTGAAAACCGGGACCGGCTGGGACCGGAAAAACCGGTCCTAACCGGTCCCAGACCGGGACCGGTTTTTAAATAAAAATTATTTTTAAAAATTAAAATTAATTTTATTTTTAAGTTTTAATATTAATTAAAAAAAACTAAAAAACTTGTACATGTACACAAAATGTCAAAATCACAAATACAAAATTTTAAAATTGCAATTTGCAAAATAAATACAAATTTTTATTACATATGGAATAAAATTACAAAATTAAAATATAATTACAAATGAAATACAAAATACAATTTATAATTAAAAATCCAAATACAAACATTTGCAATTTAAATTTGAAATCAAAAAACTAAATACAATTTGAAATCATTCTGCGACGCTCCCCAGATTTAAGTTAGTAAGCTCGTCTTCAACTTCAGACTCGCTATCTTCAATTGACGAGACGTGTTGTCTCCTCCTCAAAGCGTCCAAATGATCCTTGTAGCAAATGCAAATCTCCAAAGATTCTTCGGTCAAACGGCTCCTTCGCTCGTTCAGAATCCTGCCACTCAAAGAAAATGCAGACTCCGAAGCTACTGTACTAGCTTGGATGGTTAGTAAATCGCGGGCCATTAAGGCCAAAATAGGATAATTGTTAGATTTATTTTTCCACCAATTTAAAATGTCAAAATTTTCTATTTCGTACGCGGTCATAAATTCTTGAAATTGTGTTTTGCTATATAAACCTAATTCGTTTAAAGTGCTCGAAGTTCGTTGTTTTTTCTTCGAAGCTAATTCTAAAAATTTATTTTTTAAAATATCTTTTGTTTGCGGGGCGGCGGATTTCTCGCGAGGTCGCAATCCATATATTTGATCGTAATAATTGTATAGATTAGTAAAATCGGAATTAAATTTTGTTACACTAACGTTGTGGTAATCATTAGAAGATTCGTTTAAATCTAAATTATTATTAATTTCTTCTATAAAATTTTCCACGCCGTCTACACCCATTAAAGGGTTTAACGCCGCCGCACAAGAAAACATAGGTGGCATATGCGTATAATATTTTAAAAAATTTGCCTCCATTAAAAAAATTAACGGACGCCACATTGGGTTAATTTTGTAAGTTTTAAATGTTTCTGTAATTAATAAAAAAATTTCAATGACGAGCGAGCTTGTAGGATAGTAAACTCCTGATAAAACAGTTGTCGCCCTATAAAAACTCTCTAATAAATTAACGTAATCTTCGATTACAGCCCAATCTGACGCATTTAAATCGTGTGCTTCTTCTATGCTATTATAAAATTCGATTAATAGTGATTTTTGTGACAAAGCCCGTTTTAACATTTTGTACGTGGAATTCCATCGTACGGGCATATCATAAGATGGACCCAAAAATTTTTTACCTTGTGCAATAACAAATTTTTTGAAATCTTGTTTTCTTCGTTTTGAACTATAAATAATACGTAACATAGTACGTATTTTAATAACGTAATCGTTCATAAAATTTAAACTATCTTGCACAATTAAATTCAACACGTGACAAACGCAACGTGTATGAAAAAAAAACCATCTAACATAGGTTCTAGATCATTAATTAAATATTTAATAGCCATATTATTATTAGAGGCGTTATCAAATGAAATACTTAAAATTTTATCTTTTATTTTGAAATCTCGAATACACTTAATAATCACCTGGTAAATTGCTTTACCGGTGTGCGGATATTCAAAACCTTTAAAACAAATAATACGTTTATTTAATTCCCAACTATCGGGATCAACCCAATGACAAGTTATGCAAATATAAGAAAGCCCGTCTACTAAACCGCTAGTCCAAACATCGCTCGTTAAACTAACTCGTCCCTCGAATGTTTCAAAATAATTTTGTAAAAAAATTTTGGATTGCATGTAGGCGTGTAAAGCATCACGCCGAGTTGTAGTACGACTTACCTGTTGATATTTTGGTTGGAGTGCTTCGTGTATGTACGACGTCATTTCGTCGTTGTCGTAATGGTTGAACGAGAGACCGCTTTTGATGACATTCTCCATTTGTCGCTCCCGTTGCCGAGCTTGGTCATACGTCCAAATCTGCCCGGTCGTTGAAATCTGAGCTTGGTTGGTCTCCGACGGAGCTTGTTTGGATAGACACGATTTGTTGTGTCGGGCGAGAGTTGTGTTGCTGCTGTTAGCCGCCATAAGCTTGCCGCAAAGTTTGCACTTCGCCTTAATTTCGCCGCCGATCCGCACCTTCTCGAAGTTATCCCATACCGCCGCTTTATGTCGGTGCTCGACAATCTCATGTCCGACGGACGCTGAGGAGGACGCCGGCATGGAGGAGGAGGAAGCCATTTGAATGAGTGAGAGAGGTGAGAGAGAGAGTAAGAGAGAGTGAGAGAGAGTGAAAGAGAGTGAAAGAGAGAGGGGGGGGGGGGGTTTATAGATTTTTTAAAAAAAATCAAAAAATTTAAAAATATAAATATATATTATTAAATATTATTTTATAATATTATTAATAATATATATTAATATATTATATAATATTAATATAAATAAAATAAAATAAAAGAGCCAAACGGCTCTTTAGAAAGAGCCGTTTGGCTCTTGTTATGAGAGCCGTTAGGCTCTCATAACAAGACAGCGACCGGTCCCGACCGGTCCCGGAATCGGTCCCGGTCCGGGACCGGTTTTGGTCCCTAAAACAGGGACCGTCCGGGACCTGTGGACCGGTCCGGGACCAGACCGGTCCTATTCGGGACCGGTCTCTGACCGGTCCCGACCGGTCCGGTCCCGACCGGTCCGGACCGGTCTTTTTGTGCATGCCTACTCTCTTCTATCCCTTAATAGGAATTCACTAAATAGTGATAAGTATCAAAATGAATTTTCTGATAAAGAGATTCTCAAAACTATTAAGTTTTTTTATAAGGAGGCTCTTAAAACTACTAAATCTTTTATTAAGGAGATTCTGAGAACAACTAAATTCTTTTAAAGAAAGAATTTTAAGACTTTTTCACTAAATCCTTCAGAGAGAGAATCTAAAAATTCTTTCGATCTGAATGGTTGGAGAAGATGTACATGTGTAGAATCTGATTGACTGTTCTTGAAGAAAAGAAAACGGAAACTGGATCAACAATTTTTCTTTTTTTGAAGGCCTGTAACAGAAAAGTCTCTCTCAAATCCAGAGAAGACAGAATAATGAGACTCAAAAAGAACATGAGTCTTTCTCGAGAAAAAGAAAAAGAAGATCTTTCATAAAGATATAATTTGAACTTGTGGGCTGAATGATCTTTCTTTTCTTTCACGGTTTGAAACTTTTCTATGTATAGAAAATCAGCGAAATTGGCACCTTCCTTTTCATCTTTGTTTTAGTATAATCTCATTCTATTTGAGGAGCACCAATGAATAGGTATAATCTCATTCTATTTGAGGAGCACCAATGAATAGATCTGATCTTCATCACGATCTAATATGTTCTATACTCTTTATGGCAATCATTTAAAGTTTTCGATGTAAGTCTAACAAACCGTCGAGTACTTATCGACGCCCGTCAATTTTTTCTTACATAAAAATCGACGTAAGCCGACTTCTCTGTGTACCAAGCTTCAATTTCTTCTGAGCATCTTTCGTGCATAACGACGCAAATTGTCTAGGCTTCTCGACATACGTCGAATATTTCTCAACGTACAGAGCCTTCAATCGAAGCTTTTCTTTAGCCATTTTCAGCTACCATAATTGCTTGCCTTTCCTGTTTATATACTATCATAAAACCCTTTCTATACATATACTCAGTGTTATGCTACTAGAAGGTGAGAGATGGGATTGAGAGAAAGAGAGCTAGGGGAAGGAGAAGAAATTAGGGTTATGGGTAAGAAGGAGAAGGAGAATACCTGAATAAAGTTCTTTATAGTGCTCCAAGGGGGTTCCGAGTATATATATATACCCGGAACCAAGGGGGGCGGCCGGCCCCCCCAGATGGGCTGAACCGTGTGGTTCAGCCCCGCCGGTCTGGTACTAGTGAATGGGGGCTGAACCGGATGGTTTAGCCTCGTTGCTCCCTGCAGCCTCCTTAGGTCGTCGAGCATATTTATGCCCCTTGAACCGTAACACGTTCGGGGGCATAAAAATCCCCTCCCTATCAAGCACCGGCTTGTCCTCAAGGTGGAAGTCGGGGAACAAGTCGCGAAACTCCAGCAGATCGACCCAGGTATTGTGTGCAGATGTCAAATTTTTCCATTTAACCAGTAACTCGGGGGGATATTTAGTACCGCGTTGCTTCCACTTGGTCATCAATATTTCCTCCGGTGAGGGACGCAGCTCCCCCGTTGTGGTGGCCTCAGGTAAGAGGGGACTTGTCTGGACGGCGTCGCCAAACTTCTTCTTGAGACGGGATACATGAAAGGTCGAGTGTATACGGGAGCCTTCCGGAAGCGCCAAGGTGTAGGCAACCGGTCCCACCCGCTGAGTAATGCGGAACGGCCCGTAGTATCGTTGTGCCAACTTTTGATTCGCCCGACGGGAGACGGAGAGTTGTCGGTAAGGTTGGAGTTTGAGGAATACCTCGTCTCCCACCGCGAATTCCCGCTCAGTCCGATGTTTGTCTGCCTGAACTTTCATCCTGTCCTGAGCTTCCCGGAGATTGTCGTGCAGGAGGGCTAAGGTACGATCACGATCGCGCAATTGTCAGTCGATCGACGGAAGAGTTGTCCTGTCAGACTCATATGAGCCCAAAAAAAAAGGCGGAGGGAGGTCATTGACAACCTCAAACGGGATAAACTTGCTGGATGTATAATAAGAGGTATTGTAGCAGTACTCTGCCCAGTGTAACCATCGGGTCCACGTGCGGGGCTCGTCCATCATGAAGCAACGTAAGTATGTTTCCACCCCGCGATTGAGAACCTCTGTCTGGCCGTCCGACTGATGATGATAGGTTGTGCTCAGTCGCAGCTGTGTACCTTGTAACCGAAAAAGCTCCCTCCAGAACTTGCTCATGAACATCGGATCGTGATCTGAGATGAGAGACCGGGGCACACGTTGAAGGCGTACCATCTTGCGAACAAAAAGATCGGCCACGATTTCTCCAGTATAGGGGTGACTCATGGCAAGAAAATGTGTGTATTTGGATAGTTTGTCAACCACAACCTAGATGGCTGACTTGCCCTGAGATTTGGGTAGGTCGTCGATGAAATCCATGGAGACTGTATCCCAAATATGGTGGGGAATTTCCAACGGGGTAAGCAAGCCGGCCGGAGAGGTTGTTTCATATTTCTGACGTTGGCATACCTCACACTGTTGCACAAACTGCTGAACGTCGCGGCGTAAGCCCTTCCAGAAGACGTTCGCCTTCAACCTTTGGAGGGTCCGGAGCACACCGGTGTGGCCTCCCGTCAGCGATGAATGAAACTCCTGCATCACAACTGTCCTCCAGGCTGAGGAAGGCGGAATGACTACGCGGCCCTGATAATAAAGGTGCTTCCCTTGTAACCGGTACCCCGGTATGGTTGGTTGCCCCTGTCACAGTGCGTCCACGATGATCCTGAGTTCGGGATCCTATTGCACCTCCGTCTGGATGTCGTCGAGGGAATCGATCAAGGGACCTGAAATGTAGGCGAGCGAGCTCTCCGGGAGGCGGGAGAGGGCATCAGCGGCCACATTCTCCTTATTTTGCTTGTAGATGATCTCATAATCATAACCCAATAACTTGGTCACTCACTTCTGCTGAAAAGGGGAAGCTAACCGTTGCTCCAGGAAATGTTTCAAACTCCGGTGGACTGTGCGAACCTTGAAGTGATGTCCCAGTAAGTATGGCCTCCACAAGGTCACTGCGTGTATGATGGCTAGCATCTCCTTCCCATAGTGGACAATCCCAGAGTCCGTGGAATGAGATCCTTGCTAAAATAGGCTAATGGTCTCCCTTCCTGCATCAAAACCACTCTGATGCCCACCCCGGACGCATCGGTCTCCAACACAAACTCCTTGCTGAAATCCGGTAGAGTGGGGACTGGTGTAGTCGTCAAGGCCCGTTTCAGGGCCTGGAAAGCCGCTTCAGCGTCGTCCTGCCATACGAATGTCTCCTTCTATAAGAGCTAAGTAAGCGGCTGTGCAATCTTGTTGTAGTCCTTCACGAATCGCCGGTAGTAGCCTGTGAGACCAAGCATTCCCCGTAAGGCCCGTAAGGTCGTAGTACGGGGCCACGTCACCATGCTCTCGATTTTGTGTGGGTTGGCCCGGACGCCTTGGGCTGAAACCAAATGGCCCAGATATTCAACCTCCGTCTGGCCAAAAGAGCACTTGGACTGCTTGGCGTATAACTGATGTTGGTGCAATATGGCAAGAACTTGCTGCACGTGCTCGAGATGCTCTGCCCAACTACTATTGTAAACCAAGATGCCGTCAAAAAAGATCAACACGGAACGACGTAGAAGTGGCCGAAAGAGTTTGTTCATTACCGCCTAAAATGTGGAGGGGGCGTTGGTCAGCCCGAAGGGCATCACGAGGAACTCGTAATGTCCATCGTGGGTTCGAAAAGCCGTCTTATGAATGTCCTCCTCCCGCATCCAAATTTGATGGTAGCCGAAACGCAAGTCCAGCTTGGTGAATAATCACACTTCGTGTAGTTCATCCAAGAGCTCCTCGATCATGGGAATGAGAAATTTATCCTTGACTGTAGAACTATTCAGGCCTCGGTAATCGACGCAGAACCGCCAAGAGCCGCCTTTTTTCTTCACCAGAATAACGGGTGACGAGAAGGAACTGTTGTTGGGACAGATGATCCCGGCGGTAAGCATCTCTCGAATGCTACGTTCGATCTCCTCCTTCTGGATGTGCGGGTAGCGGTACGGTCTGATATTGGTAGGCTCCAACCCCGTCTTCAGCTGAATCGCGTGATCTCGGAATCTCGGTGGAGGAAGGGTGTGCGGCTCCTGGAAGACATCTCCATACTGGGTTAATAAGGGTCGCACCGGCTCCGGTACTTCAGATGAGATAGGAGGGGAAGATGCTAGGCCCATAATCATCGCCATCGAGCTTCCCTCTTCAGATAGACGTTCCAAACTCCGAACCGAATCTCCTTCAGCGGAGATGATTTGAGGCCGTGGATACAATGTTCCTGTCCAAGCTGTGTGAACTCCATGTTCATTTGGTCTCAGTCGAAAGTGACTCTCTGCAACTGTCGCAGCCACTGAACTCCCAATACCATATCAGATCCCCGGATAGGCAGCAGGTAGACATCAATGCGGCAAGTGAACCCCTGTATGGGCAGGTCGACTCCCCTCGTCACCCCTTCACACCTCAGTTTACTCCCATCCGCTATCATAACATGGAACACGCCGCCATGATCTACTCGGTGCCCCACCTTCCTTGTCACGGTGGGGTTGATGAAGTTGTGGGTACTTCCACTATCATTCAGTATTGTGACCCGCTCCTGGGATACCTTCCCGGCTATGCGCATAGTGAGGGGGGCCGTGCACCCCTCCATCGCCTGGATGGAGACCCTGAACTCGGTCAGGTTCAAATCCCCCTCTAGGTCCAGCTCGGTGGCGTCTTCCTCATCTTCCTCTCTCAGCATGAAAACCTGAATCTTCTGACACTTATGCCCCAGAGTATACTTCTCGTCGCAGTTGAAACACAACCCTTTTTCTTTCCTCGCCTGAAGTTCAGGCCATGTCAGTCGCCTCACCGTCGGTCGCCCGGTCGCCGGTTGGTCTCTCCTAGCAGGTGTGGAGGTCGTGACAGCTTTTCCTGTGGTGCGGATCCGCTGTCTGTTCAAGCGTTCCTCCTGTATCCTTGCCAGACTGATAACATGACTCAGGCTGCGGGGCATGTATACATGAACCTCATCCCTTAGGTGATTCTTTAGACCAGAGACAAAATAGCTCAGCAGTGTTCTCTCCTCCCAATGGACCATGTTGGCCAACCTCTCAAACTCGGTGCGGTATTCCATCACTGTTACCCTTTGACGTAGCTTCTGTAGCATGGCCTCGACGTCTTCATGCTCTAAAGGGCCAAAACGAGCTGAGAATTCCCCTACGAACTCGGTCCAGGGCACATAATCCTGTCCCCTCAAGAACCACTACGTTCACTGGTAGGCGTCATCCTCCAGGTTAAAAGTTGCCAGCTGTACCCATTGCTCCTCAGGAATTTCTTGATAATGGAAAAAAAGTTCCGCCCTCTGTATCCACTCGAGCGCATCCCCTCCTCTGAATTTCGGGAAATTCATGTGAGTCCTCTTGGGTGGCATGTGGGCCCACTGATGCGCTTGCCCAAACCCTCCCGGCTCCTGTCCGTACCCTGCTACCCTCTGTTGCTCCATAGGGGGGTATGGTCCCTGGGGTCTGGGAAAGTGCATTCCTCCTTGGGCCGCAGCCGGAAAAAACCGTTCCCTTCCTTGTTCGCCTCCGGTGTATTGTCCATCCCCGTAGATACCCGCTGGTGGTGGTCGCATGTGCCATTGGTCGCTAATTCCGTAATCCGTAAGTTGTCCGACATTCCGTGGAAGGGGTAACAGTCCAGCGACTCCTCTAATGGAAGCACGCGGAACCCCCGAAGGTCGAGATTGCCCCGCTGCATGCTCCGGGAGCCTCCCAAAGGTCGTGCGGTCTGCGCCAACCTCGCCCCAGCCCGTTGGTGAGCCGCCCATGGCGGAAGCTCCCTCTGCCTGCTCCGGTGATCTCCAGGAGCCCGTACGTACCACTCTGGTGTCGACCCACGCCAGTTGATGCCCGCTCATGCCGAAGAAGGGTTGCGGGTTCCCGTCGTGTCCGATAGCCGCGAATCTGCTCAAGCACGAAGGCGGGACCTACTGCGGGAACGGATCGGGGGCTTCCACCTCCGATCCTTCGGTAGCGGTGGCCTTCCCCTTCAAGTTTTGAGTTAGGAGGGTCTTGATCTCCTCCAAGCGGGCATCCATTCGCTCCTCCAATTGTTGGGTTGAAACCTTCAACCTTTCTTCCATGGCCGCGACAGTGTCCGTCAAGCCGATGTAGTTCTCCTCTAACGTAGCCAGTCGGTCGGCCTCTTCATGCGAGCGGGGGTTAACCATGGTTGGAGGAAGGAGTCCTCTGATTTCAAATGTTATGCTACTAGAAGGTGAGAGATGGGATTGAGAGAAAGAGAGCTAGGGGAAGGAGAAGAAATTAGGGTTAGGGTAAGAAGGAGAATACCTGAGTAAAGTTCTTCATAGTGCTCCAAGGGGGTGGTATATATATACCAGGAACCAAGGGGGCCGGCCGGCCCCCCAGATGGGCTGAACCGTGTGGTTCAGCTCCGCCGGTCCGGGACTAGTGAATGGGGGATGAACCGGATGGTTCAGCCCCGCTACTCCCTGCAGTCTCCTTAGGTCGTTGAGCATATTATTGCCCCTTGAACCGTAACAAGTTTGAGGGCATAACAGTCAGACATTTTCTAAATCACTTATTTAATCTGATATATCAAATCAAGAGATTTTTCTCAATAGCTTAGAGAATGATTATGCATATGACATTAATGCATGTATCTTACAATACTATAACTTAGCATAAACTCTCTCAAAGCATTGTATGATTTCAACTTTTTATTTAAGAAATGATCTAAGTCACCTTTAAATTATACTTTGAGCATAATATATATATAAGAAGTGGTGGAGAAAAAATATGTTTATGCCTTGGAGATATATTATGCATCGCTTATATGTAGAAGTGATGAAATAATGAAAAAGAAAAATTGTAAATCTTTCTATATGAAAATCAAAAGAAGGGAAGAAAGGAAAATTGAAATTTCCTGCATAAACACAAAAAAACGTAAGTGTAGGGTGTCAATATTTGAAGTATTGGATGTGTTATTTATAAAATGCTCAAATTAAATCTAGTATGTAATTACGTTTGTTATCTTTGATATTCCCTACCTAATCCATAAGCCTCATTATAATATAGGTAAGACCTAAGTGATCCTTGATATGGAATCAAGTTTTCATTTAGTAGAGAGAATGTAAAAAATTAAGACTATGGTAGTTGCATGTACTTATATCATTAAAGATAGCATTGTCTTGATCGACTTAGTATAATCCAATCTAAGACTAAAATTGATTCAATGCATGATTGCTTGCAATTATTTAATGTTAGAATTTTAAAAATTTGGTAATATTCATTTTATTTCCATTGAAAGCTAGTTATATTTTTAAGATTTTATGTTTTTCCAATATATGTTTTCATTTCTTCTTCAAGGGTAATGCACACACCTACAATTGAGCTTGATAATTTTCTGCATATTATGCTTTCTATTTCTTTACTTTACTTTCGTTTGCTATGAAATAGCAAAGTCTAAGTGTGAGGAATTTGATGAGAGTTTAATTATGCCATTATTTAATATCAGTTATATAACTATAGACTTACATTTTGTACCTTTATTTATCATTTCATTATTTCATAAGGTATTCAGTTTGTTTCTTTGCTTTCAGGAAAGAGGAGCGGGAATATGGAAAAGTTCCTGAAGGAAGAAATAATCAAGAACTTAAGAAGAACAACCCAAGAAAAAATGGTGAAGTCCACGGCATGGACTTGCGTGTACATAATTTTTCAAGCATACAAAAAGAGAACTACATGGCTCGTGTCAAGGTCCTCAGAGATGATTATGTGAGAAAAGACGTGACTATTGGGTGTACACGATCGTGTCAATGCAATTTTCTTGAAATTATAAATATGAGTTTGTTTCATTGAAATGACTCTCTTTCCCTTCTAGGGGTTTCTCCAAGGAAGGAGAAAAGTTTTAATTTCCTATTATTCTCTACTTTCAATCCCCCTCTCCTTAGGATTTCTTTATCTTCGCTTTTATATATTTTTATCCATGTAATCAGAATTTCATTGCATGTTTGCTTCACTTTAGATATTTTAGATACTTTAAAATCTTCTTTATATCTCAATAACTTGAATAGTTATTCATTTATTCTAAGGAGCCTAGATTTACAATTCAATATTTTCATAGGCCTCCATGGATTGTTATATGAATTAAATCAAACATAGAGTAAAGAGAGTTGTGTGTCATCCTAAAAGAATAGGACATCATACATCTCCCGGATTAAGGTCAAACTTAATAGAGTGATTCACAAATCATTAAAGCAAAGCTCAGGGGTTTATACACAGTGGGTTGGGTTCCCAAGTAGTTCAATATAAACCCTAATAATCTCCTTTCCGAGATGCTGGACTAGAGCGCTCTTGCCCAAAGAAGGAGCCACAACCACCAGAATGGAATGCGTCGCCCACTCGCTTCTCACTGCGAAAGCCAACTGGATGGTGTGAAAGACTTCCCGCCTGAAATCTTCCAGCATCCCCATCGTCACCCCACTCGCCTGGGGTGGAGAACCTCCTGAGCGTGCTCCTTCCTCCTCACCTCTAGCCATGAGACTAAGCCTGAGATTTTCTTGAATAAGCTACGGTCCACGCTCAGACCAGAAATGTTGAAACCAAAAACTAGCTCCAACGAGAGTTCGAACCCTGGGGTGTAGCTAACACCTACTTCTCCCAAACTTAAACCCTTGACCAGTTGTTGAGAACTAAAGAATCGACCCTGGGCAACAGCACGGAGGTCCCTCCACTAACCCGGAAGATCTCAGAGCGCTTCCCCTCCCTAGCCAAATGCTGAGCTAAGGATACCTCAAAAAGCGCTGCAAGACTTCAGAAAATGAGAAAGCTTCTCTTTGAGGTACCCCGTGAGTCTATTTATAGATTCATAATAACTGATCTGCCAACAGCGTAGCTCCTCTATTCAAAAGGGCTATATAAAGCCCAAAGTGGTGTGCCAACAACCAAACTCCGCTGTTCTGAGGAGCTAAATGCAGACCTCTAAGGGCAGCTAGGTAGAAGCCCTTCCGCCTATCTTGGCAAAAGGCTTTTCAACGGCCAGGCTGGATGCAAGCCTGCCTGCCTACTCTCCCGCCTTAATCCAAAAAGCGTCGAGAACGTTGAGTGGGAGAGCCTCACTCAATGCCTTAGGTTCAGGGGGTTCTACCCACCCCGGGGGCCTTTTGCCTACCCGGGCGCAATCCTTCCCGCCTCTGGAGAAAGGCTCTAGAATCACCTTCCCTGGAGGAAAAACCCACTCGACGAATATGGGGTTATACAAGTGTGGTGATCGAAGCGTGTAATATTACTTTGTATCGATCATACCTTGATGATCTAATAGGAAATGGGTGGCTTAATGATGCCCACCTAGATGCATACAACATAGTGTTAACCCTACATAAATCCATTCATCCGCGCAAATTTAAGCACTTCCTATACGTGTCATCCAATCATTTTGTTAGTATATTTTTTTCGTGCACTCTTTTTGTACAAACGTTCAAAATGTCATTTGCATTGTTATATAAAGCATGGTTATTTTATGCAGAATATGAAAAAACACCAAAGGAATGCTCGAGTACTTGTTAGCCATATCAAGAGTAACTCAGTGAAGTATGCAGATTTATATCTAATTCCAGTACACCTTACAAATCATTGGGGTTTGCTGGTTGGAAATATTGTGGAGGAATGTTGGCAATATTATGATTCCTTGAGATGTTTATTTTGGTAGATAGAAAGTATAATAATTCATTTGTCTATTCATATATTTTGTGGCGTGTAGATAAATTTTTTTGAAGAAGATCTAAGTGAGGTCCTTTTGGAAAGAATCCATGAGTGGTCATTGTTCTATGTTAATGACATTCCAACACAAGATAATCCTGATGATTGTGGTGTTTTCGTTCTTCTGTATATGAAGACAATTGTTGGGAAAAAGAAAATCGATTGGAAAAAGTGTCAATGCTGGGCAAAACAAATGCCGAAGTTGAGGGCAGAAATTGTAATTAAGCTAATTAACGCTTTTTCTAACAAAGTTATGAGTAAGTGTTGTTAAACACTCATTAACAACTAGATATGCAGTACCTAATACTTACATTTCAATCAATACTTTGCAGGTAGATAAAGTGGAATACTTTGCGCAAGATAATGATGGGAATGCTTTGATGCCGACAGTTTTTCAAGTTGACGGAAAGCTTTACTTGGCCATTGGTTTTTGCCGATTAATTTAATAGTTTAAATTCCTAATATACATTTTTACACAGGTTGCATACAATTATTTTGATGATATTTATTACTTAATACCTTAGACATAATTTTTGGGTATGATTTTGGTAGTTACATAGGCTATTTGGTATGTTTTTGATATTTTATTGACACCTTATAACACTTATTTCTGGAGCTTTTTTTGTAAAAAAATGGAGAGGTTTGTGTTATGATTGGAGACGATACAACTGTAATACGATTGAATGTAGTGCATATTCTATCGTATTTACCTTATACTTAAGCACAGTTCATCATTTGAATACATTCGGAGTACATGAAAAACATTTCGAAGAATATATGAAGGATTGTGTTAAAACAAGTTATGCAAATATTTTACTGACAATACTAGCATAATATGATTGGATGCAGTGCAAATAAAACAGTATTGAACTTATACTTAAGCAAATCAGATATGAACGTGAAAATTTAAAAACATATTAACTGTAACTATTACAGATTGTTCGCCATTTGAATACATCCAGAGTACGCGAAAAATTTAACAGTATATAAATAGAAAAGTCGTCATTTATCGAGAAATCATCGTTCAAGTCGCCATGTGCCAAAGTGGGATTTGAATTTGCATTAGAATTAAACCCCAAATTAATATCCGTGAAATTATGCTCGATTGGTTGCTCAAAAACCTCAGTAATAGAAGGACCATTTCCTTTAACTGCACGTGACTCCATTGTTTAACCAAAAAAGATAAAAGTAAAATTTAAGGTATAATAGTGAAATTAAAAAAAAAATGTAAGAATGAAACAAATTCAAGGTAATCATAGTTTGTTTTTTGGAGCTGAATTCACAATAACACTTCAGACGTGTCTTTGGTGCCCCCTTTGGTCGTATGGATGGTGGATCTTTCAAGACATCTTTGTCCTCCCATAAAGACAAACCAATTCTTTTTTCTTTTTTCTCATCAATATCGATCATACCTTATATAACTTGACCCACGTCATTCGTTACATTACCATGTACTCATTTGCTATTTGACAATTTTCAATTTTTTGGCAAAGGTCATATGTCCACCGCATCATATGATTTTTGAAAATCAAGTTCGACACAATGCGGTTTGTGGATGTGGGAATTATAAAATTGTTTCGCTTCTTAGCTTGCATTGTAAATCTCTTTAATATGTATTTTGAATGAATTTTTTGTACATTACGAAAATTATAAACTCATAGTACGTGCTCGCATAATAAACCCTTTATTTGAAAACCTCTACAAGAGCACTCTATATCATTGTTCTTTGTGTCTACTGTCACAATTCAATGTTTTTCTGGACCACTAGTATCACAAAGGCGTGTGCTGTATACAATCGTATCGTGGTCATATATTGAATCCTCTGACATCATCAAACCAAGTTCCATCTCCATCAAAGCATGCTCAAATATTAAAAATATCTTTCTGATGTATATCTTGGACATTTGTATAAGAATCATGGAGCTTTTGATTTTTAGAGTGTGAGTACCTTGTTTGCATTTGAAATCTTCCTCCTGTTCACTCCTTTGCCAACAATCAATCAATTTCTCCATACCAAAAAGCATTCGGTAAGTGAACTTGGAGGCTTCGAGCAACCATGAAGACTGTGAGTTGTCGATTCACTACGTTGTGTGGATAAAATGGCGAGATCAAGTACATCCTTATTAAAAGTAGTGGATCACTTGTTTTTAATTTTGTGAAGCTCATTTAACAACCTGTTCTCTTGCAAATTTCCTTTGGAAATCATCTCCTTCCAATTCAGCTCAAACTCCATTTCAGTGTCACATTTACTCATGCAAGTATAAAATAAAGATCAAATGTGCTTGTTTTGGTTGAAAATAGGTACCTTACACGGCGCTTTCTTCGAAATGTGTCATTAGCATAATCGATGACGAGTAGTAGGGAAAACCCTCTCAATAGCAACTTCCATCACCTGATCTTAGTCTGTAAAAATTGTGATCCCTCGCTTACCCCCAATAAATTTTAAGAAAACCTCAAATATCCAATAGAAAGAATTTATCGACTCATGTGCTACAAATGCACATCCAACAAAAACATTCTACCAATGGTGGTTTACTGGTATAAAATGAGCGCATGCTAAATCATATTTGTTTAGCCTATAAGTGTTGTCAAAAGTGATGACGTCGCCAAAACATTTGTAAGCCAATTTTTCCGGACCATCAATCCAAAATAAATTATGCAGGCGATTCAACCTCTGCGAGCCCAACGTAGTACCACCTCCCGACCGCCGCTTCCGCCAAGAGCCTTCCCCGCAGCTTCAATTGACGCTCGTGCAGACAACGCCGCAGCTTTCCCCGCAGCCTTATTCTATCGCTGGTGCCTCCCACATCTCTTTTCCCTCTCGAGTCCCCCCGCCTGCATGCTCCCGCATTTACGGCCCTGGCGTGCACCCCACTCCAATCTCTGCTTCCCCATACAGTCGGCTACCCCCCTTCCCTAAACGCCAATAATTTCCTTCTTTTTTTCCCTATGCCCCCTCATGTGAACACCTCGCCTTCTTCCGTGGGACTCAAGTTGGCTGCCCACATGTCTATCTGCCCCTTCTTCTATCCCCCCCCCCCGCTTCACCCCCTCCTTTGACGACAAAAATAGTCCGTCGTCGCTCTTTTCGATTGTACCCGCTGCCGACATTTTGAAGGACCCCGACAAAACTTTTTATCTTGACCTTGGGGACAAGATCAATTTTCAAGAACGGCCTATTGTTACGTTGTTGCATTAATTTCTTTTAATATTAATTTGTAGTGGTGTTACCCTCCTTCATCTATATAAGGGGGAGGAGTTTAGGTTTTTGGGTATCTTTGGGTTTTAGGGTTTTGGCTCTCATTTGAGAGAGGGGTCATAGGAGAAACAGCCTCCGTGATCTTGGCTGGAGTTCACTCTGGATTGTATCCGTATTTTTGTTAATGCAATCATGTCTCGTCCTTCGTTCGTAAATGTATCATGGTGGCCGACTCGGCTCTATGCCAAATTCATAATGCACTTCAAGTCGACCCCGCAACGTCACCTCCATAAATCTTGGTCGGTAGGTGGTTGCTTTGTCAGGGTCACCTCATTTTTTTGGATTCATCATCAAGCATTCCCCAACTACTGGCAGAATTCCATTGCACCCTTGCGGCGGGCCATGTAGGGCCTTACAACACATTTTGCCACCTCACGGCTTCCCTCTATTAGACAACTATGTTTCAACAAATCAAGAAATTCGTCTTTACATGTCTTTCTTGCCAATGGGTTAAGAGACTCGAGCTCCCGATGGATTATTACAGCCCCTCCCCATTCCATCCATGTTTGGGATGATATTGCCATGAATTTCATTACACGTCTACTGAGTCCAAGGAGCATTGATGCAACCTGCGTTGTGTCATTGCATTCTAATTTAATTTTATTCACATATGTATTGTGCATCCTTTTCACGCATGTTTATTTTAATTTGTGCATGTTATTTGCATTTATGTATATTGCCGCAACTTATTGGATTGATCGTTCAATAAGATCATGAATGAAGAGTTCTATCAAATTAGGCTAAGTGATAATTAAGACAATAAAAAATATAAAATATAAAATTAAGTAGCTTTTTTTTATTATTAAATATTCTGATTTTTTAAAAAGTTTATAAAAAATATTTAACTTGATTTATTGTGGGAGAATTATTAAGGTTTCTTTCTAATCAAAGCCTTGTTGAAGTCTAAGAGCCACATTTTAAATGAAACCTTTGAATCAATTATATCTGTCCATTTAATATTGTCCTTTTATTAAAAAAAACAAAACCCCTAAATCCAATAAAAGTACCACCCCCTCAATCCGCAGTATGGGTAATATTGAGAAATAGAGGAAAAATCTTGTTTCTTGATCTCCCAGCAGACATCTTCCACTCTCAATCATGACGACCCCACTCCCAGACCCCCTCGTCGGTGCTTGCAATCGCCGGCCGATGCCCCCTAGGGCTCCGAAGGTCACTCTTGTACCATCCTTCGACAAATTTGACAGGCCTTCCGCCGTTCTTCCGTCACCTGAAATAGCTCCACTTGGATTCACTGCCGCCTTCCACGACACCCCAAGCCTTCGACAACCATTCCTTCCTCATCCTACAGCGAAACCAACTCCCGCCCAATAGGATCCAGAGCCTCCTGTCTGACAGCCCCGACAACCACCGTGCACCCTTCCTCCTTCCTCCCTCACCCCAACTACTTACAGCCAGTGTTGTGGAAATCCTCCGACATGGCCGATATGTCAGCCGACATAAAGGTTTCATGGACAAAACGACACGTTTCCGATATTTTTTGCAAAATATCATTTTGAAATATATCCTCCAATATGTCTGTTATTGACCAATATATTTGTCGATATATCCCGACATTTTATCGACTGGTTTTATCAATTTATTTTAATTGGTGTCTATGGTCTAATAGACAATAGACCAAAATTGTTTCATTATTTAAGTTGTTTTTTTTCCCTTCCTCTAGTTTTTTTCCTTACTCAAGTCCGTCATTGACTTCAATTATGCACATGGGTTTATAGTCTTAATGACAATGTGTTTATAAATGGTTATAAACGTTAAAAATATATAACCTTGGAATTCACTGCATTGTAAATCACATTGGTTTGGTGGTCCAAGGCTCCACACTTAAATTTTTCTTCACATGAGAGATTGGGGATTCGATCCTTTGCTTTACATTTTTTGTTTTATAATAGGTACTATACTTTTACTAATACAATTCATTGAATATAAAGATTTTTTTTACTAATTTTAATAAAACAATTTGTAGAACCCTTTATTATGTTTTGTAAAATAAAACAATTACAACATAATTCAAGCGTGTTTTGATCAATTAAATAATAAAGAATAAGACATTTTTAAAAAAAAAAACAGTGTTGAGATATCAAATTGGGAATAGATATTTTGAACATGAACATAACTAATTTGTGTGTAAGATAATTTGGGTAAGAACGTAGCAATGCTAATATAATATTATAATATAGTCATTTTTATCCTATGCAGTATTATTTTACTAGTTTTAATAGTGCAATTCATTGACTCTCTAATTATTATATGTTAAATTAGTTAAGATTATTGCATGAACATATATTTTAAAGAAATTCATTTTAAAGATGATATGTTAAATAACATATTTTATATGAGAGTTTAAGGATAACAGGTTCTTCAGATTTATTAAATAATAAATTAAGATTTTGAGTTGCCAACAGAGAAGCACAAACGACTTCGTTTAGCACAACATTTTTGCTCCAATGAGTTTGGACAAAACCGTCATTTTCATTGAATGTTTGTTTATCATAACAATGATTATGACCACTTTCAAGAAAACATACTGTTGAGAATCACTTTATTATTATTGTATTTTTTTATTCTTGTTTTTCCTGATCCGCCTCCATATATAGAGGGGATTAGGGTTTACTTCTTAACTTGAAGTTATTTTACTTTTATCTCGACATGGTATCAGAGTCTTAGACGATTAGGGCTCCGGTGTCCACCTCCGCATCATTCCGCTTCCGGATCCCACCTCTACATCCCGTCCCGGTGTCGATCCCGCCTCTACATCCCGTCCCGGTGTCGATCTCGCCTCCGCCCCCGCCCCCTCCCTCTGCGCGTTCCGCAGCACCCGTCCCGATCTCGACTTCGATCTCGCACCCGTCCCGCCCTCTGTCGGGTTCCGACGCAATCGTCTCATTCCACCGATTCTTCTTCTTCCTTTAAAATTTTTTAAACACCGGAAATATGGACCTAACCGAAATATGGACCTAACAGAAATATGGACCTAACCTGATGGTATTTTCGGTATCAATCCCTATTGGAGATTCCTTCGAGCTCTTGGGTTTGTGATGCGGGACAGACATCACCACCTGCTCACCACCTTGGCATCACCACCAAGAGGCTCACCTGGAGTCATCACCAGACGGCTTTATCAGGCCCGCGGGCCGTACACCCCAACCAGCTCTCCGGGCCCACAACAGGCAACCGACAGGTTGTTGAGGCCGGGGCTAGATCCCCCGACTAGGGCTGAGCATATTATTCGAAACTCGAAGATCGCTCAAAAATCGTTCGAAAATTGAGCCGAGTCGAAATCGGTTAAAATTGATTCGACTCAATTTGAGTCGATTCAATTTGATTCGAATCTGATTTCGAGTCGATTTCGAGCCAGCCCTGAATCGCTCGAAATATGATTCGAATCAACTCGATTTAATTAAAAAAATTATGTATTTAGTAATATATTCTTATTTTAAGATTAAAAATAACAAAATTTAAACATAAATAAAAAGAATGAAGGATTTAAGTGTTTTATTTGCTAAATTTATAGGTTGCCCAATTTTATTTTGAGCAAACTAGGAATAAAACGAAAAATTGCTAAATTTCGAGCCGACTCGATTCGATTTCGAGCCGACTCGGATTCGAGCCATCGATTCGATTTCGTCGATTCGCCGACTCGACTCGAAATCAATTTCGATTTCGAGTCGATCGATTCGAGCCGAGTTCGAGTCGAAAATTTCGATTTCGAACCGAGCCAAAATCGCTCGAATTCGACTCGATATCAGCCCTACCCCCGACCTCCTTGATAAAGCATTCTCATGTGAATGCTCATCACCAACTGATCTGCACTTTTATGATGCGGGACAGGCATCACCACCTGCCCACCACCTTGGCATCACCACCAAAGGGCCCACCTGGAGTCATCACCAGGCGGCTTTATCAGGCCCACGGGCTGTACACCCCAACCAGCTCTCCGGGCCCACAACAGGCGCGCGGTAGGTTGTTGAGGCCGGGGCTAGATCCCCCGACCTCCTTGATAAAGCATTCTCATGCGAATGCTCATCACCAACTGATCCGCATCAGTTTGTCATTTCTTCTATGAGCCAACCCCAGTTTCTATCTAGGTGTTTGTGGGGCTTCTCGTGCTTATTCTCACATCATGTCCGGGAATGATGGATCTCCTACTCTCTCTTCTGGTGCTGAGATTTCCTCCACTACCTTGCTGTCCGGTGGTGTGGCTCGGTCAGTCATGACCACAATACTCCCCCAACTCACCACTATTCGATTGGATGGTTCCAATTTCCTTCTATGGTCTCGGGATATTACCCTTGCCCAGAAGAGCAGACGCTTGTTTGGTATGTTTTGGGGACTATTCTGCAACAGGCCAAAGATTCTCCGGACTGGCTGCAGTGGGAGTCTGAGAACTCTCTAGTGATGTCTTGGTTGACAAACTCTATGGTTGACTCAATTGCTCGAAATTATCTGTTTTTGGAGACTGCAGCGGATATTTGGAAAAGGGTTGAGGCTACTTACTCCTGTCGGGGCAATGCTGCACAGATTTTTCAGCTGCAACGAAAGATCTTCCTCCTTCGTCAGGGTGATCACCCTCTGTCTGCATACTACTTGGAGTTTACTCAACTTTATCAAGAGTATGACAACTTTGACTCCCTTACTCTTGTGTCTCCTAAAGATGAGCTACTTGTTCGAACTCAGGAAGATAAGAATAGGTTTTTTGAGTTCCTTCATGATCTCCACCGCAACTTTGATCTGATCAGTGTGCAGATTCTTGAGCGCTCACCTCTGTCATCCCTTCCCGAGGTTTTCAGTTTTGTTCAACAGGAATTTGATCGACGATAAACATGGACCCCTGATAGTGCTCCCGAAGGTTCTGCCCTGGTTGTTCAGTTTGGCAGTAGAGCTCCTCGTGATTCCAGGCCAAAGCCCACCGACAAGGATCACTTACTCTGTAATTACTGCGGCAAGTCCCGCCATACTTGGGACACCTGCTTTCATCGTCATGACTTTCCTACACCCCATGGGGGCTCCGCACCGCGTGGCGGTCGTGGTTATGGTCGTTCTCCAGATCGCTCTACTCTGCTCCGCTCTGCTCACCTGTCTGATGCTTCCTCCTACTACCCAGTCTACTCCTCTTGCTTTGTCTGCTGCTGAGATTTCTGTCTTCCAACGTCTGATGCAGCAGCAGCCTCTGGAGCCTTCTGCGCCCTCATCTTCCTATGCTCATCAAGGACCCTCATGTGCTCGTAATGCGCCATCTCATTCCTCTACTCGGTGGATTATAGATTCTGGAGCAACAGATCATATGACTGACTCTGCTACAGGTTTTGTATCTTACCTTCATTTGTCCGGTCGAGACAAAGTGAGCATTGCGGATGGTTCCTTCTCTCCCATTGCTGGAAAAGGAACAATCCCCTGCTCCTCTCTTACTCTTTCTTTTGTTCTTCATGTACCCAAGTTTACTCGCAATCTCATGTCAATTAGTCATCTAACAAACTCATCAAGAGTGTGGCGTATCCCAAAACTCGTCTGGTGGGTCAGCAGGTGGCGTATCCCAAAACTCATCAAGAGAGTGGATTGTCATAAGGTAGGTCCTCAAGATTTGGGTATGCTCAAGTGTACTCAAGGAAGGCCCTACATACGTTGTGCTCCACACAAGAATAATTCTCTGGGGCAAGACTATAGATGATAGCGAAAGAGGCGCCAATAACTCAAAACTCATAAACGAGCGTCTCACCCGAATCGTATCCTCACCAGGATGTGGCGGCTCATCAGGAGCCTCAACAGGGGGGTCATCGTAAAACTCGTCACTAGGGTCATGATCCTCCATGTGAGTACCATCGTAAGGGGTCGTGTCCCCGTGAATGGGTAACATAGTCACTACGAGATCAACATCAGACTCTGGGCTCTCATTCGTGACGTGACTCTGGGTAATGACAATGAGAGAACGACACAGACCTGCACTCAAGAATGGATCTATGGGTGCGGTATCAGGAAATGGGTCTGTGGTTGGGATGCTAACTAACTCGGTGTATGACAGAGGAGTGTGGGTGAGAGAAACAACACTACAGACTCAGTAGGCCGCTCAGGCTCGCTCTCAGTCGGGGTCACAAGAGGCGGGTCAGAAACAAGAGATAGGTTACTCACTGGGCTAACCACCTCACTGGGGTGAGAGTAATTCGCATCAGGTATCACTTCTGTCGTGGCTGTCAGGATAATGGTAGGCGTCGTGGTGACCTCAATATAGGACAGACTCGTACTGCGGAGGTCAAGGTGAGAATCTCATCGACCAGTTCTTACGGATCTCAATGACTGTTTATAACGAAGGGCGAGCTGATATGTCTGCTCGTCCGAGCTATGATAAACTACCATAGTACGAATGTCAGTTCGAATCCCAGACCGAAATTTAATAGTGGTCATGGTTGGGTCCTCTCAGATATCGCTCCTCACAACTACTCATCAAAGTGATCCATGTACTCAACGACAGATATTGATCCTTGCTAAAGGGAAAATAATTGGTCGAGCAAGCGACTCTGATACGACGAAGACAGATACCTCTGACACAATGCACGCTTCATGTCCACCAAACTGGTGATGCGATGTAGACGATCCCGCTCGCAGAACCTCTCAACGATAGACCAATATGCCATCGCGTGATCTAAAAGTCTAAGTTTCGCAAACTTGATGCGACGCTCACCGAATACCTAAAAATGATCAAGATAATATTCCATATCTACGAGCCAATAACTGAAAGACTCGGGACTCGATGAGCCATCAAAGGAAGGGGCAGCAGTACGAAATTGACTCTCAAGATTTCTCTCAGAAAGACAATCCTCGTAATAATCATCCCAAAGGTAACCTAGTCGAGTCGAAAGATCAACACGATCTATTCGCGTGTACAGATAAGAACGGTGACAATCATCATACTAATCGTCTCTAGCACAATGGGGTCGTGTCGGTGGGTCAACACGATCTCTAGAAGTGGTGTTCTGCAAACGTGAATAATCATTGTAGTGTCGTGAGGGTCTCCCTGAAGGGGATCTATGAGGGCGGGTGCAAGTGGACTTGAGACCTTCAAAATGAGGAGAAAAATAATTGTGACAGCTAGACATAATGAAAAACCTACATACTCTACGACTGCGTATCGAAAAGTGCGCGGAACCTGGTTGAGCGCAACCTCACTCTGATACCAATTGACGTAGAGCGAACAAGCTTAGGCTTTTCTCCGCGTGGAGGGCCAAAGCAAGAGTGCGCGACAAATAAATCATGCAACTCACAATATTTATCTAACAAACTACCATACGAGATATCCAAACAAATATGATGTTCAATCCGATAAATAAATGCTGAAAAATAATAATCTAATACAACAATACTCACTAAATAGTGAGATAACCAAGGCAATGAAGATTTCAGAGCCGGATGCGTAGATCGGCGATCGAGAGTGGAACAAGCGGCGTGGAAATAATGTAGGTGGCTGTCCTCGACAGCGGAAGATGAAAATGGGCCGGAAATGGATAGATCCGGGCCATCCGGCTACGTAGGAAGAGATCCAGGCGGGGGTGGGTAGATCCGATGAGGTGGTAACGGATCGGTGCTAGGTAATGATGAGCGGGTGGAGAGAATTGCGGATCGGGGGCTGAATTTTCAAAATCTGAACTGATCTGAAAATTGGGGCTATTTGGAGGTGGTTCCACGAAGGGGGATGGCTGGCAGCAGTCGAGACCGGCGGCTGGAATTCGGGACGGCTACTGGGAAATAGAGGGGGAGGCTGGCAGTGCAGGGAGGGGTTTAGGAGGGGCGGTCGGCGGTGGTTTTGCTGGAGGAGAGGCTGGCGGTGGCAGAGGGGATAGGGGGTGGCAAAGTGGCTCGCTGGAAGGGTTTGGGGAAGCGGCACATCATCAGGGAAGCGGCGGTTTGCTGGGAGGGCAGAGGGACCGGCGGTGGTATAGGGCTTGGGAAACTATAGAGATGAATAATTCATTTTATTATTAAACAGTGAAATGAAAAGGACTTTGCATTCTCTGGACAGCAAATGGATGAATGAATTAGGGGTTGTCGGGAGGGGGCTGCTTCGGGGGGCTGCGAGAGGGAGTTGGGAGGGGGAAAAGAGGGCTAGGGTTGGGGGATATCTTGAGGAGGAAGATAGGCACCTAGGAGTCGTCACATAGGGTTCCACGGAGTCGGCATCGTGGCTTAATCGCTGGAATCCGAGATTTCTTTTCACCAAATTCTGCAATGCCTAAAGTCAGCCCACAAACCACTTATTTATAATAAAATAAAAGCTAGGGCTTCCCACCTTCAACGGCTATGATTGGTCGGAGGTGGGGTCACCCAAATACATCAAAATACAATGCAAACTAATGAAATAATATATCAAATCGATTCGCAATGCGAATCTGAACACATCTTCGTAGTCCGATTGTCGGTCTGGGCACGCCATATATGAAAAGTCGTCAAATCAGCCCCGAATGGGCCCAAAACTCGGCATCCACTGCAAGTCCTTGTCTATGCTCCGCATCACTAACCCCTCTCTCTTCCTCTCTCGCTCTCTCTCTCCCTCCTCCAGACTCAACACCACCGCCCCCCCCCCCCCCATCCACCGGAACCTAACATAGCGCTTAATCGGTTGTCAAGAATAGGAGCACTTCATTCGACTTCCACGTCCTTTATTTGCACCCACGACAGCCCAAAGCATTTGTGTTGTATATGAGTTGACTACTAGGTTGACTAGAGCAGTGAATTCACCGTGTTGTATGGCTTGGGGAGTAGTAGGTGTGTCGACTTGGTTTGAATGTTTGTAACCATTGAGAGTAGCAAATAAACCGGATACGAGCAGTTATTTAGGAATAGTCAATCATATCACCATGCTCGCTGCGTCCAGTGAAATTTTGTATTGAACTATTTCTCTTCCTCTAGCGTATTTTATTACGTAGTAAATAATATTATTTACTCTGGTTATAGTATTTATGTTAAACAGGGGAGGGGTAGACCAATAAAGATTTGGAATGAAACTATAAGGAAAGACATGATGTACTCAGGCATTAGTGAGATTATGACAAAAGATAGGGAACAATGGCGACAAAGGATCCATATAGCCGACCCCACTATAGTGGGATAAAGGCTTGAGTGTTGTTGTTGTACTCTAGTTATAGTATTTTGTTTTGTGCACTATTTAGAAACGGCCACGATAAAGTTCCCTCATAGCTCTCATCAACCAACATGACCCCCCCCCCCCCCCCCCACACACACAACCTCTTTAGTTGTACTATGTTCCTTTATAGCTCTCATCAACCTTACCAAGGATTTCATAATTCAAACAAAGACATCTAAGATTGGAGCATTAATGTTGAGAAATCACTCAATATACTTTGTAAAGGCCCGAGAACTGCAGGATTATCAACTTATGAAAAAGAGAAGTTAGCACTAGTTCTCTCAACTCAAAAATAGAGACCATTCTTAATCGGCAAAGACTATGTGATTAAAACAAATCACCTAAATCGCTTCACCAAGTTATAGAGTTGCCTTCTAAGTTAATGGATTATGATTACTCCATTATTAAAAAAAACAAGGGAAACACCATAACCGATGCATTATCCTACATATATGAACAAGAAGGAACATTCGTTGACATTGTCATTTGATCACTTGGTTAAGAAAATTAAGTAAATCTGGGAGCAGGAGAGTCAATTAGACCAGCTGATAAGAAAGAGGAACAAGATCAGCGATGAAACCCTAATACACATGGATCAATAACATGTTGACGTGAAAAGGCCTTAAGTGTAGGCAATAAAGATAATTTTAGAAAATTACTACATTTGTAGCATGACGAGGCATTCAAGGGATGCAGGCATGAGGCCTACACCGCATAAGATTAGCGTCATTTCTATCCACAACGCACAATTAAAGTCAACAATGCAGTATGTGCCAACATTGCAAAGCAAACTATAACAAGCTTGTTGAGATGTTATAGCCTTAGCAATTCCGAAGGCCTGCCATGATGCTATAATGGATTCAATGACCGATTTGCTAATTTAATGACAGTTGAGATCAAGTTGGTTTTTAGTTTTATCTTGTATTTACCCATAAGGGTATTCTCGTCCTTGTACGTTTTTCTCCCTCACTTATATAAGTGTGGGGATCTCTCTTTTGTAATGAATTCATCTAAAACTATTCCCGTTTTCTACTTGGTATCAGAGCGAATAACCCTAGCCGCCGCTCGCTCGTCACGCTCCCTCGCTCGCTCGCGCGTCGTCATCCCGCCGCTCGCCGCCGCTCGCTCGATATCCGCTCGTCCTCACCGCTCGGCGCTGCCCTTCTAATGTGGCTGTCGGGCGGCCTCCTCGCCGGTTGCTGAGAAGGACGCTGCCGCCGTCCTTCCATGAAGCACCCGGACCACTGCACCTCTTCCTGCATCGATTAGCTGTCGCCCGCTCGACCCCTGCTGCGTCTCCGAGCGTGCGACTCCTGCTGCTTTCCTGTGTCTCCTGCGCTGCCTTCCCCCGCTTCCTTCCTGCGCTCCTTTCTGCATTTTCTTCAGATCCAGTTTGTTGCTGTTGTGTGCTTCCTGCACTGCCTCCTTCACTATCTTCTTCAGATCCAGTTTTTTTTTTCGGATGCTGCTGCTGCCATTTTTTCCTGGATGCTGCTGCTGCTGCTTTCAGATATGATGTAACTGAGTCTCTCTGATCTGATCTCTATTCCGCTGTTTCCCATGGATGATTCTTCGATTGGTGGTGGCTCTCCATCACCGAGTGTTACTGTTCCCCAAGTGGGGGAAACCCGACGGTCTTCAGGTTCCCAGATGGGTGAACTCCAGCGACCTTCTGGTCATACTAGCTCCTTGAAGATCACCACGGTGCCGTTAGATGGCACTAACTATCTAGAGTGGTCTCGTGCGGCGCAGCATGTTATTCGCAGCCACCAGCTCTTTGGATACATTGATGGGACCAAGGTGGCACCCCCCTGACTTATCCAGCCTGGTCGCGTTGGGATTCCGAGAATTCCCTGTTGGTTTCCTGGCTTCTCCACTCTATGTCTCCAAAGGTATACCGCAGTTATATGCTAATGAGCTCAGCTTACGAGATTTGGACTCGAGCGCGGGAGACTTATTCTCAGAAGCGGTCGGAAATTGGACCTTACTCAGGTTTTGATGAGCTGACCTGATCGGAAATTCGTTTATGTTGAAACTACGACAGGGATCTATGACTGTTTTCACCTACTACTCTGAGTTTGAGCGCATATCTCAGGAGTTGGATTACTTCGATCAGTTTACCCCTGCTTGCACTGCCGATGCAGTTCTGTTGCAAATGAGAGATGAACGATTTCGTCTTCATGTGTTCTTGATGGGTTTGAGCATGGAGCTGGATATGGTTCGCACCAATATTCTTCATCGTTCACCCCTCCCATCTCTCAGGGAGGCGTTCAGTATGGTTCTTGGTGATGAAGAACGTCGGAGGTCTCTCAACACGGCGACTCCTCCTTCTGACCGATCGGCTTTTACTAGTACTGGTCGTGGTGGTTCTAGCCATGCCACCCAGATTCCCACTTGTGACCATTGTGGTCATCAGGGCCATTCCCGGGAAGCGTGCTTCAAGCTTCACCCGCACCTTGCTCCACCTGGATATGTCCGTGGTCGTGGATGTGGGCGTGGTCCTGGCCGTGGTGGACACCGCCAGACTGACACTCGTTCTCATGATGCTGCTTACTCCACAGAGATTCAAGGGGGTCATCATGGCCAGCTCCCAGATCATTTCACCACGTCTGAATTGGATGCACTCCGCCGTCTGCTACATTCTCAGTCTGATCCTACACCGAGTAATTCCTCTTTGTTTGCCACTGCTGCGATGCCCAGTGCCCATGCTGCTGTGACTCCGTCGTCTGAGTGGATTATTGACTCAAGAGCTACTGATCATATGACCGGGTCCTCTACAGGTTTTTACTCCTACACCCCCTTGTCTGGTAAGGACAAGGTTGTCTCCGTCAATGGCTCCTTGTCTCCTATTGCTGGCAAGGGCAATTTCTCCTGCTCTTCTTCGCTTCCTCTCACTTCGGTGTTGCATGTTCCATCTTTTCCCCGCAGTTTACTTTCTATTAGCAATCTTACTAAATCTTTTAACTGTTCTGTAACTTTTTTCTCTGATTCTTGTATTTTTCAGGAACTGGGTACGAAGCAGATACTTGGCAGTGGTAGGAACCGCGGTGGTCTGTACTACTTGGATGTTACACCATCATCCCTTGCTCTGTCCTCTTCTGTTGTTACTACTGTTGACGCTCGACGCTGGCACTTGCGTCTTGGTCACCCGTCTCCTGTTTATCTTCAAAAACTTTTTCCTACTTTATCTCAGTATGTTTCTAGTTTTAAATGTAATGTTTGTGAAATGTCTAAACATGTTCGTCATTCATCATCACACTTGTCTTCTCCTAGTAGTGTTCCTTTTTCTGTTATACATTCAGATGTCTGGGGACCTTCCCCAGTTGTTTCTTTGACTGGATATAAATGGTTTGTTACGTTTATTGATTGTTTTTCCCGTACTACTTGGGTTTATCTTTTTAAAAAAAGGGTGATGTCGTCTTTGTCTTTCAAACCTTTCATAAGATGATACAAACTCAGTTTAATGGAACTATTTGTGTCCTTCGTAGTGACAATGGGGGCGAATATGATGATCGTGGTGTGTTTGGGGCCTACCTCTCAAATTATGGCATTATCCATCAAACCACTTGCGTTTACACTTCCACCCAAAATGGTGTGGCAGAACGGAAAAACAAGCATCTCCTTGATGTTGCCCGTTGCCTTCTCACCACCATGCACCTTCCGAAATCCTATTGGGGTGATGTCATCATGATGGCTACTCATCTTATCAATCGTCTCCCCTCGCGGGTTTTCGATTTTGCTACACCTCTGGCTCGTCTTGCTTCTAAGACTATTGTTCATACCTCATCTCTTCCTCCTCGTATATTTGGGTGTGTTTGTTTTGTTCATGTTCACCAGCCACTTCGTGATAAGCTCGATCCTCGAGCTATCCGATGTGTCTTTCTTGGTTATTCTACCACCACCAAGGGGTACAGGTGTTATCACCCCCAACCAGACTTACTTTCTGAACCATGGACGTGACGTTCCGCGAGGACGAATCATATTACCTTGATTTGACTCCTTGTCGTCAGGGCGAGAAGGAGGATGAGGTCATTGATACTGTCCCTCTTCCTGTCATTGGTACTGTTTCTCTCACTTTTATTCCTCCTACTTCCACTACAGATATCCCCCATACACCTTCCACTACGCCATCCACTACAGATATCCCTCATACATCTCCCTCTCATCATCCTTCACTCATAGCTCCTCTACCTTGTATATCATCGTCGAAAACCAGGTACACAGCCCACTGTCGCCCCGCTGCTGCCAATGCTGTCTTCGGACTCAGATCCTGATGTTGATTTACATGTTCCCATTGCTTGGCTATGTGGTAAGGCCCGGTGTACTGAACATCTCATTTCTAATCATGTTGCTTATGATCATCTCTCTAAGCCTCATCAGTCATTTATATCTTCCTTGTCCGAGATCTCTATCCCTAAAACATGGCAGGAGGCACTTTGCATCCCAGTATGGGCTCAAGCAATGAAGGAAGAAATGTCAGCTTTGGAGAAGAACCACACTTGGGATGTCACCTCTCTCCCTCTCGGCAAGAAACCCATTGGTTCAAGATGGATTTTCTCAGTTAAGCAAAATCAGGATGGGAAAGTTGAGCGATATAAAGCCAGGTTGGTTGCTCGTGGTTACACTCAGACTCAGGGGGTTGATTACCAAGAGACCTTCGCTCCTGTAGCAAAGATGGACTCTATCCGTGTGATCATATTTTGTGTTGCGATCTTAGATTGGGAACTTCATCAACTGGACATTAAAAATGCATTCTTGCACGGTGACCTCGAGGAAGAGGTGTACATGTCTTTCCCCCCAGGTTTTGTGAAGAAGGGGCAAGAGAGGTTTGTTTGTCGGTTATGGAAGTCCCTGTATGGGCTAAAGCAGTCTCCGAGGGCATGGTTCGGCAGATTCCACAAGGTCATGATCAAGTTTGGCTACAAGCAGGGACACTCTGATCATACTCTGTTTGTCAAGAGGAATGAAGGGAAAATTGTTGTGCTTATTGTCTATGCTGATGACATCGTGATCACCGGAAATGATACAGATGAAATCTCAAAGCTGAAGGGACTTCTCTCAGCCGAGTTCGAAGTAAAGGACCTGCGAAGGTTACGCTACTTCCTAGGAATTGAGGTGACCAGTTCTGACAAGGGTATCTTTATCTCCCAACGCAAGTATGTGTTGGACCTGCTGACTGAGACTGGCATGCTTGGGTGTGCCCCTGCTAACACACCTATGGAGGAGAACCATAAGATTGATCAAGACAGCAATGGTGATCGTACTGATGCTTCTAGTTATCAGAGGTTGGTAGGAAAGCTCTTATACCTCTCACATACTCGTCCTGATATTACATATGCTGTTGGGATTCTGAGTAGGTATATGCATGCCCCAAGGGTCAGACACCAGGAGGCTGCCTATCGTGTTCTCCGGTATTTAAAGAAGTCACCCGGACGGGGGCTGATGTTCTCGAAGAACAAACATCTGCGGATCGAGGTCTTCACCGACGCAGATTGGGTTGGATGTCATGATGACCGAAAATCTACAACAGGTTATTGTACCTTCATTGGAGGAAACTTGGTTACATGGCGTAGCAAGAAACAAAGTGTGGTGGCTAGATCCAGTGCTGAAGCTGAGTACCGTTCGATGTCTCAGGGTCTCTGTGAAGGCCTTTGGTTGAGCATCCTATTGCAAGATCTCGATCTTAAGGAGGAAGCTCCCATATCCTTGTACTGTGACAACAAAGCTGCCATCAGCATAGCGCACAACCCAGTTCAGCATGATAGGACCAAACATGTTGAGGTGGATCGACACTTCATCAAAGATCATCTTGACAAAGGAAGCCTAGTCACACCTTTCGTCCATTCCAGAGATCAGTTAGCCGACGTCTTCACCAAGAGTCTTGGCTCCGATGCCTTTACTGATGATATCCATAAACTCGGAATGATAGACATCTACCATCCAACTTGAGGGGGAGAGTTGAGATCAAGTTGTTTTTAGTTTTATCTTGTATTTACCCATAAGTGTATTCTCGTCCTTATACGTTTTTCTCCCTCACTTATATAAGTGTGGGGATCTCTTTTGTAATGAATTCATCAAAAACTATTCCCATTTTCTACTATGACAAGGATGTCATATTGGTGATAATCGACCACTTAAGTAAGAACAATCGTTTCATCATTTATTTCGCCCTTATATTAAAGTGTCGGAGGCGCAAGTCTTCAAAGACTCGGTCTTATTGATGCGGGATGGGTTATGAATGTAGATGATCTAAGATGCAGTCCTAAGTGGAATATAATGAGACTATCAAAAGTCTTAATGTAAATATAGATGCAATTGAGGTAGTCCAATTAAAAGTACAACAATTAATTGATTGAAATAAAACTTATTCAGTGGCAAATTTGATTATAGAAATTGAAACAATGGCTGAAGAACAAATACCTTTCCGCCTCGTATTGAGATTAACTTTTAGACCAGTTTTACACTCTTCGGCAGGGGACCCTTTCTGATGTAGGGTAGAATACGGGGTGCACAAATCTAAGACTACTTGAATGAAAATGAAAACTAGACGCACTGATCCCTATTCTATATGTAGTGCAATAGTCGATGATGGAGACAAACCAATACGAGCAACAAGATAAATTAACCCACACAGTAATATTTTTAAGCAAGAAAAGCATTCTGTTAGATTAAACAAATAATGGATTTTCTCCGCTCGAGAGGGACAAAGCAAAGCGCGCGGCAAATAAACATCACCTGCAAACCACAAGCGATCTAGAACGATCTATCCACATGCAATTTTATCCAAGAAAATATGAGATCAAGTGTTATTTTAATGCCGAATTTATATATCCTCATACAACAAATAACTCACCAAGTATGCATGTTGTCCAAGACAATGGAGATCCCGAGAAATAACGCACTTTGGCGGCGATCCATTATGGAACCAGAGGCAGGGCGATGAGGGAGATGAATCTAAAGGTGCAGCAGGTGTGGGTGTGGGAAAAGGTCGAGAGTGGTGGAGGGGAGGCTGGAATAGGGCATCCAGAATAGGGCGGGGGCAGGAAGAGGGTTCAGGGGGAAGCAGGACAGGCGGTTCGGGGTTGGAGCGTGGATCTGTGTGATTGGAAGGTGGCGGCGGCGGATCTGGTAGGGAGAAGACTGGTCGGCGGTGGATCTGGTGGGAGAAAACTATAACGGAGGAGATGAAGGCGGGAGAGGGAGCAACAACAGCAGATCTAGCTCCGCTCCAGGTGGGGGAAATGGTGGGTTGGCAGACTGTACCTTGCTGTAAATAAGGGATTGGGGCTGGTTGATGGGCTGGAAGATGATGTGAGTGAGTGATGGAAGTGGAAGAAGGTGGCTAAGGGTGGGGGATACCAATGTGGAGTGGAAGGGGCGTAGGAGTCGTCACTGAGGGTTCTACAGAATCGACACCATAAAGTGATCGTGGGAATCCAAAAATAGCTTTCTCCAAATTCTACAATGCCTTGACCAGTATTCCCCCTACTCTATTTATAATATAAAAGGCACTAGGGTTTCCCAACATCAACGACTATGATTGGTCGGAGATGGGGTAGCCCCACAAAATAATATATGAAAAAATGTCGGAACGCGGATTCGGACGCATCCACAGGGTTGGATCGATGATTCGATCAAGTCCTCTAGCGCGAGTACACGAACGTGGGTCCCGTCTTGCGGCGAACCCCCTCTGGTGCATGCTCTGATGGATCCTCATCAACTCCCCCTGACTGAAATGCCTTCATTTTCGATGAAGAAAGACGATCGTATTGAAGTCGAAGTCAAGGGGCGAGTCGATCAAGCACTGGTGGTAGTATTCAAGTGTCATCAACGTCTGGGCGGCCCTGTCAATGTACTAAGTAACGACATAGAGGGTTATCTGTAGTAGAAACGTACTCGTGGGATATGATCTCAGTAACGGTCTCAGCGTTCAACTCATGAGTGGTAGATTCCGGTGCGATCAGTGGTACCGTGGGTAAAACCATAGAAGACGAACCCACATGTGGGCGGGTATTAGGAGTAGGTGGTGTGTGGGTTGCACGGTGAATGGTGTGAAGGTGTGAGGAGATGTGGGTCCCCACTGCTTGGGTCCACATACTCGTGAGATTTGTAAGAGGGTGTCAGATCTTTAACATTAAATATCGGGTGAATACTCATACTCGCGGGGATATCAAGCATGTAGATATTCATCCTGATGTGACTTATGATTGAGCAGGGGCTCATTCGCTTGACGCTTAGCTTTTTGGTAGGCCCCGGAGGGAGTCTCTCAGTGTGGATTTGGACCATTACCCGTTCATCTTCCTGGAACACTTGTTCTCGATTGTGCATATCTGCTTGGGTTTTAATAATGCTCATTGCTCGTAATGATCTGTCGGCGAACCAACTTATGCAACACATGCAAAGGACTCAACGGACTCGCTAGGGCGCTCTAATGGGCTGGGAATAAGGTCGATAGGTTTCCTGGGTCGTATCTAGATACTACATGGAATGGACTCAACCTAGTGGACCTGTTGACGGAACTATTATATGCAAATTTCGCAATGGGAAGAACGAAGTCCCAACAAACTACATGCTCGCTCACTAAACTCGGTCTACCCATCAGTCTGGGGGTGATAGGCTGAAGAAAACTTGAGGGTAGCATCAGTCTTCTGTCACAGGGTCTTCCAGAAGTAACTCATAAATCTCACATCACGGTTTGACACAATAGACTTAGGTAAACAATGCAACCTGAAGACGTCTCTCATAAAGATGGATGCAGCATGCGACGCGTCCACCGTCTTGTGAAAAGCTATGAAGTGAGTCAACTTCGAGAATCGATCGACTACCACAATGATGGAATCACGCTTCCTAAAAGTACGGGGTAGTCCGAGCACAAAATCCATATTGATGTCCTCCCAAAGACGTTGTGGGACAGGTAACGGTGTGTATAGTTCTGTGTTTTGTTTAGTGCCCTTAGCTATCTGGCAGATATAATAATGGCGGACAACGCGAGCCACATTCCTCTTTAGGCTCGGCCAATAGATGCGATCATCAACAATGGCTATTGATTTATCCCTCCCGAAGTGTCCAGCGGCCCGCCCTCATGTAACTCCAAAATCAAGTAATCACGGTAGGAAGTCTGGGGTATGCACAGGCGAGAGCTCCGGTACAAATATCTCGCAAAAATCTGAAATCCCTCGACAGGGTCTGGAGGATCTCTGGATGAGGTAGTATAAATCTCGCCAAAATCAGGGCATGTCGGGTAGTCCATGATCACTCTCTCACGTCCATCCACTAGCGATCTCATCGTCTGCAATATGGAGGCACGGTGACTCAGTGTCAGCGAGTTTGTTCTCAATACGAGCTCGGTGTTTGAGGACATAATAAAATCCTGGAGGTACTCGACCCACTTAGCGTGTGAAGTTCTAACTTGCGCTACAAATCTAAATAACGTAATGCTTGATAATCCAAGTAAAGAGCAAACTCCTGGGGTAGAAGATAGTGTCTCCAATAGTGTTGAGATTGAACGATAACATAAAAAATTTTATCGTAATTCAAGTATTTTTGCTTTTCTTCATTCAGTTTCTCACTAAAGTAAGAAATTGGATGTCCCGCTTGACTAACACGCCCCTAATACCGACACGAGGCGTATCATACGCGACCTCAAATGCATGACTAGAATCAGGAAATCTTAAAACATGGGACGTCGACAACCACTACTTGATTTCCTCAAATGCTCTTGTGGTCGCAGCGGTCCACCGAAATTCACCTTTTCGGAGGCAACTCGTGAATGGGGTCATGATCGTACTGAAAAAGGTGGCAAGTCCATGAAAACTACGGGCCTCATGGATTGTTGCAGGCACAGGCAAATCGCGGATGGATTTGACTTTTTTGGGGTCAACTGATACTCCAATGGAGGACACAATAAATCCCAGAAAATGAACAGACTCCGATAAAAAGGAAGACTTTTTTAAGTTCACGAATAGTTTCTCCCAACGGAGGATGCCAAAGAGGAGCCTCAAATGATCGATGTGGTCAGTCTGGGTCTGGCTATAGACCATAATATCATCGAAGTATACAACAAGAAATTTGTCAATGTAAGGTTGTAACACATGTGCCATAACTCTCATGAAAGTGCTCGGAATGTTTGATAGCCCAAACGGCATGACTAGCGACTCATACAGACCATCCTTAGTCTTAAAAACTGTCTTCCATTCCTCACCCTCGTGAACTCGGATCTGGTGGTACCCACTACGAAGATCAATCTTGAAGAAGATATGGGCACCGCACATAGTGTCTAATAAGTCGTCAAACCGTGGGACGGCGAAACGATATTTGAAAGTAATTATATTAATGGCTCTGCTATCAATGCACATACGCCAACTACCGTCCTTCTTAGGGGTAAGAAGGGCGGGAATTGCATACGAACTCAGGCTCTCGCGAATAAATTGCTTCTGTAGAAGCTCATTAAACCTTCTTTTTGAGCTTAGCGTACTCATATGGATGCAAGAGGTAGTGGGGCAGATTCGGGAGAGAAGCCCCCGGGACCAGGTCAATGGCGTGTTGAATTTCACGTGGGGGGCAACTCATCAGGGAGCTCATCTAGCATGATGTCCGCAAACTTATCCAAAAGGGAACGAACATTTGAGTGATGGTCAGGAGGGCACTCAGAGACCATGGTGGCCGCTACTATGTAAATAATGTCCTCAATGTCGTCTCTCAAAAACTTGCCTCGCCTCAGAATGTGAAGGAGTCTTAAAGAACCTGTGCTCATTGATGACTCAATCCAACCTTTGGATTCCTCCTTGGGTTAGGTAGGTGATAACCAAGATTGTCAGGATCGAGATCCTAGATAAGATTGTTTTGAGGTAGGATCGGATCTGATAGTAGGGTTAGATCGAGGATCGCTTCACAAAATCAGGATCGATTTACAAAATCTGGATCGTAGGATCGTAAAATCCTATGATCTGGATCGCGATCCTGGCAACCTTGGCGATAACATGATCTTCTGATCCTTATCATAAAAGACACGTGAGTTTGAATGACCAAAACACATAACATCACGATCAAACAGCCAAGTTCGGCCTAGCAAAACATATGCGACGCCCATGGGAATCACATTGCACCATACTCAATTCTCGAAGGAGGCTAAGCTACTCGGTGTGAGACACTGCTGGGTAACTTGAGGCCTTGTTTGGGGTGATGGGGGCTACTGGAGAAACATCGGTGAGAAGCTGTGGTGAAATAATCAGCTGTTTTGCAGAGCGCTGGCAAAATCTGTGAAACTGTTTGGAAAGACCAGTGTTTGCAGTACTAATGGGTTATACAGTTTTAGTTATTGGATTGATATTATAGTTATACAATTTTTTTCATCATTATAGATTATAGAAAGCTTCAAGCAAATTCAGACATCCAAATTGCATTAGTATTATTAGCTAATGCTTTCCCTGTGAATAGACTTGACGATGTCAGGGAGGCAGAAGAGAGGAACTGGAGGAGTAGGAGGAGGAAGAAGAGTTGGAGGGGAAGTGGAGTCCTGAATCTTACAGTCATCATCGGATCTCTGCGGAGGCGTGCGATGTTATCGTCAGTGTAGGAAGCGACAGAGTATGGAGGAGGCAGCGACGGGGTATGCAGGAGGAGGAGGCGTACGATGTCCCGGTGGAGGCAGCAACGGGGTTCGGCGGAGGCGGCGTGCGAAACCTTATCGCAGACGAAGCGCGCCTCCCCGCGATCGAGCAGTCGTGAGAAAATATCGCGACTCAAAATCGTGAATTTTGCACGATTTTACTATGGCGGCGGATTGTCCTGCTGCCATAAAATTTTTACCTTAAATCATAAACCCTAAACCCTAAACTCTAAACCTAAACTAAACCCTAAACTCTAAACCTTAAACCCTAAAGCTCTCAAAATGTCCCGCCAAATAGAGTCTGGATCGCAATCTTGTCCACCTACATGACACGATAGGGGTGAGGGTGAGGCTTGGCTTTTATCTACATACGATCAAAACCCTTTTGGGCCACATGTTCACACAACTCCCACTATTAATAGCTAGTTTGCAATGAATGCCTGCACTAGGAAATTATGCGCAAAAATGGTAGTGTGGCGCCAGTCCTCATCTGCATGTGGGTATGCAGGAGGCGTCTAACCACTCCCATCTTTAAGGATCGTTGAGCGTCACTCTCCCATCCCACCTCAACAGTGGCAATAATGTCATCAATAACCTCCTCAGCATTAGGGTCGGGCTCGCCCTCCTCGATAAGCAGAGTCCGTGTGGGACACCGAGATGCCACTTGACCTCTGGCTGAACATCTATAGCACAGGATGCCCCTGGTTTTGGGATGCTCAGTAATATGGGCCATGCCCTTCGCGACCATATGGGCACGGGGTAGGGGTAGCATGAGGGTGGACTGGTAAATCTGCTCTACACTCTCAAGGCAATGGGGTATCAACTCTCTCCGAATATCGGTCCGTAAGTCGGCTCAAAAATGAGATGCGGTGGTGATGGGCCCTTCCGCAATGTCACTCCTCACTACGAGCTCGACAAAAGAGGTCATGTACTCAACAATAATAAGTGTCCCCTGACAAAGACCGTATAGCTGGTCCAGTAGCCGGTCTCTATAGGAGGCAGGGAGGTACTTATACTACAATCTTTGTTTCACATCAACCCATTTGATGAGGGGGTAATACCCTTCCCTATCGGCTGCTCTCTTGATACTAGTTCAAAATACTTTGGCTTGCCCGTGCAACTTTCATCTTGGCAAACCGAAGCACCGCTCATCGCTCATGTCATACAACTCAAAGTATTGGTCCATGTCAAGGAGCCAATCTCTAAAAGCCTTCGGATCCATGCGACTATCAAAAGTGGGAACGTCGATACAAATGCGTCGAGTGATGTCGTCCTCCAAGGTGTGACAACCTCTCCATAGGTTTGGGTAATCATCATGGGCGTAAACGTAACGAGCGGGTGGGGAACCACACTCTCTCTAACCCGGATTGTAATACTCATCACAGGGATGTTCACGACGACCGTGTGGGTGCGCACGATCTCTGTGGTCATACTGAGGCATACGTGGCACGTTTGGGCGGTACGGGTGCCTAACATAAATTGAGCCTTGCTTATGTTTGAATGTATGATCGGGATTTCGTCTCACCGACGGTGCTGGAGCCCAAGGAGGAATATCACGATGGGACGGTCAAAGGGAGGATGACCACTCGTCAGACACTGGTCAGGACGAAGAGGAACATCGGGGTCACCCACAAGAGGGTCATCGTGTTGTGCAGGAGTGTACCTAACGTTATCTAAGTCCTATAACCGGATGTTTACCTCGGCAAGATCATGACGCACATTATCAAATTGGGTACCAAACGTATCTAAGCGATCAAGGACAAGGCATGGAAACTCGGCGAAAGAGGCGCCAAAGTTAGATTTAGTCGCCCGATCTTCAGTGACTAGTGGATCTGACATGCTAGATCTAAAAACCCTACCACTACAAAGCATGCAAATGGCCACAACCTAGCTCTGATACCAATTGATGTAGGGGAGGCTACGGGGTGCACAAATTTAAGACTACTCGAATGGAAATGAGAACTAAACACATTGATCCCTATTCTATATGCAGTGCAATAGTCGATGAAGACAAACCAATATGAGCAACAAGATAAATTAACTAACATAATAATATTTAAGCAAGAAAAGCATACAGTTAGATTAGACAGATAATGACTTTCCTCTACTTGGAAGGCCAAAGCAAAGTGCGCGGCAAATAGGTCCCTCCTGCAAATCACAAGCGATCTAGAGCGATCAATCCACTCAGACAATTTTATCCAAGAAAATATGAGATCAAGCGTTATTTTAATGCCGAAAATATATAGTCCCAAACAACAAATAACTCACAAAGTAGGGGTGTTGTCCAAGACAATGGAGATCCCGAGAAATGTTGCGCTTTTACGGTGATCCGTTGTGGAACCAGAGGCGGGACGATGAGGGAGATGGTTGGATTTGAAGGGGCAGCGGGTGTAAGGGTGGGAAAAGGGTGGCAGTGGTGGAAGGGAGGCTGGAATAGGGCAGGAAGAACGGGGCATGGGGTAGGAAAAGGATTCAGGCGGTAACAGGAAGGGTGGATTGGGGCTGGCGGCATGGATCTGGGTGGATTGGAAGGTGACAGAAGCAGATCTGGCGGGGAGAAGGCTAGTCGGCAGAGGATCCGGTAGGGGAACACTGTAATGGCAGGGCTGATGGCGGCAGAGGGAGTAGAAACAGCAGATCTGGCTCCAGGTGGTGAAATGGTGGGCGGCAGCTGTGTTGGATTGGACCTTGCTGGAAATATGGGATTGGGGTTGGCATCTGGGCTAGAGGATGAAATGAGTGTGGTGTTAGAGGTGGAAAAGGGTGGATAAGAGTGGGGGATACCAATGGGGATCAGAAGTGGGCATAGGAGTCGTCACCATGGGTTCCAAAGAGTCGACATCGTGGAGTGATCGCAGGATTCCGGGAATAGCTTTCTCCAAATTCTGCAATGCTTCAACCAGCCCACCTATTCCTCTATTTATAATAGAAAAGGCACTAGGGCTTCCCACCATCAACGACAATGATTGGTCGAAAATGGGGTAGCCTGGTTACATAGAAATAAAAGGAAAATTAATAATATAATACATGAAAAATGTCGGAGCACGGATCCGGACATATCAGGGTGAGTCAGATCGACAATCCGATCAAATCCTTCTGTGCAAGTACACAAACATGGGTCCCTCCTTGCGGGGAACCCCCTTTGGTGCATACTCTGATGGATCCCCAACACTTTTCATTGCCAAGTACATGTCTTGTTTTGATGAATTAGTAGTGAGGAGCTGCATCTTAGAGGAGTCCATTATGACCGCTTCACATTTTTGGGCCGGACTTAGGTCTAAGATCCGCATAGGGTAGAGACAGTCAAGCAGGTGTTTTAGCTCGCTCTTGAATGAGCAGTACTTGCGCACTCCATGAGGGATATTTTGTATGGACGAAGGTAGCCACTCAGACATTCAAAGATATTAAAGAGTAGTTATCATCTGCCCCTTTTTGTGACTCCTAGATTTCTCTAAGACGTTTAGGTAGCTAATGATGCATAAGGAGTTGGTATTAGTGGAGAAGTTAGGTAGGTTACTTCAGCGAGAAACTGAATGACGCCCGGCAAAAGTATTTGAATTACGACCGTGAGTTTTATGTTGTTGTGCATGCACTTCGGTATTGACGCCACTATTTCCTACATAAGGATTTTGCCTTATACTTTGACCATCATGCCATGTGGTGCCTTGATTCACAAAAGAAATTAGGTCATTGTCATTTTATGGAAGACTACCATTACATTCTCAAACACAAAGCAGACATTGAGAACAAGTGGTCTGACGCCCAGAGTAGCCGAGTCAGTCTTTTACACTCAAGTTAGGCATTGGTATTAGATCGCAAATGGTTTTGAGCGTTAAGTTTACGACAACCCGAAGTGCACAGATTTTGGCGACATCTATGATGCTCTGATGAGAGACCCTCTTGAGCCTCATGAGGGTTATGTGATCTCCAATGATTAAACATTTTTGGGATCGTGCGTCTATGTACCACAGACATCCCTTCGATATTTTCTTATTTGAGAGCTACATGCGGGTGTAGTCACAAGACATTTCTGTCGAGATTAAAGCATGAAGAAGGATGTTGCGGATATCATTAGGCATTGTCGAGTCTATCAGACCACAAAGGAGTCATGCCAACCAAATGGTTTATATACTCTGCCTCCTATCACACAGAGACCCTGGACCGACACTATCATGGATTTCATACTTGGGCTCCCTCACACCCTAAGGAAACTTGACTCTATCTTTGTCGTGGTGGATTATTTTTCGAAAATGGCCCACTTCATTTCATGCTGAAAAATCGTTGATGTGTCTCATATGGCATCTCTATTATTTAGAGAGGTGTTGACATGGGATGGCGTTAATAGGGGCTAATGGGTGAACTCTAAATGCAATAATATGAAATTCGACAATTTTTAGACTTACACTAATAATTTTTTATAAATCAAAATATAGGATAGACCACAACAGTTCAAGCTTAGCAAACAAGGAGACATGTGAAGCTGTATAAATGTATGCAAGAGCTAGAAACCAAATAACCAAGTAATTGGAAACATAAAACGTTTCAAAACTCGAAAATAAATTACAAACAATATTCCTCAAGTAGGAAATTAACACATAATTCGACATAAAAATAAGTGACTTCAAACTAGAAAACTCACACAATAAGGCAGTAGAGGGCTAGACGGAATTTCAGAGAGCTGATCGAGTGTTAAATGGTAGAATGGTTGATGCATGTACTGTAATAAGCATTCAAAAATGAATTTCCTGTGGTAACTGAGGTAGCTAGGGAGGTGGACAACTAGTTTGGGCCCAGGGATTGAAACAATACTATCTGATATTGTATTGTAATTTTGAGAATAAACAATATAATATATTGATATTGTAATGCTAACAATACAATATATTTATATTGCAATGTTAGCAATACAATATATTGTATTGTAAATGCTAAAAATGAAAAAACAATATATTGTAATTTTTTCAAAAGTTCCAAACAGATAATATAATATAGCATTTCAAAAGTTTCCAAAACCAATAATAAAAGTTACAAACAAACTTTATAATAAAACTTCTCAAAAGTTCAGCTCCTCATCCTCGCCACTTTGGTTTTCATCATCAACTGTTTCTTCATTCACGACAACAGACACCAAAGCCAAATTCCATAAATGTCGATTTTGTTTGAGGAAAACCAACGCTTCCAAAGTACGTGATAGCAGCCTTCGTCGTGTCTTCGAAAATATTTGATTGCTCATGGAGAACAACCGTTCTACATGATTCGATGTGGGCATTAAAAACCTAGTATCAATGTAAGTCGTCGTTATTTCCTGCTGTTTTCGTTGTCGTTTGAGTGCACGTTCGGCAAATGACAAGCCAGAGTCATCATTATCATCAGTACTCTCGATGTTGTTATGTTGCACCTTCAATGATTGAACTGATGTCTTTTCATCTGAATCCAGTTGGACCTCGATTCCCGATTGAATTTTGATAATGGCTTTTTAGAAGGATTTACTGTGAACGATAGATCAATATTCGACAATAATCGTTCAAACCGCTCGAACATGTTGTTGACCCCAATCCAACGGGTTGCATTTCGTTTGACTGGACGCAATGATGTTGAGAGACGCAATCTACCTAACTCCTTGAGTGTCGATAACTTTGACATCAGCTTTCCCACAATATCAGACTCGATAGAGAGAAATCTAGCAATGTAGGCTTCGACTGCTAAGTTGAGACAATGACTACGACAACCCAGCAACGGCACATTGAATAGGTTTGTCGTTGCTGTATTGGTAGAGCAATTGTCACCAATTAGGCAGATGACATGGTCAACAGGTAGGTGATACCACTCAAGGGTTGCAAGAATGAAATCCCGATGATTTGAAGCAGTGAACGAAGTCTCGTCCAACAATGGAGCGAATGCCAGCAGGTGAATGTCAGGTTCGACTGAAGCATCTTTGGCAGGCATTGTAATAAATAGACCTATATTAGACAAGTGAATATAAGTATTTGAATTATGAATTAGTAAACTAATTAAAGACCTTACCAATGAAATGAGTGTTGTCCTCCGACCAGCCATCAAAGAGAAGAGCATATCGCTGACAAGTCATTGCCAATGTTGTAATTTTATTTTCCACCATTGTCACCAACTTGAACATGTACTTCTTCAGAGTCTTGGAACATATTTTAGATAGATTGGTGTTCTCCCTCGTGCGTTCTTGTTCGCAAAAATTTAGTTCAAGTTCATCCATGATAACCCAATCAAGTCATTTGTAGATGTTGGTTGATTTGCTATCAATAATATATTTGAGAGTCATCTGACCCGCCACTAGGGTTTCAATGAAATGCGCCTCAAATATATTCATGAAGTCTGGATGTTTTGTCTTGATGTGTGTCATCAAATTATTGTATCCATTTTTTACGACATTGCATTTGCGCTCCAAACCACAAGTGCATTTCCATAATTTTGTTTCTGGACATTTGGGAGCATTGCCAAAGAACAAGCGACAAATGGCCTTCGAAGAAGGTGGAACCCTTGGTCGCTCATTCAAACTCATTTTTAATCGTGTCACCTACGCAAAAGGGTTGAAAATCTACATAATAATATAATATAACCATTAAACCATATTGACTGTAGATCTAGGTTTTTTATTTGAATTTTTCAATCAACAGAGTTGAAAAGAACAAGAATGATCAAAAATTTCTACCCAAATGTTAGATTAAATGGCATTTTTTCTGATATGCATGCTTGCGGGAGAAAAAAGAGGAGGCATAAGTGCAGTTCAGAAATTTCTACCCAAATGCAGTTAAATAATTTTTTCTGATATGCATGCTTGCGGGAGAAAAAAGAGGAGGCATAAGTGCAGTTCAAAAATCTCTACCCAAATGCAATTCAATAATTTTTTTTGATATGCATGCTTGCGGGAGAAAAAAGAGGAGGCATAAGTGCAGTTCAAAAATTTCTACCCAAATGCAGTTCAATAATTTTTTCTGATATGCATGCTTGCGGGAGAAAAAAGAGAAGGCAAGGCATAAGTGCAGTTCAAAAATTTCTACCCAAATATGCAGGTTTCACACAATTTTTAACTGATTAAGCGAGCAAGGAAGGACTTACAACAAAGGAGATGACCAGGTGGGAGCTTCCAGGCGGCAGGGTGGAGGCAGAAGTGCAGAACTCACGGCAGACGAAGCTTCTTCCTCTCTAAAGTGCAAGATCGAGGTAAAACTCACGGCAGACGAAGCTTCTTCCTCGCCAAAGTGCAGGGTGGAGGCCGAACTCACAGCGTCTGCCGTCTCAGGCTTCCGGGAGAAAAGAGACGTCCGGCGGGGTTCGTTCTTTGCGGTATGGGTAGAACGGAAGGCGTCTGCTGTCACAGGCTTGCGGGAGAAAAAAGAAGACTGCGAGAGGGAGCCGTCGGGAGGTAGAGTTTCGGAATTTCATTTCAGCCCTATTTCCGTGTATTTGTAGGTGTTGTTTGGGTTCAGCGGTTCAGCCAAGTTTAGGTTAAGCCAAATTTCGGTTCAGCCTGTTTTAGTTGATTGTTTGTGACAAATATCTATAAAAATGAAATTTTATCTTTATATACTAGGTTTTTAAAAAAAAATTAAAAGTACAATAATATTGGCAATATATTGTTATTGTTAAAATAACAATACAATATATTGTTATTGTCAAATGAACAATACAATATATTGTGTACAATATATTATAATATATTATTCGATAAATATATTATTTCCATTCCCTGGTTTGGGGAACCAGGGAGGTAACTGGGCTGAGGGGAAGCCATGAGTGTGGTTGACTAGATAACTGAGGTAGCTAGGGAGGAGGACAACTCGTTTGGGGAACCAGGAAAGTAACAAGGGCTGAGGGGAAGCATGACTGTGGCCGGCTGGATCGGTTAATGAGAAGAAGAAGGGGTTTATAAGTGCTGGAATGGGATTCTAGAGCCCAGAATTGGGTCTCCTGGACTGTAACAAGGACCAGTCCGGATGCCTGCAGGTGTAGGAATGTTTTGGATGAATTTCAAAAATGCTGAAGGGAGGGGAGGCTGAACGTGACTTGGGCTATACATGGTTGAGGCAATTAGATGAGAAGAATGGGGGAATGTAAACGTGGCAGGAATTCAATTCCAGGGGTAGGATTCTAAAATGGAAAGCATACTCTAGAGAATAGCTAAGAGTTCATGTATACAACACACATTTTTAGACATCAAATTCTGTCATACAATGTCGCCAGGAACAGAAGATGATGCTAGATAACAGGTGTTAAAAAGATCACGATTCTTACCTGGACTCCTCCGTAGAAATCCAACTCCAGTATCTCCGATCATCTATTCCAGTTATAGACATCGCCTTAGCCGAGATGGAAACACAAACTCCACCGGTGACTCGATCGAGCCACACCGCCTGCAAAACAGAAAATCTAAATGCGAAAGCTGGCCAGAATTGAAGGGGAAGATTTTTGGAAGGAGACTGGCGGCACCTTCTTCCCGTCGTCGAAGAGAACGGGACGAGAAAGAATTGCAAAAATGTCCTTCTTCTTGGAGACGTTCCGGTGGGTCTCGGGGGGCAGGAGATTCAGGATGAAGGGGTAATTGCTGGGAAGCTTTGACTCCCAGACGAAGTCCGATGAGGCGGCGCCGCGGAAAGCGCGGTTGAGGCGAGCAAGGTTGCAGATCTCAGGCGGTGTTAGGTACATAAAAACGCAAGCCACGCAGCTCTCTGGTATGTCTCCAAGCCCTGGACCTGCTCCACTGATCTCCGTGAGGTTGGAGAGTGAAGCCCCCATCCTCGCTCCTCTCCTTTTCAGCTGTATCTTCTTCCCCCTGGTTTCTCCTTCTACAGGGCCTACACGTTTGCTGCAACCTTTTCTCTTCTCTATGATCCACCCCATTGGAGATGTAAATCGTCCATTTATGCTCCTCCTTTTCCCCTACTGGTGGATTCGCCGGCCCTGGCTGGGCGGTGGCTGTGATGCACTCGGTGCTCGGGCTGTACTTCCTGTGTATCTGTACCTATTAAACAAAAGGTACTCGGTGCTCGGGCTTCTACAGTAACTACTTAGGGCATGTTTGGGAGGGCTTTTTAGCTCATTTTCATTTTCTGAAAAACGCTATCACACTTAAGAAACCGTTTGGATTGTCTACCGGTGGGAAAAGCTACCGCAAAAAACTCCATTTTCTCATCTTTTGGAAAAGTCACTTGTCACCTACTTTTAGGGTCTGTTTGGGACAGCTCTGGCGGATTGAAAAGCTGATGTCCGGATAGAGCTGTTTTAAAATAGATTTCTGGGGAGCAGTTTTGAAAAGCTGCAGACTGTTTGGGTGTTCTGTGCAGAAGTGCGCTCGGAATCGCCGGAGGAAGGGCGTCGGGGGCTCGGAATCGCCGGAGGAAAGCCGTCCGGGGCTCGGAATCGCCGGAGGAAGGCCGTCCGGCCTCTGAGCATGTTTCAACTGAAGAAACCATTAGGGGTCTGTTTGGGACAGCTCTGGCGGATTGAAAAGCTGATGTCCGGATAGAGCTGTTTTAAAATAGATTTCTGGGGAGCAGTTTTGAAAAGCTGCAGACTGTTTGGGTGTTCTGTGCAGAAGTGCGCTCGGAATCGCCGGAGGAAGGGCGTCGGGGGCTCGGAATCGCCGGAGGAAAGCCGTCCGGGGCTCGGAATCGCCGGAGGAAGGCCGTCCGGCCTCTGAGCATGTTTCAACTGAAGAAACCATTAGATTTCCAAAACATGTGAGAGAGAAAGCTATTTTGCGGGAGCAGAAGCTGGGGAGGAAGAGATTTCTGAAAAGCTGCAAAACAGCTCCAGATTTTTGAAAAGCTCTTCACAGGGAGCTGTCCCAAACAGACTGAAAGCAGCTCTGGCGGCTGGAATAGAGATTTTCCAGCCGCTAGAGCTGCGCCAAACAGACCCTAGATTTCCAAAACATGTGAGAGAGAAAGCTATTTTGCGGGAGCAGAAGCTGGGGAGGAAGAGATTTCTGAAAAGCTGCAAAACAGCTCCAGATTTTTGAAAAGCTCTTCACAGGGAGCTGTCCCAAACAGACTGAAAGCAGCTCTGGCGGCTGGAATAGAGATTTTCCAGCCGCTAGAGCTGCGCCAAACAGACCCTTAGCCTTTTCGAAAAGCACTTCTTCATCCCCAAAACGATATCTCTTAAAAAAAATTCAACTTGATTTTTTTTTACCCAGACATATTATTTTTTGTTTGGGCGCGAATTTTTCAACTGGGAACAAATTTTACGCCCAGGCGCGAATTTTTCGCCCGGGCACGAATTTTTCGCCCGAGTTGGCATTTTTCGCCCAAGTGCGGGGTTTTTCGCTCGGGTGCATTTTGTTCGCCCGAGTGTGATTTTTTCACCCGTGCTTGATCTTTTTCACCCGGACAGGTTTTTTTTGCCCGGACCGATTTTTTTGGCCGAGAGCGATTTTTTCGTCTTAGTGCGAATTTTTTGCCCGGGCTGATTTTTTCTTCCTGGCGTGATTTTTTCGCCAAGGCGAGATTTTTTCGCCCGGGCGCGATTTTTTCCCCCGGGCGAGATTTTTTCGCCCGGGCGCGATTTTTCGCACGAACGTGATTTTTTGCCCGGGAGCGAATTTTTCGCCCGTGCTCAAATTTTACGCCCAAGAGCATTTTTTTATCGGAGCTTGTTTTTTTTGCCGGAGAGCGATTTTTTCACCCGAGCGCGGGTTTTTCGCCTGGGAGCGAATTTTTGCCGCAGGCGCTGTTTTTTTCGCCCGGTCGCAAATTTTTCGACTGAGCGCGACTTTTTCGCCCGTGAGCGATATTTTTGTCTGAGCGTGTTTTTTTCGGCCGGGCGAGATTTTGTCGCCTGTGTGCGCTTGGGGCGAATTTTTTTCTCGGACGCTAATTTTTTGCCTATGCGTGATTTTTTCCCCGAGCCACGTATTTTTTTCGCCCGGATGCTATTTTTTTCTCTCGAATGCATTTTTTCGTTTTCGGACGAAAAATTCGCGTCTTGCTGAAAAATTGGCGCTCGAGCGAAAATATAGCGCCCGCCCGAAAAATTTGTGCCCGGGCGAAAAATATCGCACCCGGACGAAAAAACCACGTCTCGGCGAAAAAACTGCGTCCGAGCGAAAAACCCGCGCACGGGCGAAAAAACCGCGCACGGGCGAAAAAACCGCGCCCGGGCCAAAAAACCGCGCCCGGGCGAAAAAATCGTGCTCTTGCGAAAAAACTGCGCCCGGGTGAAAAAACAGCTCCCGCTCGAAAAAAAACATATCCGGGCGAAAAAAAATGGTATCTTTTCCCCCGACGCTTATTTTTGGTCGGGTGCGCATTTTCCGCCTGGACTCGTATTTTTCGCCTATACGCGCATTTTCCTCCCGCGCGCTCATTTTCCCCCGGACGCCATTTTTAATAAAAAAATGTTACCGTAACAGAGATTTGTCAAACGGTTTATAAAATGCTTCTTTTTCTGAAAAGCTCTATAAAATGATTTTACCCAAACAGTTCTCCTTTTCTAATAGACATTTTCCAAAAGCTCCTTTTTCTACCATCCTTTTGCAACCGCTCCTTCTCTTTTCTGAAAAGATTTCTCAAACAGACCCTTAGTGGACCAGTCGTCGCAGTAAGGTTGGTAGATGCGGTTTGATGGAGTTTAATAAATAAAGAGCATTGTTAGGAGCATATCTATTTTTGATAATAGCAAATCATTGATATCGGCACATCATAAAATTTTATTTGCAACCCAATTTTGTATGAGCACACCGACTTGATTTTAAAAAAAAATCTTTTAATGAGCATAAATTTTTCCCCAATGAGCGTAATACAATTATCCCAAGATTAAAGTAAAAAAAAATGGCATCATAAGTTCATCAATCTAAAACATAAGTAACCCAAAATGCAAAACAACAACCCAATGACGACATGATACATTCCCCGAACAAAAGTTTTCTCATTTTTGTATCGTTCTTGACCTGTAATCTGGAATAAATAAGCAAATTTGTTACTATTTTTGTAGTTTTTAACAATAATAACTGTATTGAAGCAATGTAATTATTACAAACCTTTTCAATTATCACCCAAATTAACTAAATCATCATCAAGATTTTCGAAACGCAGATTAACCTGCAAAGTAAATTTGTGCATCAGTTAGATATGTAAATTAACCAAAACATTTGTGTTGGGGCAAAGTAAATTTTACATACTGTTTTGTCATCTTTATGGTTTTCCACATTCCATGCACTTGCAATTTTTTCATGATATCGTAACCATGAAGTGAATATAGGAGGTAGTGGCCAGTCTTCTTCCATCATCAACCGAACAAAATGATTGTTGTTAACGAATTCAATATAAATCAACATACGGTTTGGTGGAGGTGCAGAATGTAATGGCAAAAAGGTGAATGACTGATACTTTGAAAAATGAACCAATGCTACGTTGTAACGTGATGCAATTACCAATCCAATGTCGGGCATTGTCATCCACTTTGATAGCGGTGCGGGAATTACATCACAATGTAGAGACTCTGTCAACTCTAATCGTCTCGCATCTCCGAATATTTGTGCATATATTGACTCGTTCTTGGTCATTTCCAATAACAAATCTTTACGTATTTGTAACCAGTTTTGACCCAGATTTAATGCATGGCTTATGGCCCTATACTCGCAATGCCCATCACCTATCATATCTATGACATTGATGATATATTTTGAAATATAAGATGACATTTCTTTTTGAACACTTTGAAGGAATCTTTTAGATGTTGGATTATCTTTCTTCCCAATATCAATATTGTGATACTCTTGCTCTTCCTTCAGCACGTGGTCAAAAAGTGATGGTTCTCTTTTTGTTGATTTGAAATCTTTTCTTGTCTTGTTCAAGCTTCCCTTCGGTCGCCCTTTTAGGAGGGTTGGAAGTGAAGGTTCTAAAGTTTGGCTTGTTGTAGGGTCTCATAGCTCACGCAATTTGCGCTTCAATTCATGCTTCTGAATTGGTGTTGAATTATTGTACTTTTGTAATATCCCGTCCAACTCCTTATGTATATCATGAACAGACTCGTTCTCCTCCTTGACCTCAAATGTGTCATGCATATGATCCTCCAACTTCAAGTACCTCCAATGCTTATGTATCCATAAAGGAAAAGCATTGGAATTGCTCATGTAGGGAAATAACTCGTGGTCGCAAGGCAAACTCATAGTATTACGAATTTTGTAAGATACTGCATAACCTCGGCATATTTTTCAGCATAAGCGGTGAACATTGCATTTAGGGTATCATTAAAATCATAAACTGTAGGAGAATTCACAACTCTCTGCCAATCTGACAAAAAAGTATCAAACTCCTTGCCTTGTTTAAAATATTTTTTGCAATGTGATAAAACATTTTTGTTAATGTGTAATTGACATAAAATTATTTTTTTAGTGGGAAATATAACCTTGATAGCGTTCCACAACGCAATTTCTCGATCTATTACAATAACTCTTGGTGTAGCATTTTGATGTAATGTACTCCTAAATGCTTCAAGTGTCTATATATAGCTACTTTTTGTTTCATTGCACATGAAAATGAAGGAGGAAAAAAATTACATATTTGTCGAGGTCAGTCCAACAATAGATAACAAAGGCATCTTGTACCTGTTGGTCTTATAAGTGCAATCAAGCATAAAAACATCCGGAAATAAGTTAGACAATTGTACTGAAACAGGATGAGCAAAAAATAAGAACTCCATTTTTTGGCTACTTTCATCAACCCGATTGTAACTGATATACCTTGCTTCAGAAATGTTCTTGTAGAGATACTGAATTGGCATATCACCATCTAATTGCTTATTAAATAACCTGACTTTTTCATTATATATAGTCCTCATCACCGTACTGCTGCTCGGATTCCTTTTCTGCAAGACCGTTAATATTTTCCTGGGTTTGACACCTGATGTGTACATTTCCTCCGCTACCTTTTGTTTATTTTCATCTAGCCTCCCAGCATAAGCGTGCCCCTCAAGATGTGTAAATATATGATTATGAGTTCCACATTTAACATGCAACCTCCATTCATCCAAATTTGGATCTCTCTGACCAAGTAACGAGAAAGGGCATCCACAACGTTTGGAGCTTATTTTTCTTAAATTTTTTTTGACAAATCCTTTGTCATGCTGATTTTCACGAGGAAACCCACCTCTATCACAACCTAGCATTACCCTAGTGAGAGGTCTAAGTTGTTAGCCTAAATCACCTAGAGGGGGGTGAATAGGTGAACTGCGTGTCAAATGCGGAATTAAAAACTAACACAGCAAATATCAAGCAATCACAGAAGACAAGAGATTTATAGTGGTTCCCCAATCTTGGGTACGTCCACTTTCCTCACCGATCTAGCAAATTACTAGACTCGGCTACTCCACTATCTCGGATTGAAAACAATCCTACACCTCGGAACCACGTTCCTACAAATCTCGATCCAAAATGGATCTACAAAAACTCGGAAGACAAAACTTCCTACAAGTCTCGGAGAAAAATCTCCTACAATGAAATTTGGTTTGAAAAATAAAAATCAAAACATCAATCTCAGATCTGGATCTTTGACGGTCTTCTTCTTTAGGAACTTCGGCTTGATCAGAAAAAAAAGTTGAAGATGACCTGAGAGAAATCCACGAATCTGAAAACTAGAACCACCTCGATCGAGAAAGTAGATCTGGAATCTTCAAGGCTCGGCAAGATCGAGTGATTCTCTTTCTTCTGGATCGCTGGAGGAAAGATCGATGAAAACGAAAGTCGCGATCCAAACTTTTCTTCTTCTTCTTCCGTGAACGGCAATGGCGGCGGCGTGAGATTAGGGTTCACGGAATTTCTCTTTCTTAAAAAAGAATATTTCTGTAATAACGCTTGTTAAAAGTCATTTCTGAAAAGACCTATTTATAGGTGGGTTCCAACGGTCATAATATTGATTAATGATGACACGTGGACCAATCAGAATTGACAGATTCAAAATACTTATGATGAAAATGGACTTAGAAAAATTCTGGAGAAGTTGACTGCAATACTCGAGTAATGGAGGATATACACGAGTATGGAGAGATAGATTACTCGAGTAGCAAGAAGCAGTATACTCGAGTATAGAAAGAGAGAAATACAGGAGAGAAGAATGAATTACTCGAGTATCAAAAATGGTATACTCGAGTATCAGAATTGTATACTCGAGTAATAGAAAAATATACTCGAGTATCAAGACGATATACTCGAGTAACAAAAGGCTAAACTCGAGTATCAGAAAATATACCTGAGAAACGTTTACATACACGAGTATCAGAGTCAATTACTCGAGTATGGAAGAATTTACTCGAGTGTCAAAAATCAATTACTCGAGTATGAACATACTTACTCGAGTATCAAAAATCAATTACTCGAGTATGAACATACTTACTTGAGTATCAAAAATCAATTACTCGAGTATGAACATACTTACTCGAGTATCAGAAGATATACTCGAGTATCAGAAGATATACTCGAGTATAGAGAAAACTTACTCGAGTATCAGAAGTTATACTCGAGTATCAGTAAACACTTACTCGAGTATGGAACAGGAGTTACTCGAGTATGAATTACCTTACTCGTGTATTACAAGGAAATACTCGAGTATAAAGGACTTGGGAAAATTTTCTCTGAGAAAGCTTAGCTCCAATGCTTCTGTCCATCAATCCAAGTGCATGAAGGAAGTGTATCCCAATAGAGAGGCTATACATGGGCCAACACTTTGGATCACACAATGAGGGATTACATTGTATGGTCCTGTGTTTGATGACCCATTATAGACTGACATTGGTCTACACTTGGCATTAAGGGCCTGCACACATACAACTTAAACACAGCATCAAATACACATTAATTCATCTTAGTTCAAGGTCTGACCTCCTACAAATCTGAGGCATTGTGGAGACAAACCCCAACAATCTCCCCCTATTTGTAGATGTCAGCACTCTCTATACTAAGGTGAATTACTTAGGAGTAAAAGAACAAAAAGCATATCAAGGAGAATAAACCTAATTAAAACAGGATAGACAAAATATGGCCATAATCAGAATTAAATATATATATATGAGGAAATGTTTTTAAAGCACATAAACAAAATAGTCCAATTCCACTTTCTCAGATCCACTCATGATGGAGCATCCTTGTGCATCCTTTCCCTTTTGAGCTCTTGCCTCTCCAGGTAGCTGTAAGGCTTTGGGAAATAAGTCCTGGGCCTGGGAGGAGCAGCAGGGTTGTTGTGTCCCCAGTTTTTGTCATGTAGCCTGATCTTAATCTGTGAAGCTTCATAGGCTTTCCACTCTGAGTAGCTGTAATGATTGTCTCTGTTTTCCCCATGGTCTGTCACTAACCTCAAGGTGTCAAGAATTAGGGACTTGGAGGTAGGACTCCATACTTCAGCATGAATCACAGGTGGTCTGCCTTCAGTAGTTGGCTCTTTCCTGGGGGCTGACCGGCTAGCAGAAGCGCCGTCACCATATTTTCTCTTCTTCTTAGAAGGACCTTGAGAACTGGAAAGAAAATCATCTTGCCACATGTCAGAGTAGTTAAGAGGAGGCTCAGTCACATCATCCTCAGGTCTAGGAGAGAAGGCTGGCACACCACTTTCTGGAATGGTAGCTTGGACAGGGGCATCTGCAGAGGGTTGCTCTTCAAGAGGATTTAGGTGCTGAGGTATAATGGTTGGGTTGAGCTGGGCATTAGGGAAGTTCATGTTATGCAGCCACACAGCAGTGTCATAGGTATAAAACTTTACAGATTGAAGTTGAGAGAGAATGTCTGCTTTCATTTCCTTTACAATTCCATCCACTGTAGTTTGAGCCTGTTTAGAGAGAGTTTCAACTTGTTCTTTTGCAACTATTTGAGCTTGCTCATGTAGTTTGTCCACTTGTTCTTTTACAACTTTCTCCCCCTTGCTGATATCTATGTTTAGCTTTGCAATGGCTTCATCTTTGAAGGTGCCCACTTCATTACATACTGTCACAACATTCATTTCAGCTCTCTCATCTAGCTTGATCTGATTGTGAGCTACTGTCTCGGCCTGGTTTCTTAGCTCACCTATGCTTGTAATAGTGTGGTCTAAGGCTTTGCCTCCAATTTGGAACAATCTTTTTAGTTCATCAGTATTTGCTTGGATCTCAGCAAAGCCTCTGCTCATCTCTGTTTCAAGAGCAGAGACCTTGGAAGTTACTGATTGCAGAGAGGCATCAAAGTAATCTCTCTGTTCTTTGAGCATAAGCTCAATCTTGCTTACTATATCTGAAGAGGAGGGAGCTGAGGTTGGTTCAGGAGCTGAAGCAGCAGGAGCAGGAGCAGGGGCAGTCCAAGGAAGGATTTCTGTGATCACCACTGAGCTGACAGCTCTCTTGAAGGGTTCTATTTCAACATTTTCTTCTGAGGGTAGGAGAGAGGGCATGGAGAAATCCAAAGTCCTCAGAGGTGCCTCCACAGGATCTGGAGACATCTCATCATCAGACAGGAGAATATGAGCTGATTTGCTAGACTCACTCTCAGGAGATTGGACTGGAGATTGGACTGGAGTTCTTGCAGGAGATGGAGCTGGGGTTCTTGCAGGAGATGGAGCTGGGGTTCTTGCAGGAGACTGAACTGGAGACTTTGCAGCTGATCCATTCTGGAAGAGTGGGGCATCTGAGCTGAGCTCATCAATGAATTTGTTGATATCTTCAGCTGTAGACAGAAGGGCTGCTGAGTCTGGAAGCTCTGAGTCTGGGTTTGCTGATGGAATCTCTGCTGGAGGAGGAGAGACTGGAGGAGTAGGAATTCTTATTTCTCCTTGTTCTGGAATTACTGATTCTGAAGAAACCTGATTCTGAGGAAGAGAAGAGGCAGGCTCCCCCTCAATTTCTGCACCCAGAGTGTCAGCAACTTGATGTTGAGGAGGAGATGGGGTCCTGATGACAGCTTGCTGTCTGGAGGTTTGGGAAGTATTTTGAAGCTTGATTTCATATCTATGTATGGAGGCGAGGGTGACTTTCTTCATATGGTAGAGAGGAATACCTTTAGAAAGGTCAAAAACCTGAGGATCTATCTCATGGAGTATGAGTGAGATAATCCTTGCAAAACTGGGTTGCTTGATGCTCCCCTGAATCTTGTCCAGTAGCATCATGCCAAACTGGAACTTCTTTCTGCAGACGATGGCTTGCATGATCTCAAACATGTTGTGAGAGATTTCTCGGATGGAGTAGGTCTTGCAGAGTATGACCTTGGAGATAACATCAATCAGAAATTTTCCCTCTCTATTGCAATCTGCTCTGCTGAAAGTATCACACTCGGGATCAACCCCACAGTATAGGGCTGTTCTGTCAGAATCTGCGGTTGTGAGTTCATCCTCTTCCTCAACGACGGGCAGCCGGAGTAAAACAGAGATTAAGGTTTTGTCCAATCGGATTTTGAGTCCTCTGACCTTGGTCTTTAGAACTTTTCCATTTCGTTTAACCTTTAGGTTTTTGTAGAACTCTTCCACTGCGGGAATAATAGCCTTGCACGGCGTCTGGAGGAGGTAGGTCAATCCAGCGGTGTCGAACAGAATGAGAAGGTTGCGGAAGTCATCTGAGAGGTCTGCAATACCATCTGGAACTAGTTCGGAGCCGATTCCGATCTTGGACGACGGAGGAGCCATCTGAAACTGAGAAATCGGTGGCGACGGAAGAGCGACGAGACAGAGTCGGGAAGACGATAGGTCGGCGGATACACGAGTGAATGAGAAGTGGAATGGACGTTTTCGTTTTATATATATATATAATTAATCCTAATTAGGTCTAAAAATGATTAAACATAAAAACATACCCGAATGAGGCGGCAAATTCGTTGTGCGAATAGAGAGTTTGAAAGATTCCAGAGAAATCTGATTACACGAGAGAAGTTTACGACATACACGAGTATTGGATTTAGTATACTCGAGTAGGTCATACTATACACGAGTAATCCTTAACATATACTCGAGTATGTACTGAGTATACACGAGTATTAAGTCTTGACGGATTTTTCCATACTCGAGTATAAGAAATTCATACTCGAGTATCAATCTGATTACTCGAGTATATGAAGTTCAATACACGAGTATTAAATTCTGAAGACTTTTCATACTCGAATATAAAGAGTGCATACACGAGTATTGATTTGATTACTCGAGTATATTTGACTTGTTACTCGAGTATTCACTATTTCACTCGTGTAAATGTAACTATTCTCGAGTCTCAAATTTCTTGAAGGAATTTTCACAAAAAAAACTGTACCTCAGAGTATCCAACATTTCTGACCACTTCTAAATTTCTGAGTCCATCATTGGTCTTCTTTGTTAAGCAGTCCAAGCTCAGTTTTGAAGAATGAAAACTTGGACTCATCCAGCGGCTTGGTGAAGATATCTGCAACTTGCCTGTCTGTGGAGACATATTGAAGATCTATGTCTCCATTTTCCACATGCTCCCGGATGAAATGGTAGCGAAGCTCTATGTGCTTGGTCCTGCTGTGGGAGACTGGGTTGTTGGCTATTGCAATTGCGCTGGAAGAGTCACAGAACAGTGGAATGTTCTGGAACTTCATGTTGTAATCTTCAAACTGATTCTTGATCCACAAAAGCTGTGCACAACAGCTCCCTGCAGAGATGTACTCTGATTCAGCCGTTGAGATGGCTACACAGTTTTGCTTCTTACTGCTCCAGGAAATGAGTCTCCTTCCGAGGAATTGGCAAGTCCCGGAGGTGCTTTTCCTGTCGTCTTTGCTTCCTGCAAAATCTGCATCTGAAAATCCAATTAGTTCACTATCATTACTTCTTGGGTACCATAAGCCAAGATTTGGTGTTCCTTTGAGGTATCTCAAGATTCGCTTTGCAGCGATGTAGTGAGATTCCTTAGAGTTCACCTGAAATCTAGCACATACACATGTCGAGAACATTATATCTGGCCTACTTGCAGTAAGGTAGAGCAAGGACCCAATTATGCTTCTGTACTTGGTTTCATCAAAAGGTTTCCCTTTCTCGTCCTTGTCCAGAGACATAGCTGAGGCCATTGGAGTCCTCATAGAGGTTGCATTCTCCATTCCGAATTTCTTAAGCAGCTCTTTGGTGAACTTGGTCTGCGAGATGAAAATTCCATCCTCAGATTGTTTCACTTGAAGCCCTAAGAAATACTTCAGCTCTCCCATACTGCTCATTTCAAACTTCCCTTGCATAAGTTTAGAAAACTTCTTGCAGAGGTTGTTGTCTGTAGAGCCGAAAATAATGTCATCGACATAGATTTGCACTAGCAAAATCTTGCCCTTTATTTCCCTAAGAAATAATGTCTTATCTATCTTTCCTCTCGTGAACTTGTTCTCAAGAAGAAAGGTAGATAGCGTCTCATACCAAGCTCGAGGAGCTTGCTTAAGACCATATAGTGCTTTTTGCAATAAGTACACATAGTTAGGAAGGGTTGGATCAACAAAACCTGGGGGTTGCTCTACGTACACTTCTTCCTTAATGTTACCATTTAGGAAGGCGGACTTCACGTCCATTTGATAGACGGTAAAGCCCTTAAGTGCAGCGTAGGCAAGAAATAACCTGATCGCTTCCAGTCTTGCCACTGGAGCATAGGTCTGGTCGAAGTCGATCCCTTCTTCTTGACGATATCCTTTGGCGACAAGTCTGGCTTTATTCTTTATAATTGTTCCGTCTTCATCCATCTTGTTCCGGTAGACCCATTTTGTCCCGATGACGTTCTTATGCTTGGGTCTAGGAACGAGTGTCCAGACTTTGCATCTTTTGAACTGGTTTAATTCTTCTTCCATGGCTAGAATCCAGGATGCGTCGGAGTTGGCTTCCTCAAATTTCTTTGGTTCAACCTGTGAGAGAAAGCTTAGGTGTAAATTCTCGTTAGTTGTACCTCGACGAGTTCTGACACCATCCCGAGGATCTCCTATGATTTGGTCAACAGGATGATCCTTCAAGTGTCTGATCTCTAAAGTCCTTGCATCTGGGATCTCTTCAGCCACTGGAGTTGTATCTTCAGCTGGGATGTCTTCTTCATCTTGATCATCTCCCTCTCCAAAGGTGGTTGTAGAGGGGATCTTGATGAACGTCTCATCTTTATCTTCAATAGGTTCATCCAAGCTGAGTTCTTTCAACTTTGTACCTGCATCTACAATAGGCACACTAGACGAGTTGCTTTGCAACAGACTCGTCTCATCAAATACAAGATGTATCGACTCTTCCACAACCAGAGTTTTTCTATTGAAAACTCTATAGGCCTTACTATGGCTACTATAACCTACAAAAATACCTTCAAAGCTTTTCTCGCTAAACTTTGTAGTGTGATGCTTGCCATTGTTTAGTACGAAGCACTTACAACCAAAGATTCTAAAGTATGAAATGGTTGGTTGCCTGCCTTTTAGAAGTTCGTAAGGAGTCTTATCATGGTTCTTGTTGATGAGTGCTCGATTTTGCACGTGACAGGCGGTGTTGACGGCTTCAGCCCAGAAATACTCCGGAAGTGAGGCATCACTCAACATGGTCCGACAAGCCTCTATGAGTGTTCTGTTCCTTCTCTCAGCCACTCCATTTTGCTGTGGTGTGCGGGGAGAGGAAAACTCATGAAAGATACCTTGACTTTCACAAAATTCTATCATGGCTCCAGACTTGAATTCCGTTCCATTGTCACTTCTGATTTTGACTACGGAACGGTTGTATTCATTCTGGATTTGCCTGACAAAATTAGTGAAAATACCGAAGGTATCTGACTTGTGTTTCAGAAAGAACACCCACGCAAAGCGCGAGTAATCATCCACAATAACCAACGTATATTCCTTACCTCCCAAACTTCTAATCTGCAGTGGACCAAACAAGTCCATATGGAGAAGCTGTAAGCTTCTATTGGAATCCTTGCCTATAATGCTTTTAAACGTACTCCTTGTTTGCTTGCCTTTGATACAAGCGTGACAAGGGCTGTCCGTAACGCACTTGACATTAGGCGCATCACGCACTAAGTTTTGAGAGAATAATTTATTAATAGTTTTGAAATTAATATGTGCTAATCTCTTGTGCCATTGGTCAGCAAGAGATGCACTACTTTTTGCTACCAAACACACTGGTGTCGAAGAGTCTATACAGATGAAATTTAAATAGAAAATATTTCTGCTTCGAGTGCCAGATAAAATAGTTTCCATATTGTCAACCGATTTTATCAAACACTTGTCAGCATGAAATTCAACTACGTATCCTTTGTCGCATAGTTGGCTTATGCTGATGAGATTGTGTTCCAATCCTTCAACATATGCTACATTCGAAAAGGATACGCTACCGTTAGAGATCATACCATAGCCTTTAGTTATCCCACGATCTGAACCTCCAAAGATGACCTTTGGTCCGTTGCAGACTGGGGTGAAGTTCTGAAGTAGGCTTCTTGTCCCGGTCATATGCCGAGAGCATCCGCTGTCCAAATACCAGATAGGCGTTTTGTTGGTCTTTGGACATTCCTGCAATTATAATCACTTAGCCTTAGGAACCCAAACATGTTTGGGTCCTTGGTCTCGAGTTAGAAAGCTCCCCCTACGAGTATTAGCTTCATGAGTGGTCATTCTCACGTTGCTAACTTGAGGGGTTGCAACATTCCTTGGATTGAACCAACAATCGATGGCAAAGTGACCGATTCTGCCACAGCACCAACAGTCGAACCTGTTGTACCTTTGCCTATTGTATTCCTGCTTAATTTTCTGAGGAGGAGGTCGAGCAGGAACCTGAGTCTTGGAGGAGGAGGCTTCATGATGAGAGCATTTACATGAAGTCTTCCCCTTCATAGGCATATCCACAAGAGGTTTTACTTTTGGTGACTTCTTGATGTTGTGACCATGAGCATAAGGTCCATAACTTTGAAGTTGAATCTCTTCATAAGGAGCTTTGAAGACGCTCTCGCCAAAGTTACGAGGACGAGTCCAACCTTGGTATCTTGACTTAGGCTTCTCAGGGATTGGCCTAGAAAAGTGTCCGTAGGTGGACTCATAATCGAGTTCGTTCGTGGGAAAGACAACTTTCTTGAACACAACAGGTTCCAAGGGAGCTTTCCCTTTTTCTTCAGCTAGAGTCTTTCGGGCAGCCTTATTCTTTCTCTTGGCCTTGTTTCTTCTAGAGGATTTACTAGAAGAGCCAATGTGGCCTAAACTAGCACCCTTGGCCTTAGCAGAGAATTCAGCAACGATTGGAAGAACTGTCTTAGGCTTAGAGAAGCTCTCAACAAGCTTCTTTTCAGCCTCGAGTTGTTGTTCCAATTCCTTGATGATTGTCTCTTTAAGGTCAAGGTGCTTGAGAGCTTTATTGTATTCCTCCATAGCAGCATTGAAGTTCTCTTGAAGAGAGTTAGTCTTATTGACTTCTACTCTCAAGCTGCTCTCACTAGCCTGTAGAGATTTTATCTCTTTGGCTTGAGTTTTCACTACTCTACGACATTTTTCGTAGGCGGTGAGTAACTCCTTATACTGACTCATGAGCTCAGATTCATCTTCAGAGGAATAGCCCTCTTGCTCATTGTCATCATCAGAGTCAGAGAGAGGAGTGTGAGATTTTACCTCCCCAGTGAACTGGGGGACTTGTTCATCATCTGAATGAGCCATGAGCCCAAAGTAAGCTTCCTCTTCTTCACTTGACTCAGATGAGTCAGAGTCGCTGAGAGTTTTGCTCTTCTTGGCTACTAGGCTTTTCTCTGTCCTCTTCTTATGGTGTGAGGATTTCTTTTCCTCTCTTCTTCCACCCTCTTTCTTTTTGTGAGGGCAATCGGCGATGACGTGACCTGGCTTATTGCAACAATAGCAAATGATGTCAGTTGAAATATGTTTGTTCTGTTTAGAATTGTACCTGTCATGGCTGCTTGAGCCTTTCTTCCGATGATCACCGTCATGTCGTGATCTTCTATATGAGGCATCCTTGCCTCTCCATTGCTTCTTCTTGTTCAAGAATTTCTTGAACTGCCTTGAGAGTAGGGAGAACTCTCCATCAGATAGTTCTGAGTCAGATGAGCTAGGCTCAGATGATTCTTCTTCATCAGCCTCAGGAACTGGGGCAGGAGAGCTAGCCTTTATCTTCCTTGAGCTATCTGCCTTTAGAGCGACAGATTTCTCCTTGGATGCAGACCTGCTTGTCTCTTCTTCAGCTTTTCTTGAGTTGATTTGCAGCTCGTAAGACATAAGCTTTCCGAACAGATTTTGCGGGTCCGTCTCAGCTAACCTTCCAAACTCCCGAATGGCACATACCTTATTGTCCCATTCCTTGGTTAGGGATCTTAAGAATTTGTCATTGAGTTCCCCGTTGGTGAAGACACGTCCATAAACTCTTAGGCCATTTACTATCTTGAAGAAGTTCTCAAAAGTGTCAGCTATGGCTTCCTTATGACCCTGCCTGAAGGCTTCATATTTTTGGTTCAGTAGGGATCTACGATCATCCCTCACTTCTTCTGTACCTTCCATTAGAGTCACAAGGGATTGCCACATCTCCTTGGCAGACTGGCAATGAATCAGATTTTGCAGCATTGAGTCATCCACTGCACTTGCTATAATATTTTTGGCTTTCTTGTCCAGAGAGACAAGTGCAATCTCATCCTTATCTAGATCCATCAGCTTCTTGGGAACTTGCTTGGTGGGATCTATGGTGGATGCAGTCATAGGAATGTGGGGACCTTCTTCAACAATCATGAAGATCCGGGGATCTACTGCTTCCATGAAGAACTTTACTCTTTCCTTCCACATAGGAAAGTTGTTCTTGGTGCAGATAGGGAGTTTAGCAAAATCCTTGGTCTTACTCATGCTTGATACTTTTCAAGAAACAACTTAGAAGGATAAGATCAAGGTGTTAACCTTTTAACGATCAACCTCCCTCTGATACCAATTGAGAGGTCTAAGTTGTTAGCCTAAATCACCTAGAGGGGGGTGAATAGGTGAACTGCGTGTCAAATGCGGAATTAAAAACTAACACAGCAAATATCAAGCAATCACAGAAGACAAGAGATTTATAGTGGTTCCCCAATCTTGGGTACGTCCACTTTCCTCACCGATCTAGCAAATTACTAGACTCGGCTACTCCACTATCTCGGATTGAAAACAATCCTACACCTCGGAACCACGTTCCTACAAATCTCGATCCAAAATGGATCTACAAAAACTCGGAAGACAAAACTTCCTACAAGTCTCGGAGAAAAATCTCCTACAATGAAATTTGGTTTGAAAAATAAAAATCAAAACATCAATCTCAGATCTGGATCTTTGACGGTCTTCTTCTTTAGGAACTTCGGCTTGATCAGAAAAAAAAGTTGAAGATGACCTGAGAGAAATCCACGAATCTGAAAACTAGAACCACCTCGATCGAGAAAGTAGATCTGGAATCTTCAAGGCTCGGCAAGATCGAGTGATTCTCTTTCTTCTGGATCGCTGGAGGAAAGATCGATGAAAACGAAAGTCGCGATCCAAACTTTTCTTCTTCTTCTTCCGTGAACGGCAATGGCGGCGGCGTGAGATTAGGGTTCACGGAATTTCTCTTTCTTAAAAAAGAATATTTCTGTAATAACGCTTGTTAAAAGTTATTTCTGAAAAGACCTATTTATAGGTGGGTTCCAACGGTCATAATATTGATTAATGATGACACGTGGACCAATCAGAATTGACAGATTCAAAATACTTATGATGAAAATGGACTTAGAAAAATTCTGGAGAAGTTGACTGCAATACTCGAGTAATGGAGGATATACACGAGTATGGAGAGATAGATTACTCGAGTAGCAAGAAGCAGTATACTCGAGTATAGAAAGAGAGAAATACAGGAGAGAAGAATGAATTACTCGAGTATCAAAAATGGTATACTCGAGTATCAGAATTGTATACTCGAGTAATAGAAAAATATACTCGAGTATCAAGACGATATACTCGAGTAACAAAAGGCTAAACTCGAGTATCAGAAAATATACCTGAGAAACGTTTACATACACGAGTATCAGAGTCAATTACTCGAGTATGGAAGAATTTACTCGAGTGTCAAAAATCAATTACTCGAGTATGAACATACTTACTCGAGTATCAAAAATCAATTACTCGAGTATGAACATACTTACTTGAGTATCAAAAATCAATTACTCGAGTATGAACATACTTACTCGAGTATCAGAAGATATACTCGAGTATAGAGAAAACTTACTCGAGTATCAGAAGTTATACTCGAGTATCAGTAAACACTTACTCGAGTATGGAACAGGAGTTACTCGAGTATGAATTACCTTACTCGTGTATTACAAGGAAATACTCGAGTATAAAGGACTTGGGAAAATTTTCTCTGAGAAAGCTTAGCTCCAATGCTTCTGTCCATCAATCCAAGTGCATGAAGGAAGTGTATCCCAATAGAGAGGCTATACATGGGCCAACACTTTGGATCACACAATGAGGGATTACATTGTATGGTCCTGTGTTTGATGACCCATTATAGACTGACATTGGTCTACACTTGGCATTAAGGGCCTGCACACATACAACTTAAACACAGCATCAAATACACCTTAATTCATCTTAGTTCAAGGTCTGACCTCCTACAAATCTGAGGCATTGTGGAGACAAACCCCAACACCTAGGTTTAGCACGTGCAGTGATCTTATCAACCCTTAGGATTGTAACCACAAAACCTATTCTTCTCGCAACTATTCGGACCCAAGCAATTAAATTTTCCTTACTTGGAAACACGGTGTCTGTGATGAATTTGTGCCCAACATCTACAGTTGTATAATTAATTGAGCTCTCAAATTTAACTATCTCTAGTGTACAGCTCATCATGCAAAAACACAGAAAACCCTGAAATTTAAATTTATGAATATTGCATAAGTTCATTTGAATCAGGTGTCTGTGATGAAATTGTTTATAGCATTACCCTAGGTTTAGCACGTGCAGTGATCTTATCAACCCTTAGGATTGTAACCACAAAACCTATTTTTCTCGCAACTGTTCGGACCTAAGCAATTAAATTTTCCTTACTTGGAAACACGGTGTCTGTGATGAATTTGTGCCCAACATCTATAGTGTATAATTAATTGAGCCCTCAAATTTAACTATCTCTAGTGTACAACTCATCATGCAAAAACACAGAAAATCCTGAAATTTAAATTTATGAATATTGCATAAGTTCATTTGAATCAGGTGTCTGTGATGAAATTGTTTATAGCTAATACAACTATAACAGTTATTTGATCATTTGAATCAGATATTGTAATGAACAAATAATAGAGTTGAATGATAGAGGTGAATGATACAAAGGCTACCTGTGATGGTGGCGGCAGATGGGAGCACCGGCAACAGAAGGGAGCAGCGGCAGAAGGGAGCGGCGGCAACACAAACCGTCAAGCAGCGACGGTGGACGGGAATAGCAGCAGCGGCTCCAGATCGACTTCTTCGTCGCTGTTTTAGGGAATAGCATCGGCAGTAGGCGGGAGAGCAGCAGAGGTAGGCGGGCGGGCGGCGGAACTCGGGTGCTCGGCAGCGGCAGACGGGAGATCGGCAGAGGTAGGCTCCATATCGACTTCTACGTTGCTGTTTTAGGGAATAGTAACGGCGGTAGGTGGGAGAGCGGCGGTGGCAGGAGGGCGAGCGGCGGAACTCGGGTGCTCGGTAGCGGCGGGCGGAAGATCGACTTCTTCGTCGTTGTTTTAGGGTTAGGCCCGCGCTTAACAGGGTGTGCTCATAAGGAGTGGTATTGAACCGTAAAAAATAGGTATTATTTGGTTTTTTTGTGCTATTATCCAAAGTAGGTGTGATCTTAACAACGCTCTAAATAAAAGGTACCCTAAACACATCCCTAAGGCGCACCGCACCGATATTATGTTGTGTGGTTTCAATTTGATGCAGTTTTTTGCAGTGCGGTTATGATTTTGGTGTGTTTTTTGCATGTGATATATATATCTTTATTATATAAAACAATATTTATATCTTACAAGTCACACCACATTTCCATTTTCAGCCATCAGATCTTAACAACTCTCAATTTACACTGTTGGATCCTAACTCAATTCATAAAATATCAAAAATGTCTTCTCGTGCTTCCATAATTCCCTTTCCGAAGCCCGTGCTTCCCCGACTTCTCTTCTCCACGCATATCTCCCACGAGGCTGTTTCTCCAACCATGCTCAGCGCCTCCCCTCCTCCTCCCCTGCGTCTCCCCTTCATGCGGCTTGCAAGGGACTCTAGGAACCACTCCAAGCCCCAGCTGCTGCCGCTCCTCTTCCAGGAACCCTGCCTTCCTCTTCCCCAAAACGAAGCCACATCCTCGCGGAATCATCCTCGCGGAAGCCGTCCAACACTTGATTATCCTGTCGCCGCCCACGTTGGCTAGCAGCGAAAATCTCCCTCAAGCTAATTTTCAAAACCCTCCCGATTTCACTCATCTCGTTCTCATTGGCAACTAAAGATCAGCCAACTCTCTTCTTCACGACTACAAATACTCCTTCAAAATACGACAGACCTAGATCTCTCCCCTTCTCCCCTCAAGCACTTCGCCTTCTCCCCTCATGTGCTTCGTCTCTTCCTCAATTGAAACCGTTGGGCTTTGCCTCTTCCTCGATCGAAACCCTCAACTCTGCCTCTTCCTCGATCGAAACCCAGCTGCAGCTCGTTGCCGCTTCTACAGACCCATCCCTATTTCCGCAAACCCGTAGCAGCCACCCCTTCCCCTCTCACAAGCCATGCCGCAATTTTGTGTTATCCAAACTTCCACCGTCTCTGGAGGGGTTTTGGTTTTCCACGTTGTAATCTCCCTCAAGCTAATTTTCGAAACCCTCCCGATTTCACTCATCTCGTTCTCCTTGGCAACTAAAGATCAGCCAGAGCTCTTCTTCACAACTACAAATGCTCCTCCAAAACACGACAGACCTAGATCTCTCGCCTTCTCCCCTCCAGCACTTCGCCTTCTCCCCTCATGTTCTTCGCCTCTTCCTCAATCGAAACCGTCGGGCTTTGCCTCTTCCTCGACCAAAACCCTCAACTCTGCCTCTTCCTCGATTGAATCCCAGCTGCAGCCCGTTGCCGCTTCTACAGACCCGTCCCTGTTTCCATAAACCCGTCGCAGCCACCCCTTCCCCTCTCACAAGCCATGACACAATTTTGTGTTATCCAAACTTCCATCGTCTCTGGAGGGGTTTTGGTTTTCCACGTTGTAATCCAGTGGTGATTTCCATTTACAGGTTTGATATTTTGCAGTACTTTGATTTCCATTTACAGGTGTAATACAGTGGTGATTCTTATAAATAAACTAATAATGGGCAGTTGATGTTTATGTAGTCTTCATATTTTCTGATTTGCAGTGCTTTGATTTTTCTCTGTTTTCCTCCTGTTATGATTCCTACATTTTTTGCCCCAATCGCCTCATTTCTCTATTTTGCTCCTTCCGTCTCATCTTCTTTGCTAGAGCATTGACGACCATTTACAGCCTGCAACCAATATGGCTCCTCACAAGCAACCTTGCCTCTACGTCTCTTCTTTCTCTCACGGGGCCTTTGACACTTGCGAGGTATGTGCCTACGACTTTTTTTCATTCGTCTAATTGTAATGAACCTCGGCTATCTCTTTCGATCTCCTTCTATCTTCGCAGTGATTTTGCTAAGACATCCATCTTCGCAGTTATTTTATTTCATTGAACTTATCCATGATCTCTTAGACTATAGGATTTCTTAATACACATGTAGCCAACCCATTACAGTTATGTGCTTGAGTTAATGAGTATGCACATTCATCTTCACTGTTTGTTTGCGTATTTCTCACTGTCTTCTGGCTGTCTCATTCTTTTTTACTGCATTTTGATGATTTTAAGGCTAACCCATCATCAAATTGAATCATGATTTCTGTATATGTTTGAGTTCTGTTCCAAAATGTTTCTGTTAATGAATTCAAGGCTATCTCTTCTTTAATTCTATCTCAAAGATGGAGATTTCACTAAAAAAATGGGGGTGTTTATGTGTCTTATCACAGCATAAACAAAAAAATTTGTGTTTTCCTAAATTTTATTCACCGAAAAATATGCCTACAATTATCATTGTTTGCATAAAGGAAATAAAATGTGATGATTTTTGTATGGATTAGGATGTGAAATAGGATGTTTTCATAGATAATTATTCAACATAAAACCGACATGATGAATGGATAAGATACCTCCAGTTCTTGGCCGTCGATAAATGGCGATCATCGCATGTTGGCAGTCAAGTTGTTGGGTTTTATTCAAATAGAGATGCAGTTGATTTAAATGGCTGCATATCAACTTTCCAATCACAACTATGGATATTAACCAATAACAGAACTTCATTTGCATCTGACCAAAAATTACTTTCATGTCTTCATCCTTAAAAATTCCAGAATAATAAAAGTTTTTATCAGCAAATATTACATGTATAATAAATTTATACCTGAGTACTAGTGATCACCGTGTTGGTACCCTAGTTTGGATTTGTGTTAAGTCCTCTCAATTAGTTTCTTGACCCATGATTTATCTATGGTCAAAGGTTAGTTGTTAGGTTAGATTCCCTCAGTTGTAGAGTTGTTGCTTATCCAGTTGAAAATCTGGCTAAGTTGTTTTTGGTTCGACTATATTTGAACGGCGCTCGACTATCGTCTATCAACTGTTCGACGATCGTCTATCAGTTGGTCGACTTTCGTCAGTCAGCAGATCGTCGATCTCTGAGTTAGTTCAACTCTTGTTTGCTCGACGATCTATGGTCTCTACCTCGTCGATCGTCGAACTCTGCTCGACTTCTTTTGACCAGACAGATTTCTTGATAGTTTAACTATTTGGTAGTTCGACTATCTGCTCTGATAGTTCGCCTATCTTTTCTGATAGTTCGACTATCTGTTCTATTGTGATAGTTCGACTATCTGCTCTGATAGTTCGACTATCTGTTCTATTGTGATAGTTCGACTATCTGCTCTGATAGTTCGACTATCTGTTCTGTTGTGATAGTTCGACTATCTGCTCTGATAGTTCGACTATCTGTTCTGTTGTGATAGTTCGACTATCTGCTCTGATAGTTCGACTATCTGCTCTGTTGTGATAGTTCGACTATCTGCTCTGTGTTGATAGTTCGACTATCTATTTGATGGTTCGACTATCTTTTTGATAGCTCGACTATCTGCTTTGATAGTTCGACTATCTGTTTCGTTTGACTATCTGTTCTGATAGTTCGATGATCTCTGTGGTTCGGTCGACGATCTTCGAGGATCGTTCGACGTTCGTTTGTCTGCTTTTAGTCATTTTGTACTCCTTCTCTTCTGTGGTTTATTTCCTATTTATTTGGCATATTTTATTAAAGATTATTTCATTGATTTTATGCTTACATCTCCAGGTAATCTTTGCCCCATTCTTTTTGCATAAGTCAAGCTCTACTCTGGCAAAGTCTTTTGTCTTATTAGTTGACATATCTTTATGGTTTATCTGCCATGCTGTCCTTTATAGCCGTTAGACACAAAAGTCTTCTCTGGCCGTAAAGAGTTTGGTCTGATGTGACTTTCTCTAGTATTCTTTTATCAGATTGGATATGCAGCTCCTCAGAAAGCTTTATCCCTTTATAGGATGTCTTTCTGCAGGATATATTTTTGTATTGTGCTATTTGCAGCCCAGATTGCAGATCTCAGAAGAAGACAAAGTTCAAATAAAGATTAGAGTCGTTACAGAGGCTAATATATAAAGAGTTCTTTTGAAAGAAGTTTAAACATATATATAGATATAGAGAGAGAGATACAGACATACACAGACATATACTGTTGTTCATATACAGATTCAAAACAAGAATAACAGCTCTCAGATTCTTTCACATTCAACTGAGAAGATCTACTCTCTTCAGCATTCTTCTTCAACCCTGAGTTCATCCTGCTTCCAGGAACATTCACACTCAGAGCCTCTAGGAGAAGAAGAAGAAGAAAGAAAAGCTGATTGAAGAAGAACAATCATTCTACATCAAGAGTCTTCTTCAAGCTGCTCCTTCAAAAACTTCAAGACAGCTCTCTGTCAAGAGTTCAGAAGAGTTCCTACACCCTGAAGCAAGACTTCTTCCTGGATATTCTCTAAGCCAGGGGAGCCTTGATTCCTTAGAGCTTTCTAGCTCTGTGTAATCCACTTGCTTCTCTAATATTGTTTTAACAATAGAGAAGACATTCTAACTCTCTCACCCTCCTATATAAAGGGTTATTACTCCTTTCAAAAGTAATCCTTGGTGGCAGGGCACCTTAGCAAAAACTTGTGTTGGATTTTGAGCTCCTGATCAAAAGCTCAAAGGGTCTACTTGATCTACCTGAACCAGATCAGTTGGTGGCAGGGCACCTGAACAAAAACCTGTAGTGGATTCCTACCAGGGTGGTAGAAGAGTGGATGTACCTATTTAGAGGGAACCACTATAAACCTCTTGTATTGTATGTGTTGTTTACTTTAATTATTGTACTGTGGCTATGAGTAGAACTAATTAGGATTGCTAGTTGTTGTGTTAGGACTAAAGCTGAAACTGTAATTACAGTTAGCTTTTTCTTGTGCACCACACTTTGTATTAGGCTCTAGGGTTTCAAATATCTATAAATTCTTTCCGCAAACTAACTCTAAGGGAGTTTAGTGGATTGTCATAATTTTTGAATACTCTATTCACCCCCCTCTAGAGTTATCTATCCTCACTTTTAATTGGTATCAGAGGGAGGTTGACTGACTGTACATTCTAACACCTGAGTCACAAGATCCAGATAGATACCAAGTTTATAGACATTCACTTCATGGCCCAGTACAAGGATTATTCTAGCACCAGACCTCCAGTTTGCAACTTAGCTAAGTTTAGCATCTGGAAGGCAAGAATCAAGTTATATATGAATTTTTTTGATGAAGATATTTTTTTCTTCTATTTTGACAGGACCTCCAACACCACCTGCTGCAGCCACTGCTACAACATCTACAAATCTTAGTGCAGTGCCACCTCCAGACTACAATGATGCATATAAGCTAGAAAGCAAAAGTAGCTGATGCTAAAGCAATGAATATTCTGGCTCAGACCATGTCTGATGAAACCTTTCAGAAAGTGGCTGATTGCACTTCTGCAAAAGCCAAGTGGGACTCACTGAACCAGATTGTAGCTGGTTCAGCTGATGAGAGGAAGGACAGAAGGTCCAACCTTATATCTAAATATGAAAACTTCAAGAAGACTGAAGCTGAATCAGTTAAAGCTATGTACACCAGGCTCAGCTCCATCATCAATGAGCTGAGAACCCTTGATAAGGAGATAACATTGACAAAGGTCAATGATAAGATACTGATGTGCTTCCCCAACACATGGGATCTTAGGATCTGGCCCATCAAGGAGGCCAGAAGTACTATTGAGATCTCAACTGAAGCCCTCCTTGGAAAGCTCAAATCTTTTGAGCAAGTTCTAAAGTCCAGGGAAGCTGAAGCTGAAGCTAAAACTCCCACTCCAATAAGGAAAGAGCAAACTCTTGCTCTCAAAGCTGCTGATGCTTCTGAAGGAAGCCAATCCAATGAGGAGCTGATGACACTCTTTTCAAAAGGTTTCTTAAGATGGGCAGAAAGGACTTCAGAAAGAAGTCTTCAAGATATGAAGACAAGCCAAGGTATAATAGATCACCTACTAAAGAAATTATTTGTTCTGGCTGCAGGAAACCTGGACACATTCTACCAGAGTGTCCAGAGGAAAAGAACAAGGATAAGAGAAAAAAAGAACATCAGAAGAAGCACTCCAAGTCCTCCTCCTACAAAAATAAGAAGAAGGAGAAAGGATTTGTTGCTGAAACCTGGAGTAATTCAGATGAGGAATCTTCCTCCTCAAGCTCCAGTGAAGATGAGGAAGAGAAGAAGGCAAAGGAAATTTACCTAATGGCAATTGATGCTTGCAGCAATCATTCAGCTGCAGAGAGTCCTGATGAAGAAGAAATGCCTACAGAAGATCAGGTATTATCTTCTTATGATTTTACTTCTGCTGAATTTAAATCTGAATTTAAATCTCTATGTTTAGATTTAATTGGCTCAGAAAAAGAAATTAAGGAACTTAGAAATAGGATAGCAAAATCAGAAACCATCTCTAATGAAAATGCTAGGCTAGAAACTGAACTCACTAAATGTAGTGAAGAAATAAATTTCTCAAAACTGAACTAGCCAAATCCAAAAGATTAGAAGAATCTTTAAATGGTAGAAGTCTTAAACTACTAGAAATTACTAGCATGTCAAATACTAGGACATGCAATAATAAGCTAGGCTTAGGAGCTTCACCAAGTGAACCCCCCTTGGTTCTTAAAAATCATCTTTCAACTCCAATAAACTTTATTTCAGCTGATGGAATAAAGAATACTGAGCAAGCAAATCTAGTTAACAAAGCCTTAAATAAAGCTAAGAGAGAAAAGAGAAAGCAAAAATTTAAGGAAATACAAAAGTCGTCGAACGCTGCTCGACGATCGAAGGCTCAATGGTCGAACGATGCTCGACGATCTGAGCATCGATCGTCGAACGATGATCAACGATCTCAATATGATTTTCAAAATAATCACCTGAACCTTAGAAATCCTAATGTAAATAGAAACCCTAGGTTTATCGACTTATCAACTACATGGAGTATTCCACCTAGGAGATCCTATCCCTTAGGATATAAACCACAACCTGCTTATTCTTTTATTTCAAGTTTTCATTATGTGAAGAATAATGGACCCAAGGTTGTCTAGGTCCACAATGTCTAACTGTTTAATTTGTAGGTGAAGATCTATCCAATTACTAAAGATAAATGGTATTTGGATAGTGGCTGTTCCAAACACATGACAGAAAATAAAGAAAATCTGTCAAGATATAAGGTCAAGCTTGGACCAAAGGTGATCTTTGGGGATTCCAGCTGTGGTCAAACAGAAGGATATGGTAGGTTTATCATTGGATCAGTAACATTCAAAAGGGTTGCATATGTAACTGGACTGAAGCACAACTTAATCTCAGTAAGCCAGTTTTGTGATGCAGGTTATCAGGTATCTTTCACTCACACTCTTTGCAATATTACTTTAAATAGTAATGTAGTGTTAGTAATCATTAGATAGGGTAATATTTATTTAGTAGATTTTAACTCAACTCAATCTGAAATCTGCCTGTTTAATGAAGTAACAAATAATAACACCTTATGGCATAGGAGGCTTAGCCATGTTAATCTCAAGAACATATCTAGGTTATCTAAATACAACCTTGTTAGAGGTTTACCTTCTTACCCTTACAAGAAGAAAAGCTTATGCAAGGCTTGTCAATTAGGCAAGCAAACCAAAAAATCCTTTAAATCTGTAAATAAAAGTGATTCACCTAGAATCCTGTATTTATTACATTTGGACCTTTTTGGCCCAATAAATGTACAGAGTCTAGGAGGGAAGTTTTACACTTTAGTGATTATAGATGACTTCTCTAGGTTCACTTGGGTGTTCTTTTTGAGAACTAAGGCTGATAACTTCAAAGTTCTTACAGACTTTCTGCTATGTGTGCAGACTGAGTATTCTACTTATGTGGCCTTGATCAGAAGTGATCATGGTACTGAATTTGAGTCTCTTCTCATGCAAAAATTCTGTGAGAAAGAAGGTATCAAATATAGCTTCTCTACTCCTAGAACTCCCCAACAAAATGGGGTAGTGGAAAGGAAGAATAGAACCCTGATTGAAGCTGCTGGAACATTATTGGCAGATGCTAACTTGCATCTCTCTTATTGGGCAGAAGCTGTTAGCACAGCTAATTATGTCTTGAACAGATGTCTTATACACAAGCTTAAGAGTAAAACTCCTTATGAGTTACTTAAAGGAAAGAAACCTAAAATTAATTATTTTAGAGTCTTTTGTTGTGTAGTGTATGTTCACAATAACAATAAAGAATACCTTATAAAGTTTGAAGCAAAAGCTTCAATGAGAATTTTTCTTGGATATTCCCAAGTAAGCAAAGCTTATAGGGTGTTTAACAAATCAACTCTAAAAATAGAGGAGTCTGTGCATGTTTCTTTTGATGAGTCAAAGATGTTTTACAAGGAGAAGGAAACTTCTCCTTTCTCAAGCTCATTGCAGGTACCTGAGTCATGCAAAGATATCACTCAAAAGATTCTCCCTCTTTCAACTCTTCATATCACTGATTCAGACAGTGATAAAGACACTGTGGAAGCAGTTTCTGTACCACCAACAGTTGATCATATTCCCCAAGAGGAATTAATCCAAACTGTTGTTGAAGATCACATCCCACTTGTTGATATTGTCACACTTAGAGATCATCCTACATCTCAAGTGATTGGTGACCTATCAGCTGGTGTGCAAACAAGACATCAATTAAGACAGGATGTGATACATGCTTGTTTCCTTTCACAGATTGAGCCCCTCACCATAAAAGATGCTGAGCTAGATCCCTACTGGATCATTGCTATGCAAGAGGAGCTTAATCAATTTGAAAGATGTAAAGTATGGACTTTGGTTCCAAGACCTAAAGGCCAACTGATCATAGGCACCAAGTGGGTGTTTAGAAACAAGTTGGATGCCCAAGGAATTATTGTAAGGAACAAAGCTAGGCTTGTAGCTCAGGCCTATAGACAGGAGGAAGGTATAGACTATGACTAAACCTTTGCCCCTGTTGCAAGGCTAGAGGCAATAAGGATCTTTCTAGCTTATGCAGCCTATATGAAGTTTAAGGTTTTTCAGATGGATGTCAAGAGTGCATTCCTAAATGATGAGCTAAAGGAAGAGGTGTTTGTTGAACAACCTCCTGGGTTTGTCTCTTAACCTCAACCCTCATTTGTTTACAAGTTACAAAAAGCTCTTTATGGACTTAAGCAAGCACCCAGAGCCTGGTATGAGACTCTAGCTAGTTTCCTATTAGAGTACAATTTTGTTAGGGGAGTAGTTGATAGAACCCTGTTTGTCAAGCATCACAAAGACACCATCCTGTTAGTTCAAGTCGATGTGGATGATATTATTTTTGGCTCCACTGATCCCAAACTATGCAAAAAGTTCTCAGACCTGATGCATTCTAAGTTTGAGATGAGTAGTATGAGTGAGCTGTCTTACTTTCTTGGTCTCAAAGTAAAGCAAGATGCTGATGGCATCTTCATCTCCCAATCCAAATATGCCAAGAAATTGGTAAAGAAGTTTGGGATGGCTGATGCTTCAGCAATGCATACACCTATGACTACTAATGTAGTTATAGATTCTGATGATCAGGGTAAGTCAGTTGATCAGAAAAACTATAGGGTCATTGTTGGTTCCCTATTGTATTTAACTGCAAGTAGACCAGATATAATGTTTTTCACATGCCTTTGTGCTAGATTCCAGGTCAACCCCAAGGAATCTCATTTGATTCTTCTTAAGAGAATTTTGAGATACCTGAAGGGATGCCCAAATTTAGGACTGTGGTACCCAGCAGAATCAGAATTTGAGTTAATTAGATACTCTGATTCTGACTATGCTGGCTGTAGAGTTGACAGGAAAAGTATCTCAGGAACATGTCAGTTCTTGGGAGAGAGATTAGTCTCTTGGTTCTGTAAGAAACATGCTTCTGTCCCAACTTCAACTGCAGAGGCTGAATATATAGCAGCTGCTAGTTGTTGTTCACAGATCCTGTGGATTTAAAACCAGCTTTTGGATTATGGGTACACACACAAGAACACCAAAATCATGTGTGATAGTACCAGTGCTATCTCCATTGCACAAAATTCTGGGCACCACTCTAGGACCAAGCACTTTGAGATTAAACACCATTTTCTAAGAGATTGTGTGGAAAAGAACAAGATCAGCCTTGAGTTCATATCCACTGACCTTCAGAGAGGTGATATTTTCACCAAGCCCTTAGATGAACAGAAGCATATGTTCTTTTTGGTTCAACTAGGCATGATAAATGGAAAAGACTAAGTGTGACTTCTGTCTTGTTGAAATCTGTTTGAAGATCGTCGAACGACGTTCGACGATAGTCGAACAGGTTGAGCCTATCGTCGACCTATGGTTGACGCCGACTCATTTGCTTGTGAAGACAGAAATAGTCGAACGATAGCTCGACTACTCTGCTTCATGAAACGATCGTCGAACGACCGTTCGACTATCGCTTCTACTATCTGTTAAAACAGGTCGACGATTGTCGTTTTAATATAAAACCGATGGTCGACTTAGGTTAAGAGATCGTCTTTTAGTAGTCGACAGAGCTCGTCTTTTCATATTCCGTCTTTCTGCTTGAGCTCTGCCCCGCGCTTTCTACTCTTCGCTTCTCTCGTCTTCTCCGACAAAATCGATGGCGATTGCTCCAGCTCTTCTGACGGCGATGAAGTTTGACGCTGGTTTTAGCGTGGATTTCGATTCGTTCAGCACCTGCGATGCTGATATTCTAGAGATATTCCAGCTCTGCAAGGATTAAGGACTAGAAAAGTTGATGTCCACAAGGATTAAGATAAATATTCCAGAGATTAAAGAATGGGTTTTCTCATCGTCTTCTAATGACGAATCCATGACCGGGACAGTAGGCGGGAAAGAGGTAATCCTAACTCCTGCCATTTTGACTGAGATTTTTGGATTATTGAATGGTCAAGAAGAGTATGATCAAGATACTCAAGAGTATGAAAGAATGCTCGTAGAGCTAGGACATGCTGAGGGCATTTCTACAAAGTTGCTGAAAGTTAACTTCCCGATGAGGATAAAGTTCTTAGCAGAACTGGTTGGAAAAGTACTATTGGGTAAGCATTCTGCTCATGACAACATCACCAGGCAGCAGTTTGCCTTGATGTGTGCCATTGTAAATAAGAAAGAGATTAATTGGGCAAGTATAGTGTTTGATTTGATCAGGAAGAAGAACTCCAAGAAGGAAGTAACTCTTGGAAGGGTGATAGGAATATTTCTAAAAGAAAAATATCCTCAACTGTTGGGTACAGTTGCTACATCCATCAATGCTAGTAAGAAGATGGATCCCACTTTGTTTGTTAAGTGGAGGAGGAACATCCAAAAGCCCTCACCAGCTGGGGTTGCTCCTGCTGCATCTGAGAGCACCAGGACTGTATCAGTCACTCCCCACCTACCTAAAGAAGGCTCTTCCATCTACTGTGATTCCCCCACCATCCTTTGAAATAACTCCAGCCTTCATTGCAAGCATTATGGAGCTAATTACTCCTTCGATCAAAATCATGATTGAAGAAGCAATTGCCCCTCTTGTTTCTTCCATTTCTTCCCTTACTCATTCCATCACATCCCTCTCCAAATCTGCTGAGCCCTCTTCATTTAGGGGCCTGAGTTCAGTACCTACTAAAATCAGGCAGGGGGAGATGTTCCAGGAAGATGTCTCAGGACTTCCCCTGATCTCTCTCTCAGCTGAAGCTCCAGAAGAGACTCCTTCAGAAGAAATCCTGAAAGCTGTAGATGCAACTTCTCTTACAGTTACAGTTCCAGACACAGCAGCTGTTCAAGTAGCCAAAGTCTCAGATCAGAGGGCATCTGATATTATAATGGAAGCAGAATTTGCTGTCAAAGTTTGCCTTGAAGAATCCTCCACTCCCATTATTGCTCTGTACCTAGAGGGAGTCATCACCTCCTTTCTAGATGATTTATGGGAGCTGGGAAATCCTGCAGGTAATTCTTTATCTCAATTTACTGACCTGTTAACTGACATGTTAACTTGTGAGTATCTTGAAGGAATGTTTCTAGCCCATTTAGAATATTTTTGTCTCCCTTTGGCTACAGATCTAGTTCAAGATAAAATTCAAGAAGATCAAGTTGCTCTAGAATCTACTACAGTTCATCAAGAACCTGAGCCTGCTCAACCAGCATCTAAAGCTGTGCAAGAAGAACTGGTCTCCAAGACAGTTACTGGAGAACAAGAAGAGAAATCAACTCTGTGGGATGACACCTCAGGACCTGATTTGGACACCCTTCTAGCACAAGATGCCTTAGAAGAGGAAAGAGAGAAAGTTGCTTTGAAAGCAAAAAAGAAAGCTGATCAAGATATCTTGGACCCTTATAACCAACCTCTATCATCTCACTCTAATGATGAGGAGGATTCTGATGATTCAGAAGGATCAAAGAAGAAGAAATTTGTAAAAAGGAAAAGGAAAGCTGCTGCTCCTCCTCCACCAAATCCAGATCATGATATCCCATACTACATACTTAAAGGGATTGATCCCAAATCTAAGGAATATCAGCATTGGATGGGACTATCCAGGAATCAACAGAAACAGAAAAAAAAAAGCAAAAGATATGATAGTCCAGCTCCCAAGTGGACTCCTAAAGGTCCTCCTCCTCCTCCTCCCAGTGCAGGAGCTTCTGGAAATGTTTCTGCTAATCCCTCTGCTTCTTCTGCAAGATTCATACCTTCTCAATCCTATTAGAGAAGAGGAGACCAAAGCCATCAAGGCAGATCTCAATCAGGTCATCAAAGACAAGAGGCTGAAGAACAAGTGAAGGAGATGGTTTATCAAAGACCAACTTTTTCTCCTCCTCCTTCACCCAAGAGAATAGATGTGCCTTCCAAAGAAAAGAAAAGTATACCATCCAGTAAACCAATTCAGAAAAAGCAAATAGATTCAAAAGGTAAAAGAGTAGTTTATTCTGAAAAATCAAGTAAGAAATATGCAGAATTTACTCCTCCATCTTCTCTTGTGATTCAAGAAAACAAAGAGTCAGCTGCAAGCTTGTTAAATCTCTCTACTCAATTCAAGACCATAAAATCTCTAGATTCAACTGATGATAATGAAAATGAAAGCCAAGAGCTTAATCCTGACTTCAGGATGTCCAGATTTCTTGAATTGGTTGGATCAGCTCAGATCAGACAAGCCAGAGCTGAAGGCAAAGATGCAACAGGCTTAACTATAATGTCAAAATTCAGAAAGAAGGAACTAGATAGATTCCAGGTCAGACCTGAGGTTTTTGATGCTCCAAAGTACATGGAAAAGCATCCAGAAGCTGTAGTGCCAAGAACAGGAGAATCCAAGATCATTGGAGAACAAGACTTGAAGACCTCAAAGAAAGATGCTCTAGATCCCTACAAAAAAATTTCTTTTCTTCCTGGTTCTTCTGTCTCCAAATCAGATTCTGATGTTGTTTGAGTTCTTATTTATTGTCTGTCTTTTGATTATTTGTTTGATACAAATTGATGCTTATTTATGATACGATACACCTTTGATCCTAACATGTTAATGTTGTTTTTATATCTATTTTATAGCACTTGTTGTTGTTTGTTGTTTTGAGAGACTTGACCCAAATAGGGGGAGATTGTTTGTACCTTAGTTTGGATTTGTGTTAAGTCCTCTCAATTAGTTTCCTGACCCATGATTTATCTATGGTCAAAGGTTAGTTGTTAGGTTAGATTCCCTCAGTTGTAGAGTTGTTGCTTATCCAGTTGAAAATCTGGCTAAGTTATTTTTGGTTCGACTATAGTCGAATGGCGCTCGACTATCGTCTATCAACTATTCGACGATCGTCTATCAGTTGGTCGACTTTCGTCAGTTAGCGGATCGTCGATCTCTGAGTTAGTTCAACTCTTGTTTGCTCGACGATCTGTGGTCTCTGCCTCGTCGATCGTCGAACCCTGCTCGACTTCTTTTGACCAGATAGATTTCTTTATAGTTTAACTATTTGGTAGTTCGACTATCTGCTCTGATAGTTCGACTATCTGTTCTGTTGTGATAGTTCGACTATCTGCTCTGATAGTTCGACTATCTGTTCTTTTGTGATAGTTCGACTATCTGCTCTGATAGTTCGACTATCTGCTCTGATAGTTCGACTATCTGTTCTGTTGTGATAGTTCGACTATCTGCTCTGATAGTTCGACCATCTGTTCTGTTGTGATAGTTCGACTATCTGTTCTGATAGTTTGACTATCTGCTCTATTGTGATAGTTCGACTATCTGTTTGATAGTTCGACTATCTGTTCTGTGTTGATAGTTCGACTATCTGTTTGATGGTTCGACTATCTTTTTGATAGCTCGACTATCTGCTTTGATAGTTCGATTATCTGTTTCGTTCGACTATCTGTTCTGATAGTTCGATGATCTCTGTGGTTCGGTCGACGATCTCCGAGGATCGTTCGACGTTCGTTTGTCTGCTTTTAGTAATTTTTTACTCCTTCTCTTCTGTGGTTTATTTCCCATTTATTCGGCATATTTTATTAATGATTGTTTCATTGATTTTATGCTTACATCTCCAGGCAATCTTTGCCCCATTCTTTTTTCATAAGTCAAGCTCTACTCTGACAAAGTCTTTTGTCTTATTAGTTGACATATCTTTATGCTTTATCTGTCATGCTGTCCTTTATAGCCGTTAGACACAAAAGTCTTCTCTGGCCGTAAAGAGTTTAGTCTGATGTGAATTTCTCTAGTATTCTTTTATCAGATTGGATATGCAGCTCCTCAGAAAGCTTTATCCCTTTATAGGATGTCTTTCTGCAGGATATATTTTTGTATTGTGCTATTTGTAGCCCAGATTGCAGATCTCAGAAGAAGACAAAGTTCAAATAAAGATTAGAGCCGTTACAGAGGCTAATATATAAAGAGTTCTTTTGAAAGAAGTTTAAACATATATAGAGATATATAGAGAGAGATACAGACATACACAGACATATACTGTTGTTCATATACAGATTCAAAACAAGAAGAACAGCTCTCAGATTCTTTCACATTCAACTGAGAAGATCTACTCTCTTCAGCATTCTTCTTCAACCCTGAGTTCATCCTTCTTCCAGGAATATTCACACTCAGAGCCTGTAGGAGAAGAAGAAGAAGAAAGAAAAGCTGATTGAAGAAGAACAATCATTCTACATCAAGAGTCTTCTTCAAGCTGCTCCTTCAAGAACTTCAAGACAGCTCTCTGTCAAGAGTTCAGAAGAGTTCCTGCACCCTGAAGCAAGACTTCTTCCTGGATATTCTCTAAGCCAGGGGGAGCCTTGATTCCTTAGAGCTTTCTAGCTCTATGCAATCCACTTGCTTCTCTAATATTGTTTTAACAATAGAGAAGACATTCTAACTCTCTCACCCTCCTGTACAAAAGGTTATTACTCCCTTCAAAAGTGAACCTTGGTGGCAGGGCACCTTAGCAAAAACCTGTGTTGGATTTTGAGCTCCTGATCAAAAGCTCAAAGGGTCTACTTGATCTACCTGAACCAGATCAGTTGGTGGCAGGGCACCTGAACAAAAACCTGTAGTGGATTCCTACCAGGGTGGTAGAAGAGTGGATGTACCTATTTAGAGGGAACCACTATAAACCTCTTGTGTTGTCTGTGTTTCTTACTTTAATTATTGCACTGTGGCTGTGAGTAGAACTAACTAGGATTGCTAGTTGCTGTGTTAGGACTAAAGCCGAAACTGTATTTACAGTTAGCTTTCTCTTGTGCACCACACTTTCTGTTAGGCTCTAGGGTTTCAAATATCTATAAACTCTTTCCGCAAACTAACTCTAAGGGAGTTGAGTAGATTGTCTTAATTTTTGAATACTCTATTCACCCCCCCTCTAGAGTTGTATCTATCCTCACTTTCACAACGTCAAAATGATTCTTATAAATAAACTAATATTGGGCAGTTGATGTTTTTGTAGTCTTCATATTTTCTGATTTGCAGTACTTCGATTTTGTTTTTTTCTCCTTAGGTTTGGACTTTATGCCACTATAATTTATAGAAGAAGCGTTATCTTTGCCATAATATAGGATATTTGATTTTTCTTTCCTTATTGTTTTTCTATTTCAGATTTCATTGGGGAAATCTTTAAGCATCTTGGTTATCATAAAATTGAAGCAATACATGAAATCTGAGAAGGTAATAATCTTCGGGAGTAGCAATATTGTCAAAGCTTTTTCTTATAGATTTGATTCTAAGAGAAGTATGGTTGACAAAAAAAACTTCTCAAAATGTGATTCTATCAGGTTTCAAGTATGTTAACAACCTTCTCCTCATCAGCAGAGATTGTCTCAGAGCCCCTTGGTATTGTGCTGGTTATTTCAGATTGGAACTATCCATTTTGTATGTAAATTTGATCACTTTGTATGTATCCATTTTATGTTAACATAATGTTGTTTGTGTCCTAATTTAGGCCCTATTTGGGTGAGTAGCTCCCTTTTACAACTAGAATGATGGGAAAACGAGGTGCCCCAAGCAGTTCTTTTCTCCAATCCCCAACATGCTTTGGCTGCCAAAGCTGCTCTATAGGTGAATTCCTCCCTCCTTTTAGTTGTTTTTTTTTAAATTTCAAAATGATGAATATTAAGATGTATCACACTGTGTTTGTTCAGGATTTTGTGTTGTTCATGAACCAAAGTATGTTCTGCATACAGAGATGGCAAAAGAAAAATCTAATTGTTAAGAGAGGTAAGAGTATAAAATTTAGAGAAGCAAAAATGGATGATCTCCGCAAAAGGTTTGTCCCCTTCTGTGCTTCTCCGCAAAAGATTTTGATTTCCTTCTTTGTCATTCTTCATCACAGGTTGCCTAATGTACAATGAAGGAGATAGCCTAATGTACACTGAAGGAGATAGCCTAATGTACAATGATCAACGAACAAGGTATGTTTTCTTTGTTTTCAATACATACCTAGTTCATACATCAATCTAATGATATGTTTTCTCATTTTTGCAGAATATGTGTGCACAATGATATATTACAGAGCAAGGTATCTTTTCTTATTCATCAAAAAGAAGTAGTTTTGTGTTTTTACATTCTTCGATTCCTTCCAAATGATAATCAATTGCCTAGGTCTGCTATGTAATTTCATCTTTCGTGAACTTGCAAGATCAAAGACATAGTTGGTGTTGAAGACATATGCCATTGACACAATCATAGAGCAGCTACGCAGGAAAAAAATGAAAGAAATAATTGACAAATAATTCTCATGTACCATACATGAACTCGGGTACTAATTCCAATTATACTTTCTTTTACATTCGTTATTTTTAGGTGTGCTTTGAGGTATTAGTCAATTAGTGGCTAAGTAGAGCATATTAGCCTCTGTGTTGCATGCATATAGGACTACTCTGTAGTATTGACCGGTAGAGGGTCGAGCGAAGCAAATAGATTTTCTTTATATATTTTACAGGTATATGTATTATCTTTGTTTGTTTTTATATTTCTGTTATATATGTGTGCTTTGAGTTATTAGTCAATTAGTGACTATGAAAAACACAATAGTAACTGTGATGAATGCTTATAGGGTTGCTCTGTACGTAGTATTGGTCGTTAGAGAGTTAAGTAAAGCAAATAAATTTTTGTGTTCACCATGTTCATGTATTTGTTTATTGAATAGTAGAGAGCCAAGCGGAATAGAGCCTAGACTTTAGCTAACCCAAAGGAACCCATGGACGGGCAAAGTCCGTCCGCACAATGACCATCCGACAAGGGCAACAAAGATGCAGAACAGAGCAAATGTATGTAAAACCCGACCAATTCCACCTTGAGTGCGAACAATGAAAGCCCGTGCACATTCCAGGCAACCCAAGGATGGGCAGAGCTAGTTCGTACAGGGAGCATCAAGCAAGGGCAATAGTGCATGCACACCCGCTCGGATGCGGGTGCAGCCCGCTCAGACGCACGTTCTATTGCGCTCGATCAATGTCGTCGCTCACGAACAATGTCGCCGTCCACGAACAACGTCGACGCCCACGAACTATGTTGCCGCCCACGAACAATGTCACCACCCAAAACCAATGTCAACACCACGACTAATATCGTCGCCCACGACCAATGACATTGGTTTGCGGGCGAAGCCCGCTTTGTTGTGGGCGAAGCCCTCTTTGTTGTGGGCGAATGTTGCTGCCCATAAACAATATTTCCATCCACGACTAACTTCGCCATCGTCGACAAATGTCACCCCCATGACCAATGTCGCCACCCACGACAAATGTCGCCCCCACGATCAATATCGCGACATATGACACATGTTGCCGCCTACGACCAATGTCGTTGCTAAGCGGGCGAAGCCCGAAGCGATGCATCGAGAACGTGTGAAGCCCGTTCGAAGATGCTAATATATATTGTTGGTGTTACCATAGTGATCTGGAAGTGATCAAGCATGTAGTTACCAACGCAATATGAGTCTATGGGATCGCACATAACAGGTTTGGAGAAGTTGGATAGGTTTGTGTTGGTCTGACTCATATGTGATATGAGTGAAGGACCAAGCTTATGACGATATGGACATGATGGAGTTTCATTCGGGACCTGTATTGTGAATATGGGTTGACTGATATGTAGTCGGCAAAAGCTAAGGGAAATTCGTCGAGTATGGGTAAGGGGTTTTGACGAATGAGCTGGATTCATCGAGTATCGTCGTGACTTCTCACCGATTCGTCGAGTATCGTACTGACCTCTAGCCGATTCGTCGAGTAACGTCGTGAACTCTCGCTGATTCGTCGAGTATCGTCATAACCCCTTCACGATTCGTCGTGTATCGTTATGGTCACTCGTCGATTCGTCGAATATCAGGTTGATACTCGCTGAATTCTGTCTCAACGGTTTATTTCTTCTAAGTCTGGTTTGGCAGGTCTTTGCTGGCTTTGGCCAGTCCGGTTCAAGGTATAAATGTGATTTTACTGTTGAACCGATCAGGTGACTGTTCATTCTAACCTAAATCACGAAACCGACGACCTCCTTTCCTTGCGACAGAATTGTTCCGCTTTCACGATCGTCGCTGCCGACCGTCCGCCGTCCCTAGCCGCCGCCAAAAAGAGTTTCCTAGGCGTCGTCTTCGTCATTGCCACCTCTCCTTGAACGAATCTAGTACTCTGTGGAGACGTTAAGGGCAAACCTCTTTCTGAATTAGATCTTGTGCGATAAGAGTTTAGGGTTCTCTTTGCTCGTGTGGATACCCATAGAGGCGTGGACATTATTCTATGCTCGGAACTTTGGTCGTTGTCGTTCGTTGGAATCAATCGGAACACCTAGGTTGAGTATTGACTCAATCTCACGAAGGTATAAATTTATTTATTGCAACTTTACTTCTTGATCAATGGTCTTCACAAGATCCACAACTTTCTTTTGGGTTTTCCTTGTATCCTTATTTCGCTGCGCACAAATGTTGTGTCGATTGTAGCAAAACTCAATAGTGGTATCAGAGAGAGGTTGTGTGATTATCATTATTTCAGAAGTTGCTAAATCCATTGTGTTTAGATCTAGAAATTTTAGAAGCGTTCTAAATGCCCAGGTCTATTCCTGAGTACATCAAGTGTTGACGGATTCTGTGTAGATCTGCGAATCTTGTTTGTTAGGCAAGATAACTAAGGTCCTTTTCACTGGCTTCAATGAGAGAGCTGATGATCTCTTGGGAATAATATATAGTGATGTATGTGGACCTGTGAGTTCTATGGCTGGAGGTGGGTACTTCTATTTTGTTACATTTACTGATGATTTCAGTAGATACGAATATGTGTATCTTATAAAATGCAAATCCGAAACCTTTGAAAAGTTCAAAGAATTTAAGAACGAAGTGGAGAACCAATTGGGTAAGAAGGTTAAAATGTTCTGATCTGATTGAGGTGACGAATACCTAAGTCATGAGTTTCATGATCGTTTGAAAGAGTGTGGTATTGTATCACAGCTCACTCCATCTATAACACCATAGCATAATGGTGTGTATGAGCGGAGGAATCGTACTTTGTTAGACATGGTGCTATCAATGATGAGTCATGCAAATCTGTCAGTTTTCTTTTGGGGTTTTGCTCTAGAAACTGCTGTTTTAACACTAAATCGTGCTCCAACGAAAGCGGTTCTAAAGACATCATATGAGATATGGACTAGGAGGCGTCTTGGTATGTCGTTCATTAAGGTTTGGGGGTGTGAGCCATACGTGCGACATCAAATGTCTGGCAAGCTGGAACTCAAATCAGATAAATGTTATCTTGTGGGTATCCTAAGGAAACTAAAGGGTACTATTTCTACCTACCGTCTGAGGGCAAAGTATTTGTCGTGAGGACTAGTGTCTTTCTTGAGAAAGAGTTCTTAAGTAAAAAGACTGCTAAGGTAGAACTTAAAGAAGTTCAGGAACCATAAATAGTGAATAAACCGGAATTAGAATATGAGCAAGGACTACAAGTTATTGTAGCTTGAGAGCATGCTGATGAAATCAGCAAAATGCACTTATTTTATAATATTTTAGGATGTTTTTCACAGTTTTTTTGAGTTTATTGGTACGTGCATATTTATTTATTTCATCGCGTCTTTTATTATATTTTATGTAAAATGATGCTTTTCACGACAGTTTTTTTTGTGCGATTGCAGATTATGAAATAAGGAGGTCAACGCATGGTAGAAATTTTGAACCTAAAAAAAAGAAAGCAAAGAGTCGAACCTTGGAAGATCACGACGACAATCGAGTGGAGCTCAATGGTTCAACACCCACTTTGGGTGTTGACTGGAGTCAACACAAGGAGGCTGAAATTAATTCAGCACACCTTGTGCGCTGAATTAATTTCAGCGGTTAACGCTGAATTAATTTCAGCGGTTAACGCTGAATTAATTTCAGCGGTTTTGGCTGAATTCATTTTAGTGATTGGCGCGGGATTCATTGAAGGCGGCCGTTACACATTTTCCCTCTCAAAGTTTTTGAGCTAAATATAGAAGTTTCTTTTCCTATAAATTGAGGCTTCTTAGTGAGGGAGGAGATATAAAATTTCTGAACTAAGTGAGAGCTCTCTTGCCTTGTTTTTGTGAGTTTTTTTTAGAGACATCATTGTATGAGAGGAAGCAGATTTGGAGGAAACTCTGTATACGCTCCGCGCAAGTTTGTAAGTCTCCATTATTGGATCTATATAATTATTTCTTTGCTCTAATTTTCTCCTACGATGATCTTTCATATAATTTTTGTAAAACAAATCATGCATGAGTAGTCTCATCTTGTTTTGGGTGCAGTATGATTATTTATTTAATTTAATGATTATTTTTATTACTCATCGCTCAATCACCCGACTTGCATCCAGAAATTTTAATATAAATCTTTGATATTTTATATAGCCTACTACGCATATTGCATTCCTCCAAAAGTTCGATACTTTATAACGTGATTGCATACAAAATATTCTTAGTGATTTAAGAATTTTCGGACTCATTTGTGACGCTCTTTATTGATTTTGATCATCTAATTTTTGTCTTATTGCTCGTATATATTACATGCTTAAAGGATTTTGATGTGATATGTGGAAAGTAATAAAAATAAAGATTTTTGTGAATCATAACTTAGAATTTCCTTTCATGATGCGATGAATTATTACTCCTAAAATCATGTATTAAATATTTTAATTATAATTGCACCAAAAACATATTTCTAAAAAATTTCTTTCTCAACTTAAGATCTCATTTTTAAACAAATCAATCCAACTTGTTATTTATAGTTTGCCTAAATTAAAGAAAAATTAAACTTCTCTGTGGATCGACTCGTACTTGCATAGGTATTATAATTGTACATCGTGCACTTGCGGTTTTTATTACTTGAAATTTCATTGCATTATATCAACTCTAGAATTAACTGCTTATCAAATCGTGATGTTAGTTTAGTGCTGTGAAATTTTCCTACCACCTGCTCAAGAAACACAAGTCCCACGTAGATCTGGTAGAACAAGATTTGAGCATGAGAGATATGGATTTCGCGTGTCTCAAATAGGTAATGTGTTACTTATGGATCATGATGATGATCCTGCAACCTACCAAGAGGCTATGAGTGGACCGGACTCCGAGAAGTGGCTTGAGACCATGAAATCTGAAATGGACTCTATGTATAAAAACCAAGTTTGGACCTTGGTGGAACCACTTGAAGGGGTTAGACCCATAGGGTGCAAGTAGGTCTTCAAGAAGAAGACCGACATGGATGGGAATGTGCAGGCATTCAAAGAGCGGCTTGTGGCTAAGGGTTTCAAGCAAATTTATGGTATTTACTATGATGAAACTTTTTTCCTATTGCTATGGTTAAGTTCATCAGAATTCTGCTTGTTATTACTACGTATTATGACTATGAGATCTGACAGATAGATGTCAAAACGGTTTTCCTAAACAGAAACCTCCTTGGGAAAGTGTATATGACACAACCTGAGGGTTTTGTATCTCCAGGTGAAGCCACTAAAATATGCAAGCTGCAGAGATCCATTTATGGATTAAAATTGGCTTCTCGAAGTTGGAATCTTCGTTTTGATGAAAAGATCAAAGAGTTTGAGCCACTAAAATATGCAAGTTGGATTATTTCTACCTACCGTCTGAGAGCCAAGTGTTTGTCGGGAGGACTGGTCTCTTTCTTGAGAAAGAGTTCTTAAGTAGAAAGACTGCTAAGGTAGAACTTGAAGAAGTTCTGGAACCACAAACAGTGAATGAACCGGAATTGGAACCTGAGCAAGGACTACAAGTTATTGTAGCTAGAGAGCCTGCTCAAGAAACACAAGTACCAGGTAGATCTGGTAGACCAAGGCTTGAGCCTGAGAGATATGGATTTCTCGTGTCTCAAATAGATAATGTATTGCTTATGGATCATGATGATGAGCTTGCAACCTACCAAGAGGCTATGAGTGGATCGGACTCCAAGAAGTGACTTGAGGCCATGAAATCTGAAATGGACTACATGTATGAAAACCAAGTTTGGACCTTGGTGGAACCACCTGAAGGGGTTAGACCCATATGGTGCAAGTGGGTCTTCATGAAGAAGACCGACATGGATAGGAATGTACAGACATTCAAAGAGCGGCTGGTGGCTAAAAGTTTCAAGCAAATTCATGGTATTTACTATGATGAAACTTTTTCCCTGTTGCTATAGTTAAGTCCATCAGAATTTTGCTTATTATTACTGCGTATTATGACTATGAGATTTAGCAGATGGATGTCAAAATTGCTTTCCTAAATGGAAACCTCCTTGGGGAAGTGTATATGACACAACCCGACGGTTTTATATCTTCAGGTGAAGCCACTAAAATATGCAAGCTGCAGAGATTTTTTTATGGATTAAAATAGGCTTCTCAAAGTTGGAATCTTTGTTTTGATGAAAAGATCAAAGAGTTTGGTCTTATCAAGAACGAGGATGAACCGTGTATTTACAAACGAATTAGTGGTAGCATAGTTATCTTCCTAATATTGTATGTAGATGACATACTGCTGATCGAGAATGACAAACCGACCCTACGCGTTGCTAAGAACAACCTAGGGAACTGTTTTTTAATGAAAGACTTGGGTGAAGCGACTTATATAGTTGGTATTAAAATCTATAGAGATAGATCGAAGAAGTTGCTGGGTTTGATCTAAAGTACGTATATTGACAAGGTGTTGAAACGGTTTAACATGCTTGAGTCTAAGAAAGGATTCTTACCCATGTCTCATGGTGTGAGTCTCTTTAAGGACCAGTGTCCTTAGTCTTGTGAAGATAAGGACTGCATGAAGTTGATTCCATATACTTTTGCAATTGGGTCAATCATGTATGCAATGATATGTACTAGACCCGATGTCTCTTATGCTTTGAGCATGACTATTAGGTATCAGTCTGATCCCGATAAAAGTCACTGGATAGCTGTCAAGAACATCTTGAAGTACTTGAGAAATACTAAGGATACGTTCTTGGTATTCGGCGGAGAGGAAGAGCTCGTTATAAAGGGTTACACTGATGCTAGCTTCCAAACTGATAGGGATGATTCAAAGTCTCAGTCAGGGTTTGTGTTTTGCCTAAATGGAGGTGTTGTTAGCTGGAAGAGTTCCAAGCAGGAAACAGTTGTTGATTCTACAACTGAAGCCGAGTATATCGTCGCTGCAAATGTAGCGAAAGAGGTTTTATGGATTAGGAAATTTATCGGCGAGTTAGATGTAGTTCCTAGCATTGTTTGTCCCGCAGGTGCAATTGCACTTGCTTCAAAACCTAGATCCCATCAGCGCTCCAAGCACATACTTCGGCGGTTCCATCTAATTTGAGAGATAGTCGACTGAGGAGATGTGAGCATATGCAGAGTGCCGACCGAGGAGAACATTGTGGATCCATTGACAAAGCCTCTCGCACAGAGAAAGCATGACAGTCATGTTAGATCAATGGGTATACGATACCTGAGTGATCAACTCTAGTTTGAGTCTTGTAGATTGTATGTTTATTGGCTGTTAGATATTTCATTTGATGAATAAAGTATCGTATACATTTCATTTATATATTTTGACAAGTTATTTTATTGTGTAATTATTTCTATTGTGATAGAGTAGTTAACTGTATAAATGTCCTTAGAGTGTTTGCTTCCATAGGTCAAGTAGTGACTTAAAGTGAGAACCTATGATCTTAGAAGCTTCATTCTTAAAGGTACTTGGTCATTGTATCATCTTAGAAGCTAAGGGTGATGATGATATATTTAAGACTAGCATGTGTTGACTGATGACCCGTCCTCACAGGTCATGACATTGTGATATCAAGTCATCACATGGGTACTTGTTATGAACAAGTTGTACTGGACAGACCCACCGTGAGAATACTTTGTGGATTGTTATATGAACGTGTCATAAGTATGGCTCAAGTGGCAATGGTGTTTGTGGTTCTTTGACCTTAAGTCACAGTACTCACTGAGTGAGGAAGAACACGCTTTGATACTATCAAAAGTATAATCTTGAGAAAGTTGGATGATAAAGATGGTTATTGGGTACGTTACGAATCATTTGGGTGTTTGCGTGTGAGCAAATATGAGATTTGTCTTCCTATATGACAGGAGTTACATCCATGGGTCCCTTGATGGAATGAGACTGAGAAATGCATGATCATGCTTGATTGAGTCAATATATGATATTGGACTTACTAATTTCTGGAAGTCCATTCTAAATCAAGAAAACTAGGATTGAACAATTATGAGGGTGGCACGATCTGTACCTCTAGTTTTATTCGGATGTAAGGGACGAAGGGATATGACAACACTGATACATTGGTTACAATGGCTTTCGAGTTTTAAACTCTTATTGTTTGGGGAACAATGATGCATTGCTAGATGCCGTTCATTATTTGTGAAGTTTTTGTTTGATGCTTTCAAGATCAAGTGGGAGACTGTTGGTGCTATTATTGTGATCTAGAAATGATCAAGCATGTAGCCTCACTGCCAACGCAGTATGAGCCTATGAGATCACACATAAGAGTTTTGGAGAAGTTGGATAGGTTTGTGTTGACCTGGCTCATATGTGATATGATTGAAGGACCAAGCCTATGACGATATGGGCACGGTGGAGTTTCATTCCGGGGCCTGTATTGTGAATATGGGTCGACCGATATGTAGTTGGCAGAAGGTAAGGGAAATTCATCGAGTATGAGTAAGGGGTTTCGACGAATGGGTTGGATTCATCAGTATCGTCGTGAACTCTCGCCGATTCGTCGAGTATCGTCGTGGCCTCTAGCCGTTTCGTCGAGTATCATCGTGATCTCTCACCGATTCTTCGAGTATTGGCATGGCCCCTTCACGATTAGTCGTGTATCATTATGGTCACTCGCTGATTCATCGAATATCAGGTTGATACTCGCTGAATTATGTCTCAACGATTTATTTCTTCTAAGTCCGGTTCGGCGGGTCTTTGCTGGTGTTGGCCGGTCCGGTTCAAGTATAAATGCGATTTTATTGTTGAACCGATCAGGTGACTATTCATTCTAACCTAAATCGTGAAATCGATGGCCTCCTTTCCTCGTGATGGAATTGTTCCGCTTCACGATCATCGTCGCCGACCGTCCGTCGTCCCTAGCCGCCGCCGGAAAGAGTTTCTTAGGCGTTGTCTTCGTCGTTGCCACCTCTCCTTGAACGGATCTAGTACTCCGTGGAGATGTTGAGGGCAAGCCTCTTTCCGACCTAGATCTTGTGCGACAAGAGTTTAGGGTTCTCTTTGCTCGTGTTGATACCCGTAGAGGCGCGGACATTATTCTACGCTTGGAACTCCGCCCGTTGCCCTTCGTTGGAATCAATCGGAGCACTTAGGTTGAGTATTGACTCAATCCTGCGAAGGTATAAATTTATTTATTGCAACTTTACTTCTTGATTAATGATCATCACAAGATCCACAACTTTCTTTTGAGTTTTCCTTGTATCCTTATTCCGCTGTTCATAAATGTTATGTTGATTATAACAAAACCCAACATATATATATATACACACACGAGCATCTTCGCACGGGCTACACCCGTGCTCGATGCCCTCGGGCGGCCTTCGGACACATCCAAGTGGGCTTTGCCCGCCTTTGCACGGGCTTTTCCTGTATTAAAATGTTACACGATAGAAGTACATGAGATTCAAGAATTTGGCCAATTAGAGAAGCTAGAAGTGTGAATGGAATCTCAACAGAAACTTTGTTGGGCAAGCTCAAATAATATGAGCAGCTCATCAAAACAAGAGTAGCTGAACAAATGGCCTTATCCCCAATAAGGAAGGACACGAGTATTGCTTTCCAAGCAACTGAAGAGGAAGAACAACTTCCAGAAAATGAAGAACTCATGAGTCTATTGGCTAAAAGATTTTACAAAATGACCAGGAAAGACTCCAGGAGGAGATTTTTCAGAAATAAGGAAAAACCAAGGTATGTCAAAATACCTATTAAGGAATTTTTTTGCTATGGTTGCAGGAAACTAGGGCACATTCTTCCAGAATATCCTGAAAATCATAAGAAAGATAAGAAGAAGAAGAAGAAAAACTTTAAGAAGCATTCAAACAAACCCTCTTCTAGAAAACACAAACAGAAGGGGAGAGGCTTTGTAGCTGAAACATAGAGTGAGTCAGACACTGAATCTTCATCAAGTTCAAGTGAAAATGAAGAAGAAACAAATGCTGAAGAAGTCTGTATGATAGCAATCAATGCATCAAACAACAATTCTGATTCTGAATCTGAGTCTGAAGAAGACCAGGTAATTTCAACTCTTGATTTTACATCAAATCAATTCAAAATAGATTTTAAATTGCTTTGTAAAGATTTGATACAATTTGAGAAGGAAATAAAATTTCTCAGAGAGAAATTAACCGAATTAAACAATCTATCTTCAGAAAACATTAAACTTAAAGAAAATTTGAAAATTTCTAAGGAACAAATGGTTTCTCTGGAAATCAAATTATCCGAGGCTAAGAAGTTTGAAGAATCTCTTAATGGGAGAAGTATCAAACTGATGAATATTTTATGTACAACCAATGCCAGATTAAATGGCAGACTGGGCTTGGGAGCTTTATCTAGTCAACCTCCAATTCTTAAGCAAAATATTTTAACTACTCCTATGAAATTTGTATCTGCTAAAGGAAAGGAAATATCAGAAGAAGATACTGAAGTTTTGTCAAATAATGTACTAAAGAAATCTATTCTAAAACAGAATAAAATTTTCAAGAAAAACAATGTTCAAGAGAATTCGTCGAACCGAGATCGACGAAAATCACTACTATTCGTCGAACAGAGATAGACGAACCCTGAACACAGAAAATGAGTATAATTATTCACTGAATGGTGTTCGACGAAATCACTATTATTCGTCGAACGTGGCTCGACGAACTCAGAATAATTCGTCGAACTTAAATTTTTTAAACAAAAAATTTACTTCTTTTTAAAAGCATAATCAAATTCAAAAGTTGATAAACCCTTTTACTGAGTGGATCATTCCTCCCAGAAGATATCATCCACTTGAATATAAAAATCAACCTGAATATTCTTATATTTTTACTTATTATGACAAAAAATCTGGACCCAAGGTAATCTGGGTTAAGAACACCTAACTTATTTTTAATAAAGAAAAAGAACCATCCTACTACAGAGGAATAGTGATATTTGGATAGTGGGTGCTCTAAACACATGACAGAAAGAAAAGCTATTCTAAAAGGCTTTAATGCAAAGCTTGGACCAAAAGTCATATTTGGAGACTCTAACTGTCACCAAGAGAAGGATGCTTCACTATCAAAAACTCAAAATATAAATGATAGAAGAATCTCTCCAAAGGGCGATCGTCTGAACGAATCGATTGAGGCGTAGTCAAGGGGAAGATCTCGAATTCGGATCCTCTGGAGTTCGTACAGACAACTTCATGGTGGAGTTTGGTGGTTCTCCAACGCGCGAGAACACCCGTATTTTTTAGATTTAAGGTTATTTTTACTTTACGTTTTTTTGTCTTAAGTGACCAAATTTTTTTAGCCATAGAATTTGTGGAGTTCGGGATATTTCCGCTTTGGATCTGTGGAGTTCCTTCTGAACGCCAGAGGATCCGAATCCGAAGCTCTCGGTTCTACTGCTAGCACAACACACCACAAGGTTAAGATCAAATTCATTTATACTATATGACTAATTATAACATTACCCCTCACAACCTAATTTAATAAAAATTCCTCCCTCACAACCTAATTTGAAAAAGCATGGGTAATGGTTATTTGAACCCCCCAAGTCAACACACGACGCGTCCTAAATTTAAATAGCCCCTCAAACTCAAATTTCTGCCTGTTCGGCGCTCCACCGCATATCTAGGGTTTATGCTGGATTTAGCCCGAGTCCTTCACGGCCACTCCACTGGTTTTACCCAGGTGCTCTTCTTACGCGCAGTCAGGGCAACCTCGCAGAGCCATCGCACAGAACCTCCGCTCAACCCCTTCAGGTATCAATCTCTCCCTTTCTCTTCCCATCTTTCCCTCTCTCTTTATCTTCCCCTTCCCCCCACCCACTCTTTCTCCCCTCTTCACTCCATTTTTCTGTGTTGTTCTTCGGCTCCGGCCAGGTTACGCTTTTCCGTCGACGATCTTTTCTCTTATTTTTGATTCACGCGGCAACTCTTCGCAGGAAACCTCTCCGCTCGCACAGCCCTCCGATCGTCGCGCTCTTCGCGATCCCGCTCCGCTTAGGGCAGAAAACTTGGAGTGAAGCAGCAGGTATCCCTTCAGAGCCCCTCCGATTTATGTGATTTTGATGCGATCCAGAACTTCCAATACCAGTTACAACTCCCACAATGCACTTAACAGGCCAAAGAATCCAATACCATAAACACCAGCAACTTAATATTATCAAAGGTTCTCAAAACAATAACCACACAACACCCACAACATTAACAGAGTCCCAATACAGCACAGAAACAGCCAGCATACAAGTTCCCCTACAACACACAACAACTCCTTCCTAGAGACAACTCTGATGCAAGAAGAAGAACATACCGCACTCCGCCCAGGGCACACTGTAAACTCCGCATAAAACACAACCCTAACAACACATCCTATTTATATGAAAAACACAATTACCAAACTACCCTTCCAACTCCAAAACTTTCCCCAAAATAAAGCCACCCAACTTGACTCACCGAACCCAAACCCAAAGACACGAACCGGAACGCATCAACCCCACCCCTGATCGAAGCGACCTTGACCTTAAGGACTGAAATGAGGATATTTCTGTTGGATGAACCACCAATCCTCCCATGTTGCCTCCTCTGGCGTGCCATTCACCCATTGCACCAACAATTGCGTCACCACCCGCCTCAATACAATCCGTCTGCCCAACACTGCAGCTGGTTCTATGAGGAGGTTGCCTTCCGCATTCACCATTGTCGGAAAGGCTAAGATTGTTGTCGGTATGCCCCCCTTGTGCTCCCGCAGTTGAGAGATGTGAAAGGTGTGATGGATTTTAGCTGATTCGGGAAGCACCAATCGATATGCCGCCGGCCTGACCCTTTCCACCACCTGGAAGGGTCCAAAGAATCGAAGAGATAACTTGTGGCACCCCCTACTCCTCACGCTCGTTCTTTTGTAGGGTTGAATACGAATGTACGCCCATGATCCCACCTCCAACACCCTTTCCTGGCGTTTCTTGTTTGCTAACACACGCATCCTGTTTTTGCCCAATCTTTCGCTCCTCGCTCACAACTTCCGCCCTTTGGATTTTGAACTGGAAAGATGAAATTCTCTTCCTTAGAAACATCAAAAATATATGTTCATAATCTATTTTTAAATGTTATTATTTCTTGCTACCTAATTGATAGCAAGTTTAAATTTGAATCTTATTGGTTAGGATTTGACTCTCCTGTTAATTAGTCTATCATTATGATCCCGTCTGCATGTACTCAATTTATAAAATGTATTTAGTAAATTAGCGCACATTCTTTTGGGAGTCAAAACTCTTATGCTTTGAATTTAATATTATTATATGCAATAAAGATATGGTGATGTTATATGCACGTCATTTTTGACTATATACAGTCCAAGGATAATGCAGGTCAGACTAAAAAACAATAGAAAGTTATGAACCCATATAGACTTTGACCTGTACATAACCGTTATAAAATTGCGCGGCCTGCGCATAGCAAAAATCAGGGTGCAAATGCATTTTATTTAAATTATAGTTTTTAGTGAAAGAATATGCATATGCATTTTATTTAAATATTCAAATTTTCAGTTATTTACAGGTTTGTTAGGATGTGAGACTCACTTTCCTTTTAGAATCAATTTTGGATCCAAGAATGTTAGGATTTGAGTGTTTAGCAAAAGTTTCATGAACTCAAGCATATTTCAAGATGATATACTTTAATCGGGAAGTTTTCCCATCTGCAGAATATGCAATGGAGGCCCATGAACAAATCAATAAGAAATAAGGCAAGTTCAAGACCTCATTAGTATGTCTTGTTTGGATTAATTCTGTTTTTAGTGTAGTCCTGAACTGAGAATTAATTTAATGTGTGGTTGCAGAGAAATGTTATGGTGGTTTTAGCTGGATTGACTGAATACCCATGTGCAGTGCAAATGAGAGAATTTAATTTAGAACACTTCGATTATTAAATATGATAACATAAGATTGAAACTAATAATATTAGGAAGTTGTTTATGGAATAAAATAGGTAAACTATTCGACAACAAAATGACAATTGAATTACTAAAATATTACATTTGAAGTTCATCTAATGTAATAGATTTGCAATAAAATCTCGTAAGCTGTGATCAAGTTCATATGCTTCATGGATATTATTCCAATTTTCCAATTTTGAGCAACATATCAAGCCTATTAAATTTGTATACACATACTATCCCATTTTATCTACATGTAAACAAAGAAGATTGGACATAGATGCTGAAGCCGGGAAAATTCCCTACTCCAAAATTCGGATCAATGCAACCTAAGGTTACCGGTCCAGCGGTCAAACTCGACAGCTTCGTAGACTGGAACACAAACGAAAGGAAAAAATAAAAGGACCCCAGGTGCTACGGCCGGGAGGTCCCACAACGTACTCAGATACTTGAAAGAAGCTTCCTCTCCACAACCAAAGATGACCGAGCAAGGTACAAGGTGGACACTAGTTGACGACTATCTGGGAATGGCGACCAAGGAAATGATCATTGTCGCACGGTTAGAAGTTCAGAAAAAAGGTTCAGTCGAGATCTTTTGCGAGATTCCGGGGTCCATATCCATGTACCCCTGGGGTCCTATTTATAGGCAAATCCAAGGGGTGGAAGGAGGATCTTATTTATAGCCCAACCCCACCCGACGACTAGGCGAATTCCTGGGGAGCTCGCCCACTTGAGCGAGTAGCTGCCCTAGTTGCTTATCCAGCGAGTATCGAGGGGAACTCGCCATACTCGTCCAGGTCTTTTTTTGTGTTGAATGTTGACTCTGTCTTCTGCCTTGACCAGTTGACTTTGATTTCTTGCTGAGTTGACTTTGAGTGGGTCCACCCTCGACAAATATGAGTTGTACACAATCTCCGCTCTTTGCGAGCGACGTAAGAGCTCGAAAAGAAACTTCCAACACTTATTCGGCGAGCTGCTTCTGGCGAGTATCTAGATTACTCGCGAACTGTGGCTGCCTGCTAGTCTCTATAAATAGGGGGGTGGCTCATCTTTGAGGCACACTTTCTGAACTTGCACAATATGTCGCAATCTGCCGAGGAAGCCTATAACGCGAGCATTGCTGCTTTGTTGGGATTCTTGATCCCCAAGAAATCGAAGAGGTCGCGAGAGGGCGATGATGCCGCCGAGCTTCCTCCACCAAAGAAGAAGAAGCTGAAGAAGAAGTCACTAGTCTCCAAGAAGAATAACTCGCCTCCTTGTATCGAGGACGTCGTTACTCCAGGCGACAATCTCGAGATCCTCGACGACACTCAACAATTGTGCGACAAGTTAGGCGACCATGCTGAATAGCCAGCGCCTGAACCTTCTCACAATCTTTTGCCGACTTCTCCCCTTGCTCTGAATGTTGCCGGGTCTCAGGCCTAACTACAGTCAGACCTTGCTGCCTTGCAAGGTTAAAACCTCACCTACTGTCTGTTTCCAGTTGTCGCCATCTTAACATTTTTCTGCTACTCCCAGCTCCTTTGCCGACCATCGATGTTGGAACCGAAAAAACCGGTCCCTGAGGAGTTCGACCCTTGGGGAAGGGGTGATCGCACACTTACTTCTCTCCCCACGAGCCCAAATGACTAAGAAAAAAGGGCCAGGGACGGACCCAAGGCTCCAGCACGGAGGTCCCACCACACACCCGGAAGATCTTAGAGCGCTTCCCCTCCTTAGCCAAGTGCTGAAGCCAAGGTACCTCAGAAAGCGCTAGAAGACCGGACACAAAAAAGCGTGTCCTTCTGAGGTACCCCTTGGGTCCTATTTATAGGAAAAGACGGTCTGCAGATATCCAACCTTCGCTGTTTTCGAGGACTATAGGCAGTCTGAAGGGGGTAACATGGTAAAAGCATACCACAACTGAGGGCGAGCTGGCCTTGAAACCGCTTCCACTCGGCAAGGGCGGCGAGTACTGGAATATCACCTCAAAAACAAAAGCGCCTGGAAAACAAAAGCGCCCAACAAAATTACTCTAGACAACCATCTTTGCCCTCCAACTCCAAGCAATTTATCAAAAAAATATCACCTCAAGAACTCCAGAGCAGAAGGGAGAAAGGCTTATGCTATAATTGTGACAAAAAGTATAACCTAGGCCATAAGTGTCGAGGACGAGGTATCCTATGTTATTTACAAGGGACTGAGGATGAGGATTTCCCGGAAACAACAGACCAATTATCTGATATTGAGGAAGACAACCCAATATCAGCCGCGTTAATACAAACTTTAACAGACTCCTCCCCAACCCACTTCATCCGCTTCACATGTCACATCGCACAAAACCCGATTGAAATACTAGTAGATAGTGGCAGTTCCCATAATTTTATCTCCCCTCGCATGACCAACTTTCTAGGACTCCAATCTACGTTATACTCGAATTCCCAGTGCTGATGGGAAACGAGTCCTCCAGCAAATGTAAGGGCATATGTAAGGGTATTCAGTTGCTCATTCAGGCCAATCCCTTCAAGGTCAATTTATATATTTTAGATATCATGGAAGCGAACATTATTTTGGGAGTACGATGGTTACGCCCATTAGGACCTATAACCACCGATTACTCTACCCTAACCATGTCCTATTTAGGCAGCAAGGGAACAATCACACTCAAGGGACATAATAGTTTTTCCGAGAGCCAAATCACATCATCGCAACTTTCTCGTTTGTTAACCTTACAGCCCTTAGCAGTTTGTTGGTTGATTACCTCGGATACAGTATTCCCTACAACACTGGATAACCACACCCAACCAGACTTACCACACGAATTCAATTCCCTTCTTAGTCACTATGAAAATTTATTTACGGAACCCAGTTCCTTACCCCTAAAGAGGGACATCGACCATCATATTAACTTAGAAATGGGCACACAGGCACCTAATATCAAATATTACCGTTTTCCCTACTACCAAAAAAATGAAATAGACCGGTTGATTATAGAAATGTTACACAAAAATCACATCAAACCCATCACTTCTAGTTTTTCGTCCCCAGTTTTACTGGTGAAAAAAGATGGAACATGGCGGTTCTGTGTCGACTATAGAGCCCTCAAAAAATTACCATCAAAGATCGATTTCCAATACCAACAATTGACGAATTACTCGACGAACTTCATGATGCCCGTTTTTTTCGAAATTATACCTACGCTCGGGCTATCATCAGATACGCATGACGGAGGACGATATTCACAAAACTGCGTTCAGAACACACCAAGGACACTACGAATTCACTGCATTGCCTTTTGGTCTGTCCAACGCACCTTCCTCATTCCAGACCTTGATGAATAAAGTCTTCCAACCATTCCTACGTAAATTTATAATCATTCTTTTGATGATATTCTAATCTATAGTATCTCTAGAGACGACCATTATGCTCATCTATGTCAAGCTTTGGTAATCCTGACTCATCATAAGTTACATATAAAATACAGCAAGTGTTCATTTCTGTCCTCATCCATTGAATTTTTGGGCCATCAAATTTCTCACGGACAGGTTGGTCCAACAAAATCAAATTTAAAAGCAGTCCAAGAGTTTCCAACACCCAAATCACAAAAAGACATTAGGACATTCCTGGGTTTAATCGGTTATTACCGCAAATTCATCAAGGGATATACGAAAATCGCTTACCCCTTGACAGACTTGATTGAACAAGTTCCATTTAACTGGACCACCTTAACTCAAGAATCTTTTAATAGTTTAAAAAACAGTTTAATTAACCCCCCAGTTTTAACATTACCAGATTTTAAACTGCCATTTGAACTAGAAACTGACGCATCAGGAAAAAGAATTGGTGCCGTTTTAGCTCAACAAAAAAACCAATCGCATTCTTCAGTAAAAAATTATCATCACAGATACAACTAAAATCGACATACGTTAGGGAAATGTATGCAATAGTGTCGGCTATAGCAAAGTGACGCCAATATCTTTTAGGTCATAGATTTATAATCTATACGAACCACCAGAGCCTGCATCATCTACTAACCCAAGACCTACATACACCAGAGCAACACAAATTCTTTTCAAAACTACTTGGCTACGACTACACTATCAAATATAAGGCTGGCAAAACAAACATAGTTGTTGATACCCTATCACGAATAAGATAATAGTTCCAGTCTCTCCTCTCTTGAGTGGACTGGAACAAGCCTATGCTACTGATAATTTCACTCAACAAATTTTACAGACAATCCATAATACACCACACCTAGAGCCTAATTGGTCCACTAAGGGACCTTACATTTACAACAAGCATAGATTATACATTCTAGAAAATTCAGAATTGAGAAACACACTAATTAAAGGGGCTCACGATAGCCTTTGGGGAGGTCATTCTAGCGTTAAGGGAACGACATTTAGATCACAACAACAATTTTTCTGGCCAAACATGCGTAAACAAGTAGACCAATATGTTAAACAATGCGAGTTGTGCTAGAGAGCTAAACCGACTAACCATCTTCCCTATGGCCTGCTACAACCCATAGAAACTCCTGAGAAATTATGGTCGGATCTCACGATGGATTTCATTACTAATCTACCAAATTCCAATTCCTATACAACAAGGACTAATCCAGTGGGAGGGACTACCTCCAAAAGACGGTACTTGGGAGGATCTATCTACCCTCAACGATTTTTCCCACTTGAACGAGCAAGCAAGACACTTGGAAGGTACGATGTGGAAGACCAAGGGAAAAAGGAGCAACAGAAGACCGAAAGATAGAACAAAAGACCAAAAATGCACATGCAAAATACGACACTACGACGAAACGCAGAACTAGTTACAACTACAAAATGAAGGGGGAACTCTAATCTTCTACAGTGAAATCTTATCTAGTCGTACTAAAAGTAGCAGAATCAGCTTTGGGTTGGAGCCAAGTATTTCTCCACTAATTTGTTTTCATCAGCATCACTTTCTGCCATCTACCATTTGCTAACCAGGAAGATTCATCCCGCCGACGAAGCTTTCGTTTCCCCGCTCCGCCGCAGTTAGGGTTTCTTTTGATGGAGAGAAAAACAAACAGAATGAAGAAATCGCTGAGGACATCACGTTTTAAACGAGGAGAGTAAATGTAACATCATTGCTTATGTTCACCGGAGGAACACCGGGTTGAGATTATTCCGGGATATTTGTACGGGGGGGGGGGGGGAGGTAACTCTTTCTCAACCACTTCCGCCGGTATCCAGCATTCACTTTTGAATCAACGGCTCAGATTTAGTCGAACAACATGCATAGTTTCAGGAGCCCGCCACATGGCAATATCAAGGGACAGAGCTTTAATTAAGGCGGATCAGCTCTGGGTGACTCATCATCATCATAACCGTTGGGAGGATTGTTATTATCATCGTGTCAATTACTATAAATACATGCTTAGATTGTAATAAGTTTTTTTAAGCAATGAAATTAAGAAAACTCTTCTTCTCCTTTCCTCTACCAGTTCTTCTCTCCCACCCCAGCCACTCTAGGCTTTCTTCTGTTATCTTTCTCTCCGCTTAATTCATTAAGGTCGTTACACGTCCTGCTTCTCTCTTCCACTCATCTTCCTCTCCCGAGGTCCCTGCCGACGCAGACCCCGCAGACGAAACCCTCCCTCCAAGCATGCATCATCGGTAAGAAACTCCTCCACTCCCCTCTTTCTTTCTCTCTCTCCCACTTCATTTCTTCCCTCACCCTATGTTTTCGCCCCTTTCTTACTTGCTTGCAGTTTCTGTGTGGTAGCTCCTTCCCCTACGGTCTCTTACCCAAATGAGTATAATCTTTCCCTAATCTCTTTCTTGGCAAAGAAATAGGTTCTTCATTGAAATTTTTCGTTGCTCTTTCCACTTGATGCAATTGCCCATGGCTCCACAACAGGTATTGTGAAACAGCAGCTCCTAAAACCACATGATTAATTCCATTGGATAAACAACGTCCGTTGGATCAAAACACTTAACCCGCGGCTTCTTAAAACCCCACAACCCTATTCGCTCTTAGTAGGTCTTCACTTTCCTGTCCCGCAGACGCCTAGGGCATCCGGATGCCGTGCACAAACAACCCCATCAGCTCCTCTCCCCTCGCTGTTCGCCACCGATGGTCGCTCGCGCCATCCCGTCCTTTGGTTCTATTCACTTACTCCAATCGCTTATTCCTCCAACTCCACTGAGTCCGCTCCTACCGTCTTCCACTTTCCAGCGGACGTTTTCCACCTCCACCTCCATTCATGGCGTTGGCAAAATCTTGGGCGTCGCAAACCCTAAGTCATGGTAATCAACTATACACTTTCTCCTCTTCATCAATTGGCTAGTTTGTATCCGCTTCTTCTCAGAGTCGGTTTGCTTCCTCTTCCTACCTAGGGCAATGTCCACTGTTGGGTCGCAATTTCTTCGCCTATTAGATCTGCTCTCGACTTCTCTTTGGTGAGTTTCTTTTAACTTCTTTTCCTTGATCAATGGAGGACCGGTTGGTATTTTAGATCATATAAAATTTCTGGGCATCGTGGATAAAAAACTGAAATTCAGGGATTTGGATGCCCCTCGCAGTAGGGGTTTTAGGAGGTATGTTACCCAGGTGAGGGATTCCTGATTCCTGATTCCTTTTGTAGAGATGCTTGAAACAATTAATCGAACCCTTGATTTTATTCTGGAGGATGCTTGTTTGGTTTTTAGAAATGTTTTCTTCAGCAGTTGGTTGGAAGATGGAAATGTTAGCATAAGGGATTAAAAACAGCTTATTTTATGTGCTACTACTAATTTCCTTGGAACCTTTTGTGATGCGCATGGTCTGGCTTAAGAGTAGTATATGTTGTTATTCATATTAGTTTTACAATTCTGCCTTCTTGATTTACCAACTTAAAATCTCAAGGCTATATCTTGAGCACCCAGGATCGCAGGAACAATTATGAATGCTATTTAATCCTATGCCCCTATATACAAAACTGGGAAAAGGGAGTTGATCTGAATAAAACGCGGCGGGATTGGTATCCATACATCTCTTATTTTAAAAAAAATTCTTCTTCTCCTATTCTTATCATTCCTTTACCGTGTTCTAATTTGTACTTCTGCTGGCCTTTTATGAAGGAGTCATGATCACTGTGTCTTCTGCCTAATTATTTAGACTTGGTCCTCCATTTTTTTCCATTGCTCCTCAATGCAGCCTTTATGTAACGAAGATACTCTCATTATTGTTACTCATATGTTGTAATGGTTAATGACTAAGCTGCTTTCTATTTATATTCACTTAGGCTCCGTTTGGGGGGACTTATTTTCACCGGTCAAGCGGTCATGACCGCATGAATCGGGACCTAATTAAGGTCCGGTACATGCGGTCATGACCGCTTGACCGGTGAAAATAAGTCCCGCCAAACGGAGCCTTAATGTTCCAGAAACATCAATCTGCATGGAATAGGAAGAAGAGCTCATGCAAGTTTTCATCAATCTACATGGAGCAGGAAAAAGAGCTCATGCAAGTTACTGAAATGGAGGACCAATCTGAAAAAACATGAGATACTTACTCACATTAGACAATCATGAGGCACAAAATTAAGTTTCTATTTAGCTGTTTAATCTCTTTTTAAAATGAAGAACTCTTTGAGTTGTATTTTGTTAATTTATTTCCATGAAATAAATATCTGTGCTAAGGTCCTAATGCATACATGAGTTATTCTAAATTTGAGTGGTACTATTAAATCCACTTTTAAATTGATGTACATACATGAGTTATTCTATTCAACTCACTATTTTTCCTTTGCTAATCATTTTCTTTAAATGTTTAGGGGAAATTCCCAATGAGAAGAGAGCAACGGTTCAAGACCATCAACTCAAATAGAAACCAATTAACCAGATTCATACTCTAATTTGTCTGGTGAACCTGTAAGTTGAGTTTTTTTGTTTCTAATTAGGCCATAGTTCAATTTCAGTTAGAGTTCGTTAACTCTATTTTAAGGAATTTTCATTGTGATCTTCATAATTCAAAATGACAAATCTGCTAATCATAATTATTTTAGTAGTATGATATTATTTTAATTTAACTTACGTTCAATGATATTAGATTGTAACATGTTTTTTTTGCATTTCAACAAAATTCAAAATAAAATGTTCATCTCAACAACAAAATTTAAAATAAAATGATTATCCACATCAGATAATTTTAAAACAAAATGCATATCTTTCGAGAATAAAAAATAGAGAACTATGAGAGACTATAATACGAAAGATAAGATAATATGCCGTCCCAAACAGATCCCGCTGTCAGGCTCTCACCTAGCTGGCAGGGCTGGATGTCACTCGAAGGAGTCTACCCGGATCCCGAGCGGATTCCGCTGTCAGGCTCTCACCTAGCTGGCAGCGCTGGATGTCACTCGAGGGCGTCTACCCGGACCCCGAGCAGATCCCGCTGCCAGGCTCTCACCTAGCTTACAGGGCTGGATGTCACTCAAGGGCGTCTACCCGGACCCCGAGCAGATCCCGCTGTCAGGCTCTCACCTAGCTGGCAGGGCTGGGTGTCACTCGAGAGCGTCTACCCGGACCCCGAGCAGATCCCGCTGTCAGGCTCTCACTTAGCTGGCAGGGCTGGATGTCACTCGAGGGCGTCAACCCGGACCCCGAGCAGATCCCGCTGCCAGGCTCTCACCTAGCTGGCAGGGCTGGATGTCACTTGAGCGCGGCTACCCGGACTCCGAGCAGATCCCGCTGCCAGGCTCTCACTTAGCTAGCAGGGCTGGATGTCACTCGAGGGCATCTACTCGGACGCCGAGCAGATCCCGCTGCAACTCTCTCACCTAGCTGGCAGGGCTGGATGTCACTGGAGTTAGTCTATCTGGACCCCGAGCAGATTCCGCTGCCAGGCTCTCACCTAGCTGGCAGGGCTGGATGTCACTCGATGATGTCTATTCGGACCCCGAGCAGATCCCGCTTCCAGGCTCTCACCTAGCTGGCAGGGCTGGATGTCACTCGATGTCGTCTATCCGGACCCCGAGCAGATCCCGCTGCCAGGCTCTCACCTAGCTGGCAGGGCTGGATGTCACTCGAGGGAGTTTACCCGGACCCTGAGTAAATCCCGCTGTCAGGCCCTCACCTAGATGACAGAGCTGGATGCCACTCGATGACATCTACCCGGACCCCGAGCAGATCCCGCTGTCAGGGTCTCACCTAGCTGGCAGGGCTGGATGTCACTCGAGGGCGTCTACCCGGATCCCGAGCAGATCTCGCTGACAGGCTCTCACCTAGCTGGCAGGGCTGGATGTAACTCGAGGGCGTCTACCCGGACCCCGAGCAGATCCCGCTGCCAGGCTCTCACCTAGCTGACAGGGCTGGATGTCACTCAAAAACGTCTACCCGGACCCCAAGCAGATCCCGCTGTCAGGCTCTCACCTAGCTGGCAGGGCTGAGTGTCACTCGAGGGCGTCTACCCGACCCCGAGCAGATGGGACCCCGAGCAGATCCCGCTGTCAGGCTCTCACCTAGCTGGCAGGGCTGGATGTCACTCGAGGGCGGCTACCCAGACCCCGAGCAGATCCCGCTGCCAGGCTCTCACTTAGCTGGCAGGGCTGGATGTCACTCGAGGACGTCTACTCGGACCCCGTGCAGATCCCGCTGCAACTCTCTCACCTAGCTGGCAGGGCTGGATGTCACTGGAGTTAGTCTATCCGGACCCCGAACAGATCCCGCTGCCAGGCTCTCACCTAGCTGGCAGAGCTGGATGTCACTCGATGATGTCTATTCGGACCCCTAGCAGATCCCGCTGCCAGGCTCTTACCTAGCTGGCAGGGCTGGATGTCACTCGATGTCGTCTACACGGACCCCGAGCAGATCCCGCTGCCAGGCTTTCACCTAGCTGGCAGGGCTGGAATGTCACTCGATTCGTCTACCCGGACCCCGAGCAGATCCCGCTGCCAGGCTCAGGCTCTCACCTAGCTGGCAGAGCTGGATGTCACTCGAGGGTGTCTACCCGGACCCCGAGTAGATCCTGCTGCCAGGCTCTCACCTAGCTGGCATGGCTGGATGTCACTTGAGGGTGTCTACCCGGACCCTGAGCAGATCCCGCTGCCAGGCTCTCACCTTGTTGGCAGGGCTGGATGTCACTCGAGGGCGTCTACCCGGACCCCGTGCAGTTCTCGCTGCCTGACTCACACCTTGCTGGCAGGGCTGGATGTCACTCTAGGGCGTCTTCCTGGACCCCGAGCAGATCCTGCGGCAGGGCTGGATGTCATTCGAGGGAGTTTACCCGGACCCCGAGCAGATCCCGCTGTCAGGCTCTCACCTAGTTGGCAGGGCTGGATGTCACTCGAGGGCGTCTACCCGGACCCCAAGCAGATCCCGCTGCCAGGCTCTCACCTAGCTGGCAGGGCTGGATGTCACTTGAGGGCGTCTACGAGCTGATCTCGCTGCCAGGCTCTCACCTAACTGGCAGGGCTGGATGTCACTCGAGGGCGTTTACTCGGACCCCGAGCAGATCCCGCTGCTATTCTCTCACCTAGCAGGCAGGGCTGGATGTCACTCGATGATATCTATTCGGACCCCGATCAGATCTCGCTGCCAAGCTCTCACCTAGCTGGCAGGGCTGGATGTCACTCGATGATGTCTATTCGGACCCCGAGCAAATCCCGGTGCCAGGCTCTCACCTAGCTGGCAGGATGTCACTCGATGTCGTCTACCCGGACCCCGAGCAGATCCCCTCAGGCTCTCACCTAGCTGGCAGCGCTGGATGTCACTCGAGGGGCGTCTACCCGGATCTCGAGCAGATCCCGCTGTCAGGCTCTCACCTAGCTGGCAGGGCTGGATGTCACTCGAGGGTGTCTACCCGGACCCCTAGCAGATCCCGCTGTCAGGCTCTCACCTAGCTGGCAGGGCTGGATGTCACTCGGGCGTCTACCCGGACCCCTAGCAGATCCCGCTGTCAGGCTCTCACCTAGCTGGCAGGGCTGGATGTCACTCGAGGGCGTCTACCCGGACCCCGAGGGCGGCTACCCGGAGATCCCGCTGCCAGGCTCTCACTTAGTTGGCAGGGCTGGATGTCACTCGAGGGCGTCTACTCGGACCCCGAGCAGATCCCGCTGCAACTCTCTCACCTAGCTGGCAGGTCTGGATGTCACTCGAGTTAGTCTATACGGACCCGAGCAGATCCCGCTGCCAGGCTCTCACCTAGCTGGCAGGGCTGGATGTCACTCGATGATGTCTATTCGGACCCCGAGCAGATCCCGCTGCAACTCTCACCTGGCTGGCAGGGCTGGATGTCACTCGATGTCTCTGCCCGGACCCCGAGCAGATCCCGCTGCCAGACTCTCACCTGGCTGGCAGGGCTGGATGTCACTCGATGTCGTCTATTCCCGGACCCCGAGCAGATCCCGCTGCCTGGCTCTCACCTGGCTGGCAGGGCTGGATGTCACTCGATGTCGTCTACCCGGACCCCGAGCAGATCCCGCTGCCAGGCTCTCACCTATTTGGCAGAGCTGGATGTCACTCGATGGGCGTCTACCCGGACCCCGAGCAGATCCCGCTGCCAGGCTCTCACCTAAGCTGTCAGGGCTGGATGTCACTCGAGGGCGTCGTCTACCCGGACCCCGAGCAGATCCCGCTGCCAGGCTCTCACCTAGCTGGCAGAGCTGGATGTCACTCGAGGGCGTCTACCCGGACCCCGAGCAGATCCCGCTGTCAGGCTCTCACCTAGCTGACAGGGCTGGATGTCACTCGAGGGCGTCTATCCGGACCCCGAGCAGATCCCGCTGCCAGGCTCTCACCTAGCTGGCAGGGCTGGATGTCACTCGATTGTGTCTAACCCGGATCTCGAGCTGATCCCGCTGTCAGGCTATCACCTAGCTGACAGGGCTGGATGTCACTCGAGGGAGTTACCCGGACCCCGAGCAGATCCCGCTGTCAGGCTCTCACCTAGCTGACAGGGCTGGATGTCACTCGATGGCGTCTACCCGGACCCCGAGCAGATCCCGCTGTCCAGGCTCTCACCTAGCATGGCAGGGCTGGATGTCACTCGAGGGAGTTTACCCGGATCCCGCAGATCCCGCTGCTCACGCTCTCACCTAGCTGGCACAGGGCTGCATGTCACTCGAGGGACCCGGGACCCCGAGCAGATCCCGCTGCCAGGCTCTCACCTAGCTGACAGGGCTGGATGTCACTCGAAGGGCGTCTACCCGGACCCCGAGCAGATCCCGCTGTCAGGCTCTCACCTAGCTGGCAGGGCTGGGTGTCACTCGAGGGCGTCTACCCGGACCCCGAGCAGATCCCGCTGTCAGGGCTCTCACCTAGCTGGTAGGGCTGGATGTCACTCGAGGGCGGCTACCCGGACCCCGAGCAGATCCCGCTGCTAGGCTCTCACTTAGCTGGCAGGGCTGGCAGGGCTGGATGTCCACTCGAGGGGGCGTCCTACTCGGACCCCGAGCAGATCCCGCTGCAACTCTCTCACCTAGCTGGCAGGGCTGGATGTCACTCGAGTTAGTCTATCCGGACCCCGAGCAGATCCCGCTGCCAGGCTCTCACCTAGCTGGCAGGGCTGGATGTCACTCGATGATGTCTATTCGGACCCCGAGCAGATCCCGCTGCCAGGCTCTCACCTAGCTGGCAGGGCTGGATGTCACTCGATGTCGTCTACCCGGACCCCGAGCAGATCCCGCTGCCAGGCTCTCACCTAGCTGGCAGGGCTGGATGTCACTCGATGTTGTCTACCCGGACCCCGAGCAGATCCCGCTGCCAGGCTCTCACCTAGCTGGCAGGGCTGGATGTCACTCGAGGGAGTCTACCCGGACCCCGAGCAGATCCCGCTGTCAGGCTCTCACCTAGCTTGACAGGAGGGAGTTTACTGGATGTCACTCGATGACGTCTACCCGGACCCCGAGCAGATCCCGCTGTCAGGCTCTCACCTATCTGGCAGGGCTGGATGTCACTCGAGGGCGTCTACCCGGATCCCGAGCACCTAGATGGATGTCCCGCTGTCCCGCTAGGCTCTCACTTAGCTAGGGCTGGCGAGAGCCCCGAGCAGATGGATCTCACCTAGCTGGCAGGGCTGGATGTCACTCGAGGGCGTCTACCCGGACCCCGAGCAGATCCCGCTGCCAGGCTCTCACCTAGCTGGCAGGGCTGGATGTCACTCGATGGGCGTCTACCCGGACCCCGAGTAGATCCCGCTGCCAGGCTCTCACCTAGCTGGCAGGGCTGGATGTCACTCGAGGGCGGCTATCCCGGACCCCGAGCAGATCCCGCTGTCAGGCTCTCACTTAGCTGGCAGGGCTGGATGTCACTCGAGGGCGCCTACTCGGACCCCGAGCAGATCCCGCTGCAGGGTGGACTCTCTCACCTAGCTGGCAGGGCTGGATGTCACTCGAGTTAGTCTATCCGGACCCCGAGCAGATCCCGCTGCCAGGCTCGCTTGCCTAGCTGGCAGGGCTGGATGTCACTCGATGATGTCTATTCGGACCCCGAGCAGATTCTGCTATTAGGCTCTCACCTAGCTGGCAGGGCTGGATGTCACTCGATGCCGTCTACCCGGATCCCGCGCAGATCTCGCTGCCAGACTCTCACCTAGCTGGCAGGGCTGGATGTCACTCGAGGGAGTTTACCCGGACCCCGAGTAGATCCCGCTGTCAGGCTCTCACCTAGCTGACAGGGCTGGATGTCACTCGATGACGTCTACCCGGACCCCGAGCAGATCCCGCTGTCAGGCTCTCACCTAGCTGGCAGGGCTGGATGTCACTCGAGGGAGTCTACCCGGATCCCGAGCAGATCCCGCTGTCAGGCTCTCACCTAGCTGGCAGGGCTGGATGTCACTCGAGGGCGTCTACCCGGACCTCGAGCAGATCCCGCTGCCAGGCTCTCACCTAGCTGACAGGGCTTGATGTCACTCAAGGACGTCTATCCGGACCCCGAGCAGATCCCGCTGTCAGGCTCTCACCTAGCTGGCAGGGCTGTGTGTCACTCGAGGGCGTCTACCTGGACCCCGAGCAGATTCCGCTGTCAGGCTCTCACCTAGCTGGCATGGCTGGATGTCACTCGAGGGCGGCTACCCGGACCCCGAGCAGATCCCGCTGCCAGGCTCTCACTTAGCTGGCAGGGCTGGATGTCACTCGAGGGCGTCTACTCGGACCCCGAGCAGATCCCGCTGCAACTCTCTCACCTAGCTGGCAGGGCTGGATGTCACTCGATTTAGTCTATCCGCAACCCGAGCAGATCCCGCTGCCAGACTCTCACCTAGTTGGCAGGGCTGGATGTCACTCGATGATGTCTATTCGGACCCCGAGCAGATCCCGCTGCAAGGCTCTCACCTAGCTGGCAGGGCTGGATGTCACTCGATGTCGTCTACACGGACCCCGAGCAGATCCCGCTGCCAGGCTCTCACCTAGCTGGCAGGGCTGGATGTCACTCGAGGGCGTCTACCCGGACCTCGAGCAGATCCCGCTGCCAGGCTCTCACCTAGCTGGCAGGGCTGAATATCAATCGAGGGTGTCTACCCGGACCCCGAGCAGATCCCGCTTCCAGGCTCTCACCTAGCTGGCATGGCTGGATGTCACTTGAGAGTGTCTACCCGGACCCTGAGCAGATCCCGCTGCCAGGCTCTCACCTTGCTGGCAGGGCTGGATATCACTCGAGGGCGTCTACCCGAACCCCGAGCAGATCTCGCTGCCTGGCTCACACCTTGTTGGCAGGGCTGGATATCACTCTTGGGCGTCTTCCCGGATCCCAAACAGATCCCACTGCCAGGCTTACACCTAGCTGACAGGACTGGATGTCACTCGAGGGCGTCTACCCGGACCTCGAGCAGATCCCGCTGCCAGGCTCTCACCTAGCTGGCAGGGCTGGATGTCACTTGAAAGCGTCTACTCGGACCCCGAGCAGATCCCGTTGCAACACTCTCACCTAACTGGCATGGCTGGATGTCACTCGAGGGCGTCTACCCGGACCCCGAGTAGATCCCGCTGCCTGTCTCTCACTTAGTTGGCAGGGCTGGATGTCACTCGAGGGCGTCTACTCGGATCCCGAGCATATCCCGCTGCAACTCTCTCACCTAGCTGGCAGGGATGGATGTCACTTGAGTTAGTCTATCCGGACTCCCGAGCAGATCCCGCTTCCAGGCTCTCACCTAGCTGGCAGGGCTGGATGTCACTTGAGAGTGTCGTACCCGGACCCGAGCAGATCTCGCTGCCTGGCTCAGGCAGGGCTGGATATCACTCTTGGGCGTCTTCCCGGACCTTGCTGGCAGGGCTGGATGTCACTCGAGGGCGTCTACCCGGACCCCGAGCAGATCTCGCTGCCTGGCTCTCACCTAGTGGCAGGGCTGGATGTCACTCTTGGCGTCTTCCCGGATCCCGAGCAGATCCCGCTGCCAGGCTCTCACCTAGCTGACAGGCTGGATGTCACTCGAGGGCGTCTACCCGGACCTCGAGCAGATCCCGCTGCTGCCAGGCTCTCACCTAGCTGGCAGGGCTGGATGTCACTCGAGGGCGTCTACTCCGGACCCCGAGCAGATCCCGCTGCAAGGCTCTCACCTAGCTGGCAGGGCTGGATGTCACTCGATGATGTCTATTCCGGACCCCGAGCAGATCCCGCTGCCAGTCTCTCACCTAGCTGGCAGGGCTGGATGTCACTCGATGTCGTCTACGGACCCCGAGCAGATCCCGCTGCCTCGAGCTCCCGGCAGCTGGCAGGGCTGGATGTCACTCTATCCGGACCCGAGCAGATCCCGCTGTCAGGCTCTCACCTAGCTGGACAGGGCTGGATGTCACTCGATGATGTCTACGGACCCCGAGCAGATCCCGCTGTCAGGCTCTCACCTAGCTGGCAGGGCTCTACCCGGATCCCGTCAGGCTCTCACCTAGCTGGCATGTCACTCGTCTACCCGGACCCCGAGCAGATCCCGCTGCCAGGCTCTCACCTAGCTGGCAGGGCTGGATGTCACTCGAGGGCGTTTACCCGGACCCCGAGTAGATCCCGCTGTCAGGCTCTCACCTAGCTGACAGGGCTGGATGTCACTCGATGACGTCTACCCGGACCCCGAGCAGATCCCGCTGTCAGGCTCTCACCTAGCTGGCAGGGCTGGATGTCACTCGAGAGTCTACCCGGATCCCGAGCAGATCCCGCTGCCAGGCTCTCACCTAGCTGGCAGGGCTGGATGTCACTCGAGGGCGTCTACCCGGACCCCGAGCAGATCCCGCTGCCAGGCTCTCACCTAGCTGAACGGGCTTTGATGTCACTCGAGGGCGTCTACCCGGACCCCGAGCAGATCCCGCTGTCAGGCTCTCACCTAGCTGGCAGGGCTGGATGTCACTCGAGGGCGTCTACCCGGACCCCGAGCAGATCCCGCTGTCAGGCTCTCACCTAGCTGGCAGGGCTGGATGTCACTCGAGGGCGGCTACCGGACCCCGAGCAGATCCCGCTGCCAGGCTCTCACTTAGCTGGCAGGGCTGGATGTCACTCGAGGGCGTCTACCCGGATCCCGCTGACCCCGAGCAGATCCCGCTGTCAGGCTCTCACCTAGCTGGCAGGGCTGGATGTCACTCGAGGGCGTCTACCCGGACCCCGAGCAGATCCCGCTGCCAGGCTCTCACCTAGCTGATAGGGCTTGATGTCACTCTAGATGGCGTCTACTCGGACCCCGAGCAGATCCCGCTGTCAGGCTCTCACCTAGCTGGCAGGGCTGGGTGTCACTCGAGGGCGTCTACCCGGACCCCGAGCAGATCCCGCTGTCAGGCTCTCACCTAGCTTGGCAGGGCTGGATGTCACTCGAGGGCGTCTACCCGGACCCCGAGCAGATCCCGCTGCCAGGCTCTCACTTAGCTGGCAGGGCTGGATGTCACTCGAGGGCGTCTACTCGGACCCCGAGCAGATCCCGCTGCAACTCTCTCACCTAGCTGGCAGGGCTGGATGTCACTCGAGTTAGTCTATCCGGACCCCGAGCAGATCCCGCTGCCAGGCTCTCACCTAGCTGGCAGGGCTGTATGTCACTCGATGATGTCTATTCGGACCCCGAGCAGATCCGCTGCCAGGCTCTCACCTAGGACTGGCAGGCTCTCACCTAGCTGGATGTCACTCGAGGGAGTCTACCCGGACCCCGAGCCCGAGCTCTCACGCCAGGGCTGGATGTCACTCGCGGACCCCGAGCAGATCCCGCTGCCAGGCTCTCACCTAGCTGACCACTCGACGTCTACCCGGACCCCCGAGCAGATCAGAGGGCAGGCTCTCACCTAGCTGGATGTCACTCGAGGGCGTCTACCCGGACTCTAGGCTCTCACCTAGCTGGCAGGGCTGGATGTCACTCGAGGGAGTCTACCCGGACCCCGAGCAGATCCCGCTGTCAGGCTCTCACCTAGCTGGCAGGGCTGGATGTCACTCGAGGGCGTCTACCCGGACCCCGAGCAGATCCCGCTGCCAGGCTCTCACCTAGCTGGCAGGGCTGGATGTCACTCGAGGGCGTCTACCCGGACCCCGAGCAGATCCCGCTGCCAGGCTCTCACCTAGCTGGCAGGGCTGGATGTCACTCGAGGGCGTCTACCCGGACCCCGAGCAGATCCCGCTGCCAGGCTCTCACCTAGCTGGCAGGGCTGGATGTCACTCGAGGGAGTTAACTCGGACCCCGAGCAGATCCCGCTGCCAGACTCTCACTTAGCTGGCAGGGCTGGATGTCACTCGAGCTATTCGGACCCCGAGCAGATCCCGCTGCCAGGCTCTCACTGCCGTCTAGTCTCCGGCAGGGCTCTCACCTAGCTGCAGGGCTGTGCACTCGAGGGAGTTTACCCGTCCGCTGTCAGGCTCTCACCTAGCTGGCAGAGCTGGATGTCACTCGATGATGTCTATTCGGACCCCTCCCGCTGCCAGGCTCTCACCTAGCTGGCAGGGCTGGATGTCACTCGATGTTAGTCTATTCGGACCCCCGAGCACCCGACCTCCTCGCTGCCAGGCTCTCACCTAGCTGGCAGGGCTGGATGTCACTCGATGTCGTCTACCCGGACCCCGAGCAGATCCCGCTGCCAGGCTCTCACCTAGCTGGCAGGGCTGGATGTCACTCGAGGGCGTCTACCCGGACCCGAGCAGATCCCGCTGCCAGGCTCTCACCTTGGCAGGGTGGATGTCACTCGAGGGCCTAGCTGGCACCCGGGCAGATGGATGTCACTCGAGGGCGTCTACCCGGATCCCCGTGCGGCAGGCTCCTCGCTGGCTCATCCTTGCGAGGGCAGATCCCGCTGCCAGGCAGGGCTCTCACCTAACTGAGCAGGGCTGGAGGCTGTCACTCGAGGGCGTCTACACCGGACCCCGAGGGTGTTTACACCCCGATCCCGCTGTGCTCTCACCGAGTAGATCTGGCAGGGCTGGATGTCACTCGATGATACGGACCCCGATCTATTCGGACCCCGAGCAGATCCCGCTGCCAGGCTCTCACCTAGCTGGCAGGGCTGGATGTCACTCGAGGGCGGATGTCTATTCCCGGACCCCGAGCAGATCCCGCTGCCAGGCTCTCACACTCCCGCTGTCAGCTGGCAGGACGCTGGACCCCGAGCAGATGCTGTCAGGCTCGAGGGCGTCCCGGACCCCCGAGAAGATCCCGCTGCCAGGCTCGGAGGGCTGGATGTCACTCGAGGGCACTCGGACCCCGAGCAGATCCCGCTGCTGACAGGCTCTCACCTAGCTGGCAGGGCTGGATGTCACTCGAGTTAGTCCCGCTCGAGGGGCGGCTACCCGACAGACCCCGAGCCCCGAGATCCCGCTGTCAGGCTCTCACCTAGCTGGCAGGGCTGGATGTCACTCGATGATCGGACCCCGAGCAGATCCAGGCTGCCACCCCTGAGCTGGCAGATCCTCGCTCACCCGCCCCGAGACTCTCACCTGCTGGCCAGGCTCACCTGTCGTCTAGCCCGAGCAGATGGCAGGCTCTCACCTGGGAGGGCACTCGATGTCACTCGACGTCGAGGGCGTTACCCGGACCCCGAGCAGATCCCGCTGCCAGGCTCTCACCTAGCTGGTACAGGGCTGGACCCCGAGCAGATGTCACTCGAGGGCGTCTACCCGGACCCCGAGCAGATCCCGCTGAAAGTGAGGGGATAAGTTGTAAACTACTCTAGAGGGGGGGTGAATAGAGTATTCAAATTTTATGAATAACTAGTCAGCTCTCTTCGAGTTTATTTGCGGAATAAAATAATCTGATACTTGAACCCTAAGAGCCTAACACAGTGACGTGCACAAGTGAGAGAGTTAACGAAATTTCAGTTTAACTCTAAACCTATCACAGCAACTAGCAATCCTAGGTAGTTCTATCACAGCCACAAAAAGACAATTAAACAAAACAACCAGAGAGACACAGGATATATAGTGGTTCCCTCTTAATAGGTACTCCACTCTTCTACCACCCTGGTAGGAATCCACTACAGGTTTTGCTAAGGTGCCCTGCCACCAATGATCTGATTCAGGTAGATCAAACAGACCCTTTGAGCTTTTGATAAGGATGCTCGACCACAGGTTGTTAATAAGGTGCCCTGTCACCAATGTTCACTTTTGAAGAGGTGTGAAAAACTCTTTTACAAAGGGGTTGAGAGGGTTAATTGTCTTCTCTGTTGTTAATACAGATTAGAGAAGACTTGTGGATTCTCTAAAGAATCAAAGTCTCCCCCTGGCTCAGTGGAAGTCCAGGAAAGCCTTTGCTTCAGGATGAAGGAGTTTCAGATATACTGAAACTAAATCCTCAGAGATCTGTAGACTGATTTTTATCAGGTCTTCAGATTCTGGAGCACGTGAAGTAGATCTGGAGCTCTTTCTGAAGTCTTGAAATCTCTAAGCAAATGCTCAGGAGACTTGTGAATGAAAGAAATTGCTTTGGACTTTTGCTTCAGGAAAGCTTTTCTTCTTCGTTTTGTGAGATGGTGAAGAGTTGCTTTAAAGAGGCTTGAGAGAAAGCAGCACAAAAAAATCTCTCTGTATCTGAGTCTTCTTCTTTTTCTGAGAAGAGAATCTCTCTTAAATATGTCTTCTCATTTATCTTTTGGAACGGCTCTATTGATTTGAATTCTCGAGCACTGCAACAGATTATCTCAAAAATAGAATATAGCAATAGGAATAGAATGACCTATTAGCTCTCTGTCAGTCCCAATAAGGAAATAAATGAATAAAAATAACCTCAGCATAGAGACTTATCATTCTTGGAAATAGCATACACCGCCAACGGCTAGAATACAGCCTGACAATATAGTTTGCATAATAAGACAAAAATGCTTTATCAAAATACGAAATCCCGTAATTTATGCTTAATATATTTGGTAGTTAATTCATTTGAATTTAAGCCATAATTTAGCAAAAACAATCTTCAGAAAATCTTTCTAACCACACGCTAAAACACTTGGAAATAGACCAAGGAATAAAATGAGCGCAAATGATAAAGGCAGACAGAAATCGTCGACCAGGAGTTCGATGATCGTCGACCTAACTAACAGATCGTCGACAGAAAGCAGAAATCTGACGACACAAAAATCGTCGACCAGACATCGTCGACCAGCTCAAGATATCGTCGACGACTAAGGCAAAAGATCTGTCGAGACAGAAATCGTGAAGCAAGAATGCGATCGTGGAACTGCTGATGGCAGATCGTCGACCAACCTTCAGAGCATAATAAACTTGCTCTGAGATCGTCGACCATCGGTCGACGATAATTGTCTTGACTTCAACGATTCAATAGCCCTGCTATCGTCGACCGATGATCGACGATCGCGAGGTCTCGTTCGACGATGGTCGAACGGAAAAGGCTTAACCAAAAATTCATTCTACAACTTTCTAATCTAAACTTTAGATCAGATATAAACTACCCTAGGGAGACTAAACAAAGTCTAAACATGATCATATATAGTTATATGGATCAAGAGGGGCTGGAAAGGGATTACATAAGCCAAATCACATCTAGGGTACCAACAATCTCCCCCTATTTGGGTTATGTTATCCAATCCGATCTAAAACTAAAGCACACAATATTAAGAGCAGAAATTAACCAAAAATTTAAATCACAGGCAATCCACAGGAAAACATAAAAGCATAAATCAGCAGAACTAAAGTATCAAGCAGATTTATCAGAGGTTTTAGCGTCAGATGATTTCTTAGGGATTACAGCTGGTTTGAAGATAATTTCTCTGTTTGGATTTGCTGCTTGTCTTTTGGATAGCGTTAGATCGTGTTCACCAATAATTTTCTTTTCAGCATAGCTTGGTAGAACTGCAGCAGGGTGCAACCTCATGTATTCTTCAGTATTGAAAGTTTCAGAGTTTACTTGAATTTTGCTGAGTTCCTTTTCTCTGAATTCAGACATGGTTGTATACGCTGTATGGTCTAGTCCTTGAGCTTTGGCTCTCTCCATCATGCTCAGTGCAATAGATTCCTTAAATCTTGCCATAGAGGCAATTCTTTCAGATTCAGTCATATCTGATGGAGAGGATGGTCTGTCAGTATCAGCTTGAGCTGCAATCTCCATGTTCCTTTGAAGAGCTGTGGCTATTTTGCTTGAGTCAGAAGGAATTTGTGCAGCCTCCTTAGGATTAGTTTCAGCATAAAGAGATCTGGGAGGTGCAAGTTCAATGAACTTCTTGTTGGATTTCTCTGAATAGACCACTCTTTTCCTTTTGTTTCAGCTGTCTCAGAATCAGCAGATTTCCTTGAAGAGGAGGATGGACCTTTCCTGGGAGGAAGAAGTTTCCATTCTGGAACTTTCTGTTTAGGAGCAGGAGGAGGAGAGAAAGTAGATTGCTGAAATGTCATCTCCTTTATTTGTTCCATGGAACATTTTCATTTCTTTTTCTTCCTTGTCCTGATACATCTTGGCCTCCCTGGCTTTGGTTACTCCTTCTCTGGTAGGACTGAAAGATGTTAGAGCTGGCTGATCTTGCAGATGGGGCAGAAGAGAGACTTCTTAGAGGCTCCAGCACCAGGAGGTGGAGGAGGACCTCTGGGGGGGAATTTCTGAATAGGGTGTCATATCTTTTTGATCTCTTTTTCTCTCTTGTCTGATTCTTTGAGAGCCTCATCCAGGGTCGAAATTCTTTGCTCTTGGGATCAATTCCCTTCAGAATGAAATATGGAACATCCTTGTCTGGATTGGCAGTAGGAGGAGCAGATGCTTTCCTTTTCTTGGATACAGTCTTTTTCTTTTTCTGGGAGCTATCAGAATCCTCAGAGTCATCATCATCAGAGGAGTGAGATGAGGTTCTGCCAGCATAATCATCAAAGTCTAGTTTTGGGATATCCTTGGCAGCTATAGAATGTTCAGCCTTCTGCTTCTCTCTATCTTCTCTTTCTCTTGCTTCCTCAATGACATCTTGCTCAAGGAGGGCATCAAGATCAACATTTGGAGTGCTCTTCCAGAGATCTGATTTAGGATACAAGTCAGGAACTATCCTGGGGACCAGTTCTGCAGTAGAAGGAATGGATAGAGGATAGGTAAGGATAGGAGGAGAAAAGATGACAATGTCTGGGGCAGATGCTTTTTCTAGAGAGATGGCTAGGGAATCCAGATGATAATTAGCCAACCCTTCAATGTACTCAGAGGCAATATTCTCAGCCACAAAGGCTATAAATTGTTCTAGGTTTAGAGTACCTGAGCTTGATTCCTTTTCAGTCATCTTGGAGGCTTTTTCTGGTAAATCTAGCACGGCCTCAGCTTCTTCAGCAGCAGCAGCAGCAGTGTTGATTGTGCCTGCATACAAAGAAAGATAGGTTAACAACCAAGTGGGAATAAAATATTCCCCCAAGGTGAGCAACAACAGGTAATTGATAGAGTTACCTGAAGATCTACACAGGATACCACTTTGCATCTAGGAAGGAGGTTATAATTCCTTCTAGATGTTTAGCGACATCAGGGATAGACACCTCTGCAAGGCAAGGCACATGAGGAGTGCTATACAGGAAAAGAGAGAGTCCTTGACCAAGGGGTCATCAAGGTACTCAGGTCTATAAGAGACCATTTTCTCTTGAAAAGAAGGAACAAGAGGAGTAGATGTGAGTGAGGACTCACAGTCTAGGTTAAGATAGGATTCCAAATCTTCAATGGAATTTGCAGCAACATCTTGCAATACTGATGCAGGATCATCAGCAGCTGAGATGAGATAGGAAGGAATAAGAAATTAACTCCAAGTTGGAGTGAATTAATTAGAATCTTAAATAACATTGTACCATCAGATTGAGCAGCAACATTCTCAAATTGTTGAACCACTACTTCTGTATCAGTAGTGTTCAATGGAGATTTTTCACCAATGTCCATGGGGACTACTTCATTATCTTTCTCAGGGATTTCTTCATCAGAAGCTTGATTCACTAGGGAGTGAATGTCCTTGTTAGATAAAGATATCAATTTAAAATCCTGATTATAACCTTTAGAGGAAGTGATTTACCTTCTGGATGCTTTGGAAGCTCTTGAGATTCTTCTATAATTGCTGTAAGGGGAAGAGAAGAGTTGTCCTGAAGGGCCAAGGCATCACCATCACCTGAGACCACTTCAACAGACATCTCCCCCTGCATGACTTCAGTGGGAGCTGGAGTCATGCATCTTACTGAAGAGGGCTCAGCAGAGGGTGGAAATGATTTGATGGCTTCAGTAAGGGCTTTGATGGATGCAATGAGAGGGGCATTGGCAGCCTCAATCATTTTTTGGATGGATGGAGTGATGAGCTCTACAACATGTGCAAGCAATTCAGGAGTTATCTGAAATGCTGATGATGTAGAGGTGGATGGAATGGAAGCAGTAGTATGATCTACCACATGATCAAATGAATCATGTGGAGATGGGTGAACATCAACATGAGTGTGGGATTCATGTTGAGAGAGGTGCGTGAGGATGGTAGCAGTCACCATGTCAACACTGGCTGCGGCTGCCAGATGTTGTGGTATGGGTGACTGAGGTGGAGATGCATGTAAGATGGAAGATGCATGTTGTGGTGGCACTGCAGATTGTGTGGAGGGTAATGCAGGAGATGAGGATGCAGGGGTAAAGAGAGAGGATGAAGGGATTGCTGAGCCTTCCCCAGCAAGCTGGAGAGTGGCTGAATCAGCCCTTGTGTCTGATGGAGGGTTAGGATCAACCCTGGCTGACTTCTTGATAACTCTCTGAGATTTCTTGAAGAGAGAGGGGTCCAACCTCTTGCTGGCGTTGACTGCGGAGGGTGCAGAAACAAGCAGCAGGGGTGCTTTCACATATAGAAACACACCCAACACCCTGGCAAGATTTACTTCTTTCTGATTGTTCTTTCTCCTTATTAGTTCAAACAGAACTTTTCCCCAGGCAATCTGCGCCTTATTCACCAAAGCTGACATCAGGGCAAATTGTTGCCTGTTGATGTTGTCGTGAGCAGAATGTTTTCCCAAAACGACCTTGCCCACCAGGTCTGCTAGAAACTTATACTCTGGAGCCAGATTTATCTTTAGCAGCTTAGCTGGAATGCCCTCAGCATGGCCCATCACAGTTAGCATGCGCCATATTCTTCTGCAGTTTGCTCATAGTCCTCAGTTCCGGTTGGCAGTCCAAACAGCTCAGTCAAAACTTCAGGAGTCAGAACGACCTCCTCTCCATTTATCTTTCCAGTCATCGCTTCGTCGCTGGAGGACGAGGTATATACCCATTCTCGAATCTCTGGTATATTAATCTTTGGTGAGAATGACATAAATTTCTTTAGGCCTTGATCTTCACATAGCTGCAGAATGGCTTGGATGGGTTGATCACATCGGCTGAAAGAATCGAAGTCGACACAGAAGCCAGTGTCGAACTTCATTCCGAAGAGAACTGCAGAAGGAATCGCCATTAGATTGAAGAGAGAATGACGAATCGAGATGCAAGCAGGGGAGAAGAGAATCGCGCGGGATTAGAGTTCGAGAGCGAATTCTAAGCCAGAAGATGGAATATGAAAAGACGGAGCGGAAGGACGACGATCTCCAGACCTAAATCGACTATTAGATACAAATCTGCGATCGTCGATCCCGGAATAAAATCGGTCGTCGAACAATGACCGACGATAGTCAATGTTTGACTAATCGATAAACATCGACCGATTACAAGCAGTCACCACGATCGTCGATCAATGTATGTTGGTCGACGATTCTCCACACAGCACAGAAAATCTGTCGTCGACCATTGGTCGACGATAGATACCTAAGGAGAGATCGTTGACCGGTTGATCGACGATTTCTGCCTTACTACCGAACGAGCTGTCGTCGACCGTTGGTCGACGATAGTTCTGACCTGGTCGAAGATCGTCGAGCAGTCGTTCGACGATTTTAGACAGAAAACAAAACTATCCAAATTTTCACTACTCTGAACCATTAATCATACCAAGCTGGTTCAGGAAGAACAAATGCCTTTGTTCATCAAGGGGCTTAGTGAAAATATCTCCTCTCTGCAGGTCTGTGGATATAAATTTCATTGCTATCTTGTTCTTTTCCACATTATCTCTCAAAAATGATGTCTAATCTCAATGTGCTTGGTCCTAGAATGGTGCACAGGATTTTGAGCAATTGATATTGCACTGGTACTGTCACACAGAATTTTTGTTTTTGAGTGTGTATACCCATAATCCACTAGCTGATTTTGAATCCACAGAATCTGTGAACAACAACTAGCTGCTGCAATATATTCAGCCTCAGCAGTTGAAGTAGACACAGATGCCTGTTTCTTACAAAACCAAGAGACAAGTCTCTCTCCCAGGAACTGACAGGTCCCTGAGGTGCTTTTCCTGTCAACTCTACAACCAGCATAATCAGCATCTGAATATCCAATTAATTCAAATCCTGACTCAGCTGGGTACCACAGTCCTAAGTTAGGGCATCCTTTAAGGTATCTCAAGATCCTCTTGAGAAGAGTTAAGTGAGATTCCTTTGGGTTGACCTGAAACCTAGCACATAGGCATGTAGCAAACATTATGTCAGGCCTACTTGCAGTCAAATACAGCAGGGAACCAACAATGGCTCTATAGTTCTTTTGATCAACAGACTTGCCATTGACATCAGAATCAATAACTGCATTTGAGGCCATAGGTGTGCTCATTGATGAAGCATCAGACATTCCAAATCTTTTAACCAGCTCTCTGGCATATTTTGATTGAGAAATGAAGATACCATCATCACACTGTTTCACTTGGAGACCAAGGAAATAGGATAACTCACCCATGCTGCTCATCTCAAACTTGGAGTGCATTAGTTCAGAGAACCTCTTGCACAGTTTGGGATCAGTAGAGCCAAATATAATGTCATCTACATAGATTTGAACTAACAGTTGTGAGTCCTTATGATGTCTAATAAATAGGGTTCTATCTACTACACCTCTCACAAACTTGTGTTCTAGAAGGAAATTTGCTAAGGTCTCATACCAAGCTCTAGGAGCTTGCTTAAGTCCATATAGAGCCTTTTGGAGTTTGAACACATGAGTGGGTAAGGTTGATGAAACAAACCCTGGTGGTTGTTCAACAAACACTTCTTCCTTTAAATCTCCATTGAGGAAGACACTCTTCACATCCATTTGGAAGACCTTAAATTTCTTATAGGCAGCATAGGCTAGGAAAATCCTAATGGCTTCTAGTCTAGCTACAGGAGCAAAGGTCTGATCATAATCTATGCCTTCCTCCTGTCTATAGCCTTGAGCTACTAGCCTAGCCTTATTTCTAACTACTATGCCTTGGGCATCAAGCTTGTTTCTAAACACCCACTTAGTGCCTATGATCAGTTGGCCTCTTGGTCTTGGAACCAAAGTCCAAACTCTACATCTTTCAAACTGGTTAAGTTCCTCTTGCATGGCTATAATCCAGTGTGGATCAAGCTCAGCATCTTTAATGGTTAGGGGCTCAACCTGAGAAAGGAAACAAGCAAACATCACATCTTTGTTGAGTTGATGTCTTGTCTGGACTCCTACTGAAATGTCTCCAATTACTTGAGATACGGGGTGATCTCTAAGTGTGACAAGATTAGTAGGTTCAACAATGATCTGATCTTCAACAGTTTCAGGATTTAATTCCTCATGTGGAATTTGATCAACTGTTGAAGCAGATGCTTTAACTTCAAGAAGTTCTACATCAGATTCAGAATCTGAAGAAGCAACCTGAGGAGTTTGTAGGGGATGATTCTCCTGTGTGAGTCTCAAACCTTCCAAATCCTTACTTACTCCTAGGACTTGCACTATACTATTAGAGGAAGAATCCTTCTCCTTATAATACATGACTGTCTCATCAAAAGAGACGTGTGCAGACTCTTCTATCTTAAGAGAGGATTTATTAAGGACTCTATAGGCTTTGCTTACTTGAGAGTATCCTAGAAAAACTCCCATTGAAGATTTTGCCTCAAATTTTCTAAGATATTCTTTGTTATTGTTATGAACAAAAGCAACACAGCCAAATACTCTAAAATAGTCTATTTTAGGTTTCACTTGCTTAAGTAACTCATAGGGAGTCTTACCTTAAGTTTATGTATCAGACTTCTGTTCAATACATAGTTAGCTGTGCTAACTGCTTCAGCCCAAAAGGACAGAGGCATGTTAGCATCTGCCAACAATGTACTTGCAGCTTCAATTAGGGTTCTGTTTTTCCTTTCAACTACCCCATTTTGTTGAGGAGTTCTAGGAGCAGAGAAGCTATGTTTGATACCTTCCTTCTCACAGAATTCTTGCATAAGAAGAGACTCAAACTCAGTACCATGATCACTTCTGATCAAGGCAATCTGAGTAGAATACTCACTCTGTATACACTTTAGAAAATCTGTAAGAACCTTGAAGTTATCAGCCTTAGTTCTCAAGAAGAATACCCAAGTGAACCTAGAGAAGTCATCTACAATTACTAGAGTGTAATACTTTCCTCCAAGACTCTGTACGGCAATAGGACCAAATAAATCCAAATGTAGCAAGTACAGGATCCTGGGAGAATCACTTTTATTGACTGATTTAAAGCTATTTCTTGTTTGCTTACCTAATTGACAAGCTTTGCAAAGGCCTTCCTTCTTGTAGGGGCAAGAAGGTAAGCCTCTTACAAGATTGTATTTAGCCAGCCTAGAAATGTTTTTCAAATTTACATGACTAAGTCTCTTATGCCAAAGGTATTATTACTGGTTACTTCATTAAACAAGCATATTTCAGATTTGGATGAGTTAAAATCTACAACATAAACATTACCAATTCTAATACCTACTAACACAACAGTATTATTTAAAGCAATATTACAAGCAGTGTCAGTAAACCATACCTTGTACCCAACATCACACATTTGGCTTACAGAGATTAGGTTATGCTTTAGTCCAGAGACATAAGCAACCTTCTTGAATGTTACAGCTCCTATGGTGAAGCTGCCATATCCTTCAGTCTGTCCACAGCTGGAATCCCCAAATACAACTTTTGGTCCCAGCTTGGCTTTGAACCCTGACAGATTCTTCTTCTTTCCTGTCATATGCTTTGAGCATCCACTATCCAGATACCATTTGTCATGTATGACTGGATAGGTCTTCACCTGCAGAAAGAACAGTTATACATTGTGGACCCAGGTTACCTTGGGTCCAGTATTCTTCACAAAAGAAAAACTAGATATAAAAGATCTTGCAGGCTTAGATTTATATCCTAAAGGGTGTGATCTCCTAGGTGGGATAATCCATTCAGTTGAAGGATTAAACAACCTAGGTAGTGATTGGGATTTGCAATTCTGGAAGTTTGAAATTTATTTTCCAGCTTGAGTCCAGATCGTCGATCCACGGTCGACGATCGCAAGCCATATCGTCGATCATTTGTAGTAGTGCTATATTCTGGATTCAACGATCGTCGATCACTGGTCGACGACTCAAGATGAGATCGTCGATCTCCTGCACCGAATATATCATACTTGGTGAAGGTGTTCAGCGATCGTCGATGGACGTTCGACGATTGGTTTGACGATCGTCGATTAATGGTCGACGATTTTTGTAAAGCTAGAATTTTTTTCTTCCTGTTCTCTTTCTTAATCTTATTCTGGATTTTCTTACATTTTTCAATTTCCTCAGTATTCTTTATTCCTGATTCAGAAATAAATTTTACTGGAGTGCTAAATCTCTCCTTTGTGAGGAGGATGGGTTCACTAGATGTAGCACCTAAGCCTAGTTTATCATCACCAACCCTAGTGTTTGCTATACTAGTTATTTCAGATAATTTAAGGCTTCTGCCATTTAATTGTTCTTCCAATCTCTTAGATTTAGCTAGTTCTAATTTTAGGAATGTTACTTCTTCTTTTGAGCTTTCTAATTCCTTTTCTAATCTAATTATTTCAGTACTTTCCATGTCTAGTTCCATTATCTTTAATCTAAGTGACTTAATTTCTTTTTCAGACAATAGTAAATCTAAACATAGAGTTTTAAATTTTAATTTGAACTCAGGAGATGAGAAATCAAATGAGTCGATTACCTGGTCTTCTATAGTGGAATCTTCTTCATTTTCTCCTTCTTCTTCAGAATTCTCTGCAGCTGACAAAGAGCTGCAGACATCAATAGCCATGAAGCAGACCTCTTTGGCCTTCTTCTCTTCTTCTTCTTCTGAATCACTGGAGCTAGAGGAGCAGGTATCCTCTTCTGTTTCACTCCAGGTAGCAGCCACAAATCCCTTGTCCTTCTTCTTGTATTTGTGTAAGGAGGACTTGGAGTGGTGCTTCCTGTACTCTTTCTCATGTTTCTTCTCCTTGTGTTTCTTCTCTGGACAATCTGGAGCAATGTGTCCAGGCTTGCTGCAAACATAGCAGATGATTTCTTTAGATGGAGTCTTGTCATACCTTGGTTTGTCCTCATATTTGGAGAACTTCTTTCTGAGGTCTCTTCTTCCAAGTTGAAGAACCTCTTGGCTATGAGTGCCAGTAACTCCTCATTTGATTGACTTCCTTCAGAAGTCTCAGCAGCCTTAAGAGCTAGAGAGTGCTCTTTCTTTGTAGGTGTAGGAGTTTTTACTTCGGTTGCAGCAGCTCTGCTCTTTAAGGTTTGCTCATATGACTTGAGCTTTCCCAACAGAGCTTCTGTGGAAAGTTCCACAGTGTTTCTTCCATCCTTGATGGGCCATATCCTTGAGTCCCAAGAGATGGGAAGGCACATCAGGATCTTGTCATTGACTTCCGACAAAGTTATCTCCTTGTCCAAAGACCTCAGTTCACTTACTATTGAACTGAGTCTTGTGTACATTGTGTCAATGTCTTCAGCATCATCCTTCTTGAAATTTCATACTGAGAAGTGAGGTTGGATCTCCTGTCCTTCCTCTCATCAGCTGAGCCAGCAACTATGTGGTTGAGGGAATCCCACATAGCTTTAGCTGAGGTACATTCAGCAAGCTTCTGGAATATTTCATCAGACATCGTCTGAGCTAGGATGTTCATTGCTTTTGCATCAGCTGCTTTTGCCTTCTTGTAAGTTTCATTGTAGTCAGGTGGTGGCACAGCACTGAGATCAGCAGAAGTGGAAGCAGCAGCAGGCCTAGCAGGTGGTCCTGTCAAGATAGAAGAAAAGATATCTTCATCAATAGAATTCATGTATAGTCTTATCCTGGCCTTCCATATGCCAAACTTGGACAAGTTGCATACAGGAGGTCTGGTGCTTGAATAATCCTTAGACTGGGCCATGTGTGAAAGTGTTCGTGAATGGTATCAGGAAACAACTTATCACTGGATCTTTTAACTCAGGTGTTAGCCTGTATGAACAGCTAACCTCCCTCTGATACCAATTGAAAGTGAGGGGATAAGTTGTAAACTACTCTAGAGGGGGGGTGAATAGAGTATTCAAATTTTATGAATAACTAGTCAGCTCTCTTCGAGTTTATTTGCGGAATAAAATAATCTGATACTTGAACCCTAAGAGCCTAACACAGTGACGTGCACAAGTGAGAGAGTTAACCGAAATTTCAGTTTAACTCTAAACCTATCACAGCAACTAGCAATCCTAGGTAGTTCTATCACAGCCACAGAAAAGACAATTAAACAAAACAACCAGAGAGACACAGGATATATAGTGGTTCCCTCTTAATAGGTACTCCACTCTTCTACCACCCTGGTAGGAATCCACTACAGGTTTTTGCTAAGGTGCCCTGCCACCAATGATCTGATTCAGGTAGATCAAACAGACCCTTTGAGCTTTTGATAAGGATGCTCGACACAGGTTGTTGATAAGGTGCCCTGTCACCAATGTTCACTTTTGAAGAGGTGTGAAAACTCTTTTACAAAGGGGTTGAGAGGGTTAGATTGTCTTCTCTGTTGTTAATACAGATTAGAGAAGACTTGTGGATTCTCTAAAGAATCAAAGTCTCCCCTGGTTCAGTGGAAGTCCAGGGAAAGCCTTTGCTTCAGGATGAAGGAGTTTCAGATATACTGAAACTAAATCCTCAGAGATCTGTAGACTGATTTTTATCAGGTCTTCAGATTCTGGAGCACGTGAAGTAGATCTGGAGCTCTTTCTGAAGTCTTGTAATCTCTAAGCAAATGCTCAGGAGACTTGTGAATGAAAGAAATTGCTTTGGACTTTTGCTTCAGGAAAGCTTTTCTTCTTCGTTTTGTGAGATGGTGAAGAGTTGCTTTAGAGAGGCTTGAGAGAAAGCAGCACAAAAAAGTCTCTCTGTATCTGAGTCTTCTTCTTTTTCTGAGAAGAGAATCTCTCTTAAATATGTCTTCTCATTTATCTTTTGGAACGGCTCTATTGATTTGAATTCTCGAGCACTGCAACAGATTATCTCAAAAATAGAATATAGCAATAGGAATAGAATGACCTATTAGCTCTCTGTCAGTCCCAATAAGGAAATAAATGAATAAAAATAACCTCAGCATAGAGACTTATCATTCTTGGAAATAGCATACACCGCCAACGGCTAGAATACAGCCTGGCAATATAGTTTGCATAATAAGACAAAAATGCTTTATCAAAATACGAAATCCCGTAATTTATGCTTAATATATTTGGTAGTTAATTCATTTGAATTTAAGCCATAATTTAGCAAAAACAATCTTCAGAAAATCTTTCTAACCACACGCTAAAACACTTGGAAATAGACCAAGGAATAAAATGAGCGCAAATGATAAAGGCAGACAGAAATCGTCGACCAGGAGTTCGATGATCGTCGACCTAGCTAACAGATCGTCGACAGAAAGCAGAAATCTGACGACACAAAAATCGTCGACCAGACATCGTCGACCAGCTCAAGATATCGTCGACGACTAAGGCAAAAGATCTGTCGAGACAGAAATCGTGAAGCAAGAATGCGATCGTGGAACTGCTGATGGCAGATCGTCGACCAACCTTCAGAGCATAATAAACTTGCTCTGAGATCGTCGACCATCGGTCGACGATAATTGTCTTGACTTCAACGATTCAATAGCCCTGCTATCGTCGACCGATGATCGACGATCGCGAGGCTCGTTCGACGATGGTCGAACGGAAAAGGCCTTAACCAAAAATTCATTCTACAACTTTTAATCTAAACTTTAGATCAGATATAAACTACCCTAGGGAGACTAAACAAAGTCTAAACATGATCATATATAGTTATATGGATCAAGAGGGGCTGGAAAGGGATTACATAAGCCAAATCACATCTAGGGTACCAACATCCCGCTGTCAGGCTCTCACCTAGGTGGCAGGACTGGATGTCACTCGAGGGAGTCTACCCGGATCCCGAGCAGATCCCGCTGTCAGGCTCTCACCTAGCTGGCAGGGCTAGATGTCACTCGAGGGCGTCTACCCGGATCCTGAGCAGATCCCGCTGCCAGGCTCTCACCTAGCTGACAGGGCTTGATGTCACTTAAGGGCGTCTACCCGGATCCCGAGCAGATCCCGCTGCCAGGCTCTCACCTAGCTGGCAGGGCTGGGTGTCACTCGAGGGCGTCTGCCTGGACCCCGAGCAGATCCCGCTGTCAGGCTCTCACCTAGCTGACAGGGCTGAATGTCACTCGAGGGCGGCTACCTGGACCCCGAGCAGATCCCGCTGTCAGGCTCTCACCTAGCTGGCAGGGCTGGGTGTCACTCGAGGGCGTCTACCTGGACCCTGAGAAGGTCCTGCTGTCAGGCTCTCACCTAGCTGGCAGGGCTGGATGTCACTCGAGGGCGGCTACCCGGACCCCGAGCAGATCCCGCTGCCAGGCTCTCACTTAGCTGGCAGGGCTGGATGTCACTCGAGGGCGTCTACTCGGACCCCGAGCAGATCCCGCTGCAACTCTCTCACCTAGCTGACAGGGCTGTATGTCACTCGAGTTAGTCTATCCGGACCCCGAGCAGATCCCGCTGCCTGGCTCTCACCTAGCTGACAGGGCTGGATGTCACTCGATGATGTCTATTCGGACCCCGAGCAGATCCCGCTGCCAGGCTCTCACCTAGCTGGCAGGGCTGGATGTCACTCGATGTCGTCTACCCGGACCCCGAGCAGATCCCGCTGCCAGGCTCTCACCTAGCTGGCAGGGCTGGATGTCACTCGAGGGCGTCTACCCGGACCTCGAGCAGATCCCGCTGCCAGGCTCTCACCTAGCTGGCAGGGCTGGATGTCACTCGAGGGCGTCTACCCGGACCTCGAGCAGATCCCGCTGCCAGGCTCTCACCTAGCTGGCAGGGCTGGATGTCACTCGAGGGTGTCTACCCGGACCCCGAGCAGATCCCGCTGCCAGGCTCTCACCTAGCTGGCAGGGCTGGATGTCACTCGAGGGCGTCTACCCGGACCCCGAGTAGATCCCGCTGCCAGGCTCTCACCTAGCTGGCAGGGCTGGATGTCACTCGAGGGCGGCTACCCGGACCCCGAGCAGATCCCGCTGCCAGGCTCTCACTTAGCTGGCAGGGCTGGATGTCACTCGAGGGCGCCTACTCGGACCCCGAGCAGATCCCGCTGCAACTCTCTCACCTAGCTGGCAGGGCTGGATGTCACTCGAGTTAGTCTATCCGGACCCCGAGCAGATCCCGCTGCCAGGCTCTCACCTAGCTGGCAGGGCTGGATGTCACTCGATGATGTCTATTCGGACCCCGAGCAGATCCCGCTGCCAGGCTCTCACCTAGCTGACAGGGATGGATGTCACTCGATGCCGTCTACCCGGATCCCGCGCAAATCCCGCTGCCAGACTCTCACCTAGCTGGCAGGGCTGGATGTCACTCGAGAGAGTTTACCCGGACCCCGAGTAGATCCCGCTGTTAGGCTCTCACCTAGCTGACAGGGCTGGATGTCACTCGCTGACGTCTACTCGGACCCCGAGCAGATCCCGCTGTCAGGCTCTCACCTAGCTGGCAGGGCTGGATGTCACTCGAGGGAGTCTACCCAGATCCCGAGCAGATCCCGCTGTCAGGCTCTCACCTATCTGGCAGGGCTGGATGTCACTCGAGGGCGTCTACTCGGACCCCGAGCAGATCCCGCTGCCAGGCTCTCACCTAGCTGACAGGGCTTGATGTCACTCAAGGGCGTCTACCCGGACCCCGAACAGATCCCGCTGTCAGGCTCTCACCTAGCTGGCAGGGCTGGGTGTCACTCGAGGGCGACTATCTGGACCCCGAGCAGAATCCGCTGTCAGGCTCTCACCTAGCTGGCATGGCTGGATGTCACTCGAGGGCGGCTACCCGGACCCCGAGCAGATCCCGCTGCCAGGCTCTCACTTAGCTGGCAGGGCTGGATGTCACTCGAGGGCGTCTACTCAGACCCCGAGCAGATCCCGCTGCAACTCTCTCACCTAGCTGGCAGGGCTGGATGTCACTCGATTTAGTCTATCCGGACCCCGAGCAGATCCCGCTGCCAGGCTCTCACCTAGCTGGCAGGGCTGGATGTCACTCGATGATGTCTATTCGGACCCCGAGCAGATCCCGCTGCAAGGCTCTCACCTAGCTGGCAGGGCTGGATGTCACTCGATGTCGTCTACACGGACCCCGAGCAGATCCCGCTGCCAGGCTCTCACCTAGCTGGCAGGGCTGGATGTCACTCGAGGGCGACTACCCTGACCCCGAGCAGATCCCGCTGCCAGGCTCTCACCTAGCTGGCAGGGCTGGATGTCAATCGAGGGTGTCCGCCCGGACCCCGAGCAGATCCCGCTTCCAGGCTCTCACCTAGCTGGCATGGCTGGATGTCACTTGAGGGTGTCTACCCGGACCCTGAGCAGATCCCGCTGCCAGGCTCTAACCTTGCTGGCAGGGCTGGATATCACTCGAGGGCGTTTCCCCGGACCCCGAGCAGATCTCGCTGCCTGGCTCACACCTTGCTGGCAGGGCTGGATGTCACTCTAGGGCGTCTTCCCGGATCCCGAGCAGATCCCGCTGCCAGGCTTACACCTAGCTGACAGGACTGGATGTCACTCGAGGGCGTCTACCCGGACCTCGACCAGATCCCGTTGCCAGGCTTTCACCTAGCTGGCAGGGCTGATGTCACTTGAAAGCGTCTACTCGGACCCCGAGCAGATCCCGCTGCAACTCTCTCACCTAGCTGGCAGGGCTGGATGTCACTCGAGGGCGTCTACCCGGACCCCGAGCAGATCTCGCTGCCTGGCTCTCACTTACTTGGCAGGGCTGGATGTCACTCAAGGGCGTCTACTCGGATCCCGAGCATATCCCGCTGCAACTCTCTCACCTAGCTGGTAGGGATGGATGTCACTTGAGTTAGTCTATCCGGACCCCTAGCAGATCCCGCTGCCAGGCTCTCACCTAGCTGGCAGGGCTGGATGTCACTCGATGATGTCTATTCGGACCCCGAGTAGATCCCTCTGTCAGGCTCTCACCTAACTGACAGGGCTGGATGTCACTCGCTGACGTCTACTCGGACCCCGAGCAGATCCCGCTGTCAGGCTCTCACCTAGCTGGCAGGGCTGGATGTCACTCGAGGGAGTCTACCCGGATCCCGAGCAGATCCCGCTGTCAGGCTCTCACCTATCTGGCAGGGCTGGATGTCACTCGAGGGCGTCTACCCTTACCCCGAGCAGATCCCGCTGTCAGGCTCTCACCTAGCTGGCAGGGCTGGATGTCACTCGAGGGAGTCTACCCGCATCCCGAGCAGATCCCGCTGCCAGTCTCTCACCTAGCTGGCAGGGCTGGATGTCACTCGAGGGCGTCTACCCGGACCCCGAGCAGATCCCGCTGCCAGGCTCTCACCTAGCTGACAGGGCTCGATGTCACTCAAGGGCGTCTACCCGGACCCCGAGCAGATCCCGCTTCTGGAACCCGAGCAGATCCCGCTGTCAGGCTCTCACCTAACTGGCAGGGCTGGATATCACTCGAGGGCGGCTACCCGGACCCCGAGCAGATCCCGCTGCCACGCTCTCACTTAGCTGGCAGGGCTGGATGTCACTCGAGGGAGTCTACCCGGACCCCGAGCAGATCCCGCTTCTGGACCCCGAGCAGATCCCGCTGTCAGGCTCTCACCTAGCTGGCAGGGCTGGATGTCACTCGAGGGCGTCTACCCGGACCCCGAGCAGATCCCGCTGCCAGGCTCTCACCTAGCTGACAGGGCTTGATGTCACTCAAGGGCGTCTACCCGGACCCCGAACAGATCCCGCTGTCAGGCTCTCACCTAGCTGGCAGGGCTGGGTGTCACTCGAGGGCGTCTACCTGGACCCCGAGCAGATTCCGCTGTCAGGCTCTCACCTAGCTGGCAGGGCTGGATGTCACTCGAGGGCGGCTACCCGGACCCCGAGCAGATCCCGCTGCCAGGCTCTCACTTAGCTGGCAGGGCTGGATGTCACTCGAGGGCGTCTACTCGGACCCCGAGCAGATCCCGCTGCAACTCTCTCACCTAGCTGGCAGGGCTGGATGTCACTCGAGTTAGTCTATCCGGACCCCGAGCAGATCTCGCTGCCAGGCTCTCACCTAGCTGGCAGGGCTGTATGTCACTCGATGATGTCTATTCGTACCCCGAGCAGATCCCGCTGCCACGCTCTCACCTAGCTGGCAGAGCTTGATGTCACTCGAGGGAGTTTACCCGGACCCCGAGTAGATCCCGCTGTCAGGATCTCACTTAGCTGACAGGGCTGGATGTCACTCGATGACGTCTACCCGGATCCCGAGCAGATCCCGCTGCCAGGCTCTCACCTAGCTGACAGGGCTTGATGTCACTCAAGGGCGTCTACCCGGACCCCGAGCAGATCCCGCTGCCAGGCTCTCACCTAGCTGGCAGGGCTGGGTGTCACTCGAGGGCGTCTGCCTGGACCCCGAGCAGATCCCGCTGTCAGGCTCTCACCTAGCTGACAGGGCTGGATGTTACTCGAGGGCGGCTACCTGGACCCCGAGCAGATCCCGCTGCTAGGCTCTCACTTAGCTGACAGGGCTGGATGTCACTCGAGGGCGTCTACTCGGACCCCGAGCAGATCCCGCTGCAACTCTCTCACCTAGCTGGCTAGGCTGGATGTCACTCGAGTTAGTCTATCCGGACCCCGAGCAGATCCCGCTTCCAGGCTCTCACCTAGCTGGCAGGGCTGGATGTCACTCGATAATGTCTATTCGGACCCTGAGCAGATCCCGCTGCCAGGCTCTCACCTAGCTGGCAGGGCTAGATGTCACTCGATGTCGTCCACTCGGACCCCAAGCAGATCCCGCTGCCAGGCTCTCACCTAGCTGACAGGGCTGGATGTCACTCGAGGCAGTTTACCCGGACCCCGAGTAGATCCCGCTGTCAGACTCTCACCTAGCTGACAGGGCTGGATGTCACTCGATGACGTCTACCCGGACCCCGAGCAGATCCCGCTGTCAGACTCTCACCTAGCTGGCAGGGCTTGATGTCACTCGAGGGAGTCTACCCGGATCCCGAGCAGATCCCGCTGTCAGGCTCTCACCTAGCTTGCGGAGCTGGATGTCACTCGAGGGCGTCTACTCGGACCCCGAGCAGATCCCGCTGCCAGGCTCTCACCTAGCTGACAGGGCTGGATGTCACTCAAGGTCGTCTACCCGGACCCCGAGCAGATCCCGCTGTCAGGCTCTCACCTAGCTGGCAGGGCTGGGTGTCACTCGAGGGCGTCTACCTGGACCCTGAGAAGATCCCGCTGTCAGGCTCTCACCTAGCTGGCAGGGCTGGATGTCACTCGAGGGCGGCTACCCGGACCCCGAGCAGATCCCACTGCCAGGCTCTCACCTAGCTGACAGGGCTTGATGTCACTCAAGGGCGTCTACCCTGACCCCGAATAGATCCCGCTGTCAGGCTCTCACCTAGCTGGCAGGGCTGGGTGTCACTCGAGGGCGTCTACCTGGACCCCGAGCAGATCCCGCTGTCAGGCTCTCACCTAGCTGGCAGGGCTGGATGTCACTCGAGGGCGGCTACCTGGACCCCGAGCAGATCCCGCTGCCAGGCTCTCACTTAGCTGGCAGGGCTGGATGTCACTCGAGGGCGTCTACTCGGACCCCGAGAAGATCCCGCTGCAACTCTCTCACCTAGCTGGCAGGGCTGGATGTCACTCGAGTTAGTCTATCCGGACCCCGAGCAGATCCCGCTGCCAGGCTCTCACCTAGCTGGCAGGGCTGGATGTCACTCGATGATGTCTATTCGGACCCCGAGCAGATCCCGCTGCAAGGCTCTCACCTAGCTGGCAGGGCTGGATGTCACTCGATGTCGTCTACACGGACCCCGAGCAGATCCCGCTGCCAGGCTCTCACCTAGCTGGCAGGGCTGGATGTCACTCGAGGGCGTCTACCCGGACCTCGAGCAGATCCCGCTGCCAGGCTCTCACCTAGCTGGCAGGGCTGGATGTCAATCGAGGGTGTCTACCCGGACCCCGAGCAGATCCCGCTTCCAGGCTCTCACCTAGCTGGCATGGCTGGATGTCACTTGAGGGTGTCTACCCGGACCCTGAGCAGATCCCGCTGCCAGGCTCTCACCTTGCTGGCAGGGCTGGATATCACTCGAGGGCGTCTACCCGGACCCCGAGCAGATCTCGCTGCCTGGCTCACACCTTGCTGGCAGGGCTGGATGTCACTCTAGGGCGTCTTCCCGGATCCCGAGCAGATCCCGCTGCCAGGCTTACACCTAGCTGGCAGGACTGGATGTCACTCGAGGGCGTCTACCCGGACCTCGAGCAGATCCCGCTGCCATGCTTTCACCTAGCTGGCAGGGCTGGATGTCACTTTAAAGCGTCTACTCGGACCCCGAGCAGATCCCGCTGCAACTCTCTCACCTAGCTGGCAGGGCTGGATGTCACTCGAGGGCGTCTACCCGGACCCCGAGCAGATCCCGCTGCCTGGCTCTCACTTACTTGGCAGGGCTGGATGTCACTCGAGGGCGTCTACTCGGATCCCGAGCATATCCCGCTGCAACTCTCTCACCTAGCTGACAGGGATGGATGTCACTTGAGTTAGTCTATCCGGACCCCGAGCAGATCCCGCTGCCAGGCTCTCACCTAGCTGGCAGGGCTGGATGTCACTCGATGATGTCTATTCGGACCCTGAGCAGATCCCGCTGCCAGGCTCTCACCTAGCTGGCAGGGCTGGATGTCACTCGATGTCGTCTACCCGGACCCCGAGCAGATCCCGCTGCCAGGCTCTCACCTAGCTGGCAGGGCTGGATGTCACTCGAGGGAGTTTACCCGGATTCCGAGTAGATCCCGCTGTCAGGCTCTCACCTAGCTGACAGGGCTGGATGTCACTCGATGACGTCTACCCGGACCCCGAGCAGATCCCGCTGTCAGGCTCTCACCTAGCTGGCAGGGCTGGATGTCACTCGAGGGAGTCTACCCGGATCCCGAGCAGATCCCGCTGCCAGTCTCTCACCTAGCTGGCAGGGCTGGATGTCACTCGAGGGCGTCTACCCGGACCCCGAGCAGATCCCGCTGCCAGGCTCTCACCTAGCTGACAGGGCTCGATGTCACTCAAGCGCGTCTACCCGGACCCCGAGCAGATCCCGCATCTGGACCTCGAGCAGATCCCGCTGCCAGGCTCTCACCTAGCTGGCAGGGCTGGATGTCACTCGAGGGTGTCTACCCGGACCCCGAGCAGATCCCGCTGCCAGGCTCTCACCTAGCTGGCAGGGCTGGATGTCACTCGAGGGCGTCTACCCGGATCCCGAGTAGATCCCGCTGCCAGGCTCTCACCTAGCTGGCAGGGCTGGATGTCACTCGAGGGCGGCTACCCGGACCCCGAGCAGATCCCGCTGCCAGGCTCTCACTTAGCTGGCAGGGCTGGATGTCACTCGAGGGCGCCTACTCGGACCCCGAGCAGATCCCGCTGCAACTCTCTCACCTAGCTGGCAGGGCTGGATGTCACTCGAGTTAGTCTATCCGGACCCCGAGCAGATCCCGCTGCCAGGCTCTCACCTAGCTGGCAGGGCTGGATGTCACTCGATGATGTCTATTCGGACCCCGAGCAGATCCCGCTGCCAGGCTCTCACCTAGCTGGCAGGGATGGATGTCACTCGATGCCGTCTACCCGGATCCCGCGCAGATCCCGCTGCCAGGCTCTCACCTAGCTGGCAGGGCTGGATGTCACTCGAGGGAGTTTACCCGGACCCCGAGTAGATCCCGCTGTCAGGCTCTCACCTAGCTGACAGGGCTGGATGTCACTCGCTGACGTCTACTCGGACCCCGAGCAGATCCCGCTGTCAGGCTCTCACCTAGCTGGCAGGGCTGGATGTCACTCGAGGGAGTCTACCCGGATCCCGAGCAGATCCCGCTGTCAGGCTCTCACCTATCTGGCAGGGCTGGATGTCACTCGAGGGCGTCTACCCGGACCCCGAGCAGATCCCGCTGTCAGGCTCTCACCTAGCTGGCAGGGCTGGATGTCACTCGAGGGAGTCTACCCGGATCCTGAGCAGATCCCGCTGTCAGTCTCTCACCTAGCTGGCAGGGCTGGATGTCACTCGAGGGCGTCTACCCGGACCCCGAGCAGATCCCGCTGCCAGGCTCTCACCTAGCTGACAGAGCTCGATGTCACTCAAGGGCGTCTACCCGTACCCCGAGCAGATCCCGCTTCTGGACCCCGAGCAGATCCTGCTGTCAGGCTCTCACCTAGCTGGCAGGGCTGGATGTCACTCGAGGGCGGCTACCCGGACCCCGAGCAGATCCCGCTGCCACGCTCTCACTTAGCTGGCAGGGCTGGATGTCACTCGAGGGAGTATACCCGGACCCCGAGCAGATCCCGCTTCTGGACCCCGGAGCAGATCCCGCTGTCAGGCTCTCACCTAGCTGGCAGGGCTGGATGTCACTCGAGGGCGGCTACCCGGACCCCAAGCAGATCCCGCTGCCACGCTCTCACCTAGCTGACAGGGCTGGATGTCACTCGCTGACGTCTACTCGGACCCCGAGCAGATCCCGTTGTCAGGCTCTCACCTAGCTGGCAGAGCTGGATGTCACTCGAGGGAGTCTACCCGGATCCCGAGCAGATCCCGCTGTCAGGCTCTCACCTATCTGGCAGGGCTGGATGTCACTCGAGGGCGTCTACCCGGACCCCGAGCAGATCCCGCTGCCAGGCTCTCACCTAGCTGACAGGGCTTGATGTCACTCAAGGGCGTCTACTCGGACCCCGAACAGATCCCGCTGTCAGGCTCTCACCTAGCTGGCAGGGCTGGGTGTCACTCGAGGGCGTCTACCTGGACCCCGAGCAGAATCCGCTGTCAGGCTCTCACCTAGCTGGCATGGCTGGATGTCACTCGAGGGCGGCTACCCGGACCCCGAGCAGATCCCGCTGCCAGGCTCTCACTTAGCTGGCAGGGCTGGATGTCACTCGAGGGCGTCTACTCGGACCCCGAGCAGATCCCGCTGCAACTCTCTCACCTAGCTGGCAGGGCTGGATGTCACTCGATTTAGTCTATCCGGACCCCGAGCAGATCCCGCTGCCAGGCTCTCACCTAGCTGGCAGGGCTGGATGTCACTCGATGATGTCTATTCGGACCCCGAGCAGATCCCGCTGCAAGGCTCTCACCTAGCTGGCAGGGCTGGATGTCACTCGAAGTCGTCTACACGGACCCCGAGCAGATCCCGCTGCCATGCTCTCACCTAGCTGACAGGGCTGGATGTCACTCGAGGGCATCTACCCGGACCTCGAGCAGATCCCGCTGCCAGGCTCTCACCTAGCTGGCAGGGCTGAATGTCAATCGAGGGTGTCTACCCGGACCCCGAGCAGATCCCGCTTCCAGGCTCTCACCTAGCTGGCATGGCTGGATGTCACTTGAGGGTGTCTACCCGGACCCTGAGCAGATCCCGCTGCCAGGCTCTCACCTTGCTGGCAAGGCTGGATATCACTCGAGGGCGTCTACCCGGGCCCTGAGCAGATCTCGCTGCCTGGCTCACACCTTGCTGGCAGGGCTGGATGTCACTCTAGGGCGTCTTCCCGGATCCCGAGCAGATCCCGCTGCCAGGCTTACACCTAGCTGACAGGACTGGATGTCACTCGAGGGCGTCTACCCGGACCTCGAGCAGATCCCGCTGCCAGGCTTTCACCTAGCTGGCAGGGCTGATGTCACTTGAAAGCGTCTACTCGGACCCCGAGCAGATCCCGCTGCAACTCTCTCACCTAGCTGGCAGGGCTGGATGTCACTCGAGGGCGTCTACCCGGACCCCGAGCAGATCCCGCTGCCTGGCTCTCACTTACTTGGCAGGGCTGGATGTCACTCGAGGGCGTCTACTCGGATCCCGAGCATATCCCGCTGCAACTCTCTCACCTAGCTGGCAGGGATGGATGTCACTTGAGTTAGTCTATCCGGACCCCGAGCAGATCCCGCTGCCAGGCTCTCACCTAGCTGGCAGGGCTGGATGTCACTCGATGATGTCTATTCGGACCCCGAGTAGATCCCTCTGTCAGGCTCTCACCTAGCTGACAGGGCTGGATGTCACTCGCTGACGTCTACTCGGACCCCGAGCAGATCCCGCTGTCAGGCTCTCACCTAGCTGGCAGGGCTGGATGTCACTCGAGGGAGTCTACCCTGATCCCGAGCAGATCCCACTGTCAGGCTCTCACCTATCTGGCAGGGCTGGATGTCACTCGAGGGCGTCTACCCGGACCCCGAGCAGATCCCGCTGTCAGGCTCTCACCTAGCTGGCAGGGCTGGATGTCACTCGAGGGAGTCTACCCGGATCCCGAGCAGATCCCGCTGTCAGGCTCTCACCTATCTGGCAGGGCTGGATGTCACTCGAGGGCGTCTACCTGGACCCCGAGCAGATCCCGCTGTCAGGCTCTCACCTAGCTGGCAGGGCTGGATGTCACTCGAGGGAGTCTACCCGGATCCCAAGCAGATCCCGCTGCCAGTCTCTCACTTAGCTGGCAGGGCTGGATGTCACTCGAGGGCGTCTACCCGGACCCCGAGCAGATCCCGCTGTCAGGCTCTCACCTAGCTGGCAGGGCTGGATGTCACTCGAGGGAGTCTACCCGGATCCCGAGCAGATCCCGCTGCCAGTCTCTCACCTAGCTGGCAGGGCTGGATGTCACCCGAGGGTGTCTACCCGGACCCCAAGCAGATCCCGCTGCCAGGCTCTCACCTAGCTGACAGGGCTCGATGTCACTCAAGGGCGTCTACCCGTACCCCGAGCAGATCCCGCTTCTGGACCCCGAGCAGATCCCGCTGTCAGGCTCTCACCTAGCTGGCAGGGCTGGATGTCACTCGAGGGCGGCTACCCGGACCCCGAGCAGATCCCGCTGCCACGCTCTCACTTAGCTGGCAGGGCTGGATGTCACTCGAGGGAGTATACCCGGACCCCGAGCAGATCCCGCTGCCACGCTCTCACTTAGCTGTCAGGCTCTCACCTAACTGACAGGGCTGGATGTCACTCGCTGACGTCTACTCGGACCCCGAGCAGATCCCGCTGTCAGGCTCTCACCTAGCTGGCAAGGCTGGATATCACTCGAGGGAGTCTACCCTGATCCCGAGCAGATCCCGCTGTCAGGCTCTCACCTATCTGGCAGGGCTGGATGTCACTCGAGGGCGTCTACCCAGACCCGAGCAGATCCCGCTGTCAGGCTCTCACCTAGCTGGCAGGGCTGGATGTCACTCGAGGGAGTCTACCCGGATCCCGAGCAGATCCCGCTGTCAGGCTCTCACCTATCTGGAAGGGCTGGATGTCACTCGAGGGCGTCTACCCGGACCCCGAGCAGATCCCGCTGTCAGGCTCTCACCTAGCTGGCAGGGCTGGATGTCACTCGAGGGAGTCTACCCGGATCCCGAGCAGATCCCACTGCCAGTCTCTCACCTAGCTAGCAGGGCTGGATGTCACTCGAGGGCGTCTACCCGGACCCCGAGCAGATCCCGCTGTCAGGCTCTCACCTAGTTGGCAGGGCTGGATGTCACTCGAGGGAGTCTACCCGGATCCCGAGCAGATCCCGCTGCCAGTCTCTCACCTAGCTGACAGGGCTGGATATCACTCGAGGGCGTCTACCCGGACCCCGAGCAGATCCCGCTGCCAGGCTCTCACCTAGCTGACAGGGCTCGATGTCACTCAAGGGCGTCTACCCGTACCCCGAGCAGATCCCGCTTCTGGACCCCGAGCAGATCCCGCTGTCAGGCTCTCACCTAGCTGGCAGGGTTGGATGTCACTCGAGGGCGGCTACCCGGACCCCGAGCAGATCCCGCTGCCACGCTCTCACTTAGCTGGCAGGGCTGGATGTCACTCGAGGGAGTATACCAGGACCCCGAGCAGATCCCGCTTCTGGACCCCGAGCAGATCCCGCTGTCAGGCTCTCACCTAGCTGGCAGGGCTGGATGTCACTCGAGGGCGGCTACCCGGACCCCAAGCAGATCCCGCTGCCACGCTCTCACCTAGCTGACAGGGCTTTATGTCACTCGAGGGCGTCTACCCGGACCCTGAGCAGATCCCGCTGCCAGGCTCTCACCTAGCTGACAGGGCTTGATGTCACTCAAGGGCGTCTACCCGGACCCCGAACAGATCCCGCTGTCAGGCTCTCACCTAGCTGGCAGGGCTGGGTGTCACTCGAGGGCGTCTACCTGGACCCCGAGCAGATTCCGCTGTCAGGCTCTCACCTAGCTTGCAGGGCTGGATGTCACTCGAGGGAGACTACCCGGACCCCGAGCAGATCCCGCTGCCAGGCTCTCACTTAGCTGGCAGGGCTGGATGTCACTCGAGGGCGTCTACTCGGACCCCGAGCAGATCCCGCTGCAACTCTCTCACCTAGCTGGCAGTGCTGGATGTCACTCGAGTTAGTCTATCCGGACCCCGAGCAGATCCCGCTGCCAGGCTCTCACCTAGCTGGCAGGGCTGTATGTCACTCGATGATGTCTATTCGGACCCCGAGCAGATCCCGCTGCCACAGTCTCACCTGGCTGGCAGAGCTTGATGTCACTCAAGGGAGTTTACCCGGACCCCGAGTAGATCCCGCTGTCAGGATCTCACTTAGCTGACAGGGCTGGATGTCACTCGATGACGTCTACCCGGACCCCGAGCAGATCCCGCTGCCAGGCTCTCACCTAGCTGACAGGGCTTGATGTCACTCAAGGGCGTCTACCCGGACCCCGAGTAGATCCCGCTGTCAGGCTCTCACCTAGCTGACAGGGCTGGATGTCACTCGATGACGTCTACTCGGACCCCAAGCAGATCCCGCTTTCAGGCTCTCATCTAGCTGGCAGGGCTGGATGTCACTCGAGGGAGTCTACCCGGATCCCGGGAAGATCCCGCTGTCAGGCTCTCACCTAGCTGACAGGGCTGGATGTCACTCGAGGGCGTCTACCCGGACCCCGAGCAGATCCCGCTGCCAGGCTCTCACCGAGTTGACAGGGCTGGATGTCACTCAAGGGCGTCTACCCGGACCCCGAGCAGATCCCGCTGTCAGGCTCTCACCTAGCTGGCAGGGCTGGGTGTCACTCGAGGGCGTCTCCCTTTACCCCGAGCAGATCCCGCTATCAGGCTCTCACCTAGCTGGCAGGGCTGGATGTCACTCGAGGGCGGCTACCCGGACCCCGAGCAGATCTCGCTGCCTGGCTCTCACTTAGCTGGCAGGGCTGGATGTCACTCGAGGGCGTCTACTCGGACCCCGAGCAGATCCCGCTGCAACTATCTCACCTAACTGACAGGGCTGGATGTCACTCGAGTTAGTCTATCCGGACCCCGAGCAGATCCCGCTGCCAGGCTCTCACCTAGCTGGCAGGGCTGGATGTTACTAGGTGATGTCTATTCGGACCCCGAGCAGATCCCGCTGCCAGGCTCTCACCTAGCTGGCAGGGCTGAATGTCACTCGAGGGAGTTTACCCGAACCCTGAGTAGATCCCGCTGTCAGGCTCTCACCTAGCTGACAGGGCTGGATGTCACTCGATGACGTCTACCCGGACCCCGACCAGATCCCGCTGTCAGGCTCTCACCTAGCTGGCAGGGCTGGATGTCACTCGAGGGAGTCTACCCGGATCCCGAGCAGATCCCGCTGTCAGGCTTTCACCTAGCTGGCGGAGCTGGATGTCACTCGAGGGCGTTTACCCGGACCCCGAGCAGATCCCGCTGCCAGGCTCTCACCTAGCTGACAGGGCTGGATGTCACTCAAGGGCGTCTACCCGGACCCTGAACAGATCCCGTTGTCAGGCTCTCACCTAGCTGGCAGGGCTGGGTGTCACTCGAGGGCGTCTACTTGGACCCCGAGCAGATCCCGCTGTCAGGCTCTCACCTAGCTGGCAGGGCTGGATGTCACTCGAAGGCGGCTACCCGGACCCCGAACAGATCCCGCTGCCAGACTCTCACTTAGCTGGCAGGGCTGGATGTCACTCGAGGGCGTCTACTCGGACCCCGAGCAGATCCCGCTGCAACTCTCTCACCTAGCTGACAGGGCTGGATGTCACTCGAGTTAGTCTATCCGGACCCCGAACATATCCCGCTGCCAGGCTCTCACCTAGCTGGCAGGGCTGGATGTTACTCGATGATGTCTATTCGGACCCCGAGCAGATCCCGCTGCCAGGCTCTCACCTAGCTGGCAGGGCTGGATGTCACTCGATGTCGTCTACCCGGACCCCGAGCAGATCCCGCTGCCAGGCTCTCACCTAGCTGGCAGGGCTTGATGTCACTCGAGGGCGTCTACCCGGACCTCGAGCAGATCCCGCTGCCAGACTCTCACCTAGCTGGCAGGGCTGGATGTCACTCGAGGGTGTCTACCCGGACCCCGAGCAGATCCCGCTGCCAGGCTCTCACCTAGCTGGCATGACTGGATGTCACTTGAGAGTGTCTACCCGGACCCTGAGCAGATCCCGCTGCCAGGCTCTCACCTTGCTGGCAGGGCTGGATGTCACTCGAGGGCGTCTACCCGGACCCCGAGCAGATCTCGCTGCCTGGTTCACACCTAGCTGGCAGGGCTGGATGTCACTCTAGGGCGTCTTCCCGGACCTTGAGCAGATCCCGCTGCCAGGCTCACACCTAGCTGGCATGGCCTGATGTCACTCGAGGGCGTCTACCCGGACCCCGAGCAAATCCCGCTGCCAGGCTCACACCTAGCTGGCAGGGCTGGATGTCACTCGAGAGAGTCTATCCGGACCCCGAGCAGATCCCGCTGCCAGGCTCTCACCTAGCTGGCAGGGCTGGATGTCACTCGAGGGAGTCTACCCGGACCCCGAGCAGATCCTGCTGCCAGGCTCTCACTTAGCTGGCAGGGCTGGATGTCACTCGAGGGCGTCTACCTGAACCCCGAGCTGATCCCGCTGCCAGGCTCTCACCTAGCTTGCAGGGCTGGATGTTACTTGAGGCCGTCTACTCGGACCCCGAGCAGATCCCGCTGCTACTCTCTCACCTAGCTGGCAGGGCTGGATGTCACTCGAGTTAGTCTACCCGGACCCCGAGCAGATCCCGCTGCCAGGCTCTCACCTAGCTGGCAGGGCTGGATGTCACTCGATGATGTCTATTCGGACCCCGAGCAGATCTCGCTGCCAGGCTCTCACCTAGCTTGCAGGATGTCACTCGATGTCGTCTACCCGGACCCCGAGCAGATCCCGCTGCCAGGCTCTCACCTAGCTGGCAGGGCTGGATGTCACTCGAGGGCGTCTACCCGGACCTCGAGCAGATCCCGCTGTCAGGCTCTCACCTAGCTGGCAGGGCTGGATGTCACTCGAGGGTGTCTACCCGGACACCTAGCAGATCCCGCTGTCAGGCTCTCACCTAGCTGACAGGGCTGGATGTCACTTGAGGGCGTCTACCCGAACCCTGAGCAGATCCCGCTGCCAGGCTCTCACCTAGCTGACAGGGCTGGATGTCACTCGAGGGCGTCTACCCGGACCCCGAGCAGATCTTGCTGCCCGGCTCACACCTAGCTGGCAGGGCTGGATGTCACTCGAGGGCGTCTTCCCGGACCCCGAGCAGATCCCGCTGCCAGGCTCACACCTAGCTGGCAGGGCTGGATGTCACTCGAGGGCGTCTACCCAGACCCCGAGCAGATCCCGCTGTTAGACTCTCACCTAGCTGGCAGGGCTGGATGTCACTCGAGGGAGTCTACCCGGACCCCGAGCAGATCCCGCTGCCAGGCTTTTACCTAGCTGCCAGGGCTGGATGTCACTCGAGGGCGTCTACCCGGACCTCGAGCAGATCCCGCTGCCAGGTTCTCACCTAGTTGGCAGGGCTGGATTTCACTTGTGGGCGTCTACCCGGACCCCGAGCTGATCCCGCTGCTAGGCTCTCACCTAGCTGACAGGACTGGATGTAACTCGAAAGCGTCTACCCGGACCCTGAGCTGATCCCGCTGTCAGCCTCTCACTTAGTTAGCAGGGCTGGATGTCACTCGAGGGAGTTAACCCGGACCCCGAGCAGATCCCGCTGTCAGACTCTCACCTAGCTGACAGGGCTGGATGTCACTCGAGGGCGTCTATCCGAACCCCGAGCAGATCCCGCTGCCAGGCTCTCACCTAGCTGGCTGGGCTGGATGTCACTCGAGGGCGTCTACCCGGACCCCGAGCAGATCCCTCTGTCAAACTCTCAGCTAGTTTGCAGGGCTGGATGTCAGTCGAGGGAGTCTACCCGGACCTCGAGCAGATCCCGCTGTCAGGCTCTCACCTAGCTGACACGGCTGAATGTCACTCGAGGGCGTCTACCCGGACCCCGAGCAGATCCCGCTGCCAGGCTCTCACCTATTCGGCAGGGCTGGATGTCACTTGAGGGCGTCTACCCGGACCCCGAGCAGATCCCGCTGCCATGCTCTCACCTAGCTGACAGGGCTGGATGTCACTCGAGGGAGTCTACCCAGATCCCGAGCAGATCCCGCTGCCAGACACTCACCTAGCTGGCAGGGCTGGATGTCACTCGAGGGTGTCTACCCGGATCCCGAGCAGATCCCGCTGCCAGGCTCTCACCTAGTTGGCCGGGCTGGATGTCACTCGAGGGCATTTACTCGGACCCCGAGCAGATCCCGCTGCCAGACTCTCACCTAGCTAGCAAGGCTGGATGTCACTCGAGGGCGTCTACCCGGACCCTGAGCAGATCCCGCTGCCGTGCTCTCACCTAGCCGGCAGGGCTGGATGTTGTTGGAGTTACCATGGTGATCTAGAAGTGGTCAAACATGTAATCTCACTGCCAACGCGATATGAGCCTGCAAGGTCGCACATAAGAGCATGTGGATAAATTGGAAGATTGACTGTGTTGGTAAAGGTTACCAATCACCATACAGAATGGGGTCAGACAAATGTTGCCAAGAAGATTCGTCAAGAATGGTTCGACGAGAGTCGTCGAGTATGACTCGGCGACTAAGGCCAATTCGTCGAGAGTCGACGAGTATGACTCGGCGACTAAGGCAAAATCGTCGAGAGTCGTCGAGTATGACTCGCCGACTAAGGCATAATCGTCGAGAGTCGAACTGTTCGATTCTCGCCGATTCTGCAGTTGATTCTCGCTGATTCTGTCTTCTGATTCTTGCCGACTGATTCTCGTCGAACCTGGAGGTGATTCTCGCCGAACGATCCAGAAGCCCTATCCTGTGTGGTCTGCGGGTAGCGATACTCTTAGGTCTGTTTATGCCTTTGGTATAAATTGAGACTTAGGGTTTTGGGAAAAGTATCGGACTTTTTCTCCTGTAGTCGAATCGAACCCGACGGAAATGTTCCGCCGCTCGTTCGCTCCGCCGATTCCCGAACCCCGACGAACGGAAGTGTTCCGCCGCCCCGTTCGCTCCGCCGACCTCCTCCTCTCCGGCGACAGTCGCCGGTGTTGCTATTCCTGGCGAGGACCTAGCAGTCCGTGGAAGTGCAAGGTGCAGTTGATCTCCTTCCCGACCCTTCGTGCGACGAAGCTTTGTGTTCTCTTGCTCGTGTGGATTTCTGCAGAGACGTAGACGTTATTCTACGTGGAACTCGCCACCGACAAGGACTCATCTCTTGAAGCATCTCCGTTGAGTTGTGACTCAACGCCGCTAAGGTAACTTTTACCTAGTTGTTTGTTAACCTCTTGATTCAACTTTCATGGCCCGATCCCATCTCTTTTGAGTTGTTCTTGATATTTTATTATTTCCGCTGCGTGCACACGCGTTTTGCCACCCTCCTAAAAAACACAACAGTGGTATCAGAGCCAGGTTTCGGCCATGATTGTTGTTTTGGAGGTTAGGTTATTCCAGTGCGTGTAAACCTAGGGATTTAGAATGGTTCTAAATGTCTATATTTAATCCTGGAACATCAATTGTTGATGGTTTTTCCAAGGAAAATCGGTGGGCCCATAACCCACAGGTTAGAGGCTCTGCCCCTTGGAACCCTGCCAGGAACGTCTGGGATTTCGTTGTAATTTCTAATTGTTAGAAATTGTTGTCTCCTTAGCAGTAACCGTCCCTCGAGTGGTTAATGAACCAGTGCATTGTTTTGGATTTTGAATCCAACAATGAGAGACGAGCTTGTCTACTGCTTTAAGTTGAGTTGCCTTTGTCTTTGTCCAATGCATGTAAATCTAAAGATTTGGAAGAGTCCGGATATTCAGACTTAGTCCTTTCTTCTATCAAATGTTGATAGTACCATGCTGTGCACATAAGGGATGCATGTTGTTTTTAGAGAAATGTTTTTTCTGTGGATGTGCACATCGATCAAATGTTGATCATGGTTAATTGTTAACCTATTATCAAAAATTCCTTCATCAAATATTAAGTGTTCGGATGCTTTCCGATGGATGACACTCTTTCTGCCTCGATCGATGAAGTGTGGGCTTGCCAAAATAAGGTGCATTAATCTATCTTGGTAAGGGTGCGAGCGGATAATTGTGATATCCCACTATCGACATCGGGTATAACTTAACTAGGTGACCTCAAAGGTTGAGTGCCTAGAGGCATAAGGTTGGCATGCACCATATGATGGATGCGAATAAGGAGTTATTCACCAATCATACAAGAATTGCATGAAGATGCAATTGGCAAGCGTTGCCTACCTAAATAACCACATTGTGAGAGAAAAGCCAAAGCTGACTCATTGTGTTGGTGAAATACGGATCTTGTCCACTAAGAGAGTAGCTCGCATGAACTCTCCGAATTGATAGTGATGGCTATTATTTCGAATAAAAATAGTGAGAGTTTTAATTGAAGTCCAAATTAAAAAATAAATTGTATTTTGAAATTTTGGTACTGATATTGTTCTGCATGAATTCTTGTAGAATTTCGTGGCAAGTGGTTCACACTCCACTCTATCTCTGAGAGCCATCCTTGAGAAAGATAAGCTCATTGGGACTAACTACATGGACTAGTACAGGAACTTGAGAATTGTTCTCAGGCAAGAACGAAAGCTCTATGTCTTGGAAGAAGAAGCCCCCGAGGTGCCGACCGGGAATTCTTCCCGTGCTGATAAGGATACTTATAAGAAGTATACTGATAACGCTTTAGACGTCGAATGCCTTATGCTTGCCACCATGAACTCTGAGCTTCAGAGGCAACATGAGAATGTGTGGTGTAAGGAGATTGACGAGCATCTCAAGAAAATGTTTCAAGGGCAGGCTCGTCAAGAGAGGTTTGACGTCACAGAAGCGTTATTTCAGTGCAAGATGGGAGTTCGAGACTCGGTAGGGACTTACGTACTCAAGATGATTGGGTATATAGAGAACCTTGAAAGACTGGGTTTTCCTCTGGGTCAAGAGTTGGCCACAGATCTGATCAAGAAGAAGACCGACATGGATGGAAATGTACAGACATTCAAAGCGCGACTAGTGGCTAAGGGTTTCAAGCAAATTCATGGTATTGACTATGATGAGACCTTTTCCCCTTGTTGCCATGGTAAAGTCCATAAGGATATTGCTTGCTATTGCTGCGTATTATGACTACGAGATCTGGCAGATGGATGTCAAAATGGCTTTCCTTAATGGAAACCTCCTTGAGGAAGTGTACATGACACAACCCGAGGGTTTTGTATCCCCAAATAAAGCCACTAAAGTATGCAAGCTGAATAGGTCCATTTATGGACTGAAACAGGCCTCTCGAAGTTGGAATCTTCGTTTTGATGAGAAAATCAAAGAGTTTGGTTTCATCAAGAATGAAGATGAGCCTTGTGTTTACAAGCGAATCAGTGGGAGCGTTGTTGTCTTCCTGATATTGTATGTAGATGACATACTGTTGATTGGGAATGACATTCCTGCCCTGAAAATTGTTAAGAACAATCTAGGGAACTGCTTTTCTATGAAGGACTTGGGTGAAGCGACTTATATACTCGGTATTAAGATCTATAGAGATAGATCGAAGAAGTTGCTGGGTTTGACCCAGAGTACATACATTGAAAATGTGTTGAAGCGGTTTAACATGCTTGAGTCCAAGAAAGGATTTTTACCCTTGTCTTATGGTGTGAATCTCTCTAAGGACCAGTGTCCAAAATCTTGTGAAGATAAGGACCGCATGAAGTTGATTCCATATGCTTCGGCAATTGGATCAATCATGTATGCAATGTTATGTACTCGACCCGATATCTCCTTTGCTTTGAGCATGACTAGCAGGTATCAGTCAGACCCCGGTGAGTGTCACTGGATTGCAGTCAAGAATATCCTGAAGTACTTGAGAAGGACAAAAGATGTGTTCTTGGTGTATGGTGGAGAGGAAAAGCTCGTTGTAAGTGGTTACACAGATGCTAGCTTCCAAACTGATAGAGACGACTCAAAGTCCCAGTCAGAGTTTGTGTTTTGCTTTAATGGAGGAGCTGTGAGCTGGAAGAGTTCAAAGCAAGAGACAGATGCTGATTCTACAATAGAGGCCGAGTATATCGCTGCAGCTAACGCAGCGAAGGAGGCTTTATGGATTAGGAAATTCATCGGCGAGCTTGATGTAGTTCCTAGTATTGTTGGTCCCGTAGTTCTCTACTGTGATAACAATGATGCAAATGCACAATCTAAGGAACCTAGATCCCATCAGCGCTCCAAGCACATACTTCGGCGGTTCCATCTTATTCGTGAGATTGTCGAACGAGGAGATGTGAACATCTGCAGTGTGCCGATTGAGGAGAATATTGCGGATCCACTGACAAAGCCTCTCGCGCAGAGAAAGCATGATGGTCATACTAGATCGATGGGTATACGATACCTAAATGATCAACTTCAATGAGAGTCTTGTGGGTTGCATGTAAACATATATTCTGTTGGCTGTTTGTCGTTTATTCATATGATGAATTGTGTAACTAGATTTTTCTTTTACAATTAATGACAAGTTCTTTTATTATGGTTTCTCTATGCGATAGTTAAATGTTAACATAATAAATACCCTTAGAATGTTTGCTTCCATAGGACATCAAGTACGTGACTTGAATGTGAGAGCCTATGATTTATTGGAAGCTTCATTCTTAAAAGGTCCCTGGTCGTAGTATCATCATAGAAACTAAGGGTGATGATGATACATTAAGACTAACACGTGTGTTGACTGATGACCAGTTCTCATAGGTCATGATATTGTGATATCAAGTCATTACGTGGGTACTTGTTAATGAACAAGTTGTACTGGACAGACCCAACCTGAGACTACTCTGTGGATTGTTATCTAAACGTGTTACGAGTAGGTCTCAATTGACAATAGTGTTGTGGTCCTTTGACCTGAAGTCACAACATTCATCATGTGAGGAAGAGCGTGCTTTGATGCCATCTAAAGTCTTCCTTGAGAAATGTTGATGATAAAGGGTGGTTGTTGGGCACGTTACGAATCATTTGAGTGTTTGTGTGTGAGCAGATATGAGATTTGTCCTCCTATATGACAGGAGTTGCATCCATGGGTCCCTTGATGAAACTGAACTGAGATTATGATAAAAGATTGGGCACAATGGCGACAAAGGATCCATATAGCCGACCCACTATAGTTGGATAAAGGCTTGAATGTTGTTGTTTTTTGTTGAAAAGATCCTCTACTTTCATCAAAAATTTGATGCCCACCTAAAATATTTGAATATGTAATAGTGAATATAAACGTTAGTTGATAAACACTTAACCAGATTTAGTGAATTACACTTTGGTTTATTATGATGAAAATTGATGAGAATTAATCCTCCTTAGGATTAAGTATGATTACACGGATATGATGATGATTTCATTGTATATGGTATCATAACCAGTGTTTTACACCCCCGATCGTGGCCCGCTTCTTGGGGCGTTATTATGCTCGCAGGCGCAAGGAGACGACGGGCAACGAAGGGGCTGAACCATCTGGTTCAGCCCCCACTCAGTAGAACCGTCCGGCCAAGGGCTGAATCAACCGGTTCAACCCTATGTGGAGGGGCCGGCCGGCTCCCTCCTTGGCCCGGGTATTTATACCCGGGGATATCATCTATTGGAGGCAGGCAACTGACCCTAAGGTAATTCTCCTTCTTCTCCCAAACCCTAGCCTCCTTCCTTCTTTTCTCTCTTGTTTCTCCCACTCTCTCTGGTAATTTCTATCATTTGGTATCAGAGACGGTCATTCTCCGACGATGGTCACCACTCGCACGCAAGAGGAGGTCACCCGTTTGGAGACCTTGGAGGAAAACTATGGTGGATTGATGGATTCGGTAGTCGCGATCGAGCAAGAGATGCACACATCTACGCAGTGGTTGGAGGAGTGCATAGACGTGCGTATGAAGGAGCTTAAGGCGATGTTGAAAGGAAAAAGCACGAGCGACGAAGAACCGATCGGCGGAAGACCCGATCGGTCCGTCGAAGGGTTCGGAACGCTTGATCTGGGGCGTTTGGGCACGGGAGCGTCGACCCTTGGCAGAAATGGCGGCATCGACCTCTCCCGACCCTGGGGCACCACCGGCGAAGGCGGGGGAGCGACGACGTGGTCGGCTGCTGCAGCGGGGGGCGTCGGCCCCAGTTTTTCCGGGCCGGCGAGCACTGGAGCACCGGGATTGGGCGGAAACACAGGCGTCGGGTTCTTCCGACCCTGGGGAATCACCGGCGAAGGCGGCGAAGGAGGGGGAGCGGCAGCGTGGCCGACGACAGCAGCAGGAGGCGGCGGGCCCAGTTTTGCTGGGCCGGCTGGGTGCGGGCCGGCCATACATCCAGGAGGCGGCTCCGGTATGGCTGGACCAGCAGATTGCGGGCGGCAGCCGTGGCTACGGGCTGTTGGAGGGCAGGGGCTACTGTACGGGCTCCATGAGGTGCAGCGGGGCTTCTCCCTCACCCGCGAGGCGGCATTTTTCCCGGCGGATTTGGAGGCCACGTTCCGTTGGCCGGGCAACACGTTCCTCATCAAGGCCAGCCACCTCAAGGTTACCCGGGTGGACACGACGGGCATGTGGGATGACAGACTGGGCAAGGACAGGGCTGGCAAGGGCAGGTCGGGCCGCGTGCATACATGCCACCGAAGTTGACACGCATGAACTTCCCCAAATTCAAAGGGGGGGATGCGTTGGAGTGGGTTCACAAGGTGGAGTTGTTCTTCAGCTATCAGGAGGTCCCGAAGGGGCAATGAGTGCAACTAGCGTCGTTCCATCTTGAAGACGACGCGTTTCAGTGGACTCAGTGGCTCCTGAGAGGTAGAGACTATGTACCCTCGACTGATTTTGTGGAGGAGTTCACGGCCCTGTTCGGGCTACTGGAATATGAGGACTTTGAGGCGCCGCTGCAGAAGTTACGACAGAAGGGGACAGTGACTAAGTACCGGACCAATGTTATCAAGGCGTCGCCTAGGCGCCCGGGCGCCCACAAGAGCGCTATGCGATGCACGCCTAGCAGCACTTGTGTTAGGCGCCCGCCTAGAGGCGCCTAGGCGCCCAGGGCGACGCCTGGACGCCTAGGCGCAAAAACTTTCTCTCGAGTATGCTTATTTTCTCTCGAGTATGCTTTATTTCTCTCGGATAGCGATTTTTTTTATTTCTCGCGTATGCTTTATTTCTCCCGACGCTAGGGCTGCTTCCCATCTCCCGTAGGTTCGCTCCGGCTTTTCCCGTCTCCCGCAGGATCGCTCCGGCTTTTCCCGTCTCCCGCAGGCTCGCTCCCTCCGGCTTTTCCCGTCTCCCGCAGGCTCGCTCCCTCCGTCTCCCGCAGGCTCGCTCCCTAAATTATTCCAATTATTTTGCATGTTGTGGTTTAAAAGGGAGTTACACTTTACTGAGCATGTTAAACGCTTTGGTCGCCTAGGCGTCGCCTCGCCTTGGTACAACCTTTAACGCCTTGGTCGCCTTGACAACCTTGTACCGGACAGAGTTCGAGAAGTTGGCCAACCGGGTACGCTGGGAAGAGAAGACACTGCTGAGTTGTTTTGTGTCGGGCTTGAAGGAGCAACTGTGGGATGAGGTTCATGCTTATATGCCACGGAGATTGAATCACGCTATCACTCTAGCGCGCATTCAGGAGGTGCGACTCAACCGGCAGCGATCACGAACCACGGGGAAGCCTCTTGCCACACCCGCCATAGCCAGGAGAGAGCCACAAGCGGTTGCCAAGCCTACGGTGACTCGTTTGTCGTGGGGAGAGCTCCAGGCCCGCAAGGAGAAGGGCCTCTGCTTCAACTGTGACGAGAAGTTTGTGCCTGAGCACAAATGTCAGAAGCTACAGGTTTTCATGCTGCATGAAGAAGTGGCCGACAAGTCTTCGCCCGAGGTAGCAGTCGAGGATTCGCTATTGGAGGAGGATGTGGATGTGACGGAATTTGGGGTCTCCATCCAGGCCATGGAACGGTGCAATCCGCCCCTCACGATGCGGGTTGCCGGACGGGTTAGACAAGAGAAAGTGACGATATTAGTGGACAGCGGGAGAACCCATAATTTCATTCACCCAGCCGTTGCTCAGCGGATTGAACACGACATTGATAGGGGAGCTGCATTCCAGGTTATGGTGGCTAACGGCAGCAAGCTGCAGTGCGAAGGGGTCATGAAGGGAGTGGAGTTGCGGATTCAGGGATACATTGGGAGCACGGATGTATACCTTCTACCTATACAGGGATCAGACATGGTACTCGGAGTTTAGTGGCAGCAGCAGCTGAAGCAGGTCACTTTTGATTGGGAGCTCATGACGATGGAGTTCCTGCAGCGTGGTCGACAGTTCTGTTTGAAGGGTCTCACAGTTTCGCCAGTAAAGGAAGTTTCTCTTCGGAGCATGCAACAACTCGGAGAGGAAGGGAGCTTGATGGCAGTCCTTTTGGGGGTGCAGTTTGATGAGGCCGGGTCGTCTGAGGTACCCATACAGTTGCAGTCCTTAGTCGAGCAGTATTCGGACGTCTTCCAGGAGCCACGTACACTACCTCCATCGCGGTTTCGGGATCACCAGATTGTACTCAAGGCCGGAGCGGAGCCTACCAATATCCGGCCTTACCGATATACACACATGCAGAAGGCAGAGATCGAGCGCAGCGTTCGGGAGATGCTCGGCGTCGGGATCATCCGACCCAACACGAGCTCCTTTTCGGCCCCGATTATTCTCGTCAAAAAAAAGATGGCTCGTGGCGATTCTGTGTCGACTATCGGGCTTTGAATGACATCACTTTGAAAGACAAGTTTCCAATTCCATTGGTTGAAGAGCTCTTGGATGAGCTACACGGGGCGACTCGATTCACAAAGCTTGACTTGCGGTCGGGTTACTACCAGATTCTTATGCGGGAAGAGGACGTCCATAAGACGGCTTTCAGAACCCACGACGACCACTACGAGTTTCTGGTGATGGCCAACGGGCTGACTGGCGGGCCATCCACCTTCCAAGCCAATATGAACGAGATCTTTCGCCCACTACTTCGCCTTTTTGTGCTGATATTCTTTGATGATATCTTGATATACAGTGCTAATTGGGAAGATCACTTGTGCCATGTTGAACATGTCTTCTATTCTACGCAAGCATCAGCTCTATGCTAAGTGCTCCAAGTGTTCTTTTGGGCAGGAGGAGGTCGAGTACTTGGGCATGGTTTCTTGGTATCGGCTGAAGATTGAGAGCATGGTTTCTTGGCCGCGACCCCAGACTGTTCGGGCTCTGCGAGGATTCTTGGGCCTCACCGACTACTACTGACGGTTTGTGCGGGATTTTGGGAAGATTGCTCGACCACTGACCCAGCTACTGCAGAAGGATGCCTTCTCGTGGCAGGATAATGCTGAGGCGACTTTTCAGGCGCTCAAACAGCCAGTGACTACCACTCCAGTGGTAGCCCTTCCGGATTTCACTAAGGAGTTCGTTGTGGAGACGAACGCCTCAGGGGTGGGGCTGGGTGCAGTATTGATGCAGGAGGGCCGCCCACTGGCTTTTTATAGTAAGGCGTTGGCGCCTAAGACGTTGGGACTGTACACGTATGAAAACGAGTTGTTGACAGTGGTTCAGGCAGTGGCCCTTTGGCGGCCATATCTTTTGGGGCGACACTTTAAAATTCGTACGGATCACCAAAGTTTGAAGCATTTGTTGGAACAGCGAGTCTCCTCTCCTTTGCAGTAAAAGTTGGTCACCAAACTTTTGTGCTACGATTATGTGATCGTTTACCTCCAGGGCAAGGAGAATGTGGTGGCGGACACCTTGTCCCGCCTACCTGATAGTGCACTTCTCCAGATTTCGGGTCTGGTGCTCGACTCGTTCGATGACCTACATGAGGAGGTCTTGCGGGATCCCTCTCTACGTGCCCTCGTGGAGGCCCTCCAACGCGGGGAGACTGTGACACAAGGTTATCATCTACAGAGTGGGCGACTACATTACCACGACAGAGTAGTCATACCTCCAGGCTCAACATGGAAGACAGTTATGCTCCACGAGTTTCATTCCTCTCTAGTGGGGGGTCATGCAGGAGTGCTTCGTACCCTCCAAAGGGCGAGAGCAAATGTATTTTGGCCGGGGATTCGTCGGGAGTTGCATCAGTTTGTCCGACAGTGTGAGACATGTCAGCGACAGAAGTTCGAGACCACCACACCTGCTGGGTTGCTTCACCCACTTGCGATTCCGCAGCACATCTGGGATACTGTGTCGATGGATTTTATTGATGGATTGCCCAAGTCTCAGGGAAAGTCGGGCATTCTGGTCGTGGTCGATAAACTTTCCAAGTATGGTCACTTCCTCGCTCTCAGTCACCCTTATACGGCGGAGTCGGTCGCCGAACTCTTTACTCGGGAAGTCGTTCGCTTGCACAGCCTTCCACGCGCCATCATTTTTTATCGTGATCCCACTTTTGTGAGCCAATTCTGGCAAGAGCTCTTCAGGCTTCAAGCGACTTGCTTGAGTTTCAACACCGTAAATCACCCCAAGACCGACGACCAAACAGAGGTTCTTAATCGCAGCGTGGAGATATACCTCAGGTGTTTCATCATGGACGAGCCTTGGACTTGGACCAGTTGGCTACACTAGGCCGAGTATTGTTACAACACTGCTTACCACTCTGCCAGCAAGATGAAGCCATTTGAGATGGTCTACGGCCGCCCACCACCTTCTTTGAGCCGTTATGAGCCGGGCATCACGACGTTACCGGCGGTTGATCGGGCCCTCCGTGACCGCGACCGCACCTTAGTGACATTGCAGGCGAATCTTCGCCTTGCCCAGAATCGCATGAAGGCCCAGGCGGACAAGCACCACAAGGAGAGAGAGTTTGTCGTGGGCGATGAAGTATTCCTTAAGCTCCAACCCTACCGATAGCTCTCAGTGGCTCGCCGTACAAATCAGAAGCTGACTCCTCGATATTATGGCCCCTTTCGTGTTCTCAAAAGGGTGGGGCTGGTCGCTTACACGTTGGAACCTCCAGCGGGCTCCTGCATCCATCCGACGTTTCATGTCTCTTTGCTCAGAAAGAAGATTGGTGACAGCCTTTTTTGGCTTGAAGTTGATGACCCCTCAGATGAGGAGTTTTGGGATGACGGGTTAGAGGACCCGACGATCTCCATAAATGTCATGTCCGGCCCTCACACTTCCGACACATTACATATGCCCATTACCGTCGCGGGCCACCGCCTCTAATCCTCATGGACACCGACAGTACGCACAGCTTCCTCAGCGATCTATCCGCCCAGCGACTCCAGCTCCCCATCACCAGCCGCAGTCGTTTGAACGTGGCCGTGCCGAATGGCGCCGCCATGGCCTGTATCGGGGTTTGCCAAGCGGTTCTCATCATCATGGAGGACTATTATTCTCATGTCGACTTCTTCGGCATCACCTTACGGGGATTCGATGTGGTTCTGTGAACGCGCTGGCTGCGCACTCTCGGCCCTATTTTGTGGGATTTGGAGGCAGTGACGATGTCTTTGGGTTTAGGACCCTGGCCGATGGTTTTGCATGGCCGTCCGACAGTAGATTCAAGTCGCGTCTCCTCCCTTCAGCTAGAGCCAATAGTGCAGCATGACGTTTCGTCCCTTCTCACCGAGTTCGGTGACACTCTGCTTCCACCCATCGGACTTCCCCCTTCACTCCGCCAGGACCACCGTATCTGTCTTCTTCCAAATACAACACCAGTGGTTGTCCTCCGCTATCGCTACCCATTCTTACAGAAGGAAGAGATTGAGCGGCAGTGCGCCAACATGCTTCGTCAGGGCATCATCCATCACAGTGTTTTTCCATTCTCCTCCCCTATCCTTTTGGTGCACAAAAGGGACGACTCATGGCGTTTCTGTGTTGACTATCGTGCCCTGAACGCGGTCACGGTGAAGGACAAATTTCCCATACCAGTGGTCGAAGAGTTGCTGGACGAGTTACATGGGGCCCGTTTCTTCTTCAAGCTCGATCTTTGCTCAGACTACCATCAGGTCCGTATGTGCCCCATGGACGTGGAAAAGACGACGTTCCACACGCACCATGGGCATTTTGAGTTCCTCGTGATGCCCTTTGGGCTCACAAATGCTCCATATACGTTCCAGGCCCTCATGAATGAGGTATTCCACTCTCCTTCGTCGATGTGTACTTATTTTTTTCGATGATATTTTGGTATACAGCAAGACCTGGGAAGCCCATCTCGATCACCTCCGCACTGTTCTCCAACATGTTCTCTCTCATCGTCTCTCTCTCAAGCATGCCAAATGTTCCTTCGCACAGACAAAGTGGCATAATTGGGCCACATCGTCGACCATTTGGCCGTTTCTGCTGATCCGGTCAAGATTCAAGGTGTCCTCGACTGGCCCCTTCCTCAGACTCAGCGGGAGCTCCGCGGGTTCCTCGGCTTAGCGAGCTATTACCGCCGCTTTATCCAGGGCTATACAGTGATCGCCACTCCCTTATTCTCTCTCCTGCGCCGCCAGTGTTTTGTTTGGGATAACACATCCACGACGGCCTTCCGGGCATTGCAGCAGGCTTTTGTCTCGGCACCGGTCCTCAGCTTCCATATTTCGAGAAGGATTTTCAGGTGGAGTGTGACACTTCCGAATACGGGTGTGGAGCGGTCCTGCAACAAGAGGGACACCTGATCGCTTATTTTAACTGCACGACAACCCTCCACCATCGGAAACTTCCGGCATACGAGCAGGAGCTCATCGGCCTAACCAAGGCCGTTCACCATTGGCGACTGTACTTGTGGGGCCGGGCCTTCGTCATCCGTATCGATCATTTCAGTCTCAAGTACTTGTTCGAGCAGCGCTTGACGACAGTTCCACAGCAGCGTTGGGTGAGCCGGCTGTTGGGCTATGACTTTCAGGTGGAATTCAAGGCGAGGCACTTGAATCGTGCGGCCGACGCTCTCTCCCGTCGCGACTCTTCCGACACACTTCTCTTTGCCGTATCCACACCGTCGTCTCTTGTTCTACCTCGCCTCCGCCAGGCGATCCTCGACACACCGGCCCTGAGCGAGCTCCTACACCGCATTCAGGAGGGACGCCTTCCGCCACATTGGACAGCACAGGACGGTCTGATCCTGTACCGGGATCGCTTCTTCGTGCCCGACTCTTCCTTGCTGATTCTTGACATCTTAGCGGCTGTCCATGGCCATACACATGAGGGGCTCCAAAATATCATTCAGCGAGTTCGTGCAGAGTTCTTTTGGCACGGCCTTAAACGGAGCATCCAGACATTCATTTCCACCTGCCTTATTTTCCAGCGCAGCAAGTCCGAGTCCCTTTCTCCTTCCAGCGTCCTGCAGCCCCTTCCAGTCCCCACTCAGATTTGGGCAGACATATCGATGGACTTCATCGAGGGATTGCCTCATTCTCGGGGCCACACCGTCATCTTCGTCGTCGTCGATTGGTTCTTAAAGGGGGCGCACTTCATTGCCATGAGCCGCCCCATCACCGGACCCACGGTGGCCCGTACCTTCTTTGATCGGGTATTTTTCCTCCATGGCGTTCCCGAGAGTATTGTGTCTGACAGGGATAAGGTTTTCACTTCCTAGTTCTGGCAGGAGCTCTTTGACCTTTGCGACACAAAGCTGACCCTCTCTTCCGCCTATCACCCTTAGTCAGACGGTCAGACCGAAGTGGTCAATCGGACGCTCGAGATGTACCTCCGTTGCATTACAGGGGATCACCCCAAAGACTGGGCCCGTTGGCTCCCATGGGTAGAGTACTATTGCAACACTTCCTATCATACGACCCTCCGGACTACTCCCTTCAGCCTCATCTATGGACAGGATCCACCACGCCTCCTTACCTATCGGAGTGCCTCCGCCCGCTCCCCCTCCGTCGACACAAAGCTACGCTCGCGCGATGAGCTTCTGCGCATTGCGCGTTACCGCCTTCTCCAGGCTCTGGCACGTATGGATACCGCCCACAATCAGTGCCACCGCGAGCTGTTCTTTGCCCCGGGAGATTGTGTCTGGCTAAAACGCCGCGCCTACCGTCAGTCTACTGTCTCCAAGGGTGCCTATCAGAAGTTGGGACCCAAGTTCTTTAACCCGTTCGAGATTTCCCACCGCATCCGGGAAGTGGCTTATCGCCTCCGCCTTCCCGCCAACGCCCAGATTCATGATGTCTTCCATGTGTCCCAGCTGAAGGCCTTCATCGGCGAGCCGCCCAACGTGATCTTGGTCCCACTTCCGCCGCCACCACAGGACAAGCTTGAGGACACGCTTGATGTTGAGCAGGGTGGAGATGTTACGGATTCTCGTTGGGACATGACGTACAAGCGCCGCGAGCCGCGCGTAGCACCCGCTAGGGCTGTAACGGTTTGGTTTGGTTCGGTTTTTGATCAAAACCGCTAACCGAACCACTCACGTGTGGTTCCAAAAATCTGAAACCAAATCAAACCGCGAACATCATTGGAACCGAACCGAACAGTTCGGTTCGATTTGAGTGGTTCAATACTTAAAAGAAAAGAAATTTGCTACTGAGAACTGACAAAAGCAATACTAACATTGATGAGAGTATTAATGTCAGACCAAGACATTGTCGAAATTATCGCCATAATGAAAAAAATCATCAACTGATTTTCTATCTCGACATATGTATAGATCTTGTGTGGCTAATCAAGGATAGTATCTCCCTTTAATCCTACTGTAGAAAGAAAGTGACACTGAATTATGAAGCTATCATACAATGAAAAATATTAATGTAAAATATAAATGGAAAAATTTCATATTAAAAATAGCTGTGTTGTTAAGACTTAATTAATATATTATACTTAGCAAAAAACAATAAAGTTAATAATTCGATTGTTTATTTTTAATAAATTAGGCTTCGAGCTTATGAAATAAAGTATCCCTAATAAAATAAAATTTAATTAAAGCTAATATGGTTTGGTTCGGTTTGACTTGGTTTGGTTTGACACTCTGAACTGTGAACCGAACTGAACCACGCGATTTTTTAAAAATTGGAACCGTGACCGAACCGTGGGCTACTAAAACCGAACCGAACCATACGGTTTGCTTTGGTTCGGTTCGGTTAGGCGGTTCGATTGGTTCCGGCTTACACCCCTAGCACCCGCCTAAATCATATTTTAATTTCCCGCTCGTATTTTCTTATTTTTCTTAAGTAGTTTGATCCTCATGTATTAAGTATTAATGAGGAGGGCATTTTGGTTTTTTTTATGTTGGACCGGTTTCCCTCGTATGGGTGGGTGTTGTGTTTTGGAAAATAAGCAAAAGTAATTGAAATATCTCTTTCTCTCTCTACGTCTCTCTATCTCTCTCTTTCTCCCAATCCCTCACCCGACGGACGCCCTAGCCGCTCCCAGCCGCCTGACGCACTGCGCGATCGCCCGCTCCTCCAGCGCCGTTCCTCCCCACTGCCACCATAGATCACCGGAGGTCCAAGAAGGCTTCCTCTCCTTCCCTTGAGGACTTCCCCTCTCTTCCACAATGTACCCGCTCTCTCCCCAACGCGTAACAGTTGAATATGTCGTTTTTCGGCTTAAGGGACCTGCACTAGTCTGATGGGTTCAACTAGAGCGCACCCAATTCACCTTAGGCCTAGCACCTATCACCACGTGGGTAGAGTTTAATATGAAACTACCGGAGCGATATGTCCCCCCAGGCCATTTGCAAACTCTTTATCGAAGGTTTCACAACCTTCGTCAGGACAAGCTTTCCGTGGACGAGTATACCCACGAGTTCTTGGTGCTGTAGTCTAGGATAGACCTACACGTTGAGGACAATATGACAATGCCCAGTTATCTGAACGGGCACCGTTATGCTATTAGGGATGAGCTAGAGTTGCACGACTTTAGAGATTTAGATGAAGTGTCTAGTAAAGCACGTAGAGTTGAGACCGCACTTCAGAATAGAACGTCTGGGCATATGTCTACTAATAGGCCTTCCTCGAGCACCACCGCCAGGACACCCACCCCTAAGAATTCTGATCACTCTCCTGTCACTATTGGGACCACGACTCCTCCCACTGGCCTCGCCCGAGGTAAGGAGTCCATGAGATCCAAACCCAACACTAGAGTGTTCCACGACCCCATTTCGTAGCAATTGTTGATTCCTCTGATGGGAATGAGCCAGAATATGATGTCTTCCTTAGTGAATCCAGGTCTAAGCCCGAGCCCGAGTCTGATAACGTTATCGAGGTCGAAGGAAAACAAGTTGAGCCACAAAATTCCTTCATTTCCTAAACATTTCCTTATTCGATGGGTATATCGTCCGGCCCAAATGCCTTTCCATTTTTAATCTTATTTAGAACCTCTTTTACCTCAGATACTTAATTTTTACGATTAAACGTTATGTTCTTATACTTCTCTGATTTACTTAACCCTTCCAAGTTAAATTCATTGTTCTTTGTTTCATTATACAGTTGATAAAAATATCTTTTCCGTCGCTCTTTAATATGCACACAAACAGTCAAAATTGTATTTGTCTCATCCTTTATGCATTTTACTTAACTTAAATCTCTTGTTTTTTTTTCTCTAGCTCGAGCAATTTTATATGTCACGCTCTCCATCTTTGGTATCTAGCCGCTTATAAAATTCTTCATAAGCTTGACTTCTTGCTTTACTTACTGCCTGTTTAGCTTCTTTTTTTTTGACTTTATACCTGATTAAGTGATGCATCCTAAAATCTGAAATTGATTTCTAAATGAAAATTGTGTGAGCAAATTAAAATTAGCGGTGAAATCAAGACGTCTCGGGATTTGACATGATAAATTAAATCTAAATTTCTCAAACACGCAGAAGTGGCTAACGTTTGCCCGTATGTAAAAATATATCAAAATCATTTACAAGTCTCTCAATAAAGGATAGTAGCAACAATGATAGCAAATTAACGGCAAATCGCGACACGATTAAATTGGGCAAACAAGCTCTGAAATTATTAATCTTTTGCGGACTTTCATGAAAATGGATTAAAAGCAAAGGAGGTGCGAGATGGTGTGAGAAGTATACCAACACGCGAAAATGACGAATCCCGCTGTGTAGGAGTGGAGTGAAGGCAGAGGGCCTGGACGGGGAGAACCAGGCCCGGAGGGTCCACAACAGTGCTCGTGGAAGGGGCTTTCAAGCTGGATCTGGACGGGCAGGGAGGTAAACGGCGGCCGAGGGGTGCTCAAGCTGGAAAACAGGGGAAGCTCTGGAGTTTAAATGCTGGCTAGGCTGGAATCGGCGGCAACCAGCGACTTAGGATGAGAAGGGGCGACCCTGTCCTCGTCAAGGTGTCCAGCAACGGCCGGAGGTGGTTTCGCCGGAGCTGGAGGAGCTATCCGGCGGTATACAATGGAGGGTTGGATTCGTCAGGCGACAGTGAGCGGAAACAACAAGGTTTGCGGGTATTACCAGGAAATAGAGGTTTTCCTGCTCCCGGTTCTATCCCCGTCCCCCTTTTTCACGTAAAAAGGGGAATATTTAAAAGGCATGGGCAGGGAGGGGGTTCAAAGAAAGGTCGTAATGGAGGGCCTGATTTAATAGTTTTTAATGAAATAAGCGACTGACATATGACAGTTTTGGCAAATGAAAAAGGCTAGCTTTCTGATTAATATTATTTAATGGAATAAACTGCTGGCAACTTGACAGTTTGGTAAATGAAAAGGTTAGCTGGCTGGAGGAATTAAATGAACAAAAGAGGGGGGAATGCTTAGAGGTAAATCTGAATTTAAATCATTTTTGTCTTAATATTAATTTCAAATTTACTCAATTAACTTCATTTCTTGCTTGCCCGAGTTAATCCTAGTCCTAATTTGACGGTCCAATTTATTTAAGATCTTATTGGTCGGTCACACCAACAAGTCACACGAACGATTGTGTAAATGCGACACAACACACACAAATACTTGAGAAATAAAATGCATACTTGCGCGATGACATGCGCTATAAATTATTTAAATAAGATAATATAACGATGCACTTCAGGATGCTTTATTAAGTTTTTTTTATTCCTACAAGCGTAGAGTAATTTATAGCTGACCTTCTTTGCCCTCACTTTGTCTTGCACTTCCTCTTTCCACCACCAAGATTCTTTATTTGGGGGCACAAGATCTTTTGATACTCCAAGTACGTTCTTCCCACTTATCTTAAATGTGAAGACATAACTTATCATGAGATATTAGGATCAGCATAAGGGTCATCAATTAGTCGTTCCATAAATGGCTTCTTGAAAGCAACCTGTTTTTCTATCTTCAAGTTCTACCACCGATTTTTTTGCAATATTTTTTGTTCTTGTCTTAAATTTATTATATTTAATTTGTATATCTAACACCACTAACCTATGTTGTGTTGCCAAACTTTCTCCTCGTATGATTTTGCAATTCTTTCAAATCATTTTATCTATTTTGCAAGTTATAAAATAATCAATTTGTGATTTATTTGGTCCGCTTTTAAACGTAATTAAATGTTCTTCCTTCTTTATGAATAGCGTATTTGATACAATTAGCTCATGTGCTAGGACAAAGTCTAAAATGGTTCGTCCTTTTTCATTTCTTTCTCCATATCTATATCCTTCATGAACAGCTGCGTTATCTACATTTCCCTTCCCTATATATCCATTTAAGTCTCCTCCTATTAAAATCTTCTCTTTTTGTGGGATTTCTCTTGCTAAGTCATCTAAGTCTTCCCAAAACTGCACTTTAATAACTTCACGTAATCCTACTTGTGTGTGCGCGCGCCGACGGCCACTGCTGCCGCTCCTGGTCGCCGGCGTCATCGGGCAGCCTGCCAGGGCGTGTTTGTCATTTCGGGAAAATTGGTGATCCGGGTGGCTGGAACGGCGCGACATCATTCGTCAACTCGGGATTCACACTCGTGGAAGCTCCAACAAACGTTCTCTTCATGACGTCGTGAACTTACCTGTTTTCCTCACCTTTCTGTACTTAAAACTTGTTATGGTGAGGTGACCTGTCACCATCCACGAAACTCAAATACTTGTAACATTAATAAAATAATGGATTTTGGCCCAGCACTAATCCAGCCATGTTGGGATTTCATTTGACTGTTTGCGCCCTCGGTCTGACTGTGAACTAAGACGGTCTGATTCTCCGAACCAGAGTAAAATCGGGCGACCCATAACATGTCTTATGCTCTGTTCGCGGTGGTAGTGGCGGTGGGAAAATCACCGCTCTTTTGTGGTTGTTTTGATATGGAGCTTTTTCAAGAAAGGTGTTTTGGGGGCTTTTTGAACAGTCGATTCAGCATGTCTTTCTAAAAACTGTTTTCTCTGCTTTCGACTTTTCATCTTTTATTCGATGCAAAATTCCGCATAATTTTAGGGTTGCATTAGAGACTTTACTAAATAGGAATGTGTTGCAAAAGTGTTTTAGACGCATAACACGTGTTTTTGTTCGAGAACCTAATGCGCATAGCCGAGAAATGTCATTGGATCAAGGGCGTCACGTTGCTAGAACATATGAGAATGAGAATGAGTAAAACTAGCCTAGTGTCTCCGATGAAACACACTCCGCAGTGAAGAAACACAACTGGTGCAGGGGAGGAATATTGCAAGAACGTAAGAGAAAGATGTAAACTAGCCAAGCACCTTGTCAGGAACACACTCTGCAACGAAGAGACGCCACTGGTGCGGGGAGCGGCATGTTGCAAGAACAAATGAGAGTGAAGAAAGCTATCTTAGCACCCCCTTCAACACACATACACCCCGAAGTGAAGAAATGCTACTGATGCAGAGGCGGTGCGTTGCAAGAATGGATGCGAATGACAAAAACTAGCCTAGCACCCCTAGCCTCCGGTACACGTGCGCACACTCACGTGCATGCACAGAGAAACACCACAGGTGCTTGCAGCATGTTACTAGAACGGATGAGAATGACAAAAACTAACCTAGCTCCACCTATGAAACACCACCACTGGTACCGGGGTGGGGGGTGGGGGCATATTGCAAGAACGAATGAGAATGACGAAAACTAGTCTTGCACCCCCTTCCGTGCGCGCGCATGCACATACACACAGAAAGAGAGGAGAGTGGTGGTGGGGGGGGGGGGGGGAGAACACAACTAATGTTGTTGTTTGAGGCTTGCAAGATTGGAATTGTGTGAGCTATTCCCTCCTTATATGTATAAATAACTTGATTGAATGACCTTTGCATTTAAAGATTGGAATTGTGTGTGCTTTTCGGATTTTATACCCTAAATTTTTGTAATGAAACTTATTGCTTTTCGCAATGATTCAAATCATCCTTATTTTGGGGCTTTATGAAAATAGTTTGAAATTCTATGATTTTGTCTTGGGAATCGGCAGCGAGTACTGTGATGTGTAATGCGTGCGAACAAAGGGCTTTCAGATAACCACACCCCGCCTAACATGTTCCCTTCTGTTAGAGGATATAAATATGTATGTGACCAACTGTTAATGAAGTAATTTCACTTTTTCTCTCGTAACATGGTATCAGAGCGAGATACGCTCCGCTAGGGTTCGCTCGCTCCTCTCGCATCTCTCGCCGCTCGCCGCTACACGCATCCCCGCTGCTCGCCGCTCGCGCCTCTCGCATCTCTCGCTCCGCTCGCTACTCGCCGCATCCCCGCGCTCCGCCCCGTCTGGTTCCTCCCGTGCCCTAGACGGAGGCGCATGCGATGACGCCTGCCGTCGCTCCTGCTGCCGATCTCTGGCGCTAGAGGAAGGGCCGATCTCCTCTGTTTTTCTCCTCTGCCTGATGCCTGATGCCGACCGCTACCTGAAGCTGCTCTCTCCTGGTTTTCTCCTCTGCCTGATGCCGACCGCTGCCGACCTCCTCTGCCTGAAGCCGCCTGCTGCCGATCTCCTCTCTGCTCGGCTGCCCTAAGGTTTCTGTCCAAGGTCATGGGGGACTCGGTCACGAGCACCAATCTGACGCCTGTTCCCTCAGGGGATCCTACCAACACGTTTCCTTCCAATGCAAGGTTGGCTACCACTATCCTTACCTCCTCCAACTTTCAGTTGTGGAAAAAGGGGGTTACTATGTCTCTAGCAGGCATCCGACGTACTCACCACCTTACTCGGCTTCCTACTCATGCCGTGGGAAGCGCCGAACACGACGATTGGTACAGTGATGATTGTCGTATCTTTGCGCTCCTTCTGAGTTCCATGGATCCATCTGTTCAACAAATGTGCAAGAATTGCGATAGCACTAAGGAGCTGTGGGACACCCTGCATATGATGTTTTCTCAAGCTAACAACCTCTCTCGTCTTGGTGAACTCTTTCCCAAGATGGCTGAGCTTCGCCAAGGAGCCCGTCCTGTCACTGAGTACTTTGCTGAATGGAAGGTTCTTGCCGATGAAATCCTGGATCTTTGGGAGATCCCCTCTACTCGTGAAGGACATCAGGCTCAACGTGAGCATCTGGTCCTCATCTGGCTTCTGAACGGACTTGATCCAAATTTTTCAACAACCAGAACGGAAATGCTTGCGAGTCCTTCTACTTTGCAGACTGCTAGTGTGTTCCATCGTCTGACTAAAGCGGGCTCTGCCGCTTCTCCTGCTGCTCTACATGTTTCCTCCAGCGAGTCCATTGCGCTGGCCTCTCGAGGGGGAAGGGGCACTAGCAGCAGAGGTGGTCGGTCTGGTTCTGGACGTGGTCGGGAGACTGATACGCGTCATTGTACTCATTGTGGACGTCGTGGTCACACACGGGATACGTGCTGGCTCGTGCATGGGAAACCAGACTGGGCGGCCAAAACCTCGTCAGCTTCACCTCGATCTGCTCATGTTGCCGACTCGACCCCGGCTCCCCCGGGTCACCTCACGGTCCAACTCTCTGAGGAGGATTATCGTCGCCTGCAGGCTCTTCCTGTTTCTTCTCCACCTCATAGTGCTGCTGTCGCCCAGACTATTCAGCTTGTCTGCACTTCCCAGACCACCCAGCGCCCAGTTCAGTGGCTGGCAGATTCTGGAGCTTCTGACCACCTGACTAGCTCTTCAGGTATCTTGCATTCGTATCATACCCATTGTGGATCCTCCATTACTGTTGCAGATGGCTCCACTGTTCCTATTGTTGGCTTTGGCAGCTGCAATGTGACACCGGATATGCCTCTATCCTCGGTTGCTCATGTTCCTCAATCTGCTTACAACCTATTGTCCATTAGTAAGCTTACTCGTGATTTAAACTGCACTGCTATTTTCACATCTTCTGGTTGCATGTTTCAGGAACAGTCGACGAGCCGTATTATTGGTAGAGGAAAGCTGCGTGGTGGTGTTTATGTTTTGGATGAAGTTTCCCACATTGCCTGTTCTGCTGCTTCGGCCAAACTCTTGGACCTCCACTACCGTCATGGTCATCCCTCTATGCAGGTCATGCGTCGTTTGTATCCTGATTTTGGGAAAGTTTCCCATCTCAGTTGTGAGTCGTGTTTGTTTGCTAAACTCCATCGAGTTAGCTATGTTCCTCGTGTAGATGTTCGTGCTTCTGCACCTTTTGATTTACTTCATTCTGATGTCTGGGGACCGTGTCCTGTCCCTACGTTGTTAGGACACAGATATTATGTTACCTTTATTGATGATTTTTCTCGCATGACATGGGTTTACTTAATGAAAAATCGCTCTGAATTACTATCTATTTTTCAACATTTGTGGAATGAAATTTTTACTCAATTTTCTGTTCGTCTGAAATGTCTTCGTACCGATAATGGGAGGGAATACGTGTCACATGCCATGTCTAGCTTTCTTTCCACCAAGGGTATCATCCACCAAACCAGTTGCCCTGATACCCCCCAACAAAACGGAGTTGCCGAAAGGAAAAATCGACACCTTCTTGAGGTAACCCGGGCTATCCTTCATCATACGCATGTTCCCAAACACTTTTGGGGCGATGCTGTTCTTACCGCTGCCCATCTCATTAATCATCTTCCTACTCATATACTTCAGGGGGAGACACCCTCTCACATCCTTTATCCAGACCACTCGGGGCCTCCTCTACCCTTCAAGGTCTTTGGGTGTGTTTGCTATGTCCGGGATGCTCGTCCCTCCGTTTCCAAACTTGATCCTCGCTCTTTGAAGTGTATCTTCCTTGGATACTCTCGGACTACCAAGGGATATCGCTGTTATTCCCCTGAACTCCACAAATACATCATCTCTTCAGATGTTGTCTTCCTCGAATCTGTCTCTTATCGTCCTCCTGGCTCTCCCCTTCCCACCTCATCTTCTGATCTCTCTCTTGAGGAGATGCTAGTTCCTCGTCCTGACTCTGCCCTCGTCTCTCCGACTGACATACTGTGCCCCCTTTGGGGACAGGTCTACTCTCGTCGCACTTCTGATGGAACTGAACTACCACCATCTCAGCCTACCTCAACCAGTGATGGCTCCACTCCTGTTCCTCAAATTGCTCCTGCTAGTGAGGACCAGAACCAACCTGAAGTGCCTGCCGCTCCACCTCTGGCTAGTACCGAGCTTCCTATTGCTCTCCGCAAGGGCAGTCGGACTTGTCAGCATAGACCTCTCTTTGTAAGCTCTTATCAGGGGTTGTCTGCTTCTCATACCGCACTTCACTCGATGTTGGATCAGTACACCATTCCCTCCACGGTTGGGGAGGCCAAAACTCATCCTGGCTGGATGGCTGCTATGCACGACGAATTGACGGCACTTCAACTGAATAATACTTGGGAACTTGTGTCTTTGCCGCCTGGGAAGCGTGCTATTGGTTGCAAATGGATCTACTCTGTTAAAGCCAATGCTGATGGCTCTCTTGCTCGCTTGAAAGCTCGCCTTGTTGCCAAAGGCTATGCCCAAACTTATGGCGTGGATTATGAGGAAACGTTTGCACCTGTTGCCAAGATGTCCTCTATTCGGATCATGCTCTCTCTTGCAGCCACTCACCGGTGGCCTCTCCATCAGTTAGATATCAAGAATGCGTTCCTTCATGGGTCCTTGGAGGAAGAGGTGTATATGGAACAACCACCTGGGTTCGTTGCTGAGGGGGAGCGTAACAAGGTGTGTCGTCTCCTGGCCTCCTTATATGGGTTGAAACAATCCCCGCGCCAGTGGTTTGCACGCTTTCGGTCTGTGGTCACCAAATTCGGACTTACCAAAAGTGTCAAAGACTCATCTCTCTTTTATAGGAACTCCTCTGCTGGTACTGTGCTCCTAATTGTGTATGTTGATGATATCGTCATCACTGGCAGTGATCCTAAAGGGATAGCCGATCTCAAAGCGTTCTTACACTCCAACTTCCAAACCAAAGATCTAGGGCTGTTGCGATACTTCCTTGGGATTGAAGTTACTGATCATGACGACTCTATCTTTGTTTCTCAACGTAAATATGCCCTTGATCTGTTATCTGATCTTGGCATGTCTGACTGCCGCCCTATGGATTCTCCTCTTGAACCAGGAGAAAAAGGGCTTCATTCCGAGAGTAAATCTTTTGAATCGCCAGAGAAGTATCGAAGAATTGTTGGAAAACTCAACTACCTTACTATGACTCGCCCAGACATTGCCTGCGCTGTGAGTAAGGTCAGTCAGTTCATGGCAAACCCAACTACCTCTCAATGGGACTCTGTTCTCCGCATCGTTAAGTACATAAAGAAGGATCCTGGTCTAGGAATATCATACAAGAATCATGGTCACTCCAATATAGAGGCTTACTGTGACTCCGACTGGGCAGGTTGTTTAGCCACCCGGAAGTCTACCACAGGATTTACTATATTTATGGGAGGAAACCTTGTCTCCTGGAAGAGCAAGAAACAGACCACTGTTGCCAGATCTAGTGCCGAGGCAGAGTATCGGGCTATGTCGCACACCGTTGCTGAGATCATGTGGATCAGACAGACTCTTTGCGAAATCGGATACCCTGTTCATGACCCAACTCCGTTATGGTGTGATAATCAAGCTGCAATACAGATAGCAACCAATCCCGTGTTTCATGAACGCACGAAGCACATCGAGGTTGACTGTCATTTCGTACGAGAGAAGTACGAAGAAGGTCTTATTTCCTTGAGCCATGTGAAGACTGGAGACCAAGTTGCTGATATTCTCACGAAAGGAGTTACCGGGGTCAGAATGAATTTCATATGTAACAAGTTAGGTCTGGAAAGTTCCCACGACCCAACTTGAGGGGGAGTGTTAGAGGATATAAATATGTATGTGACCAACTGTTAATGAAGTAATTTCACTTTTTCTCTCGTAACACCTTCAAACATACTGAGAGAAAACTATTATTTTCACAACATTTTATGCCAGGCCATGATGCACCATTGTCCAATTATTATTATACAATTGTAATGTTGCATCTTACATAAGCTAGCTCATTGAATACATTTATATAAAAAGAACACCTGAAAAATCCAAATTTAGTTTTAAAAATATTATAGTATATATACTTTTTTTGGGGGGGGGGCAATATTATCAAATATTGGCTTATGCAAACTCCTTTTTTACAAATAATTTTTGACAAACATTTTTGTTATTAGCAAATCAATTAGAAAATTAAAATATATATATGATTTTCAAAGCAACTTCAAATTCTCTTTCTCTATCACAATTTTCCTTACTCTTACGAGGAGTCAACCCTACAATTATATCCTTAATCTCATTAAATGGTCTTACCATCAATTCAAATGAGTTGTTTTCTTTTGGAATCTCCACATATTCAAACTCACTATTTGTGCTCTCCACCACTGAATCCTTTGGCTCCGTCACCATCGAGGTGATGTCTCCAGATACTAAAGAGCCTGGAGGTTATGATGTGTTCTTCTTAGTCTTAACACTAGCAACCTCGCTCTTGTACAGGAAACCCAATATAATTAAGCCCACAGAGTGATCATGATCAACCAAAACACAACTCTCTGGCAACCTCGCTCCGAAGCTACTAAAAGTCCATTTAAGCAAAATTTAGTATTTTTGTGAGGGGTCCGGTGGAGTGAAGCATCTTGAAGGAGGGAAATTATTCAAATTGTTTCAAGTGCAAGAACTGGGTTCACCTTATATTTCCACAAAGATTACCAATTTCACCCATTTCCTACGTGCTTACAAATCCAAAGTAAAAAAATCATAATTGGATCAAATATTAGATCATATCCGAACAAGTTTTTGCCCTAAAAAAAGAGCACGTGAGTTGAGGGAAAAAAAAATGCAATCCAATCTCGAAAAACTAAAATCCCGCAGATTCCCTTCGACACAATATATTCAGGGGCTCCTATCACACCATGACCTGGTAGACTCGAGTTAACGATGTAGGAACAGTAAATGTGATTAAAGATCTTTTTTAGTTATACATATCAAGAGCAGGAAACAATATATTTTATTAATATTTCACAATTTTACAAATACATAATCATATTGCTACACATATTACCTTTTTCTCATACTTTACAACATCCATAGTACATATTAGTCTTCATCACTGTTCTATGTCGCTCATATCTTCATAGATACCTGAAAATATTTAGTATGTTGATGCGCATCTTTACTTGCTCACATCTGAAAGAATAACTGAATATTTATGTATGTATGCAATGCACAATGTGCAAATATAGATATGCAACAGATCCAGTAAATAGTCAACAAGATAAACACATCAACACAATTTTTTATTGTTTTCCCAAATAATTTTTCTTCTAGAAATAACTCATTTATTAGTTAGCACTTATATTACGCCGGTAGGCTTAATCGAAGGGCTCTCTGCCTTTACACAACCAGATTAGACCAAATGCCCCACGGAGAGCGAGTCTGCCAAATAGGAGCGCCACTCCAATAGTCCCATCATTTAAGTCCCGTAGAATAATTTCAAATGCCCTTAGATTACAAGTGACTATTCTCGTTCGATGGAAGTGATACTCCCGAGATATTCCCCCTCAACTGGGTTAAAAAGTGTCAAATATTGGCTAATGTATCACTATTCATCATCACAAAATATTATTTTATTATTTTTTGTAATATGCGTACTTATTATTCTATTAGTCCACGATACTTCCAGATGCGTAATTATTATTCAGATTTATTCATTTTTGCACGATAGTTTGCAAAATGTGTTCATGCTATCAATATGCATGCTGTCTAAAACTCGGGGCCTCATTATTGATTGAGAACATGTGACTCGACCATTCGTTACACCTAACAGATTATTGAAATTATTCCGACAGCATTTGGACATAATAATTACCAGTAGAGGCATCACCATATAAAACAAGCGTTAGACATGAATACAAAATTATTTTCCACTTACATCGATTTCGTCGCCTATATTTGAGCCAGGTATTACTTCAATGCCTTTTAATTTAGGGTTTTGACTTTTATTTGGGCAGCACATTTGACACTAAGTAAGGTTGAAATTCCCCTCTAGAATGTTCCTCGAAGCTTCCCTGAATTTTTTTGCAGCGTTCTGTTATTTTCTTTATCTTATTTACATGTCTCTTTCTTGATTTCAAAGAACTGAAAAAGAATTTTAAATAATATGAACTTTTTATTGGATATGTATTTATAAAAATTTTCCAATTGATCAAAATCATCGAAATCCGAGTCTAGAACTCCCAGAAACTCAAAACAAATTGCCCATAACTGAAACTTCTAGGAGATATCCCATGGTGTCGAACAACGCCACATGTCTCCGTGTTATGCGCTCAACGCGCCGCATGACGCATTGCCAAGCGACGTGTTACCGCCTCACAACCATGCGGGGATGCCAGGTGGCACAAAATATTGTCATATGACTGTGCACACCGCCAGGTGACATTACAACGCCATGTGGTGCTTTTTAGTAACACCAATTGCTACATGGAGCATTGCACATGACACCGACCACTGACCTTTTTTACTCAGTTTGTCAAAATTTAAAAGTAAATTCAGTTACCATAAGGTTTTTTTTGACATCTTGATTTCAAATTAAGCTTTGACTTTTCCAAATTCTTAACGTTTCTTACCAAAATTGTACTTTTTCATAGAAGTGTTGAGTTCGACAAATAATAACATACGCAAATATTTTGACTGTTGAAGCCAAAAATTACCTCAACGAGAGTTCGAAAATAGGGGTGCAGTCAACACCTACTTCTCTCAAGCCCCGAGCCTCGACTGGTTGCAAAGGACCTAGAACTGACCCAAAGCCTCAGCAGGGAGGTCCCACCTCTCACCCGAAAGATCTCTGGGAGATTCCCCTCCAAAGCCAAAAGCTGGGTTAGGAGCTCCTCAGAAAGCACTAGAGAGTTAGAGAATAATGAAAGCTTGCTTTCTAAGGAGCCCTTGTTGGTCTATTTATAGCCTTTGCTGACCTGAAATTTCTGAAATACCCCTGGCTGGCCTTCCAATAGACGAATCCCGCTGTTATGAAATACTAAATGCAGACCCTGGGGGCATATGTGTAATATTACTCGAGGGCTTCTAGGTTATTTTACCCTGGGCACTGGGCCCCCACCTTGCGAGAACCTTTTGCCGAGAATCTTCCCGCCGGGCGCTCGGCGGAAGCTAAAAGGAGTGCTGAATGCCTCGGACCGAGCCAACTCTCGCCTTCCTAAGGCGCAAGCCTTCTCGCCCGCCTCTGGGCGAAAACGGGTCTCGGTCAGGGCTTGGCGCGAACGTTCTCGCCTGCTCCTAGGCGAGAGCTCTTCTGGTCTGAAGCCCAAAGCTAGCCCGAAGCTAGTCCAATCCTGGCCGTTGATGCCTCTGGGTCCCACTCAGCGGATATGGGGTTGTACACAATCCCCGCTCTTTTCGAGCTAGCCCTGCGCTTGAAAAGACACGTCCAACCCATAAATATTCGCTGAGCACGTGTCATCCTGAAAAGAGAATCTTTTGGTGGGCCATCCCGTGGCTATATATGAGCGCTGATAGGCGGCCACAAATCTAAACCCGCCAATCGCCTCCCCGTGGTTGAGCTCTCGCGTAGTCTCGCGTTGACAAGCCGCTCTCGCAGGGTCTCCAAGACCGCATTAATGCGGCGCAGGCGCGAGCTCTCGCGAACAGCGCCTTGGTAGCTCCCTGGCTGGCGAGAAAGGCGCCAGCCGCTGAGCCCTCGCAGCCGAAGAAGAAGAAGAAAGCGAAATCGGTCCAGCGGGACCTTCTGCGCGAGAACCGGGGTACGTCTCTCCGACTTGCTGATTACCAAAATTATGAGTTGATTTAAGCGAAAGGCTTTGACAACCGACTCAATACTTCTTGCAGGAGGCGGTTCAAGATGACGGCGCTGGGTCCCCACTGGTGCCCCCAGGCTTGTCGTCTCGCCTTCCCGAGGATCCTCTTCGGGTTCCGGAGGCTGCTCCTCCGGCTGACCCCTCGAGAGCTCCAGGTAACCCTTTCTCCTTATTGCCTCCCTTTTCAATCATTCCGATCACAGCATTCCAAATTGTTGAACTGACTTCCCGCAGCGCCAGCTTCCGCCAGCCCGGGTCTCGCCACCCGGAGAAAGGAAATAGTAACTGCCAACTTGGTTGACCAAGCGTCTTATCCCACCCTACTGGCGGGAGGGGTGGCTACCGAACCCTCCGTGACCCCAAAAGAGGCTAGTCACCCCGCGAGAGAGGACGACTCCCCCCTTGCTCCCGGCTAGGCCGCGATCACCGTTCACGAGACCTTCCGCCCGGGGCGAGGAAAGCCGCTCCACCTCCTCTATGGAACTGAGGGGGAGTCCGAGCCTTCTCGCCTGCCCCCGGCCGGTGTCTCTCGCTATTCTGCAGGTATGCGAGGTATTATCATAGTCATTACTTAGCCTTCGTCGTAACCGTGGAACACTTTTATTAGGGGATCCGGACTCGCGGGCGGGAGCTGACGAAGAAGACGAAGACGAAGATGACGATGGAGAGGAAGGGGAGGACGCCGAGAGCTCCCCCTTCCCCTCTTCGGACGAGATGGAGGAAATCTTGGACGACGCCGGGAACGTCAGGAAGCGGCGGAAGAAGCTAGCGGCCATCCTGTCGAAGCTCGCTCGGCGAGAGCGGGCCCATGTCTCTGCGGCGAAGGAACACCGCGAGATGGTGGAGCAGAGGCTGGAGGCCCTCGAGCGAGACTACTTCCCCAGCGAGACGGAGCGACCGGATATGCCTACCGTCGAGTCGTCTCCTGGGCGATGTATCGCGCGGATCCGAGACCAGGCGCGCCGAATCAACCTCGGGTGCACCACGTTATCCTCCTATTTCAACCCGCCGGCTCCTCCGAGAACTAGACGGCGAGAGCGAGGACGATGACGCTGGAAATCGTATTAAGTAGCGCAACCCCCCCGGTCTTCTTGCCTACCCTTCTCGCAATGTACCCCTCTTTTTTTCTAGCTTTAAAGACTGCTTAAAACATTATGATTATTATTTGTTATGGAGCTCTCACCCCGCGAGAGCCCCCTTTCTATTTTTGTTTCTATTTCCTGTTTCATGCTTTTGTTTTGGTGTTTGCGCGAACCCAAACCGCCTGCCCGTCGCTGTCATCTAAGGGCTGGAACCTTGTCGCTGGCTCAGGCGCCCGAGGCGTGTCGGATTGGAAAACGAGGCGCCTTTTCCTCGGGACGTGACGACTGTACCCCTGCCGCCTTTTTGGGAAAGTCATTATTACCATGATTTTTTATAAATAGGCCGATCCTTCCACCACATTTATTTCTCCAATCCGGAACCTTTGTCTTCCTTCTTGTTGCTTTCGCGCCTTGCCGAGACCTTCCCTTTCTTCCGCCACCTTCTCTCGTTCTCGCCTTTCTCCCTGAGCTTTCGCCTTCAACTTTCGACCACGATGCTGGGCGAGAACGAAGGGCGCTCCCACTGTGCGGAAGCTTTCCGGAGGCACCAGTTCCCCCCTTGCCGTTTAACCATGGATGAGTACCAACTGATCACCTCCCGCTACATCCCCGCCGGCTTCACCGCGAGAAACCCCGGCAACGATGATAGGGTGAACCGCGCGGGAGAGGGGGAGCTCGCCATTCCCCTCGAGCATTTCGAGGTGGGCTTCCGCCTCCCCCTCTGCCCGAGATGCGCCAGGCCCTCCGCTATTACGGAGTTGTTCCCGCGCAGCTCAATCCCAACTTGGTCGCAATCCTGGTAGCGTTTATCTGCTACATGCGATCCGAGAGGATTGAGTTCAGCCTCCCCATCTTCCGGAAGCTGTTCATCTTCCGGGCTAAGAGTGGGGTGGTCTTCTTCTCCGGGCAGTTGCTCAAGACCACTGGTCTCGCCAACAACCACCACCACTGGGGCGAGAGGTTCGTCTTCGTCTCTGGAGACTTCGGCAACGTGCCTCTCGCGCCGGTTCAGTATGACGCCGCCGCCTACAAGCCGCCTACCTTGGGGTCACGCGAGAGTGCCCTCCTGGAGTTCTTCAGGACCAAGGACTTCGACGTCCAATTCCTCAGGCGGGACGTCGACGTCCAATTCCTCAGGCGGGACGTCGACTCTCTCCTCCCCGTGCCTCCTGGCGAAGGTATGGTCTCGCCATTAACTTGGTATTCTCTTTTTAAAAATGTAGCGCTGAATGTTGTCAACCTTGCAGGAGAGCGAGAAATTCTCCTGCGCCAACCATTCGCCGAGTCCCGGGCTGTTGAGACCCAGGCCGCGAGAGATCCGCTGGCTCTCGCGAAATCTGCGGCTCATGCCTGCCGGGACGAGTCAGCTCCTCCCCCTCTGTCCGGTGCCGGGATGCGAAAGCCTGACACCTTTTCGTCCAAACTGCTAAAGAGACCAAAGCCAACTGCTGCTTACAAGGGGAAGTCCGTGGCGGCCTCTCCCTCCTGACCCGCCGCCGAGGGCCGATCCCTCGCCGAGGTCCTTTCGGCGGCCGGGGAGACGACTACTGCTGCTGGGACCACTGTTGGGGCCCCTGCCGAGAACTTGCCAGTCGCAGGCGGGGCTGGTGACGAAAGGGCAGCCGGCGAAACCTCCGTTCAGGCCCCTCCCAAGCAGGTGCCACGGGGGCACCAGAACTTTGGTCTCGGCGTGAAGTGTCTGGATGTGGAAGGGAAACCTCTGCTCCAGTGGGACCCTGAGGCCAACCAGGTCTCCCTCTCTACCCTCCTCCCTAGCTGGGCGGAGGGGGAAGAGATCACTTGCGACAATTTCACGCAGGGCTACGGCCTCTACAGCCGAGTGGACGCCAGTATCTTTGACCAGCTGTCCACCCGGCTCCTGGCCCTCGACTCCGTCCGGGCCTTGCTGCGTGGGTTCGAGCTCGCGAATATGCATGTATGCGCGTCGGAGCATCACCATCAACCACAACTTTGGCGAGATGTACAAGGCGAGGGAGGCGGCGGTGGTTCAGGCGGCAGCCCTAAAGGTCGAGCTGGCGGACGCCCAGCGACTGCTGTCCTTGCGCCTGACGGAAGAGGTAAGCGAGATCTTCCAAGGCACTCGCTCTCGCACCTTTAATTCACAGTCCTTTTCTCTTCTGTACTGATTGGTTTCTCCCTTACGCAGGATTCTGCCCAGAGCACGGTGCTTCGCGCGGAGCTGGCCGGGATAAGGTGCGAGAACGTCTTGCTGAGGGACCAGCTCCGACGCATGGAGGTTGAGGCGGCCGCGATCGCGCCTCCTCCTTCGCTTGACGAGAGGTTGAAAAGCCGCCACTTCTCGGAATACGAAATCGACAAGCTCCTGCAGACCAACGCCCAAGAGACGGCGCAACGGGTCTACCTAGGGCCTGCCAGCTAGATGAAAGCCAGCGCAACGGGTCTACCTTGGGCCGAGCCGAGCTCGGGGTAGTGCAAACATCCAAGCTGAAGAATTTCCACGGACCAAACCTCTCCCCCACAGGCGAGCCTTCGGACCTGTCAGCTAGATGAGAGCCTGCGCAGCGGGTCTACCTAGGGCCGAGCCGAGCTCGGGGTAATGCTAACATCCAAGCTGAAGAATTTCCGAGGACCAAGCCTCTCCCCCACAGGCGAGCCTTCGGACCTGTCAGCTAATATTTGAATATACAATTTCACCTCCCCCTATTTCACGGGAAAAAGCGCTTTAGGTCATCGCCGTTCCAGGTGTGGCTCATGGACCTACCTTCCACGTCCTCTTCAGTCACACATCTTGCCAGGAGCCCTGACAACATTTTTCGGTGCAACCCCCCTTCGAGCATTAGGTAGTGAGCTGCCTTGTGCTTGAAGCTCTTGGCATCCTTAACCCCTTCCGGATGCTCGCCAATGGACAGGAAGGTCATTAAAGGGTCCACCCATGAGGGCCGCCTATCCACCTCCATCAACTCTCCTTCTTCGATTGCTGGTCGAAGCAGCTCGGTCAGGGTTCCTCCCCCCCGAGGCCCAAACTTAGCCAGCCGATCGGCTGCTGCACTTTCTTACCTGGGGGCGTGTTGGATGGAGAACGTTCGGAACCCTCCGATGATCACCCTTACCTTGGACAAGTACTTCACCAGGGTGGGCTCCCGAGCTTCGAACTCCCCTTTGATCCGGGACGTTACCACCAGTGAGTCTGTAAAAGCCTCCACATCCTGGATCTCAAGCTCTTTTGCCAACCGAAGGCCGGCTATCACAGCCCCATACTCCGCTTGATTATTGGTCACCGGTAAGTGTAAGACCACTGCATGCTCTATAGTGACCCCCTGGGGGCTTATCAGCACCACTCCTCCCCCAAGGGAATGCTTTCCCGAAGCCCCGTCAACCATCATCCTCCACGCCCCCTGGGGCTGCGGCTCCTCTACCCTAACCTCAACAACATAGTCTGCCAGGAAGTCCGCCACCGCCTGTGCCTTGATGGAGAGCCTTGGTACGAATGAGATATCAAACTCGCTCAGTTCGATGGACCACTTGGCCAACATGCCCGAGTATTCCACCCCTTCAAAGATCTTGCGAAGAGGATGGTCCGTCACCACCTTGATCGAGTGTGCTTGGAAGTACGGCCGGAGCTTCCTTGCCGAGATGATCAGGGCATACACCAGCTTCTCTAAGATGGGTTAGCGGAGCTCCGCCTTCTTCAAGATCTGGCTAACGTTGTAGATGAGCAGGTGCTTCTTCCCCTCTTCTCTGACTAGGACAGAGCTCACGGCCTCTGCTCCTATCCTGAGATATAAGGCTAGATCTTCCCCCTCCTTCGGGCTTTGGAGTAGCGGAGCTTGGGAGAGCTGCCTCTTTAGCGTTTGTAAAGCCTCTTCACCTTCAACGGTCCATTCGAACCTTTGGTTACCCCGCAACACCTTAAAGAACGACGAGCATTTATACCCCGACCTGGAGAGGAACCTGCTTAGTCCGGCCAACTTGCCTGTCAAGCGCTGGACTTCCTTAACATTGCGTGGTGATTCCAACTCTAGGATGGCCTTCACCTTATCCGGGTTTGGCTCTACCCCTGCCGGGGTCAAAAGATGCCAAAGGAACTTCCCGCGGCTTGCCCTGAAGACACACTTCAAGGGGTTCAGCCTCATCTTGAACTTCTGCAGGGTAGCGAATGTCTCCTCCATGTCCCGTAGGTGCGAATCCACACACTTGCTCTTGACCATTAGATCATCGACATAAACCTCCAAGTTCCTCCCTCTCTGGCCCTGGAAGACCCGATCCATCATGCGCTGGTATGTAGCCCCTGCGTTTCTCAACCCAAAGGGCATCATCTTATAGCTGAAGCATCCTTCTCTCGTGATGAAGGAGACATCCTTGACGTCGGGAGGGTGCATCCGGATCTGGTGATAACCTGAAAAAGCATCTAAGAAACTCATAATAGAAAAACCGACGGCTGAATCAAGCAGCGCGTCGATCCGCGGCAGGGGGTAGCAATCCTTGAGGCATGATTTATTTAACAAGGAAAAGTCGATACACATACTCCACTTCCCTCCCCCTTTTTTAACCATTACCACGTTGGAGATCCAGCTTGGATACTGGATCTTTGAGATGAAGCCAGCCTCCAGGAGCTTCTTGACCTCCTCGTGGATGGGCTCCTCCAGCTTGGTGGCGATGGTCCTCATCTTCTGGCGGATGGGACGCGTCCGGGGGTCCAGGTTCAGGCGATGGCAGGCCACATCAGCATCGATGCCCGACATGTCCGCCGCACTCCAAGCGAAGATGTCGACGTTTCTCTGGATGCTTGCCCGCACTCGCTCCTGGTTCTCGGGACTTAAGCCCCCGCTGACCCACACCCTCTACACCTGCCCTGCGCTGGTGAAGACCTCCATCTCCAGTCTCCACCACTTCCTCAGTCGGCTCCAGCCGTGACTGCCCCAAGTCAGCCCTCGCTTCTTCCCCCCTGCCCAAACTCTTCCTCCCCTCCTGCTTCTTCGACCTCCATCACCTCTTCCCGACTCTCCTGCTGCTGCTGCTCGACCTCCACGGCTCTCCGGGCCTCCCTCTCGACTCCTGCTCCTTGCTCCCTCTCTACCTCCATCGCCTCTTCCAGGCTCTCCTGCTGCTGCTGCTCGACCTCCACGCCCCTCCGGGCCTCATGCACTCCTTCTCCCCTTTCCTCCTCCGGGCTCACCTCCTCCTCTCCGACAACCTCCTCCTGCTCTGCCAAATCCCTCTCCAGCTCTTCTGCCTCCGCCATCCAAGACACGGTGTTAACCGCTGTTACGTAGAACTGCCTCGCCACCTTAGGGTCCCCCCTGAATCCTGATCCTAACCTGCACCCCTCCGTTGTTGAACTTGAGGCACTGATGGAACGAGGAGGGGACGCAGCAAAAGACGCTGATGTGGGGGCGTCCGAAGATGGCATTATAACTGCTTGGGGCGTCCACTATCACGAACATACAGTTCCGTGATACGCTCCCCAACTTTACATGCAGACCTACCCCTCCTTCTACTTCCTTCCTCTCTCCAGAAAACCCAAATAGCGGTCCATCCGAAGCCAAGACCCTCTTGCCCTCGACCTTCATCTCGTCGAAGGCCTTCTTGAAGATCACATTCACGGAGCTCCCATTGACCACCATTATCCTGGAGACCGTGAAGTTCTCCACCGCCGTCTGAATCACAAGGGCGTCACAGAACGGATCCTCGTAGTCAGGCATGTCTGCTGATGAAAAGGTAATTTTTTCTTCCGGAGGGGGAGCCAGAGAGGTCGAGGCGACCCCCCTTCGAAACATGGTCTGAAGGCTCCCCTTGCGAGTTGCCTCTATCCCCACTCCCCCGTGGATCACCCCGACCCCCCCGGGTCCCCACATCTACCCTGTCCTCACACCTATCCTCCCCTTCTCCTTGTGACACCTCCACGATCCTTATCGGCGGATCCTGCCTCCCCATCCCCTAGCTTCTCTCATCTCCAAGAACTCTGGGCAGGCGGCCGTTTCGTGATCCTCATCCTGGTGGAAGTTACAGAAGTGCAACGCCGCCCTGCCCCCTCTTCCTTCTCCACCTCCTCTTCTCCCGGCTCCTCCTCGAACTCCTCTCCTTTCTCCTCTACCTCTGCCGACCTCCATCACTTCTTGCGGTTGCGGAAGGTGACCCCTTGGGCCCTGCATCCACGCCTGTTGATCAATCCTCCTTGTATCCTGGAAGTTGTCTCTTCCCTGAGAGCCTCCTCCTTGACCCTTGGGGCGACCCTCCTGGGGCCTCCAACCCAACCGGTTGTTCGGCTCCCGGGTCCCCCATCCATGATGCTGCCCCTGCCCTCGGGGTTCTTCCCTCCTCTCTTCTCTCTGCTCTCTCTGCTCCCTCGGCTCTCTCTGCCTTCCTGCTGCTAGTTCCTTCACATCGTCCTCCGCCAACCAGGCCAACTTCTTGGCAAAAGCCGGATTGGCCCTCTCAAAGTCTATCTTCTTCGCCGCCCTCTCCATGAGCTCCTCAAAGGAGAGGGGGGGGGGCACTCTCTTCAACTCCATGTTGAAGAATCCCGGTCTCAGCCCCAGGTTGAAGGCAAGCATCAACGCGTACCCTGGGACCTCTTGGACCAGGAGGATCTCTTCCTGAAACCGGTCAACGTAATGACCCAGCGTCTCATCCTGCTTCTGCCTTACTGCAAACAGGCACTCTGTCTCCTTCTTCCGCTTCTTCGATGTTGAGAACCTCAACAGGAAACCACGGCGCAGATCCTCGAAGCTGTAGATCGAACTCGCTGGCAACTGATGGAACCAGTCCCGGGCCTTCTCCTTCAACGTGATGGCAAACAGCCGACACTTGAAGACATCCGTCATCTGCCTTATCGAAACCACGTCCTCGAACCACTGTACATGTTGCACAGGGTCATCCTTCCCCGAGTAGTAGGACATGTCTGGCTCCCGGAACCCTTCCGGCACCGGAGCAGAGATGATGAGCTCGCTGAAGGGGCTCTCGCCGCCTGCCTAGCGAGAGGGCATGTCTCGCGGCCTCGGCTGGCTGACCCGATCCGCGAGACCGTGCCCAGGGAAGAGCTCTCGCACTGCCGCCTCCCTCTCGCCGCCTTCTGTCGGAACCTCCTTGCCGGGGCGCTGACCATTGCTCTCGAAGGAGTGAGAGTTCTTCACACCATCATGAACTACGTGTTTATCGTACTGCCAAGGTTGTCCCAGCAAGATGTGACATACCTCGATAGTAACCACATGACACCATACAATGCCCTGATATGTACTGTCTATGGAAAACTCTACGAGACACTGGTGGGTGATAGGAATGGTAGTGCTACTAGTGACCCATGATAGACTATAGGGTTTTCCTAAGGGTTGCGTTTTTAATTTTATCTTTTTAACCATGCGTTGAGAAACAAAGTTCTCCATACTACCGCTGTCTATTATGATGGAGCAGAACTGCCCTTGTATGCGTGTGGTGGTACGAAAGATGTTGTTTTTCAACCACTTGTCGTCAATAGGGGCCTTGGAAGTTAGGAGACTATGTTGGAGAACACACACTAACTGCTCAGGTTGTTCTCCCTCAACTTCGTACTCACTCTCTAACTCAGCCTTAGGGGTCGGGTCAATCTGGGAGTCACTAAGAAAGACCACATACTAAGGTTCTGATCCACTCTCAGAATCGACGATGACGACGAAGTGGCGTCGCAGACACTCAGAAGACTTATGACCCGACTCCATACACTTAAAACATCTTAACGTCCCAGACTGAGGTCTAGTGCCTATAATCTCCTTACCCATGTTGGGAGGGGCAGGGAGTGCTTGGGTGTTCGTGGTCGCTATCGGTCGGGAGGACCCGGCAGGGGTGAAAGTGTGAGTTGGGTGGGACTTGTCAGTAGTCTTATTTCCAGATGTTCGTTTCTGTAGTGCCTCTACCCTACGTGCGCGACTCGTAGCCTCTCCTAAATCCTTGTAATCAAGGAGTTCCAACTGATTTCGAATGGAGTAGCGTAACTCGTTCAGGTAACAGGAAACGGTCATGCCATCGTCCTCTCGGAGGTCGAGGCGAGACTGCAAGACTAGGAACTCGTTTGTGTAGTCATTGACAGATAATTTGTCCTGACGTAGGTTATGGAACCTACGATACAGGGTTTGCATGTAATTAGACGGGACGTATCTCTTACGCAGTTGAGTTTTTAAGTCGTTCCATGTTGTGATCGGGGGCATACCTAAATTGAACCTAGACCGTTCTAATTATCCCCCCAAACTAACGCGACATCTCAACATAAGAAAGATTGAGCTCCAACTGGGGCAGAGTCAAGAACCTGTCAGTCGCTAAGCACACATTTCCGCAACTATCTTACTTGAAACATATCGTGCACACCAAGAAAACTTGCGGTCAAATCCAGCCTATAAACTGACATTCCAATACAATCAACCACCTTGAAAGGACCCACATAACTAGGATCCAGTTTGTGGTTCTTTCCAAACCTCTTTACACCAGACATCGGGGAAACCTTAAGAAAAACCATGTCCCCGACAGCAAATTCCAAATTAGTTCTTTGTCGATTAGTGTTCTTCTCATAACGCTTCTGGGTTATGCGAAGCTTCTTCCGAATATGCTTCACAGAAATATCCATTTCTTCCAAGTTTTCCGGACCCAACAACGGTCTTTCGCCAAGCTCAGCCCAAAACAAGAGAGTTCTGCAACGTCTCTCATACAAGGTCTCAAATGAGATCATCTGCAAGCTCTCTTGATAACTTTTATTATAAGCAAACTCCATCAATCTCAAACGCTCGTCTCACGCTCCTCCGTGGTGTAAGATGTAACATCTTATCATATCTTCCAGAATCTGATTTACCCTTTCTGTTTGACCATTTGTTTGCAGATGATAAGCGGTGGAATATCTTAGATCGGTGCCTAACCCTTTCTGTAAGCTTTTTCCAAAAACGAGATGTTGGAGATGCAGTCGGAGATCCATGCTTTTTTGTCTGTTGTTTTCGAGCAGCCGATTAGAGTGCAAGACCCTCTTGTGGGTCAAGCTATTCCTGTTCCCCCTGCTCCTCTGGTGCCTCCAGTTTTGTTACCACCACAGATGAACTTTATCTCGCATTTCCAGCGATTAGTACCTCCTACCTACGATGGTAGAGCGGATTTCATGGCCTTGGACGACTGGATTATAGCGATCAAAGAGATGTTCTCACACTCAGGGATTTCTACTGACCTGATAGTGATGATCGCTGCTTACCGGCTGAAGGTTCTGGCAAAAAGCTGGTGGTTAAGAGAAAAGGAGAACCTGAAGGACGGATGCTCGTGGGAAGCCTTCAAGGAGTTATTGCTGAGGAAGTTTCTGCCGTCGGTCGTGCAAGACTGGTTGATGAATAATTTTCTGTATTTGAAACAAAGGCAACTCTCAGTGAGTGAGTATGAAGTAGAGTTCAGTAAATTGTGCCATTTTGCCCCGGATTTGGTATCATCTGAAGCTAGTAGAGTTAAGCGTTTTCTGGGTGGTCTTAGGAATTACATCCAGCAGCTGGTCAGTGCTTATGGATCTGAAAATTATGCTGAAGTAGTAGAAGCCACCTTAAAGGTCGAAGCAATCGACAATGCGAAGAATCGAGGCCAACATATGAGGAAAGATAAGAGGAAGTCTGATGAGGGTAAGAACTCTAAGGAATGTGGTCCAGCTTCAAGGAAGAGAAGCAAGGAGGTGTGCAGTTTCTGTGGCCGGTCGGGCCACCCGTTTGACAAATGTTTCAAGAGATTGAGAGCTCAAAAGCAGCAGCAGGTGCATGTCATTCAGAGTGCTCTTAAAGGAGAACTCGTTTGTGCTTGTGCAAACGAAAGGGGCACGATGCTGCCCATTGTTGATATAAGGACAAGGTCTGCTTCTAGTGTGGACAGAAAGAGCATGTTAAGTCAAAGTGCCCGCAGTCTCAGCCCACGCTGCAGCCAATTCCACTTCAGGCTTTGCCACCACCGCAACATTTGGACAAAGGGAAGGGCAAGTTAAACGTGGTGACCATGGAGGAAGCGCAGACGTCCACCCAGGTGATCTCAGGTTAGATCTTAATCACGTTTGTTTTTAGCTCATAGTTGTAGTTTCGATGTTGCTTGGTTAGTTATCTATGTGATTTTATAGGGAAGTTTAAGGTAAAGAACCGCTGGACGCACGTTCTTTTCGATTCTGGTGCTACCCACTCATTTGTGGCTAGGGCCTTTGTAGAGCACCATTGTTTGACTCTCGATCAAATTGACGATTTGATTCGCATTAAGTTTCCCTCTAGTGATTCGGTGGTGTCGGACCAGGGTATCCTGGGTTGTCCGATTCTTTTAGGCGATTTCCTAACTATTGCTGATTTGAAGGTGATAGACCTGGATGACTTCGATGTGATCTTGGGCATGGACTGGTTGTCCAGGTATGATGCGGTTATCCAATGCAAGGTCAAGCGTTTGGACTTCAAGATGGACGACGGTCACCCTAGGAGTGTATATGATTATCCGCGTCAGGATTCCCCGATTATTTCTGCGGTATGTGCTCGGGAGCTTTTAGATTCCGGTTGTTTTGCTTGGTTTCCGTTTTGGGAACCATTAGTGGTTTGCCGCGTGTCGAGGAAGTTTCGGTGGTGCCTGAGTTTCTTGATGTATTTCCAAATAGTCTTCCTGGTCTCCCACCTGAGAGGGATGTAGAATTTGTCATAGATTTGGAGCCTGGTACGCATCCTATTGCTAAGGCACCGTACCGTATAGCCCCGCGCAAGCTGAAAGAGTTGCGTATCCAGCTGGATGGGTTGTTGCAGAATGGATTTATTAGGCCAAGTTCTTCGCCTTGGGGTGCTCCCGTGTTTTTTGTGAAGAAAAAAGGATGGATCGATGAGGCTGTGCATTGACTATAGGGAACTGAATAAGGTAACTATCAAGAACAGGTATCACTTGCCGCGAATAGATGATTTGATTGATCTGTTGCGTGGTAGTACAATGTTTTCGAAATTTGACCTTCGTTCAGGCTGCCATCATTTGAGGATTCGTGAGACGGATATTCCACGGACCGCTTCCCGTTCCCGGCATGAACATTTTGAGTTCTTGGTAATGTCCTTTGGTTTGACAAATGCACCCTCTGCCTTCATGGACATGATGAACAGAGTGTTCAAGGATTTTCTGGACCGTTTTGTGGTCGTGTTTATTGATGATGTTTTGATTTATTCCCGCAATGCTGAAGAGCATGCCCAACACTTGCGTTTGGTTTTATCTGCTTTGAGGGAGCATAAGTTGTTTGTCAAGTTGAGTAAGTGTGAGTTTTGGCTTTCTCATGTTTCCTTCTTGGGCCATGTGATTAATAAGGACGGAATTTCTGTTGACCCAGAAAAGATTTTTGCCGTGATGGATTAGAACAGATCTACCACACTCAAAGAGATAAGGAGTTTCCTAGGGTTGGCAGGGTATTATAGAAGGTTTGTGGAAGGTTTCTCCATATTGTCTGCACCGTTGACTAAGCTTACGCAGAAGAATGCATCATTTGTGTGGAGCGATAAGTGCAAAGAAGCTTTTTAGGAGTTGAAAAAGGAGATTGTGCACTGCTCCAGTGCTGTCCTTGCCTACCGAGAGAGTAGAGTTTACCGTTTATGTGGATGCTTCACATGTCGGGCTTGGTTGCGTGTTGATGCAAGAAGTCAAAGTGATTGCGTATGGGTCGAGACAGTTAAAGATTCATGAAAAGAACTACCCTACGCATGATTTAGAGTTCACAACAGTAATTTATGCCCTGAAGCTATGGAGACACTTATTGTATGGCGCGTTGTGCAAGATTTACACGGATCATAAGAGTTTGAAGTATATCTTCATTCAAAAGGAGTGGAATTTGCTCTAGCGGTGATGGTAAGAATATGTCTCGGATTATGATATTGAGATCCAATACCATCTGGACAAGGCTAATATGGTAGCCGACTCCCTGAGTAGGAAGACCGCGCAAATCTTTGGACTTCCAGTGGAATTCTTGGTAGAAGAATTACTGTTAATGGATATATCGGTTGGGAGTATCGACTCGCCCAGTAGTTTGGAAGTGTTAGAGCCCTCTTGGATTACACTCACAATGCTGCATCAGAAGGATGATCCTGATTTGCATTACTTCCGTAATAGAACTGATAAAGGGGAGTTACCAGACTTTTCAATTGATGACGCGGGTACTTTGAGGTACCGCGGTAGATATTGCATCCCTGCTGTTGAGGATATTAGAGTTAAGCTGTGCAGTGAGGGATAAAACTTTCTTTTAGGAGGGGTGGCTGTAACGCCCCTGATTTTTCAAGTTTTTTTAAAATCACTTTAGTGACGTATTTTGATGTCAGGGCGTTACGTTGACGCGTAGTTGGTGGGTACCGCTGTCGGAGCGTGACTTTTGCTCGTTGGTATCCGAGGTTTTGGTTTGGGAGTATTAGCTTGGCTAATTTATTCTATGTTTTGGTATTTCCTTGTGAAGAACTCGGTCTAATAAATCCACAATGCAAAAGCTAACACGGGAGCACCCCAAGACAAAGAACTCTGCCTAATAAATCAACAATGCAAAAGCTCATCCAGCTGGGTACGCAACTCTTCCAGCTCTCGAGGGGTCATACAGTACGGTGTCTTAGCAATAAGACGAGTACCCGACTCAAGATTTATAACAAACTCTACATCCTCTCAGGTGGAATACGAGGAAGACTATCTGGAAATATATCAGGAAACTCACGCAGCACCGGAACCTCCTCGACACGCGGCAAACCACTAACGGTTTTCAAAATGGAAACCAATTAAGCAAAACAACCGGAATCTAAAAAATTCCGAGCACATACCGTAGAAATAATCGGGGAATCCTGGCGCGGATAACCATATACACTCCTGGGGTGACCTTCGTCCATCTTGACGTCCAAATGCTTGAACTTGCATTGGATAACCGCATCATACCAGGACAACCAGTCCATGCCCAAGATCACATCGAAGTCCTCCAAGTCTATCACTTTCAAATCAGTAACAGCTAGGAAATCACTTAAAAGAATCGGACAACCCAGGATACCTTGGTCCGACACCACCGAATCACCAGAGGGAAACTTAACGCGAATTGAATCGTCAATTTTATCGAGAGTTAAACAACGACGCTCTACAAAGGCCCTAGCCACAAACGAGTGAGTATCATCTAAATCGAAAAGAACGCGCGCCCAGCGGTTCTTTCCCTTAAACTTATCTATAAAATCGCATACATAACTAACCGCGCAACATCGAAACTACAACTATGAGCTAAAAACAAACGAGATTAAGATTTAACCTGAGATCACCTGGGTGGACGTCTGCGCTTCCTCCATGGTCACAACGTTTAACTTGCCCTTCCCTTTGTCCAAATGCTGCGGTGGTGCCAAAGCCTGAAGTGGAATTGGCTGCAGCGTGGGCTGAGACTGCGAGCACTTTGACTTAACCCGCCCTTTCTGTTCGCACTGTAAGCAGACCTTGTCTTTATACCAACAATGGGCAACATGCCACCCTTTTGTTTGCACACAGCACATACAAGTTCTCCTTTGGGAGCACTCTGAATGGCATGCACCTGTTGCTGCTTCTGAGCTCCCAATCTCTTGAAAAATTTCTCAAACGGGTGGCCCGACCGGCCACAGAAACTGCACACCTCCTTGCTTCTCTTCCTTGAAGCAGGACCAGATTTCTTAGAGTTCTTACCCTCATCAGACTTCCTCTTATCTTTCCTCATCTGCTGACCTCGATTCTTCGCATTGTCGATTGCTTCGACCTTTAAGGCGGCTTCTACTACTTCAGCATAATTTCCAGATCCATAAGCACTGACCAGCTGCTGGATATCATTACTAAGATCACCCAGAAAATACTTAACTCTACTAGCTTCAGAGGATACCAAATCTGGGGCAAACCGGCTAAATTTACTGAACTCTACTTTATACTCACTCACTGAGAGTTGTCTTTGCTTCAAATGCAGAAAATTATTCACCAAGCGGTCTTGCTTGACCGACGTCAGAGACTTCCTCAACAATAACTCCTTGAAGGCTTCCCACGAACATCCGTCCTTCAGGTTCTCCTTTTCTCTTAACCACTTGCTCTTTGCTAGACGCTTCAACTCGTAAGCAACGACCATCACTCTCTGGTCAGTAGAAATCCCTTAGTATGAGAACATCTATTCGATCGCTATAGTCCAGTCGTCCAAGGCCATGAAATCCGCTCTACTATCGTAGGTTGGAGGTCCTAATCACTGCAAATACGAGATACTGTTCATCTCTGGTGGCAACAACACTGGAGGCACCAGAGGAGCAGGGGAAACATGAAACAACACACAACAAAGCCTGGCTCTGCGGCTGCATCTCTAACATTTGCTTGGACAGAGCCTAATTGCTCTGTCGTAGTCCTTCGATCACTGCCTCACTCTGTGCCCCAGACGGCTCGCCCTCAGACTGAGGAGTCGACCTTATCGCAGGACGCTTTAGCGACATTCTAATAACACAACAAACAACTAATCAAAACCTAGCTTACCACTAGAACTACACAACTTAGTTCAGACAATACATGTACAAATACTTACTCAAGTTGCTAACTTGCTCTGGGAATTTCATGATGTCATGCTTAAACTTAGGATGATATACCGTCATCTCACTTACTTATGTGCATAAACTATGAATGCATGAATTCTTATTTCTGTTTGACTTAAAACATGTGTGTACACATGTCATCATGTAAATCTTTAGCTTGACACTTTTGCTAATGCATTGCTATGTCATGTATGTTGCGTTATGCAATCTACTAAAGGCCCTAGTGCATGTTATGAGCGACACACACATGAAATATTATGTATCATATACTACATAATATTGCATGCAACGAAAAGAAAAATCTAATGTGCATTTATGTGATGATTGTTATGCATCTCATACTACATAACAGTCACATGTTGTCTCCTATGAGGATCTATATACAAACACATATTATGCATCTCATACTACATAATATGCCTCGTATATTTTTTATTATGCTTATGAGTTATGAGTGTAGTGTTCATTCTTCAGCCAAGACATACCGATGACACATCGGTGGGTGTATGCAATGGAACTAGATAACTAAAACTAACTTGAGATGGTTGTTCGATCAATTGCCAAATAACTTAGCTCTGATACCAACTGCGAAACGAAGTCATGCTTCGAGAATATTTGCAAAAGTAAGCAGAATAATATATATCTGTACAATACGAGGAAAGAGACTTAATAACTCTACTCATATGAATCATTACCACTGGTAAGAAATGATTATGAGTCGGTGGTCACATTGTCCAACCCAAACTTACAGACCCAACATATTCTCAGAAGGTACTGTGGTGGTGGCAACATTGTCCAACACAATCCGACAGTCCAATAGTCTCAACTAGACACTAGGGTGGTGGCAACTTTGTCCAACTCAACCCAACAATCAAAATATATATAAACAAGGTGTTGTGGTGGTGACAACATTGTCCAACTCAACACAGACCAAAAACAAGCCCAGCAGCGTAATGATTCACAATTTGGCACTAGGTTAGGGGTCCTCTATCCACTACCAACCAAGAGTCACACATAACATCCATAAACATCTATAACCTCAACCAGAATACATAAACTCTCCTTGGCATAAAGGAAGAAAATTCCCAAGTGATAGTCATTCTAAGTCATACTCGACGAATACAACTTAATTCAGCAAAAAAATTCTAAGTTCACAGGAAAAGCGTCGAGTACACTCGGCGCCGCGTTGAGTGCATTCAACTCACTCAACGCCAACCAGATTATTCAGCGAAATTATCTTCACTCAACGCCGCGTTGAGGCCACTCAACGCTTTTGACTTAGTCTCAAAGCTACTCAACGCCAAGATTTCACTCAACGTTGTTTCACTCAACGTCAAGTGAACTTCACTCAACGCCGCGTTGAGTGCACTCAACGCACTCAACGCTTTTGACTTAGTCTCGAAGCTACTTAACGCCAAGGTTTCACTCAACGATGTTTCACTCAACGTCGCGTTGAGTGCATTCAACGCACTCAACGTTTTTGTCTTAGCCTCACAGACCACTCAACGGCTTCAGTCAACGCCAAAGCTTCACTCAATGCCGCGTTGAGTGCATTCAACGCACTCAACGCTTTTTCCTTAGTCTCACAGACCACTCAACGCCAAAGCTTCACTCAACGCCAATGCTTCACTCAATGCCGCGTTGAGTACATTCAGCGCACTCAACGCTTTTGCCTTATATTCATTGACTCAACGCCTAATACACGACGAATTGGATTTAACTCAACGTCAAGCATTACCCGACAAAATTACATCGGATACTCGACGAATTTGACTCTGCTCATACTGATACTCACCGAATTTTACTTAGTCCAACTATATTCGACGAATTCTAACCTGCCTAATACGACTAATCCTGACTTAGACTAATCACGACATAAAGCCGAATCTAGACAGATTAACAGATAGCCCGACACTCGACGGATTTTGCCTAGGCTAACAGTCATATAAGACGAATTTACTTAGGCTAATAGGTAAAAATCGACGGGTTTAATCACTATCAGCCGAGAGACGGCAAATCTAACTTATACTAACAATCGAATACGCCGAATGGCCCTTGACCGGAAAATTCGCACCAAGCAGCAGGTCTAAATTGCCAAACCCTACCCTAATCTCAATTCTTGTACAGTGAAGAAAACAAGATAATAGGAAACAAATAATAAGCAAGGGGAAAACCTCCACTTGCCTCAAATCTTTTGTGCGTAATTGGCGGGTACCGCTGTCGGAGCGTGGCTTTTGCTCGTTGGTATCCGAAGTTTGGTTTGGGAGTATTAACTTGGCTAATTTCTCCTATGTTTTGGTATTCCCTTGTGAGACAGGGTTCATTTTGGAACACGTCGGAGTGTTTTTGGGAGTTTTGATGTTTTCACTTTGGGGAGTGTTTACTCGAGTTTGGTTTATTGGATTTTGATTTCAACTTCGCCGTTGGATTCGTAGCGTCGATATTTAGCTACGGTGTGTTTTTTGTAGAAATCCGAGTTAGTGCGAGTTTTGGTCATTTGGACGTTTTAATTATAATAATGATATATTATATTATTTATCCCCTATAAATAGCCTTGCGATAAGGCAGGAACCATATTCATCTTCTTTCTTAAAATCGCCGGCCTGCATTGCGAAAGACGAGAGTGGCGGATCTTGCGAAGTCTTCGGTCGTTGATTGTAGGAGCTCCGGTGCACGAAATCGTCGTCGGAGAGTAGATCCGGCTCTCTCCAAGATCTACGTTGCTATGGTGAGTTTTTCCCGTTTCTTGGATATTTAGAAATTAAGGTATGCGGTTTTGACCTATTAGTGTTTCAAACTCAAGTTTCAGCTGCCGTTTTAAGCTAATGTGCTATTAAGGAGGATGTGCTATTAAACATATGAAGCAGAGATCAAGTGACAGATGACAAAATTAATGTCGTTTATAGGAGAAAAGTTTTGGATGTTTAGAAATAGTTTTGGATGTTTAGAAATACACTGAATGATGGACAGTAAGCATGCACTAATAGGAAACATTGCATGCTTACAAATGATAATAATAGGCTCATTCAAACCCATTGGGGGTTAAGGACTCCTCTAGGTGTTTATACCTATTGCACATGGACGTCAGAGGAGTCTGAGAGATCCCAAGGGATCTGTGTTGTAAGCTCATTGAGCCGAGTCTTTGTGGAGATTGCCTTGTCTAACACACTATTATTATTTTGTCTTATGATTTTGACTTAGTCATACTCGACGAATTCAGGTGGGACTCCGTGGAAGACATCATGAATCTAAGCGTCGGCGGGAAGGCGGAGGCAATAATCCACTTCTTCGATGCGGTGGGAAATCTCGAACAGGCCAAAGAACTTGGGCCCCAACTTCTGATAGGCCCTCTTGGAGACAGTAGACTGACGTTAGGGGCGATCCTCGACACTCCGACCCTGAGCGAGCTCTTACACTGCATTCAGGAGGGATGCCTTCCGCCACACTGGACAGTACAAGACGGTCTGATCCTGTACCGGGATCTCTTCTTCGTGCCCGACTCTTTGCTGCTCATTCCTGACATCTTAGTGGCTTTCCATGGCCATACACATTAGGGGGCCCAAAAGACCCTTCAGCGCGTGCGTACCGAGTTCTTTTGGCACGACCTCAAACAGGACACACGTTTTAAGGGATGGTTAGTTTTAAAAGGTAAATTTGTGACCAATTTTAAAATTTGTCGAGCTAGTCGGATTCTCACGAGTGTTATCTTTGCGATGATTGGTATGAGTTTTGTAGACGCACGAAGGTGTCTAGTAGGATTGTGTTTGATGCCGTATGATTTAATGATTCCACAAGTTGATCTTCCTTCCTGCTTTGTTTCTCACCTCGTTCTTTCATTCCACCCTCTTCCACAATTTATGCTCCTCCCCTATCTATTGCTCTGGTTTTTACTGGTCCTTATTTAGTGATGCAGGACATGCGTCACACCTGATCGCCACCCTGGAGTCCCACCAGAGGGCCCGCCTTGGAGTCCCACCAGGAGGCCCACCTTGGAGTCCACCAAGGAGGCTTTCATCAGGACTGCAACCCATACGCCCCAACCTGTCTCTGGTGAAAGACTCTTATCTAGAAGGTTAGGGGATCGAGCCCCGACGTTAACAACCCGCGACATGGTGGTGAGTCCATGACGGAGAGCTGGTTAAGGTGTATGTGCTACGACCCTGATGAAAACTGCATTGGTGGACTCCCAGGTGGGCCCCCTGGTGGTGATGTCAGGGTGGCGGGTAGGAAATGATATCTTGGGATTACTCTTTTCCTTGGCATATCTTGGGCTTTGTTTCTCACCTCATTTTTTCTTCAACGCATAATTATCTTTCACAAATAGTAACAACAACATTCACGCCTTTATTCCACTATAGTGTGGTCGGCTATATGGATCCTTTATCGCCATTGTGCCCTATCTTTTGTCATAATTTCACTAATGCCTAAGTACATCATGTCTTTCCTTACAGTTTTATTCCAAGTCTTTATTGGTCTACCCCTCCCTCGTTTAACATGCCTAGTGACTAAACTCTCACAACGCCTAACATGTGCGTCTAATGGTCTCCTTTGTACGTGTCCAAACCATCATAGACGAGCTTCTCACATCTTTTCTCTAATTTGTGCTACTCCTGTCTTATCCTTGATACTTTCATTCCTAAATTTTTCCAATCTCGTGTGTCCACACATCCACCTAAGCATTCTCATCTCCGCAACTCCCATTTTTTGCTCATGTACACAATTCACTGCCCAACACTCAGAACCATAGAGCATCGCAGGTCTAATTGCAGTGCGATAAAACTTGACCTTAAGTTTTAGTAGTACTTTACGATCACATAAGATCCCGGACGCCTCTCTCCACTTCAACCAACCCACTTGGATTCTATGTGTCACAGCTTTATCAATACCACCATCTTTTTGAACTATCGATTCAAGATATTTAAAACACTCACTACGGGAAATATCTTGATCACCCAACTTAATAATGAAGTCATCTGTCCTTCTTGTACTACTAAATTTAAGCTCCATATACTCCGTATTTGCCCAGCTCAACCTAAAACCCTTCTTTTCTAAAGTATCTCGCCAAGATTCAAGTTTTGCGTTTACACCCTTGCGGGTTTCATCAACCAAAACGATATCATCCACAAACAATAAACACCAAGGTATTATTTGTTGGATATGTCTGGTGAGCTCATCTAAGATAAGGGTATAAAGATAAGGGCTTAAACCTGAACCTTGATGTAAGCCAACAGTGATAAGGAATTTCCTTGTTAATCCTCCAGATGTCCTCACCTTTGTCACAAAATTTATATATATATCTTTGATTGCATCAATATATGATATATTTACACTTTTCTTTTCTAAGACACTCCATAAGATCTTTCTTGGAACTCTATCATAAGCTTTCTTAAGATCAATAAACAACATATGCAAATCTTATTTTCTTTCTCGATAGTTGTCAATGAGTCTCCTCAAGAGATTTATAACTTCCATGGTTGACCTCCCTGACATGAATCCAAATTGATTCTTTGAGATGTCAGTCTCTCGTTTTAATCTTCTTTTTATTACTCGTTCTTATAGTTTCATGGTATCACTCATCAATTTAATTCCTATGTAATTAATATAATTTTGTATATCCCTTTATTCTTATACAAATGTACCTAGATATTTTCTTTTCATTGGTCTCACATTCTCTTTGACTTCAGTATCTTATTGAAAAAATATGTAAGCCACAAAATTCCTTCATTTCCTGAACATTTCCATACTTCGATGGGTATATCGTCCGGCCCAACTGCTTTTCCATTTTTCATCTTATTTAGAACATCTTTTACCTCAGATACTTAAATTTTACGATAAAACGTTATGTTCTTATACTTCTCTGATTTACTTAACCCTTCCAAGTTAAATTCATTGTTCTTTGTTTCATTATAGAATTGATAAAAATATCTTTTTCATCGCTATTTAATATGCACACCAACAGTCAAAATTTTATCCGTCTCATCCTTTATGTATTTTACTTAACTTAAATCTCTTTTTTTTTCTCTAGCTCGAGCAATTTTATATGTCACGCTCTCCATCTTTGGTATCTAGCCGCTTATAAAATTCTTCATAAGCTTGGCTTCTTGATTTACTTACTGCCTGTTTAGCTTCTTTTTTGTCTACTTTGTACCTGATTAAGTGATGCATCCTAAAATCTGAAATTGATTTCTAAATGAAAATTGTGTGAGCAAATTAAAATTAACGGTGAAATCAAGACGTCTCGGGATTTGAAATGATAAATTAAATCTAAATTTCTCAAACACACAGAAGTGGCTAACGTTTGCCCATATGTAACAATATAGCTAAATCATTTACAAGTCTCTCAATAAAGGATAGTAGCAACAATGATAGCAAATTAACGGCAAATCGCGACAAGATTAAATTGGGCAAACAAGCTCTGAAATTATTAATCTTTTGCGAACATTCATGAAAACGGATTAAAAGCAAAGGAGGTGCGAGATGGGGTGAAAAGTATACCAACACGTGAAAATGACGAATCCCGCTGTGTAGGAGTGGAGTGAAGGCAGAGGGCCTGGACGGGGGAACCAGGCCCAGAGGGTCTTTATCAGTGCTCGTGAAAGGGGTTTTCAGGCTAGATTTGGACGGGCAGGGAGGTAAACGGCGGCTGAGGGGTGCTCAGGCCGGAAAACAGGGGAAGCTCTGGAGTTTAAATGCTGGTTAGGCTGGAATCGGCGGCAACCAGCGACTTGGGACGAGAAGGGGCGACCCTGTCCTCGTCAAGGTGTCCAACAACGGGCGGAGGTGGTTTCGTCGGAGCTGGAGGAGCTATCCGGCGGCGGACAATAGAGGGTTGGATTCGTCAGGCGACAGTGAGCGGAAACAGCAAGGTTTGCGGGTATTACCGGGAAATAGAGGTTTTCCTGTTCCCGGTTCTATCCCCATCCCCCTTTTTCACGTAAAAAGGGGAATATTTAAAAGGAATGAGCAGGGAGGGGGTTCAAAGAAAGGTCATAATGGAGGGCCTGATTTAATAGTTTTTATTGAAATAAACGACTGGCATATGACAGTTTTGGCAAATGAAAAAGGCTAGCTGGCTGATTAGTATTATTTAATGGAATAAACTGCTGGCAACTTGGCAGTTTGGTAAATGAAAAGGCTAGCTGGCTGGAGGAATTAAATGAACAAAAGAGGGGGGAATGCTTAAAGGTAAATCTGAATTTAAATCATTTTTGTCTTAATATTAATTTCAAATTTACTCAATTAACTTCATTTTTTGCTTGCCCGAGTTAATCCTTGTCCTAATTTGACGGTCTAATTTTTTAAAGATCTTATTGGTCGGTCACACCAACATGTCGCACGAACGATTGTGTAAATGCGACACAACACACAAATACATGAGAAATAAAATGCATACTTGTGCGATGACATGCGCCACAAATTATTTAAATAAGATAATATAACGATGCACTGCAGGATGCATCATTAAGTTTTCTTTATTCCTACATGAGAAATAAAATGCATACTTGTGCGATGACATGCGTTCCAAATTATTTAAATAAGATAATATAACGAGGCACTTCAGGATGCTTCATTAAGTTTTCTTTATTCCTACAAGCGTAGAGTAATTTATAGCTGACTTTCTTTGCCCTCACTTTGTCTTGCACTTCCTCTTTCCACCACCAAGATTTTTTATTTGGGGGCACAAGATCTTTTGATACTCCAAGTACGTTCTTTCCACTTATCTTAAATGTGAAGACATAACTTTTCATGAGATATTAGGATCAGCATAAGGGTCATCAATTAGTCGTTCCATAAAAGCCTTGTTGAAAGCAACCTGTTTTTCTATCTTCAAGTTTCACCACCGAATTTTTTGCAATATTTTTTGTTCTTGTCTTAAATTTATTATATTTAATTTGTATATCTAACACCACTAACCTATGTTGTGTTGTCAAACTTTCTCCTCGTATGATTTTGCAATTCTTTCAAATCATTTTATCCATTTGGCAAGTTATAAAATAATCAATTTGTGATTTATTTGGTCTGCTTTTAAACGTAATTAAATGTTCTTCCTTCTTTATGAAAAACGTATTTGATACAATTAGCTCATGCGCTACGATAAAGTCTAAAATAGTTCGTCCTTCTTCATTTCTTTCTCCATATCTATATCCTTCATGAACAACTGTGTTATCTACATTTCCTTTCCCTATATATCAATTTAAGTCTCCTCCTATGAAAATCTTCTCTTTTTGTGGGATTTCTCTTACTAAGTCATCTAAGTCTTCCCAAAATTGCACTTTTATAACTTCACGTAATCCTACTTGTGTGTGCGCGCGCGGACGGCCACTACTGCCGCTCCTGGCCGCCGGCGTCATCGGGCAGCCTGCCAGGGCGTGTTTGTCATTTCGGGAAAATTGGTGATCCGGGTGGCTGGAACGAAGCGACATCATTCGTCAACTCGGGATTCACACTCGTGGAAGCTCCAACAAACGTTCTCTTCATGACGTCGTGAACTTACCCGTTTTCCTCACCTTTCTGTACTTAAAACTTGTTATGGTGAGGTGACATGTCACCATCCACGAAACTCAAATACTTGTAACATTAATAAAATAATGGATTTTGGCCCAGCACTAATCCAGCCATGTGATTTTTCATCATTTATGGGCTTTTCACTTAAAAATGCCTCCATGTTGGGATTTCATTTGACTGTTTGCGCGCTCGGTCTGACTGTGAACTAAGACGGTCTGATTCTCCGAACCAAAGTAAAATCGGGCGACCCACAACATGTCTTATTCTCTGTTCGCGGTGACAGTGGCGGTCGGAAAACCACCGCTCTTTTGTGGTTGTTTTGATGTGGAGATTTTTTAAGAAAGGTGTTTTGGGGGCTTTTTGAACAGTCGATTCAGCATGGCTTTCTAAAAACTGTTTTCTCTTCTTTCGACTTTTCATCTTTCATCCGATGCAAAATTCCGCATAATTTTGGAGTTGCATTAGAGACTTTACTAAATAGGAATGTGTTGCAAAAGAGTTTTAGACGCATAACACATGTTTTTGTTCGAGAACCTAATGCGCATAGCCGAGAAATGTCATTGGATCAAGGGCGTCACGTTGCTAGAACATATGAGAATGAGAATGAGTAAAACTAGCCTAGTGTCTCCGATGAAACACACTCCGCAGTGAAGAAACACAATTGGTGCAGGGGCGGAGTATTGCAAGAACGTAAGAGAATGATGAAAACTAGCCAAACACCTTGTCAGGAACACACTCTGCAACGAAGAGAGTGATGTGTAATGCGTGCGAACAAAGGGCTTTCAGATAACCACACCCCGCCTAACATGTTCCCTTCAAACATACTGAGAGAAAACTGTCATTTTCACAACATTTTATGCCTGGCCATTATGCACCATTGTCCATTTATTATTATACAATTGTAATGTTGCATCTTACATAAGCGAGCTCATTGAATACATTTATATAAAAAGAACACCTGAAAAATCCAAATTTAGTTTTAAAAATATTATAGTATATATATTTTTTTTGGGGGGGGGGCAATATTATCAAATATTGGCTTATGCAAACCTCCTTTTTTACAAATAATTATTGACAAACTTTTTTGTTATTAGCAAATCAATTAGAAAATAAAAATATATATATGATTTTCAAAGCAACTTCAAATTCTCTTTCTCTTTCACAATTTTCCTTACTCTTACGAGGAGTCAACCCTACAATTATATCCTTAATCTCATTAAATGGTCTTACCATCAATTCAAATGAGTTGTTTTTCTTTTGGAATCTCCACATTTTCAAACTCACTATTTTTGCTCTCCACCACTGAATCCTTTGGCTCCGTCACCACCGAGGTGATGTCTTCAGATACTAAAGAGCCTGAAGGTTATGATGTGTTCTTCTTAGTCTTAACACTAGCAACCTCGCTCTTGTATGGGAAACCCAATATAATTAAGCCCACAGAGTGATCATGATCAACCAAAACACAACTCTCTGGCAACCTCGCTCCAAAGCTACTAAAAGTCCATTTAAGCAAAATTTAGTATTTTTGTGAGGGGTCCGGCGTTGTGAAGCATCTTGAAGGAGGGAAATTATTCAAATTGTTTCAAGTGCAAGAACTGGGTTCACCTTATATTTCCACAAAGATTACCAATTTCACCCATTTCCTACGTGCTTACAAATCCAAAGTAAAAAAATCATAATTGGATCAAATATTAGATCATATCCGAACAAGTTTTTGCCCTAAAAAAAGAGCACGTGAGTTGAGGGAAAAAAAGAATGCAATCCAATCTCGAAAAACTAAAATCCCGCAGATTCCCTTCGACACAATATATTCAGGGGCTCCTATCACACCATGACCTGGTAGACTCGAGTTAACGATGTAGGAACAGTAAATGTGATTAAAGATCTTTTCTAGTTATACATATCAAGAGCAGGAAACAATATATTTTATTAATATTTCACAATTTTACAAATACATAATCATATTGCTACACATATTACATTTTTCTCATACTTTACAACATCCATAGTACATATTAGTCTTCCTCACTGTGCTATGTCGCTCATATCTTCATAGATACCTAAAAATATTTAGTATGTTGATGCACATCTTTACTTGCTCACATCTGAAAGAATAACTGAATATTTATGTATGTATGCAATGCACAATGTGCAAATTTAGATATGCAACAGATCCAGTAAATAGTCAACAAGATAAACACATCCACACAATTTTTTATTGTTTTCCAAATATATATTTCTTCTACAAATAACTCATTTATTAGTTAGCACTTATAGTACCCTGGTAGGCTTAATCGAAGGGCTCTCTTCCTTTACACAACCAGATTAGATCAAATGCCCCACGGAGAGCGAGTCCGCCAAATAGGAGCGCCACTCCCATAGTCCCATCATATAAGTCCCGTAGATTAATTTCAAATGCCCTTAGATTACAAGTGACTAATGTCGTTAGATGGAAGTGATACTCCCGAGATATTCCCTCTCAACTGGGTTAAAAAGAGTCAAATATTGACTAATATATCACTATCCATCATCACAAAATATTATTTTATTATTTTTTGTAATATTGTGTGTACTTATTATTCTATTAGTCCACGATACTTCCATATGCGTAATTATTATTCAGATTTATTCATTTTTGCACGATAGTTTGCAAAATGTGTTCATGCTATCAATATGCATGCTGTCTAAAACTCGGGGCCTCATTATTGATTGAGAACAGGTGACTCGACCATTCGTTACACCTTATTATTCTATTAGTCCACGATACTTCCATATGCGTAATTATTATTCAGATTTATTCATTTTTGCACGATAGTTTGCAAAATGTGTTCATGCTATCAATATGCATGCTGTCTAAAACTCGGGGCCTCATTATTGATTGAGAACAGGTGACTCGACCATTCGTTACACCTAACAGATTATTGAAATTATTCCGACAGCATTTGGACATAATAATTACCAGTAGAGGCATCACCATATAAAACAAGCGTTAGACATGAATACAAAATTATTTTCCACTTACATCGATTTCGTCGCCTATATTTGAGTCAGGTATTACTTCAATGCCTTTTAATTTAGGGTTTTGACTTTTATTTTTGCATCACATTTGACACTAAGGTTGAAATTCCCCTCTAGAATGTTCCTCGAAGCTTCCCTGATTTTTTTGCAGTGTTCTGATATTTTCTTTATCTTATTTACTTGTCTCTTTCTTGATTTCAAAGAACTGAAAAAGAATTTTAAATAATATGAACTTTTTATTGGATATGTATTTATAAAACTTTTCCAATTCGATCAAAATCATCGAAATCCGAGTCTAGAACTCCCAGAAACTCAAAACAAATTGCCCATAACTGAACCTTTTAGGAGATATCCCATGGTGTCGAACAACGCCACATGTCTCCGTGTTATGCGCTCAGCGCGCCGCATGACGCATGGCCAAGCGGCGCGTTACCGCCTCACAACCATGTGGGGATTCAAGGTGCACACCGCCAGGTGACATTACAACGCCATGTGGCGCGTTGTAGTAACACCAATAGCTACATGGAGCATTGCTCATGACACCGACCACTGACCTTCTTTTTTACTCAGTTTGTCAAAATTTAAAAGTAAATTCAGTTACCATAAGGTTTTTTTTGACATCTTGATTCCAAATTAAGCTTTGACTTTTCCAAATTCTTAATGTTTCTTACCAAAATTGTACTTTTTCATAGAAGTGTTGAGTTCGACAAATAATAACATACGCAAATATTTTGACTGTTGAAGCCAAAAATGATCTCAACGAGAGTTCGAAAATAGGGGTGCAGCCAACACCTACTTCTCTCAATCCCCGACCCTCGACTGGTTACAAAGGAACTAGAACTGACCCAAAGCCTCAGCAGGGAGATCCCACCTCTCACCCGGAAGATCTCTGGGAGCTTCCCCTCCAAAGCCAAAAGCTGGGCTAGGAGCTCCTCAGAAAGCACTAGAGAGTTAGAGAATAATGAAAGCTTGCTTTCTAAGGAGGCCTTGTGAGTCTATTTACAGCCTTTGCTGACCTGAAATTACTGAAATACCCCTGGTTGTCCTGCCAATAGACGAATCCCGCTGTTATGAAATACTAAATGCAGACCCTGGGGGCATATGAGTAATTTTATCCGAGGGAAACTAGGTAATTTTACCCTGGGCACTGGGCCCCCACCCGACGAGAACCTTATGCCGAGAACCTTCCCGCCGGGCGCTCGGCGGAAGCTAAAAAAGGAGTGTAGAATGCCTCGGACCGAGCCAACTCTCGCCTTCCTAAGGCGCAAGCCTTCTCGCCCGCCTTTGGGCGGAAACAGGTCTCGATCAAGGGGCTTGGCGCGAGCGTTCTCACCTGCTCCTAGGCGGGAGCTCTTCTGGTTTGAAGCCCAAAGCTAGCCCGAAGCTAGTCCAATCCTGGCCGTTGATGCCTCTGGGTCCCACTCAGCGAATATGGGGTTGTACACAATCCCCGCTCTTTTCGAGCTAGCCCTGCGCTTGAAAAGACACGTCCAACCCATAAATATTCGCTGAGCACGTGCCATCCTGAAAAGAGAATCTTTTGGTGGGCCATCCCGTGGCTATATATGTGCGCTGATAGGCGGCCACAAATCTGTCTCTGCCAATCGCTGCCCCGTGGTTGAGCTCTCGCGTAGTATCGCGATGCGTTCCAAACGCGTTAACAAGCCGCTCTCGCAGGGCCTTCCAGACCGCATTATTGCGGCGCAGGCGCGAGCTCTCGCGAAGAGCGCCTTGGTAGCTCCCTGGCTGGCGAGAAAGGCGCCAGCCGCTGAGCCCTCCCAGCCGAAAGAAGAAGAAGAAAGCTAAATCGGTCCAGCGGGACCTTCCGCGCGAGAATCAGGGTTCACCTACCCCCTCTCCAAGCCGCGCGGATAATCCTTCACCCCTGCAAAAGGTACGTCTCTCCGACTTGCTGATTACTAAAATTATGAGTTGATTTAAGCGAAAGGCTTCGACAACTGACTCAATACTTCTCGCAGGAGGCGGTTCAAGATGACGGCGCCGGGTCCCCACTGGTGCCCCCAGGCTCGTCGTCTCGCCTTCCCGAGGATCCTCTTCGGGTTCCGGAGGCTGCTCCTCCGGCTGACCCCTCGAGAGCTCCAGGTAACATTTTCTCCTTATTGCCTCCCTTTTCAATCATTCCGATCACAACATTCCAAATTGTTGAACTGACTTCCCGCAACACCAGCTTCAGGAAGACGAAGAGGGCGATGGAGAGGAAGGTGAGGACGCCTAGAGCTCTCCCTTCCCCTCTTCGGACAAGATGGAGGAAATCTTGAACGGTGCCGGGAACGTCAGGAAGTGGCGGAAGAAGCAGCGCCCATCTTGTTAAAGCTCGTTCGGCGAGAGCGGGCCCATGCCTCTGCGGCGAAGGAACACCGCGAGATGGTGGAGCAGAGGCTGGAGGCTCTCGAGCGAGACTACTTCCCCAGCGAGACGGAGCGGCCGGATATGCCTACCGTCGAGTCGTCTCCTGGGCGATGTATCACGCGGATCCGAGACCAGGCGCGCCGAATCAACCTCGGGTGAACCACGTTATCCTCCTATTTCAACCCGCGGGCTCCTCCGAGAACTAGATAGCGAGAGCGAGGACGATGGCGCTGGGAACCGTATTAAGTAGCGCACCCCCCCGATGTTCTTGCCTACTTTTCTCGCAATGTACCCCTCTTTTTTTCTAGTTTGAAAGACTGCTTAAAACATTAAGATTATTATTTGTTATGGAGCTCTCGCCCCGCGAGAGCCCCCTTACTATTTTTGTTTCTGTTTCCTGTTTCATGCTTTTGTTTTGGTGTTTGCGCGAACCCAAACCGCCTGCCCGTCGCTATCATCTAAGGGCTGGAACCTTGTCGCTGGCTCAGGCGCCTGAGGCGTGTCGGAGTGGAAAACGAGGCGCCATTTCCTCGGGACGTGACGACTGACCCCTGCCGCCTTTTTGGGAAAGTCATTATTACCACGATTTTTTATAAATAGGCCGATCCACCTACCACATTTATTTCTCCGATCCGGAACCGTTGTCTTTCTTCTTGTTGCTTTCGCGTCTTGCCGAGACCTTCCCTTTCTTCCGCCACCTTCTCTCGTTCTCGCCTTTCTCCCCGAGCTTTCGCCTTCAACTTTCGATCACGATGCCGGGCGAGAACGAAGGGCGCTCCCACTGTGCGGAATCTTTCCGGAGGCACCAGTTCCCCCCTTGCCGTTTAACCATGGATGAGTACCAACTGATCTCCTCCCGCTACATCCCCGCCGGCTTCACCGCGAGAAACCTCGGCAACGATGATAGGGTGAACCCCGCGGGAGAGGGGGAGCTCGCCATTCCCCTCGATCATTTCGAGGTGGGATTCCGCCTCCCCCTCTGGCCTGAGATGCGCCAGGCCCTCCGCTATTACGGAGTTGTTCCCGTGCAGCTCAATCCCAACTCGGTCGCAATCCAGGTAGCGTTTATCTGCTACGTGCGATCCGAGAGGATTGAGTTCAGCCTCCCCATCTTCCGGAAGCTGTTCATCTTCCGGGCTAAGAGTGGGGTGGTCTTCTTCTCCGGGCAGTTGCTCAAGACCACTGGTCTCGCCAGCAAGCACCACCACTGGGGAGAGAGGTTCGTCTTCGTCTCCGGAGACTTCGACAACGTGCCTCTCGCGCCGGTTCAGTATGACGACGCCGCCTACAAGCTGCCCCCCTTGGGGTCACGCAAGAGAGCCCTCCTGGAGTTCTTCGGGACCAAGGACTTCGACGTCCAATTCCTCAGGCGGGACGTCGACTCTCTCCTCCCTGTGCCTCCCGGCGAAGGTATGGTCTCGCCTTTAACTTGGTATTCCCTGTTTAAAAACGTAGCGCTGAATGCTGTCAACCTTGCAGGAGAGCGAGAAATTCCCCTGCGCCAACCATTCGCCGAGACCCAAGCTGCTGAGACCCAGGCCGCGAGAGATCCGCCGGCTCTCGCGAAATCTGCGGTTCATGCCTGCCGGGACGAGCCGGCTCGTCCCCCTCAGTCCGGTGCCGGGAAGCGAAAACCTGACACCTTTTTGTCCAGACCGCTAAATAGACCAAAGCCAACTGCTGCTGACAAGGGGAAGTCCGTGGCGGCCTCTCCCTCCCGACCTGCCGCCGAGGGCCGATCCCTCGCCGAGGTCCTTTCGGCGGCCGGGGAGACGACTACTGCTGCTGGGACCACTGTTGGGGCCCCTGCCGAGAACCTGCCAGCCGCAGGCGGGGCTGGTGATGAAAGGGCAGCCGACGAAACCTCCGCTCAGGCCCCTCCCAAGCAGGTGCCACATGGGCACCAAAACTTTGGTCTCGGCGTGAAGTGTCTTGATGCGGAAGGGAAACCTCTGCTCCAGTGGGACCCTGAGGCCAACCAGGTCTCCCTCTCTACCCTCCTCCCTAGCTGGGCGGAGGGGGAAGTGATCAGTGGAGACGCTTTCGCGCTGGGCTACGGCCTCTACAGCCGAGAGGACGCCAGTATCTTTGACCAGCTGTCCACCCGGCTCTTGGCCCTCGACTCCGTCCGGGCCTTGCTACGCGGGTTCGAGCTCGCGCATATGTGTGCGCGTCGGAGCATCACCATCGACCGCAACTTTGGCGAGATGTACAAGGCGAGGGAGGCGGCGGTGTCTCAGGCGGCAGCCCTAAAGGTCGAGCTGGCGGACGCCCAGCGACTGCGTTCCTTGCTCCCGACGGAAGAGGTAAGCGAGATCTTCCATGGCACTCGCTCTCACCCCTTTAATTCACAGTTCGTTTCTCTTCTGTACTGATTGGTTTCTCCCTTACGCAGGATTCTGCCCAGAGTACGGTGCTTCACGCGGAGCTTACCGGGATAAGGTGCGAGAACGTCCAGCTGAATGACCAGCTCCGGCGCATGGAGGTGGCGGCGGCCGCGGTCGGGCCTTCTCCTTCGCTGGACGAGAGGTTGAAAAACCGCCACTTCTCGGAATATGAAATCGACAAGCTCCTGCAGACCAACGCCCAAGAGACGACCCGGCTGACCATAGAGACGCTGCGGGACGTGAAGTGCTTGAACGAGGGCGGCGAAACCATCGTCGCTCGCCAGCTTTTCCCCTGGCTCTCCCAAAGCCCCCGAGCGCGCCTGACTCCCTGCCTTCGGGTGTCCCGAAATCTCCCTCCGATGCTGGCGAGACATCCGAGGAGGGCTCTGTGTCACAACCTGCATTTTCTCAACGATTAAATCGTATCAGAGCAAGAGAAAATACGTGCCGTGATGCCACATCGTGCAGGGGATAACTGCACACGCTCAGCCAAAACTCCAGACTTTAGATTTTAAGGAAAATTCATAGTTTAATATGAAAGAAAACAAGTTATATTTTAATGACAGTATCCCTCGGCACAACGGATAAGCTAGTCCAAAATATATATATTTATACGCAGCGGAAAATACTCTGGTTAAGTTGCTTAGACATCCTAAATGAGCATAAGTGTCCCCGAGGGACGACTCATGATATGCACGACTATAGAGGTTAGTATAGTATATATAAAAATATAGTCTTTACGCTAATAAGAAAAGTAGTGCCTTAGTTTTATAAATATGATGCGCATGAGATACATATAGTAATGCTTTAGGATTTAAAATATTTAACATACAACCTATCATAAATCCTTCCCAGAAGACAAGTAAACGACCCTAAAAAGGTAAAAATAGCAGTTTTAGTTCATACCCAACATCGCAAGTAAGCCACCAGTGAGCATCAACAACCTGACACGAACCCACTGGTGAGTATGCATGTCCATACAGAAAGGAAAACAACTACCTCAAGGATGAAGATTGACAACCTCAGCTACCCAGGAGGCTATCAGCAAACCCACCAGAAGAACTAGCCGCTCAACCGGCCACAACCTGGACCTGAGGCATTCAAGAAAGAACATCTCAGAAAAATAATAAAAATAAATAGAGCATTAGGCTTATGAATAAGTAAAGAAGGGTTTACCATCCCGGCAACAAGAAATGCTATCAGTAGAAGAAAAGCATGACAGTAAGAGTAAAACACTGTCGAAAGAACAGTAAAAGCACATCAAGTGTGAACATAAATTGCAACAAGCTCTGCGAAAAAAAACCCTGCAGTAGTACCAAGACAAACATATGCCAAAAGAAGTAGCCATGAGAAAGGAAAGGAACTAACAGTCCTAATCTTGGTGAATTATTGGCCGTGGTGAAAACCTTGGGTCGGAGTGGGCGGCACAACCCTCACCAACAACCATACCCAAAAATCATTTCAGGGTGAAAACAAACGGTGGCAGCTACAGAGTCCACGCACCAAACCATACCAGCCCAACACGGCCTAGGTGGTGGTGGCCACAGCTCAGCACACACAATTCACCCCTTACAGAGCCCACAAAACCACACCACCTGCCATAATGCAAGAGTCGGCATGCAAAAACTAGCCGATCACCCAACTCCCCCTTAAGGAAAAAGCCATACTAACAATCCTAAGGAAACACACCAAACCCAAGGCAAAAAGCGTCGAGTTCACTCTACGCGGCGCTGAGTGGGTTACTCAACACCAAGCACTAACCACGGCGTTGAGTGAGGTCACCCACTCAACGCAAGGAACATAGCCACAAAAAGCCTAGCCATGGCGTTGAGTGGGTTCACCACACTCAACGCCAAACAGCTTCGGCGTTGAGTGAGGTCCACCCACTCAACGCCAAGTAACCTAACCGCAACAATAAGCTTTGGCGTTGAGTGAGCCTACCACACTCAACGCCAAAACAGCCACGACGTTGAGTGAGGTCGACTCACTCAACGCCAAAAGACTTAACCGCAAAAACAGGCTTTGGCGTTGAGCGAGTCCACCACACTCAACGCCAAAACAGCCACGGCGTTGAGTGAGGTCGACTCACTCAACGCCAAATGACTTAGCCGCAAAAACAGGCGCTGGCGTTGAGTGAGTCCACCACACTCAACGCCAAAACAGCCACGGCGTTGAGTGAGGTCGACTCACTGAACGCCAAATGACTTAGCCGCTGGGAAAAGCTGCGGCGTTGAGTGAGTCCACCTTACTCAACGCCAAAGAGTCACGGCGTTGAGTGAGGTCCACTCACTCAACGCCAAAACACTTAGCCGTAAAAACAACCATGGCGTTGAGTGAGGGCACCACACTCAATGCCATAAGCCTAACAGTCTAGGCATTGAGTGAGGTACACTCACTCAACGCTTTTGACTTTGCCTAATAATCAGAAACCCTGGAGCTAACCCGACCCCAGCCCACTCAACGCCTACTAACCAGAGAGCTCTATTTGGCCTAAAAAAAGAAATACCTCCTAACCCTGGTACCTGTATAGCAGCTATTTGACTTAAACCACAAACCCGACCTCCAGCTACTGACCTGGACTTAACCCGACCTCCAGCTATTGATCTGGACAACCAACAGCAACAAGTAGATAAGAACTTAACTATGGACAAGTTTAAAAATCAAAGCCTGAAGCAGTCCTGGCTCTAGGAGAAGAAGAGCTAAGCTACAGCTATACCCAGGGAAAAAATAAAACAACACACAAAAAAAAGGAACAAGCTTGGTAAGGGCAAAGGGCTCCACTTGCCTCTACCTCCAGGAAACCGCCGACAACTTCCAAGCTTGGCACCGGCGGCAAGAGAATCGGCCACCTGCACCTCCAGCTACCTATAGAGGAAAATCTGGAGCTTTTAGAAAAGAAGAAGAAGAAACCACCGGAACCCTAGCTCCTATAGACAGCCCGGAAAGCTAAATTACATACCTAAGAAGCAAGATCTCGGCGAGAGCAGCTCAAATCCGCTATTACCCGAGCGAAACAAGCCCTAAATCTACAGCTATCCGGCGGTCAAGGCAGCAGCTCCTCCGCCTCCCGCTCGCTTCCTTCCGCTGGAAGCTATCTGGCTGAAGCTAGCTCGGGAAAATGGGGAAGAGGAGAACAGTTGGAGCCTTATTTTAAGATATCTCCAGCCACCCAACTATTATAATAATACTAAAACTTGGAAAAACTCCTCACTCAGCTAGATCTAGAAAATAAACTAATCCTGATTGGTCGGCTACTAACCAATTGCTTTAATAAGTATAATCATATAGTTTAATTAGCGTATATAATTATACGGTTATATAGCTTTATGCTTTAAACTAACCCAAAAATCAGCCACACAAGTCTGCACACACAAATATGGTTATATACTTATATATAAACGTATTTACTGATATATATATATATATATATATATATATATATATATATATATAAACATATATATATATACTTATAAATAATACATAAACAAGGCACGAGCCTCACCAAGCTCGGTCACACAAGGCCATGCACAGCAATAGCAACCGCTACCAGCTCGCATAAAAAAATTAAAACAACGTCGAAACGACGAAAAAGCAAAAGATCTTGGAATTCGACGAAACTCGCACCGTAGCTAAACCCCCATGCTACGAAAACAACGGTGAAGTCGAAAACAACATCCGACGATCAAAACTCGGGCTAAAACCTCCCGAAGCCAAAACACAAGCATTCCCTGAGAGGCTCAGCCGAGTCACCAAAACAGACTCCGGCTAGCTGGAGAATCTTGCATACAGGCTACGAATAGGTCACTCAAGGAACCTAAAGAGCTAAGACCACGCTCTAACAACGGCAAAGGCCGACAATGCGTCATCGTAACGGCAAACAAGGATTAAACAAATCACAGAAAAACCGGGGGCGTTACACTCGGGAGAGAACTCCCGCGGGAGCTCAAGCGAGAGCTCGAGTGGGGGGTAAAGCGCGCCCCCTGATGGGTCTCTCCCCCCCTTCATTTTGTGATGCGCGGGATATTCTCTGTAATTTCATTTTGAAGGATAGTGTAAATGTTTGTTCATGATAGATTTTTTTTCTTTACCTGTATAGTGCCGAATGCTTCCTAAGCACGCTTCCGCCAAGGCTTTCCCCCCCATTTAGGATAGTCTCCCTTAACGATCAATAGGTGGGAACCTGCCGAGAGCTCGAGGCATAACGTGTCGTTTCGGTGTTCTGCCGAGAATCTTTTGCCGAAAGCGTTATCTGTAGGTTCTCAAGGGGAGGGCTCCCCCCCCATCACCTTGCGCGAGCGAACGAAGCTTCTCGCCCAGGGCTTTCTGCCGTCGGGCCAAGGACCCCCTAGTCAAAAAGCCTTCCCGCCGGGAACTCCTTTTGCCGAGACCCTCTTGGCCTAGATCTCCTGGCCTGGGGAGGTTCTCAACCTCGTTGTTCTGCCTTCCAGGTGTCTCCTGTTCAGCCCAGAAGGTCCGGTCAATGAGTCCACCCGAGTCCAGGCCTCGTTCGGGGTAGTGAAAACATCCAAGCCGAAGAATTTCCGAGGACCAAACCTCTCCCCCACAAGCGGGCCTTCGGACTTGCCAGTTAGATGAGAGCCCGCGCAGCGGGTCTACCTGGGGCCGAGCCGAGCTCAGGGTAGTGCAAGTTTCCAAGCTGAAGAATTTCCAAGGAGCAGACCAAACCTCTCCCCCACAGGCGAGCCTTCGAACCTGCCCGCTAGATGAGAGCCTTCACAGCGGGTCTACCTGGGGCCGAGCCGAGCTCGGGGTAGTGCAGATATCCAAGCTGAAAATTTCCAAGGATCAGACCAAACCTCTCCCCCACAGGCGAGCCTTCGGACCTGCCAGCTAGATGAGAGCTTGCACAACGGGTCTACCTGGGGCCAAGCAGAGCTCGGGGTAGTGCAAACATCCAAGCTGAAGAATTTCCAAGGACCCGACTAAACCTCTCCCCCACAGGCGAGCCTTCGGACCTGCCAGCTAGATGAGAGCCTGCGCAGCGGGTCTACCTGGGGCCGAGCCGAGCTCGGGGTAGTGCAAACATCCAAGCTGAAGAATTTCCAAGGATCAGACCAGACGTCTCCCCAACAGGCGAGCCTTCAGACCTGCCAGCTAGAGGAGAGCCTGCACAGCGGGTCTACCTGGGGCCGAGCCGAGCTCGAGGTAGTGCAAACATCCAAGCTGAAGAATTTCCAAGGACCAAACCTCTCCCCCACAGGCGAGCCTTCGGATCTGCCAGCTAGATGAGAGCCTGCGCAGCGAGTCTACCTGGGGCCGAGCCGAGCTCGGGGTAGTGCAAACATCCAAGCTGAAGAATTTCCAAGGACCAAACCTCTCCCCCACAGGCGGGCCTTCGGACCTGCCAGCTAGATGAGAGCCTGCGCAGCGGGTCTACCTGGGGCCGAGGCGAGCTCGGGGTAGTGCAAGTTTCCAAGCTCTACTCCAACTTTAAGATAGGCAAGTAAACAATGGATCAACAAAAACATTATAATATAACTTGGATTTGAATATACAATTTCACCTCCCCCTCTTTCATGGGTAAAAGCGTTTTAGGTCATCGCCGTTCCAGGTGTGGCTCATGGACCTACCTTCCACGTCCTGGAGGTGATAACCTCCTTCTCTAAGGACCCTCTCCACAATGTAAGACCCTTCCCAATTTGAGTTGAGCTTTCCCACAGGGGCTGACCTCCCTGCTGCGTCGACCTTTTTCAGTACCAGATCTCCTTCGGCAAATTGCTTGATCCTGATATGCTTGTCGAAATATTGTGCCATCCGCCGTTTGATTTCTTCCTTCCTGATGGCTGGGACATCACGCAGCTCTTCCACCATGTCCAACGAGAGGCGTAACGCCCCTTCATTCTCCAACCTCCAAGCCTCATCTCCTTCTGCCACGGCCGTGACTCGTGGAGACCGAATCTCAAACTCCACTGGCAGGACCGCCTCACACCCATGAGAAAGCTTGAAGGGGGTCTCGCCAGTGGCCGTGTTCGGGGTCGTTCGCAAGACCCACAAGACTGAGGGGAGCTGCTCCACCCAATTCTTCTTCAAGTTCTCCACCTTCTTCTTGGGCAAATTCACAATGATCTTGTTCGCCGCCTCTACCTGGCCGTTGCTCCTGGGTGGTGGACGGAGGCAAACCTGAGGTATATCCCCAGTTGGGTGCAGAAGCTGATGAACTCTTCGCTGACAAACTGAGGATCATTATCCGTTACTATTGCCTTGGGTAGCCCGTGCCTACATATGATCTCTCCCCAAACAAAGTTCCTGATGACCTGGGAGGTGACCTTGGTCAGTGCTTTGACCTCCAGCCACCTGGAGAAGTAGTCAATCATGACTAGAAGGAACCTTCTCTGCCCACTAGCCGGGGGAAAGGGCCCAACCTGATCCATCCCCCAGATGGCAAAATGTCATGGTGTCGTGATGCTTCGGAGCCTTTGAGCGGGCAAGAGCTGGAGGGGGGCGTACAAATGACACTTTTGGCACCTCCTCGCAAACTCATACGCATCATTCCTTAGTGTCTTCCAAAAATACCCTTGCCTTACCACCCTTGCTTCTAATGTCCTTCCTCCTGAGTGACTGCCGCACTCTCCTGAGTTTACCTCCTCCAGGATCCTCGGGATCTCCTCTTCAGTCACCCATCTTGCCAGGAGCCCTGACAACATTTTTCGGTGCAACCCCCCTTCGAGCATTAGGTAGTGAGCTGCCTTGTGCTTGAAGCTCTTGGCATCCTTAGCCCCTTTTCAGAAGCTCGTCAGAGGACAGGAAGGTCACCAAAGGGTCCACCCATGAGGGTCGCCTATCCACCTCCATCAACTCTCCTTCTTCGATTGCTGGTCGAAACAGCTCGGTCAGGGTTCATCCCCCCGAGGCCCAAACTTTGCCAGCCGATCGGCTGCTGCACTTTCTTCCCTAGGAACGTGTTTGATGTAGAACATTCGGAACCCTCCGATGATCACCCTTATCTTTGACAAGTACTTCACCTTGGTGGGCTCCCGAGCTTCGAACTCCCCTTTGATCTGGGACGTTACCCTTGTTGGGAGGGGCATGGAGTGCTGGGGTGTGCGTGGTCGCTACCGGTCGGGAGGACTCGGCATGGGTGAAAGTGTGAGTTGGGTGGGACTTGTCAGTAGTCTTATTTCCAGATGTTCGTTTCTGCAGTGCCTTTATCCTATGTGCGCGACTCGTAGCCTCTCCTAAATCCTTGTAATCAAGGAGTTCCAACTGATCTCGAATGGAGTAACATAACTCGTTCAGGTAATGAGAAACATTCATGTCATCGTCCTCTCGGAGGTCGAGGCGAGACTGTAAGACTAGGAACTCGTTTGTGTACTCATCGACAGATTTGTCTTGACGTAGGTTATTGAACCTACGATACAAGGTTTGCATGTAATCAGACAGAACGTATCTCTTACGCAGTCTAGTTTTGAAGTCGTTCCATGTTGTGATCGGGAGCATACCTAAATTGAACCTAGAACGTTCTAATTGTCCCTACCAAACTAACGCGGCATCTCAACATAAGAAAGATTGGGCTCCAACTGGGGCACAGAGTCAAGAACCTGTCAGTTGCTAAGCACACATTTCCGCAACTATCTTACTTAAAACACATCGTGCACACCAAGAAAACTTGCGGGCAAATCCAGCTATAAACTGACATTCCAATACGATCAACCACCTTGAAAGGACCCACATAACTAGAATCCAGTTTGTGGTTCTTTCCAAACCTCTTTACACCAGAAATCGAGGAAACCTTAAGAAAAACCATGTCCCCGACAGCAAATTCCAAATCAGTTCTTCGTCGATTAGTTTTCTTCTCATAACGCTTCTATTCTATGTGAAGCTTCTCTCGAATATGCTTCACAGAAATATCCATTTCTTCCAAGGTTTCCGGACCCAACAACGGTCTTTCGCCAACCTCAGCCCAAAACAAGGGAGTTCTGCAACGTCTCTCATACAAGGTCTCAAATGGGGTCATCTGGAAGCTCTCTTGATAACTGTTATTATAAGCAAACTCCATCAGTCTCAAACGCTCGTCTTACGCTCCTCCGTGATGTAAGATGTAACATCTTATCATATCTTCCAGAATCTGATTTACCCTTTCTGTTTGATCATTTGTCTGCGGATGATAAGCGGTGGAATATCTCAGATCGGTACCCAATCCTTCCTGTAAGCTTTTTCCAAAAACGAGATGTTGGAGATGCAGTCGGAGATCCATTCTTTATTGTCTGTTGTTTTCGGGCAGCCGATTAGAGTGCAAGACCCTGTTGTGGGTCAAGCTATTCCTGTTCCCCCTGCTCCTCTGGTGCCTCCAGTTTTGTTACCACCACAGATGAACTTTATCTCGCATTTCCAGCGATTAGGACCTCCTACCTACGATGGTAGAGTGGATTTCATGGCCTTGGACGACTGGATTATAGCGATCAAAGAGATGTTCTCACACTCAGGGATTTCTACTGACCTGATAGTGATGATCGCTGCTTACCGGCTGAAGGGTCTTGCAAAGAGCTGGTGGTTAAGAGAAAAGGAGAACCTGAAGGACGGAAGCTCGTGGGAAGCTTCAAGGAGTTATTGCTCAAGAAGTTTCTGCCGTCGGTCGAGCAAGACCGGTTGATGAATAATTTTCTGTATTTGAAGCAAAGGCAACTCTCAGTGAGTGAGTATAAAGTAGAGTTCAGTAAATTGAGCCGGTTTGCCCCTCATTTGGTATCCTCTGAAGCTAGTAGAGTTAAACGTTTTCTGGGTGGTCTTAGGAATGACATCCAACAGCTGGTCAGTGCTTATGGATCTTGAAATTATGCTGAAGTAGTAGAAGCCGCCTTAAAGGTCGAAGCAATCGACAATGCGAAGAATTGAGACCAGCAGATGAGGAAAGATAAGAGGAAGTCTGATGAGGGTAAGAACTCTAAGGAATCTGGTCCAGCTTCAAGGAAGAAAAGCAAGGAGGTGTGCAGTTTCTGTGGCTGGTCGGGCCCCCCGTTTGAGAAATGTTTCAAGAGATTGGGAACTCAAAAGCAGCAGCAGGTGCATGTCATTCAGAGCACTCTCAAAGGAGAACTCGTTTGTGATTTGTGCAAACGAAAGGGGCACGATGCTGCCCATTGTTGATATAAGGACAAGGTCTGCTTCCAGTGTGGACAGAAAGAGCATGTTAAGTCAAAGTGCCCGCAGTCTCAACCCACACTGCAGCCAATTCCACTTCAGGCTTTGCCACCACCGCAACATTTGGACAAAGGGAAGGACAAGTTAAACGTGGTGACCATGGAGGAAGCGCAGACGTCCACCCAGGTGATCTCAGGTTAGATCTTAATCTCGTTTGTTTTTAGCTCATAGTTGTAGTTTCGATGTTGCTCGGTTAGTTATCTATGTGATTTTATAGGGAAGTTTAAGGTAAAGAACCGCTGGACGCACGTTCTTTTCGATTCTGGTGCTACCCACTCGTTTGTGGCTAGGGCCTTTGTAGAGCGCCATTGTTTGACTCTCGATCAAATTGGCGATTCGATTCGCATTAAGTTTTCCTCTAGTGATTCGGTGGTGTCGGACTAGGGTATCCTGGGTTGTCCGATTCTTTTAGGCGATTTCCTAACTGTTGCTGATTTGAAGGTGATGGACCTGGAGGACTTCGATGTGATCTTGGGTATGGACTGGTTGTCCAGGTATGATGCGGTTATCCAATGCAAGGTCAAGCGTTTGGACTTCAAGATAGACGACGGTCACCCTAGGAGTGTGTATGGTTATCCGCGTCAGGATTCCCCGATTATTTCTGCGGTATGTGCTCGGAAGCTTTTAGATTCAGGTTGTTTTGCTTACTTGGTTTTCGTTTTGGGAACCATTAGTGGTTTTCCGTGTGTCGAGGAAGTTTCGGTGGTGCGTGAGTTTCCTGATGTATTTCCAAATAGTCTTCCTGGTCTCCCACCTGAGAGGGATGTAGAATTTGCCATAGATTTGGAGTCGGGTACCCGTCCTATTGCTAAGGCACCGTACCGCATAGCGCCGCGCGAGCTGAAATAGTTGCGTACCCAGCTGGATGAGTTGTTGCAGAATGGATTTATTAGCCAAGTTCTTCGCCTTGGGGTGCTTCCATGTTGTTCGTGAAGTAAAAAGGATGGATCGATGAGGCTGTGCATTGACTATAGGGAACTGAATAAGGTAAATATCAAGAACATGTATCCCTTGTCGCGAATAGATGATTTGATTGATCTATTGCATGGTTGTACAGTGTTTTCGAAATTTGACCTTCGTTCAGGTTGCCATCATTTGAGGATTCGTGAGACGGATATTCCACGGACCGCTTCCCGCTCCCGGCATGGACATTTTGAGTTCTTGGTAATGTTCTTTGGTTTGACAAATGCACCCTCTGCCTTCATGGACATGATGAACAGAGTGTTCAAGGATTTTCTGGACCGTTTTGTGGTCGTGTTTATTGATGATATTTTGATTTATTCCCGCAATGCTGAAGAGCATGCCCAGCACTTGCGTTTGGTTTTATCTGCTTTGAGGGAGCATAAGTTGTTTGTCAAGTTGAGTAAGGCTCCGTTTGGTTGGGCTGTTGCTGATGGAAAGCTGCTGATGAGAAGCTGCTGATGGAAAAAGTGCTGATTCTGAAAAACGGAGTTTTGTTAAAAAACTGTTTGGATGAAATGGAGTTTTGAAAACAGAGTTTTGAATAAGTTGTTTGGATTCAAAACGGAGTTTTGAGTTGAAATTTTTTTTTCAAAAAAAAAAAAACTTTAGTCTAAATAAAAACATAACACAACAAATCCGAGTACACCCGCAATCTCGAGCTATGCTCTCGATTCATACAACTGATCCGCTATACTATCACGTAGCGCGATCATCTCCTCTACTCCACCTGCAGTGTCAGAGCAGGTTTCTTGTCGCCCTTGCGAGGCCACCCTAACTTCTTGCCCTTCCTGCTCGCACTCATTGAAATCTATATCGTTGCGGGAAGGGTGTCGGCGAATGAAATTATGTAATGCCATCGTGGCCATCACAATATCCCCCTGCTTCGCGAAGCTATAGCTCGGCATGTCCCGCAGTATGGCCCATTTCTTCTTCCAAACGCCGAACGATCGTTCTATCACGCTCCTTAGCGATGAGTGTGCATGATTGAACATCTCTCGACGTCCCTCTGCTCGACGGCCACCACGTGCAAAGTCTGGCAGATGATATCTGGTATCTTGATAAGGTTTCAAATATCCTCTCTGCAACGGATATCCAGAATCGACCAAGTAATACTTTCCTGTTAATTTGTTAAAAATTAATTAACCACCCAAATTAATTAAAGCGAGACATACAGTAAAGGATCAGTTAACATTACCTCGAGGTGGATGAGGAAATTTATATTGAGGATCATTTAACGCATAATTGAATATGCGGCTATCGTGTGCAGATCCCTCCCAACCCGCCATGACGAAAGTGAAGCACATGTTGAAATCGCAAGCAGCCATGACATTTTGTGTTGGATTCCCCCGTCTCCCAATATAGGGTACCTGCTGTCCAACTGCTATGCACGCGTCAACATGTGTCCCGTCTATAGCTCCAACACAATCTTTGAAGAAAGGCATATAGCGTCTGTCGTACATAATTTCTGGTGGTGTGCTTCCGAAAGACCTGTCTAATGGCTGGATAACTTCCTCCCCTAGCCGCAGCAAAGAACAAATACCCTGAGAGAAAAATCGGCTAGCAGTCTCCGTTGAATGTTGAAAGCGCTCTATTGTTTTCCTCATCGATTCATTGTGCGACAATATGTATAAGGTCAATGCTAGGACTTCTCTGGAAGCTGTCCTTCTTGTCCCCTTGAGTCCACACCTTGCCTCCAGGTAATGTAGTAGATCGAGAAATACGTCTTGACTCATCATGAAGGAGTCATGGAATCTCACAGTAGATCCTCGAAGTATCTCTCCAACCCACTTATCGCCTGTCTGCTTCGAAGTCATGCGTGGGACTCGACTCTTTAATGAAGTGGTGTGTGCAGCGGCCAAACATGCTGCTGCTACTATAGTCTGTTGAGCAATAACACATTTTCTTCTAGCTATTTCATACTGCTCCGTGGAATCGTCAGAGTCCTCGCTCGACATATTCTGGGATAACATCCAGATATCAATAAGCATTCAACCATGCAGATATCAATAATCAAATAAAACATCATATCAATAATCAACCATGCAGATATCAATAATCAAATAAAACATCATAATGTCAAGTGCAGTAAGAAACATAATAACATCCAAAAAAATAACATAACAGTCTCAAAAAAAGAAGATAAATGTCTCAACTACACGCCACTGGTATAGCGACTACGAAGCCACTCAACATTCAGACCTTCTGGCAGGCACATGAAGGTCTCCCTGTGATTTTTGTCCATCAGATAAGTGATGGCAAAAAAGTGGAAGGCCTTATCTGACTGCACTTCATGGTAAGTTCCTAACTTCTCAAGCGCCTGTGCAATGGGGAACGAGGAATTGCTCTTCGGTGGCTCCTGCATGAATCGGCACATGGTCCTAGAAGACTCTGCCATATCCTCTAACACCGCTGTAATGTCTTTCTTCTGTCCTTTCCTCCTTCTGTGGCCAACCTCGGATGTTGCTGTGTTCTCAGGTGCAGGAGGTACTCCAGTGACATCATCGTCTTCTTGTCCACCGTTTGACAATGCTCTATCCTCCGTAGACTCGGGGCCAACATTCCTCGAATGAGGGGTGCAAGCATGATGCCCAGTCGCTACAACAGAGCTGAACATCATGTTCATTTTCTCCTCCAATTCCGGCTGTATTCCGGAATAACGGAACTTCTTTGCCGCAGGAACAACCTGAAATATCAAAATCAATTATTTAAAACGGGTATATAAAAGATATTTAAGGGAAATAATTGAATTTAAACACACACAAATACCTTCAAGCGCTCGTCCCACCACTCATCCGAGGCATCTATCGTTTTCCTTGAAGTGTTCCAACCCAAGCCAGTCTCACCTCGTTTTAACTCCGTCCACAGTTTCCACTCCTTCTTCAGATGATCCCACTTATTTTTGAATTGCACTTTATCGTACTTCTTTCCAGTCGACTCTTCAAACTTTCTCATTATATTGGACCATCCCTCTTTACTGAAATGTGTTGTCGGACGATTCCCACGTTCTATCTCTCTTATGCATATATCACAAAAGAGTAGAACGTCGGAATTGTCCCACATTGCTGCCACCCCACCGTCTTTTGGTTTGCCCATCTTTTCAAGGCAATATATAAATATGAATTCAATATTCAAAATCAATAAATACACATATACATATACACACACACACACACACAAACACACACATATATACACACACATACATATATATATACATACACACACACACACATAACAATCTCACACTTCACAAACCACACACTCACATAACTCACAAACTTCACAAACCACATACACACACTCAAGTTTTATAAACACACATAACACACATAACACACATAACACACACACAACTAAACAGAGCTTTTTGATTTTCAACATACACTCAAGTTTCATATACACACACACACACACATATATACACACACAAATATACACACACTCACACATACATACACACACAGCCACACCAAAATACACACACTCACATATATACACACACTCACAAATACACACACATACTCATATACACACACACACACACATATATACACACACAAATATACACACACTCACACATACATACACACACAGCCACACAAAAATACACACACTCACAAATATACACACACTCACAAATACACACACATACTCATATACACACACACACACACATATATACACACACAAATATACACACACTCACACATACATACACACACAGCCACACCAAAATACACACACTCACATATATACACACACTCACAAATACACACACATACTCATATACACACACACACACACATATATACACACACAAATATACACACACTCACACATACATACACACACAGCCACACAAAAATACACACACTCACAAATATACACACACTCACAAATACACACACATACTCATATACACACACACACACACATATATACACACACAAATATACACACACTCACACATACATACACACACAGCCACACAAAAATACACACACTCACAAATATACACACACTCACAAATACACACACATACTCATATACACACACACACACACATATATACACACACAAATATACACACACTCACACATACATACACACACAGCCACACCAAAATACACACACTCACAAATATACACACACTCACAAATACACACACATACTCATATACACACACACACACACATATATACACACACAAATATACACACACTCACACATACATACACACACAGCCACACAAAAATACACACACTCACAAATATACACACACTCACAAATACACACACATACTCATATACACACACACACATATATACACACTCATAAACAATCTCACACACACACTAATATACAAACTCTCTCACACACACATTTCAAATCACACACACACACTCATACACAAACACACATTCACATACATTTCATTTCCTCACACACACATACACTCATAAACACACACATACACATATATACACACATATACTCAGAACAACACACACATATATACACACATATACTCACACACACACATAAACACACACATACAGATATATACACACATATACTCACACACACACATATATACACATATATACACATACACATATACACAGAACAACACACACAACAGCCCACACACACACCTACACACAACATCACACTCACACAAAAGCACAGAAAAACACAACAGGAAAATGCAATTACAAGTACTGAAGCTAAACAAAAACAAGGAGAAAAAGGACATGATGGATACCTTGTACAATGACGGCTGCGTGAGGAAGAAGAAGGGGCGCGGCTCCGGGAAGAAGAGGCGCAGCGGCTCCAGCAATAACCTCCAGAAAACACTCGCATCCAGCAATAACCTCCAGAAATTGGAACTCTAGCCGTCGTCGAGGATCGTCATCGATCGGGGACGCCGCTGCTACCGCTCCGGGAAGAAGAGGCGCAGATAACGGTCGAGGAAACACCGGGAAGAGGAGGCGCACGGGGAAGCGAATCGCGTCTGGATCCAACAAACACCGCGACGGCGAGGATCGTCGTCGATCGGGGAAGGCCGCTGCTATCGCGCTAGGTCAAGAGCCGCAGGGAAACGAATGTTGCGGCGGAACGGGGAAAGAAATCGCGTCTGCGCCATAATATAAAACCGCGGAGGGTAATAAACGGGATTTCCAAAATCAGCCGAGCCAAACGCTGCTTTTTCACAAAATTGCGTTGCGTTTCCACCGCACCGCAGCAAATAAGCTCAGCCAAACGCCACCTAAGGCTCCGTTTGGTTGGGCTGTTGCTGATGGAAAGCTGCTGATGAGAAGCTGCTGATGGAAAAAGTGCTGATTCTGAAAAACGGAGTTTTGTTAAAAAACTGTTTGGATGAAATGGAGTTTTGAAAACAGAGTTTTGAATAAGTTGTTTGGATTCAAAACGGAGTTTTGAGTTGAAATTTTTTTTTCAAAAAAAAAAAAACTTTAGTCTAAATAAAAACATAACACAACAAATCCGAGTACACCCGCAATCTCGAGCTATGCTCTCGATTCATACAACTGATCCGCTATACTATCACGTAGCGCGATCATCTCCTCTACTCCACCTGCAGTGTCAGAGCAGGTTTCTTGTCGCCCTTGCGAGGCCACCCTAACTTCTTGCCCTTCCTGCTCGCACTCATTGAAATCTATATCGTTGCGGGAAGGGTGTCGGCGAATGAAATTATGTAATGCCATCGTGGCCATCACAATATCCCCCTGCTTCGCGAAGCTATAGCTCGGCATGTCCCGCAGTATGGCCCATTTCTTCTTCCAAACGCCGAACGATCGTTCTATCACGCTCCTTAGCGATGAGTGTGCATGATTGAACATCTCTCGACGTCCCTCTGCTCGACGGCCACCACGTGCAAAGTCTGGCAGATGATATCTGGTATCTTGATAAGGTTTCAAATATCCTCTCTGCAACGGATATCCAGAATCGACCAAGTAATACTTTCCTGTTAATTTGTTAAAAATTAATTAACCACCCAAATTAATTAAAGCGAGACATACAGTAAAGGATCAGTTAACATTACCTCGAGGTGGATGAGGAAATTTATATTGAGGATCATTTAACGCATAATTGAATATGCGGCTATCGTGTGCAGATCCCTCCCAACCCGCCATGACGAAAGTGAAGCACATGTTGAAATCGCAAGCAGCCATGACATTTTGTGTTGGATTCCCCCGTCTCCCAATATAGGGTACCTGCTGTCCAACTGCTATGCACGCGTCAACATGTGTCCCGTCTATAGCTCCAACACAATCTTTGAAGAAAGGCATATAGCGTCTGTCGTACATAATTTCTGGTGGTGTGCTTCCGAAAGACCTGTCTAATGGCTGGATAACTTCCTCCCCTAGCCGCAGCAAAGAACAAATACCCTGAGAGAAAAATCGGCTAGCAGTCTCCGTTGAATGTTGAAAGCGCTCTATTGTTTTCCTCATCGATTCATTGTGCGACAATATGTATAAGGTCAATGCTAGGACTTCTCTGGAAGCTGTCCTTCTTGTCCCCTTGAGTCCACACCTTGCCTCCAGGTAATGTAGTAGATCGAGAAATACGTCTTGACTCATCATGAAGGAGTCATGGAATCTCACAGTAGATCCTCGAAGTATCTCTCCAACCCACTTATCGCCTGTCTGCTTCGAAGTCATGCGTGGGACTCGACTCTTTAATGAAGTGGTGTGTGCAGCGGCCAAACATGCTGCTGCTACTATAGTCTGTTGAGCAATAACACATTTTCTTCTAGCTATTTCATACTGCTCCGTGGAATCGTCAGAGTCCTCGCTCGACATATTCTGGGATAACATCCAGATATCAATAAGCATTCAACCATGCAGATATCAATAATCAAATAAAACATCATATCAATAATCAACCATGCAGATATCAATAATCAAATAAAACATCATAATGTCAAGTGCAGTAAGAAACATAATAACATCCAAAAAAATAACATAACAGTCTCAAAAAAAGAAGATAAATGTCTCAACTACACGCCACTGGTATAGCGACTACGAAGCCACTCAACATTCAGACCTTCTGGCAGGCACATGAAGGTCTCCCTGTGATTTTTGTCCATCAGATAAGTGATGGCAAAAAAGTGGAAGGCCTTATCTGACTGCACTTCATGGTAAGTTCCTAACTTCTCAAGCGCCTGTGCAATGGGGAACGAGGAATTGCTCTTCGGTGGCTCCTGCATGAATCGGCACATGGTCCTAGAAGACTCTGCCATATCCTCTAACACCGCTGTAATGTCTTTCTTCTGTCCTTTCCTCCTTCTGTGGCCAACCTCGGATGTTGCTGTGTTCTCAGGTGCAGGAGGTACTCCAGTGACATCATCGTCTTCTTGTCCACCGTTTGACAATGCTCTATCCTCCGTAGACTCGGGGCCAACATTCCTCGAATGAGGGGTGCAAGCATGATGCCCAGTCGCTACAACAGAGCTGAACATCATGTTCATTTTCTCCTCCAATTCCGGCTGTATTCCGGAATAACGGAACTTCTTTGCCGCAGGAACAACCTGAAATATCAAAATCAATTATTTAAAACGGGTATATAAAAGATATTTAAGGGAAATAATTGAATTTAAACACACACAAATACCTTCAAGCGCTCGTCCCACCACTCATCCGAGGCATCTATCGTTTTCCTTGAAGTGTTCCAACCCAAGCCAGTCTCACCTCGTTTTAACTCCGTCCACAGTTTCCACTCCTTCTTCAGATGATCCCACTTATTTTTGAATTGCACTTTATCGTACTTCTTTCCAGTCGACTCTTCAAACTTTCTCATTATATTGGACCATCCCTCTTTACTGAAATGTGTTGTCGGACGATTCCCACGTTCTATCTCTCTTATGCATATATCACAAAAGAGTAGAACGTCGGAATTGTCCCACATTGCTGCCACCCCACCGTCTTTTGGTTTGCCCATCTTTTCAAGGCAATATATAAATATGAATTCAATATTCAAAATCAATAAATACACATATACATATACACACACACACACACACAAACACACACATATATACACACACATACATATATATATACATACACACACACACACATAACAATCTCACACTTCACAAACCACACACTCACATAACTCACAAACTTCACAAACCACATACACACACTCAAGTTTTATAAACACACATAACACACATAACACACATAACACACACACAACTAAACAGAGCTTTTTGATTTTCAACATACACTCAAGTTTCATATACACACACACACACACATATATACACACACAAATATACACACACTCACACATACATACACACACAGCCACACCAAAATACACACACTCACATATATACACACACTCACAAATACACACACATACTCATATACACACACACACACATATATACACACACAAATATACACACACTCACACATACATACACACACAGCCACACAAAAATACACACACTCACAAATATACACACACTCACAAATACACACACATACTCATATACACACACACACACACATATATACACACACAAATATACACACACTCACACATACATACACACACAGCCACACCAAAATACACACACTCACATATATACACACACTCACAAATACACACACATACTCATATACACACACACACACACATATATACACACACAAATATACACACACTCACACATACATACACACACAGCCACACAAAAATACACACACTCACAAATATACACACACTCACAAATACACACACATACTCATATACACACACACACACACATATATACACACACAAATATACACACACTCACACATACATACACACACAGCCACACAAAAATACACACACTCACAAATATACACACACTCACAAATACACACACATACTCATATACACACACACACACACATATATACACACACAAATATACACACACTCACACATACATACACACACAGCCACACCAAAATACACACACTCACAAATATACACACACTCACAAATACACACACATACTCATATACACACACACACACACATATATACACACACAAATATACACACACTCACACATACATACACACACAGCCACACAAAAATACACACACTCACAAATATACACACACTCACAAATACACACACATACTCATATACACACACACACATATATACACACTCATAAACAATCTCACACACACACTAATATACAAACTCTCTCACACACACATTTCAAATCACACACACACACTCATACACAAACACACATTCACATACATTTCATTTCCTCACACACACATACACTCATAAACACACACATACACATATATACACACATATACTCAGAACAACACACACATATATACACACATATACTCACACACACACATAAACACACACATACAGATATATACACACATATACTCACACACACACATATATACACATATATACACATACACATATACACAGAACAACACACACAACAGCCCACACACACACCTACACACAACATCACACTCACACAAAAGCACAGAAAAACACAACAGGAAAATGCAATTACAAGTACTGAAGCTAAACAAAAACAAGGAGAAAAAGGACATGATGGATACCTTGTACAATGACGGCTGCGTGAGGAAGAAGAAGGGGCGCGGCTCCGGGAAGAAGAGGCGCAGCGGCTCCAGCAATAACCTCCAGAAAACACTCGCATCCAGCAATAACCTCCAGAAATTGGAACTCTAGCCGTCGTCGAGGATCGTCATCGATCGGGGACGCCGCTGCTACCGCTCCGGGAAGAAGAGGCGCAGATAACGGTCGAGGAAACACCGGGAAGAGGAGGCGCACGGGGAAGCGAATCGCGTCTGGATCCAACAAACACCGCGACGGCGAGGATCGTCGTCGATCGGGGAAGGCCGCTGCTATCGCGCTAGGTCAAGAGCCGCAGGGAAACGAATGTTGCGGCGGAACGGGGAAAGAAATCGCGTCTGCGCCATAATATAAAACCGCGGAGGGTAATAAACGGGATTTCCAAAATCAGCCGAGCCAAACGCTGCTTTTTCACAAAATTGCGTTGCGTTTCCACCGCACCGCAGCAAATAAGCTCAGCCAAACGCCACCTAAGTGTGAGTTTTGGCTTCCTCAGGTTTTCTTCTTGGGTCATGTGATTAATAAGAACGAAATTTCTGTTGACCCAAAGAAATTTTTTGTCGTGATGGATTAGAACAGACCTACCACACTCAAAGAGATAAGGAGTTTCCTAAGGTTGGCAGGGTATTATAGAAGGTTTGTGGAAGGTTTCTCCACATTGTCTACACCGCTGACTAAGCTTACACAGAAGAATGCATCATTTGTGTGGAGCGATAAGTGCAAAGAAGCTTTTCAGGAGTTGAAAAGGAGATTGTGCACTGCTCCAGTGCTGTCCTTGCCTACCGAGGGAGTAGAGTTTACCGTTTATGTGGATACTTCACATGTCAGGCTTGGTTGCGTGTTGATTCAAGAAGGCAAAGTGATTGCGTATGGGTCGAGACAGTTAAAGATTCATGAAAAAAACTATCCTACGCATGATTTAGAGTTCACAGCAGTAATTTATACCCTAAAGCTATGGAGACACTTATTGTATGGCGCGTTGTGCAAGATTTACACGGATCATAAGAGTTTGAAGTATGTCTTCATTCAAAAGGAGTTGAATTTGCGCCAGCGGTGATGGTTAGAATGTCCCGAATTATGATATTGAGATCCAATACCATCCGGACAAGGCTAATGTGGTAGCCGACGCCCTGAGTAGGAAGACCGTGCAGATCTTTGGACTTTCAATGGAATCCTTGGTAGAAGAATTACTGTTAATGGATATATCGGTTGGGAGTATCGACTCGCCCAGTAGTTTGGAAGTGTTAGAGCCATCTTGGATTACACTCACAATGCTGCATCAGAAGGATGATCTTGATTTGCATCACCTCCGTAATAGAACTGATAAAGGGGAGTTACCAAACTTTTCAATCATTGACGCGGGTACTTTGAGGTACCGCGGTAGATATTGCATTCATGCTGTTGAGGATATTAGAGTTAAGCTGTGCAGTGAGGGACGAAACTTTCTTTTAGGAGGGGTGACTGTAACTCCCCTGATTTTTCAAGTTTATTTAAAATTCCTTTAGTGACGTATTTTTACGTCAGGGCGTTACGTTGACGCGTAGTTGGTGGGTACCGCTGTCGGAGCGTGACTTTTGCTCTTTGGTATCCGAGGTTTTGGTTTGGGAGTATTAGCTTGGCTAATTTATCCTATGTTTTGGTATTTCCTTGTGAAGAACTCGGTCTAATAAATCCACAATGCAAAAGCTAACACGGGAGCACCCCAAGGCAAAGAACTCGGCCTAATAAATCCGCAATGCAAAAGCTCATCCAGCTGGGTACGCAACTGTTCCAGCTCTCGAGGGGTCATACGGTACGGTGTCTTAGCAATAAGACGAGTACCCGACTCAAGATTTATAACAAACTCTACATCCCTCTCAGGTGGAATACCAGTAAGACTATCTGGAAATACATCAGGAAACTCACGCACCACCGGAACCTCCTCAACACGCGGCAAACCACTAACGGTTCCTAAAACGGAACCAAGTAAGCAAAACAACCGGAATCTAAAAACTTTCGAGCACATACCGTAGAAATAATCGGGGAATCCTGGCGCGGATAACCATATACACTCTTGAGGTGACCGTCGTCCATCTTGAAGTCCAAATGCTTGACCTTGCATTGGATAACCGCATCATACCTGGACAACCAGTCCATGTCCAAGATCACATCGAAATCCTCCAAGTCTATCACTTTCAAATCAGCAACAGCTAGGAAATCACTTAAAAGAATCGGACAACCCAGGATACCTTGGTCCGACACCACCGAATCATCAGAGGGAAACTTAACGCGAATTGAATCGCCAATTTGATCGAGAGTCAAACAACGACGCTCTATAAAGGCCCTAGCCACAAACGAGTGTGTAACATCAAAACCGAAAAGAACGCGCGCCCAACGGTTCTTTCCCTTAAACTTATCTATAAAATCGCATACATAACTAACCGAGCAACATCGAAACTACAACTATGCGCTAAAAACAAACGAGGTTAAGATCTTACCTGAGATCACCTGGGTGGACGTCTACGCTTCCTCCATGGTCACAACGTTTAACTTGCCCTTCCCTTTGTCCAAATGCTGCGGTGGTGCCAAAGCCTGAAGTGGAATTGGCTGCAGCGTGGGCTGAGACTGCAGGCACTTTGACTTAACCCGCCCTTCTGTCCACACTGTAAGCAGACCTTGTCCTTATACCATCAATGGGCAGCATGACACCCTTTTGTTTGCACAAAACACATACAAGTTCTCCTTTGGGAGCGCTCTGAATGGCATGCACCTGTTGCTGCTTCTGAGCTCCCAATCTCTTGAAACATTTCTCAAACGGGTGGCCCGACCGGCCAAAGAAATTGCACACCTCCTTGCTTCAATTCCTCTTCAATTCCTTGAAGCAGGACCAGATTCCTTAGAGTTCTTACCCTCATCAGACTTCCTCTTATCTTTCCTCATCTGCTAACCTCGATTTTTCGCATTGTCGATTGCTTCGACCTTTAAGGTGACTTCTACTACTTCAACATAACTTCCAGATCCATAAGCACTGGCTAGCTATTAGATGTCATTACTAAGATCACCCAGAAAACGCTTAACTCTACTAGCATCAGAGGATACCAAATCTGGGGCAAACCGGCTCAATTTACTGAACTCCACTTCATACTCACTCACTGAGAGTTATCTTTGCTTCAAATGCAGAAAATTATTCATCAAGCGGTCCTTCTCGACCGACGGCAGAGACTTCCTCAACAATAACTCTTTGAAGGCTTCCCACGAACATCCGTCCTTCAGGTTCTCCTTTTCTCTTAACCACCAGTTCTTTGCTAGACCCTTCGGCTAGTAAGCAACGATCATCACTATCTGGTCAGTAGAAATCCCTGAGTATATGAACATCTATTCGATCGCTATAATCCAGTCGCCCAAGGCCATGAAATCCGCTCTACCATCGTATGTAGGAGGTCGTAATCGCTGCAAATACGAGATAAAGTTCATCTCTGGTGGCAACAACATTGGAGGCACCAGAGGAGCAGGGGGAACATGAATAGCTTAACCCACAACATGGTCTTGCACTCTAATCGGCTGCCCGGAAACAACAAACAACAAAGCCTGGATCTGCGGCTGCATCTCCAACATTTGCTTGGACAGAGCCTCATTGCTCTGTCGCAGTCCTTCGATCACTGCCTCACTCTGTGCCCCAGACGACTCGCCCTCAGACTGAGGAGTCGACCTTATCGCAGGACGCTTCAGCGGCATTCTAATAACACAACAAACAACTAATCAAAACCAATCTTACCACTAGAACTACACAACTTAGTTCTGACAATACATGTACAAATACTTGCTCAAGTTGCTAACTTGCTCTGGGAATTTCATGATGTCATGCTTAAACTTAGGATGATATACCGTCATCTCACTTACTTATGTGCATAAACTATGAATGCATGGATTCTTATTTCTGTTTGACTTAAAACATATGTGTACACAGGTCATCATGTAAATCTTTAGCTTGACTCGTATGCTAATGCAATGCTATGTCATGCATGTTGTGTTATGCAATCTACTAAAGGCCCTAGTGCATGTTATGAGTGACGCACACATGAAATATTATGCATCCTATACTACATAATATCGCATGCAACAAAAAGAAAAATCTAATGTGCATTCATGTGATGATTGTTATGCATCTCATACTACATAACAGTCACATGTTGTCCCCTATGAGGATCTATATACAAACACATATTATGCATCTCATACTACATAATATGCCTCGTATATTTTTTGTTATGCTTATGAGTGTAGTGTTCATGCTTCAGCCAAGACATACCGATGACACATCGGTGGGTATATGCAATGGAACTAGATAACTAAAACTAACTTGAGATGATTGTTCGATCAATTGCCAAATAACTTAGCTCTGATACCAACTGCGAAACGAAGTCATACTTCGAGAATATTTGCAAAAGTAAGCAGAATAATATATATCTGTACAATACGAGGAAAGAGACTTAATAACTCTACTCATATGAATCATTACCACTGGTAAGAAATGATTATGAGTCGGTGGTCACATTGTCAAACCCAAACTTACAGACCCAACATCTATACTAATATAGAAAAGAAAGGGTTCGTCCGTAACATTTGCATTTCCGCTTTTGCCCTCGGCATCGCACACTCGCTTCCCCGACCCGACGCCTGCCCCGCCGCCGCTCATGCGCCGCTTCTGCTGCCTGCCCCGACGCGTGCCCTTACCGTTTTGCCCCTGCCAGCTCGCCGCTGCAGCTCCGCCAGCTGCGCAGAACACCCCCGATATTTCTAACGCCCGCCGCTTTCCGCCTCTGCTTGCCGCGTGATGCTGTCTCTCTCTCTCTCTACAGCTCTCTATCCCACTCTCTCTCTACACGTGGGAGAGGATTCCTGCTGAAAAACGAAGCACAGTGACACTTACCTCTATCTATCTGGCTCTCTCTCTACACGTGGGAGAGGACTCCTGCTGAGGTACGAAGCAGCACGACACGTACCTCTCCCTATCCCGCTCTCTCTCTCTACAGAAGGCCAAGCGTGGCTTCAGTACACCCCTCCACCGCTTCATCTTCCCTTTTAAATATGCCTGTTTGGAGGAGTGCGGAGCTTGGCAGTCGACCATCGCTGCTGGAGAGAGAGAGAGACACAGAGATGCTGAAGGAACTTTTCAGCGCCGGGCAGCCCGGCAGCCCACCGACGACAAATATCCGCCGGCCCCGTGTTTTATTTTAAAAACACATTGAGCCCGCACCGCCGCCGCTGCCGCCGGACGATTTGCACGAGCGGAGACAGCCACCCACCACTCCCTGGCAATTCCACCTTCGAAGCCATGGAGTTAACTGAGAGAGAGAGAGTGGGCAGCGGGAGAGAGAGAGAATGGAAGTCGAGTTGCCGGCCATGGAGCAGCGCCGGCCTGGAGCTGCCGGCCATGGAGCTTGCGTCCATGGAGCTTCGCCGGCCATGGAGATGCGACGGCCACGGAACTGCTACTAGGAGGACGAGGTGTTGGCCGGAGTTACTGAAGTGGCCGGAGTGGCGAGCACGGCGGTGGCGTTGGAGCTGTCCGAGCATGGTGGCAGATCGTGTCCGGCGGATCAGTGATCTCCCTGAAGATCAAGAGTGAGCAGCTGATCTCCCTATGATCTCCACGGAGATCACCCTTATGGCTTCGCCGAACATGCTTCAGCAGCACTAAATGCTTCAGCAGCACTAGATAATATTTATCGCGATTTTGTATTTGTATTTGTATTATTATGATAATTAAGATCAAAGCCTGTTTAGGGCTATTGGAATGTGGAATTATAACGTTCATGATCAAGATTTTGTGTTTGGTAAAGCGTTCTGGTCGGCTTATTGTCTATTTAAATGTAGTAGTTGGTTGATGTTTTTCATCCCTGTAAACGGAATTAGGCATTATGCTGCATCGGACTTTGCTGGCCGTCCCTTTTGTTGGTTCGATGGAATTGCTTGGTGAAGTTAAAGTGAAATGAACTTTAATGATTCGAATGCCCACACAACCCCTTTTGTTTTGTTTTTGGACGGATTTGGTGAGGCCGATTAGGTTCCATCACCGGCGCCCTTTTGCTACCGCAGCAGCCGGTATGACGGGAGCAATTTTTTCGTACGTTTAACGCGCCACGATGTTCACGTGCGGATGATAATCCAACCTTTGAAATACACATCAAAAATAGTGCATGAATGATTTGGCAGGAGCTGGATTTTCATCCACACGTAAACATGCGTTGCCCGTGTTCGTGAAAAACTACAGCTTTGCGACTGAGCTGCATGAGTTGTAGGCTCCGTTTGGGAGGACTTATTTTCACCGGTCAAGCGGTTACGACCGCATGAATCGGACCTTAATGATGTTATGATTCATGCGGTTATAACCGCTTGACCGGTGAAATCAATTCCCCCCAAACGGAGCCGTAGTCTCCGATGGGGTTGTGGTCGCGGATGGATGAGGACGGCGGCAAATCCGGCGCGCCTAACCCGCCCTGATTCAATTGGGGATTGATTGTCTACTTATAACTTTTTGAAAGAAAAAAAAAATTACTGGCTACATTAGGCATGCTACAGAGGAGTAGGCTGATTGACGACAGCAGAAGTAGAGGGAGTGGAGATTAGGGTCAAAGAATTTCCGGGGTAAGTTTAAGAATCCATTGTGCAGCATTGTTAACTTTGAGAAGAGGGGGAGGAAGAGCTTCGTTGATCTTCGCTTGGGTACTTTCAGCCGCATATGAGTTGCAATCGGCGACACCGTAGCGATCTCGGACTACCGAGGCCTCTTAAACGTGTGCGACTTTGCAATCGTTGGTCTTCGTCGTTCGGGGGATTCGCGTGATGGCACATGTAATTAAATAATCTCGACGCGAGTGACGGGTGCGGCATTGAGCTGTTGGATTGCGTGGAAGCGGGCGGAGCCCGCTTCCACGGGCCAAGTCCGTGCACAGGCGGGCGAAGCCCGCCTGATGCGGCCGAAGGCCGCCCGAGAGCATCTTCGCACGGGTGTTGGATTGCGTGGAAGCGGGCGGAGCCCGCTTCCACGGGCAAAGCCCGTGCACAGGCGGGCGAAGCCCGCCTGATGCGGCCGAAGGCCGCCCGAGAGCATCGAGCACGGGCGTAGCCCGTGCGAAGATGCTCGTATTCTCAGAAGGTACTGTGGTGGTGGCAACATTATCCAACACAATCCGACAGTCCAATTGTCTCAACAAGACACTAGGGTGGTGGCAACTTTGTCCAACTCAACCCAACAATCAAAATATATATAAACAAGGTGTGGTGGTGACAACATTGTCCAACTCAACACACAGACCAAAAACAAGCCCAACAGTGTAATGATTCACAATTTGGCACTAGGTTAGGTGTCCTCTATCCACTTCCAACCAAGGGTCACACATAACATCCATAAACACCTATAACCTTAATCAGAATACAGAAACTTTCCTTGACATAAAGGAAGAAAATTCCCAAGTGATAGCCATCCTAAGTCATACTCGACGAATTCAACTTAATTCGGCAAAAAAATTCTAAGTTCACTGGAAAAGCGTCGAGTACACTCGACGCCGCGTTTAGTGCATTCAACTCACTCAACGCAAACCAGATTACTCAGCGAAATTATCTTCACTCAACGCCGCGTTGAGCCCACTCAACGCTTTTGACTTAGTCTCGTAGCTACTCAACGCCAAGGTTTCACTCAACGTTGTTTCACTCAACGTCAAGTGAACTTCACTCAACGCCGCGTTGAGTGCATTCAGCGCACTCAACGCTTTTGACTTAGTCTCGAAGCTACTCAACGCCAAGGTTTCACTCAACGATGTTTCACTCAACGCCAAGTGAACTTCACTCAACGCCTCGTTGGGTGCATTAAACACACTCAACGTTTTTGTCTTAGCCTCACAGACCACTCAACGACTTCACTCAACGTTAAAGCTTTACTCAATGCCGCATTGAGTGCATTCAGCGCACTCAACGCTTTTGCCTTAGCCTCACAGACCACTCAACGCCAAAGCTTCACTCAACGCCAAAGCTTCACTCAACGCCAAATGAACTTAACTCAACGCCGCGTTGAGTGCATTCAACGCACTCAACATTTTTGCCTTATATTCGTTGACTCAACGCCTAATACACGACGAATTGGATTTAACTCAACGTCAAGCATTACCTGACAAAATTACATCGGATACTCGACGAATTTGACTCTGCTCCTATTGATACTCGCCGAATTTTACTTAGACCAAAAACTCCAACTATATTCGACGAATTCTAACCTGCCTAATACGACTAATCCTGACTTAGACTAATCGCGACATAAGCCGAATCTAGACAGATTAATAGACAATCCGACACTCGACGGATTTTGCCTAGGCTAACAATCATATAAGACGAATTTACTTAGGCTAATTGGTAAAAATCGACGGGTTTAATCACTATCAGCCGAGAGACGGCAAATCTAACTCATACTAACAATCGAATATCACGAATGGCCCTTGACCAGAAATTTCACACTAAGCAGCAGGTCTAAATGGCCAAACCCTACCCTAATCCCAATTCTTGTACAGTGAAGAAAACAAGATAATAAGAAACAAAGAATAAGCAAGGGGAAAACCGCCACTTGCCTCAAATCTTTTGTGCGTAATTGGCGGGTACCGCTATCGGAGCGTGGGTTTTGCTCGTTGGTATCCGAGGTTTTGGTTTGGGAGTATTAACATGGCTAATTTCTCCTATGTTTTGGTATTCCCTTGTGAGACGGGGTTCATTTTGGAACACGTCGGAGCGTTTTTGGGATATTTGATGTTTTGACTTCGGGGAGTGTTTACCCGAGTTTGGTTTGTTGGATTTCGATTTCGACTTCACCGTTGGATTCGTAGCGTCGATATTTAGCTTCAGTGTGATTTTTGTAGAAATCCGAGTTAGTGCGAGTTTTGGTCATTTGGATGTTTTAATTATAATAATGATATATTATATTGTTTATCCTCCATAAATAGCCTTGCGATAAGACAGGAACCATATTCATCTTCTTTCTTAAAATCGTCGGCCTGCATTGCGAAAGACGAGAGCGGCGGATCTTGCGAAGTCTTCGGCCGTTGATTGTAGGAGCTTCGGTGCACGAAAACTGTTAGAGTTACCATGGTGATCTAGAAGTGTTCAAACATGTAATCTCACTGCCAACGCGATATGAGCCTGCAGGGTCGCACATAAGAGCATGTGGAGAAGTTTGAAGATCGACTGTGTTGGTAAGGGTTACCAATCACCACACAGAATGGGGTCGGACAAACGTTGCCAAAGAAGGTTCTTAGAGTCCAAGGCAAATTCGACGAGAGTCGTCGAGAATCGTTGAGTATGACTCAACGCTCTCAACGCCAAGGCAAATTCGACGAGAGTCGTCGAGAATCGTTGAGTATGACTCAACGCTTTCAACGCCAAGGCAGATTCGTCGAGAATCGTTGAGTATGACTCAACGCTCTCAACGCCATGACATGTTCGTCGAGAATCGTCGAGTATGACTCAACGCTCTCAACGCCAAGGCAGATTCGTCGAGAATCGTCGAGTATGACTCAACGCTCTCAACGCCGTTTCTGCGGACTGATTCTCGCCGACTGATTCTCGCCGAATCTTGAGGTGATTCTCGCCGATCGATTCTGAAACCCTATTTCGGTGTGGTCTGCGGATAGTGGTTTTGCCTAGGTTTATTTATGCTTTGAGTATAAATAGACACTTAGGGTTTTGGGAATGTGGGTGATATGCGATTTCTTGCGGCCGAATAGAATCCGACGGAAACTGTTCCGCCGTTCTCGTTCTCCCCGCCAATTCCCGAATCCCGCCGGCCAGAAGTGTTCCGCCGCCGAGTCTGCTCCGCTGACCTCCTCCTCTCCCACGATCGTCGTCGGTATTGCCCTTCCTGGAGCGGACCTAGCAGTCCGTGGAAGTTCACGGTGCGGTCGATCACTTCTCGATCGTCCGTGTGACAGAAGTTCGGTGCTCTCCCGCTCGTGTGGATTTCTGCAGAGGCGTGGATATCATTCTACGTGGAACTCGCTACCGACAGAGAATCATATTTGGAGCATCTTAGTTGAGTTGTGACTCAACCCCGTCAAAGTAATTTTTGCCTATTTTGTTAACTTCTTGATTCAACATTCATGGCCCGGTCCAATCTCTTTTGGGTTGTTCTAGATTTTATTACTTCCGCTGCGTGCACAAGCGTTGTGCCAACCTTATAGAGAAACCCAACAGTGGTATCAAAGCGAGGTTTCGGCCATGATTGTTGTTTTGGAAGTTAGGTTATTCCAGTACGAGTAAACCTAGGGATTTAGAAGTGTTCTAAATGTCTAGATTTAATCTTGGGCCCCGCCAGGATCGTCTGGAATCTTGTGGTAATTTCTAATCATTATGAATTACTATCTCCCTAGCAGTAACCATCCCTCCATTTTGTTTTGGATTTTGAATCCAACATAGAGAGATGAGCTTGTCTACTGCTTTAAGTTGAGTTGCTTTTGTCCCTTGTCCAATGCATGTAAATCTGAAGATTTGGAAATGTCCAGATGTTCAGATTTATCCCTTTTTCTTCTATCAAATGTTGATAGTGTTTTGTTGTGCACATAAGGGATGCATGAGGATTTTAGAAAGTGTTTTTCTTTGGATGTGCACATTGATCAAATGTTGATCATGGTTAATTGTTAACCTATTATCAAAAATCCCTTCATCAAATATTAAGTGTTCGGATGCCTTCCCATGGATGACACTCTTCCTACCTCGATCGATGAAGTGTGGGTTTGCCAAATCAAGGTGCATTAATCTATCTTGCTAAGGGTGCGAGCGGATAATTGTGATATCCCACTGTCGACATCGAGTCTGACTTAACTAGGTGACCTCAAAGGTTGAGTGCCTAGAGGCATGGGGTTGGCATGCACCATATGATGGATGCGAATAAGGAGTTATTTACCAACCATACAAGAATTGCATGTGGATGCAATTGGCAAGCGTTGCCTACCTAAATAACCACATCGTGAGAGGAAAGCCAAAGCTGACTCATTGTGTTGGTGAAATACGGATCTTGTCCACTAAGAGAGTAGCTCGCATGAACTCTCCGAATTGATAGTGAGGGCTATTATTCCGAATAAAATAGTGGGAGTCTTAGTTGAAGTCCAAATTAAGAAAAATAATTGTATTTTGAAATTTTGGTACTGATTTATTCTGCATAAATTCTTGTAGAATTCCATGGCAAGTGGTTCGCACTCCACTCTGTCTCTGAGAGCCATCCTTGAGAAGGATAAGCTCAGTGGGACTAATTACATGGACTGGTATAGGAACCTGAGAATTGTTCTCAGGCAAGAGTGAAAGCTCTATGTCTTGGAAGAAGAAGCCCCCTAGGTGCCGACCGGGAATTCTTCCCGTGCTGATAAGGATACTTACAAGAAGTATACTGATGACGCCTTAGACGTCGAATGCCTTATGCTTGCCACCATGAACTCTGAGCTTCAGAAGCAACATGAGAGCATGTGGTGGAAGGAGATTGACGAGCATCTCAAGAAAATGTTTCAAGGGCAAGCTCGTCAAGAGAGGTTCGATGTCACAAAAGCGTTATTTCAGTGCAAGATGGGAGCTCGAGACTCAGTAGGGACTCACGTACTCAAGATGATTGGGTATATACAGAACCTTGAAAGACTGGGTTTTCCTCTAGGTCAAGAGTTGGCCACAGATCTGATCATGCAATCATTGCCTGACAGTTACGAGCAGTTTGTCTTGAACTATAACATGAATGAGATATACAAGACACTGCCCGAGCTCCTAGACATGTTGAGAACTGCCGAGATCAATATGAAGAAGGCCAAGCCTGCCAGCCTCATACTGATGGTGCATAAGGGCAAGGGCAAGGGCAAGGGCTTCAAGAAGACGAATGTGGGACCTAAGTCACATCTTGAGCCCAAGTCTTCTGCAATGATGAAGAAGAAGAGCACGGTGAAGGAGGGGAAATGCCACCACTGTGGCAAGGCTGGTCATTGAAGGAGGAACTGTCCTTCGTACATTGAGGGTCTGCAGAAAATGAAGGGAGGTATGACTTCCGCTTCAAGTATTTACGTTATAGAGATAAACTTTTCTGCTCCTTCATCTTGGGTATTGGATACCGGATGTGGTTCTCACATTTGTACAAATGTGCAGGAACTGGGAAGGAGAAGATTGCTGAGTAAAGGGGAGGTGAACCTTCGTATCGGCAATGGAGCAAGAGTTGCTGCTGTGGCCGTAGGGGTTTACCGTCTTTCTTTGCCCAGTGGGCTTGTAATATAACTTGATAATTGTTATTTTGTTCCGGCCATAACTAGAAATATTATATCCATTTCATGCTTGGACATGGTTGGATTTTCTTTTATGATTAAGAACAACTGTTGTTCTATATTTAAGAATGATGTTTGTTATGCTGTAGCCCAATTGTTTAATGGTTTTTATGTTTTGAACTTAGACCATCAGATCTATAATGTAGAAAATAATAAAAGACTAAGAACAAATGACTCAAACCCTACATATCTCTGGCATTGTCGTTTGGGCCATATAAACGAGAAGCGCATATCCAAGCTCCATAAAGATGGACTTTTGGACTCATTTGATTATGAATCATTTGAGCGATGCGAATCTTGTTTGTTAGACAAGATGACTAAAACCCCTTTCACTGGTTATACTGAGAGGGCGGAGGATCTCTTGGGTGTTGTACATAGTGATGTATGCGAACCCATGAGCTCCATGGCTAGAGGTGGGTATTTCTACTTCGTTACATTTACTGATGATTTCAGTAGATACGGATATGTGTATCTTATGAAGTGCAAATCCGAGACCTTTTAAAAGTTCAAAGAGTTCAAGAATGAAGTGAGAACCAGTTGGGTAAAAGGGTTAAAGCACTCCGATCTGATCGAGGTGGCGAATACCTGAGTCATGAGTTCCGTGATCATCTGAAAGAGTGTGGTATTGTATCACAAGTCACTCCACCTAGAACACCACAGCATAATGGTGTATCTGAGAGGAGAAATCGTACTTTGTTAGACATGGTACGTTCGATGATGAGTCATGCAGACTTGCCTGTTTATTTTTGAGGTTTTGCTTTAGAGACTGCTGCAATGACACTGAATCGCGCTCCAACGAAAACGGTTCTGAAGACACCATATGAGATATGGACTGGGAAGCGTCCTAATATGTCGTTCATTAAAATTTGGGGCTGTTAGACATACGTGCGACGTCAAATGCCTGACAGCTGGAACCCAAATCGGATAAATGTTATCTGGTGGGATATCCTAAGGAAACGAAAGGGTATTACTTTTACCTACCGTCTGAGGGCAAAGTATTTGTCGCAAGGACTGGTGTCTTCTTGGAGAAAGAGTTCTTATCAAGAAAGACTGAAAAGGTAGAACTTGAAGAAGTTCAAGAACCACCAATAGTGAATGAACCGGAATTGGATTCTGAGACAGGACTACAAGATGTTGTAGCTAGAGAACCTGCTCAAGAAACACAGGTCCTACGTAGATCTGGTAGACCGAGTTTTGAGCCTGAGAGATATGGATTTCTCATGTCTCAAATAGGTAATGTGTTGCTTATGGATCCTGATGATGAACCAGCAACCTACCAAGAGGCTATGAATGGACCAGACTCCGACAAATGGCTTGAGGCTATGAAATCCGAAATGGACTCCATGTATGCAAACCAAGTTTGGAACTTGGTGGAACAACCTGAAGGGGTACGACCCATAGGGTGCAAGTGGGTCTTCAAGAAGAAGACCGACATGGATGAGAATGTACAGACATTCAAAGGGCGACTGGTGGCTAAGGGTTTCAAGCAAATTCATGGTATTGACTATGATGAGACTTTTACCCCTGTTGCCATGGTAAAGTCCATAAGGATATTGCTTGCTATTGCTGCGTATTATGACTACGAGAACTGACAAATGGATGTCAAAACGGCTTTCCTTAATGGAAACCTCCTTGAGGAAGTGTATATGACACAACCCGAGGGTTTTGTATCCCTAAATGAAGCCACTAAAATATGCAAGCTGAATAAGTCCATCTATGGACTAAAACAGGCCTCTCGAAGTTGGAATCTTCGTTTTGATGAGAAAATCAAAGAGTTTGGTTTCATCAAGAATGAAGATGAGCCTTGTGTTTACAAGCGAATCAGTGGAAGCATTGTTGTCTTCCTGATATTGTATGTAGATGACATACTTTTGATTGGGAATGACATTCCTACCCTGAAAGTTGTTAAGAACAACCTAGGGAACTGCTTTTCTATGAAAGACTTGGGTGAAGCGACTTACATACTCGGTATTAAGATCTATAGAGATAGATCGAAGAAGTTGCTGGGTTTGACCCAAGAGTACATACATTGAGAAGGTGTTGAAGGGGTTCAACATGCTTGAGTCCAAGAAAGGATTTTTACCCATGTCTCATGGTGTGAATCTCTCTAAGGACCAGTGTCCAAAATCTTGTGAAGATAAGGACCGCATGAAGTTGATTCCATATGCTTCGGCAGTTGGATCAATCATGTATGCAATGTTATGTACTCGACCCGATGTCTCCTATGCTTTGAGCATGACTAGCAGGTATCAGTCAGATCCCGGTGAGTGTCACTGGATTGCAGTCAAGAATATCTTGAAGTACTTGAGAAGGACTAAGGATGTGTTCTTGGTGTATGGTGGAGAGGAAGAGCTCGTTGTAAGTGGTTACACGGATGCTAGCTTCCAAACTGATAGGGACGATTCTAAGTCTCAGTCAGGGTTTGTGTTTTGCCTTAATGGAGGAGCTGTGAGCTGGAAGAGTTCCAAGCAAGAGACAGTTGCTGATTCTACAACAGAGGCCGAGTATATCGCTGCAGCTAACGCAACGAAGGAGGCTGTATGGATTAGGAAATTCATCGGCGAGCTTGATGTAGTTCCTAGCATTGTTGGTCCCGTAGTTCTCTACTGTGATAACAATGGTGCAATTGCACAATCTAAGGAACCTAGATCCCATCAGCGCTCCAAGCACATACTTCGGCGGTTCCATCTAATTCATGAGATTGTCGAACGAGGAGATGTGAACATTTGCAGAGTGCCTACTGAGGAGAATATTGCGGATCCACTGTCAAAGCCTCTCGCGCAGAGAAAGCATGATGGTCATACTAGATCAATGGGTATACGATACCTAAGTGATCAACTCTAGTGGGAGTCTTGTGGGTTGCATGTAAACATATATTCTGTTGGCTGTTTATTGTTTATTCATATGATGAATTGTGTACCAATTGTTTCTTTTTACAATTAATGACAAGTTCTTTTATTATGATTTTTCTATGTGATAGTTAAATTGTAACATAATAAATACCCTTAGAGTGTTCGCTTCATTAGGACATCAAGTACGTGACTTGAATGTGGGAGCCTATGATATATTTGAAGCTTCATTCTTAAAAGGTCCCTGGTGGTTGTATCGTCATAGATACTAAGGGTGATGATGATACCTTAAGACTAACACGTGCGTTGACTGATGACCAGTTCTCACAGGTCATGATATTGTGATATCAAGTCATCACGTGGGTACTTGTTAATGAACAAGTTGTACTGGACAGACCCAACCTGAGACTACTTTGTGGATTGTTATCTAATCGTGTCACAAGTAGGTCTCTATTGGCAATGGTGTTGTGGTCCTTTGACCTGACGTCGCAACATTCATCAAGTGAGAAAGAGCGTGCTTTGATGCCATCTAAAGTCTTCTTTGAGAAAGGTTGATGATAAGGGTGGTTGTTGGGCACGTTACGAATCATTTGGGTGTTTGTGTGTGAGCAGATATGAGATTTGTCCTCCTATATGACAAGAGTTGCATCCATGGGCCCCTTGATGGAACTGGACCGAGAAATGCATGACCATGCTTGATTGAGTCAGTATGTGATATTGGACTCACCATTCTCTGGAAGTCCGTTCTAGATCAGGAAACTTAGATTGAGCTATTATGAGGGTGACACGGTCCATGCCTCTAGTTCTTTCCGGATGTAAGGGACAAAGGGACAAAGACAATGCTGGAACATTGGTCATGAAGGCTTATGAGTTATGAACTCTTATTTCTTGGGGAGCAATGATGCATTGCTAGATGCCGCTCATTATTTGTGAGGTTTTTGGTTTGATGCTTTCAAGATCAAGTAGGAGACTGTTGGAGTTACCATGGTGATCTAAAAGTGTTCAAACATGTAATCTCACTGCCAACGCGATATGAGCATGCAGGGTCGCACATAAGAGCATGTGGAGAAGTTTGAAGATCGACTGTGTTGGTAAGGGTTACCAATCACCACACAGAATGAGGTCGGACAAACGTTGCCAAAGAAGGTTCTTAGAGTCCAAGGAAAATTCGATGAGAGTCGTCGAGAATCGTTGAGTATGACTCAACGCTCTCAACGCCAAGGCAAATTCGACGAGAGTCGTCGAGAATCGTTGAGTATGACTCAACGCTTTCAACGCCAAGGCAGATTCGTCGAGAATCGTTGAGTATGACTCAACGCTCTCAACGCCATGGCATGTTCGTCGAGAATCGTCGAGTATGACTCAACGCTCTCAACGCCAAGGCAGATTCGTCGAGAATCGTCGAGTATGACTCAACGCGCTCAACGCCGTTTCTGCGGACTGATTCTCGCCGAATCTTGAGGTGATTCTTGCCGATCGATTCTGAAACCCTATTTCGGTGTGGTCTGCGGATAGTGGTTTTGCCTAGGTTTATTTATGCTTTGAGTATAAATAGACACTTAGGGTTTTGGGAATGTGGGTGATATGCGATTTCTTGCGGCCGAATAGAATCCGACGGAAACTGTTCCGCCGTTCTCGTTCTCCCCGCCGATTCCCGAATCCCGCCGGCCGGAAGTGTTCCGCCGCCGAGTCTGCTCCGCTGACCTCCTCCTCTCCGACGATCGTCGTCGGTATTGCCCTTCCTGGAGCGGACCTAGCAGTCCGTGGAAGTGTACGGTGCGGTCGATCACTTCCCGATCGTCCGTGTGACAGAAGTTCGGTGCTCTCCTGCTCGTGTGGATTTCTGCAGAGGCGTGGATATCATTCTACGTGGAACTCGCCACCGACAGAGAATCATATTTGGAGCATCTTAGTTGAGTTGTGACTCAACCCCGTCAAGGTAATTTTTGCCTATTTTGTTAACTTCTTGATTCAACAGTCATGGCCCGGTCCAATTTTTTTTGGGTTGTTCTAGATTTTATTACTTCCGCTGCGTGCACAAGCGTTGTGCCAACCTTATAGAGAAATCCAACAAAATCATCGTCGGAGAGTAGATCCGGTTAGCTCTCTACAAGATCTACGTTGCTATGGTGAGTTTTTCCCGTTTCTTGGATATTTAGAAATTAAGGTATGCTGTTTTGACCTATTAGTGTTTCAAACTCAAGTTTCAGCTGCCGTTTTAAGCTAATGTGCTATTAAGGAGGATGTGCTATTAAACATATGAAGCAGAGACAAAATTAAGCTAATGTGACAGATGACAAAATTAATGTCGTTTATAGGAGAAAAGTTTTGGATGTTTAGAAATAGTTTTGGATGTTTAGAAATACACTGAATGATGGATAGTAAGCATGCACTAATAGGAAACATTGCATACTTACAGATAATAATAGGCTCATTCAAACCCATTGGGGTTAAGGACTCCTTTAGGTGTTTATACCTATTGCACATGGACGTCGGAGGAGTCTGAGAGATCCCAAGGGATCTGTGTTGTAAGCTCATTGAGTCGAGTCTTTGTGGAGATTGCCTTGTCTAACACACTATTATTATTTTGTCTTATGATTTTGACTTAGTCATACTCGACGAATTCAGGTGGGACTCCGTGGAAGACATCATGAATCTAAGCGTCGGCGGGAAGGCGGAGGCGATAATCCACTTCTTCGATGCGGTGGGAAATCTTGAACAGGCCAAAGAACTTGGGCCCCAACTTCTGATAGGCCCTCTTGGAGATTGTAGACTGACGTTAGGGGCGGCATTTTAGCCAGACCCAATCTCCCGGGGCGATCCTCGACACGCCGGCCCTGAGCGAGCTCTTACACTACATTCAGGAGGGACGCCTTCCGCCACACTGGACAGTACAGGACGGTCTGATCCTGTACCGGGATCTCTTCTTCGTGCCCGATTCTTTGCCACTGATTCCTGACATCTTAGCGGCTGTCCATGGCCATACACATGAGGGGGCCCAAAAGACCCTTCAGCGCGTGCGTGTCGAGTTCTTTTGGCACGACCTCAAACAAGACACACGTTTTAAGGGATGGTTAATTTTAAAAGGTAAATTTTTGACCGATTTTAAAATTTGTCGAGCTAGTCGGATTCTCACGAGTGTTATCTTTGCGATGATTGGTATGAGTTTTGTAGACGCACGAAGGTGTCTAGTAGGATTATGTTTGACGCTGTATGATTTAATGATTCCACAAGTTGATCTTCCTTCCTGCTTTGTTTCTCACCTCGTTCTTTCATTCCACCCTCTTCCACAATTTATGCTGCTCCCCTATCTATTGCTCTGGTTTTTACTGGTCCTTATTTAGTGATGCAGGACATGCGTCACACCTGATCGCCACCCTGGAGTCCCACCAGGTGGCCCACCATGGCGGCTTTCATCAGGACTGCAACCCATACACCCCAACCTGTCTCTGGTGAAAGACTCTTATCTAGAAGGTCAGGGGATCGAGCCCCAACGTTAACAACCCGCGACATGGTGGTGAGTCCATGACGGAGAGCTGATTAAGGTGTATGTGCTGCGACCCTGATGAAAGCTGCATTGGTGGATTCCCAGGTGGGCCCCCTGGTGGTGATGTCAGGGTGGCGGGTAGGTGTGACGCTTGTGGCGCATAATTTAGAAGTTAAAAAGCACTTTTGAACAAAAAAACTTCCAGACATTTCCTAAACAATAAATATCTAATACTTTCGACAATAAACGAGTACAGTTATGCTAACTGTAAACCCCAAGTCTTGAAAGCACCAAATAACAGATGGTTCCATTACAATGTTGACAAGAAACACGTTAAACATCATCCTTATTCTTATCCAGCGATATGGGATACAATGATATCTTGGGATTACTCTTTTCCTTGGCATATCTTGGGCTTTGTTTCTCACCTCATTTTTTCTTCAACGCACATTTATCTTTCACAAATAGTAACAACAACAACATTCACGCCTTTATTCCACTATAGTGGGGTCGGCTATATGGATCCTTTATCGCCATTGTGCCCTATATTTTGTCATAATTTCACTAATGCCTAAGTACATCATGTCTTTCCTTACAGTTTCATTCCAAGTCTTTATTGGTCTACCCTCCCTCGTTTAACATGCCTAGTGACTAGACTCTCGCAACGCCTAACATGTGCGTCTAATGGTCTCCTTTGTACGTGTCCAAACCATCATAGACGAGCTTCTCACATCTTTTCTCTAAGGTGGCGTTTGGTTTAACTTATCACCTGCTGTGCGGATGGGCCGCACCTCTATTTTAATAATAAGCTGTGTTTGGTTCAGCTATTCTCCAATCCGGCGTTTCATAAAATCCGCTGTTTTCTTATATCGTCGGGACGCACCAAATTTCTGCGGTGAAACACAAAAGCATCGCGATTTGCCCTACCCCGACGACAGCGGAAGAGCATCTCTCGATTCGCCCCACCCCGACGACGACGCAATTCCCTCCCGATTCGCCCATTTCTGTCGACGTCGTTTCTCTCCCGGCAACAACTGAAGAACTCCTCCCCGCCGCGTCTCTCTCGGCGGCGTTTCTCTGGTATGTTTTCTTGTTTATGCTTCCTAATGTCGTCCTCTGGTTATTTTTTCTGATTTCCTTCTTCCTGATGGCTTCTTCCTCTTCGTATAGGAGGAAATCGCATTTTTCTGAAGTTTTTTGGTGGCGGCCACTGATTTTTCGCAGAGGGCTGCAGATTTTCTGAAGTTTTTTTGTGTCGGCCACTGATTTTTCGTTAGGTATTCTTCTTCCTCGTGTTTCGTTATGTCAAACAATGTTTTGAATATAATTTTTTTTGTATAGATAACACTAAACCTTGCAATTTTGTTGTGAATTTCTACAGTTTCAATGATTTTTGTGTGTGAGTTGTTTTTGTGCTTGTGTGTGTGTATATATGTATTTGTGTGTGTTGTGTGTGTGTGTGTGTGATTGTGTGTGTGGGTATATGTGTATGTGATTGTGTGTGTGTGAGTTGTATGTGTGTGTATATATATGTGTGTGTGAGATATATGTGTGTGTGATTGTGTGTGTGAGAGTTGTGTGTGTGAGAGTTGTGTGTGTGTGTGTGTGAGAGAGAGAGAGAGAGAGAGAGAGAGAGTTGTGTGTGTGTGAGAGTTGTGTGTGTGTGTGAGAGTTGTGTGTGTGTGTGAGAGTTGTGTGTGTGTGAGAGTTGTGTGTGTGTGTGAGAGAGAGAGTTGTGTGTGTGTGAGAGTTGTGTGTGTGTGTGTGAGCTGAGTGTGTGTGTGTGTGAGCTGAGTGTGTGAGCTGAGTGTGTGTGTGTGTGTGTGAGCTGAGTGTGTGTGTGTGTGTGTCTTTGTGTGTTATGTGTGTGTGTGTGTATTTGTGTGTTATGTGTGTGTGTGTATTTGTGTGTTATGTGTGTGTGTGTGTATTTGTGTGTTATGTGTGTGTGTGTATTTGTGTGTTATGTGTGTGTGTGTATTTGTGTGTTATGTGTGTGTGTGTGTGTATTTGGTGTTATGTGTGTGTGTGTGTATTTGTGTGTTATGTGTGTGTATTTGTGTGTTATGTGTGTGTGTATTTGTGTGTTATGTGTGTGTGTGTGATTTAGATTTAGAGTCCGACCATATATTGTTTAGATTTACATTATAATATTTTTGAATGCTGTTTGTATATTTGTGTATGTTTGCCTTATAAAGATGGGCAAAACAAAAGATGGCGGTGTTGCCGCAATGTGGGATAATGCCGATGTTCTGCTCTTTTGCGATATTTGCATAAAGGAGATAGAACTCGGGAATCGACCAACGACGCATTTTAATAAGGAGGGCTGGAGTAATGTTATGAAGAAATTTGAAGAGTCAACAGGGAAAAAATACGATAAGGTCCAATTCAAAAATAAATGGGATCATCTGAAGAAGGAATGGAAACTTTGGATGGAGTTGAAACGCGGTGAGACCGGGTTAGGTTGGAATACGTCAAGGAAAACTATCGACGCCTCCGACGAGTGGTGGGATGAGCGATTGAAGGTATTTTATTTTAAAGTCATTAATTTTGTGAATTAAATTTTTCTTAATTCAGGATTACTAAAATGTATAATTTTTCAGGTTGTCCCGGCCGCCAAGAAATTTCGGTATTCAGGGATCCATCAAGAGTCAGAGGAGAAACTCACCCTGATGTTCAGTGCTGTTGTCGCGACAGGACATCATTCATGTACCCCCAACACCATCGATGATCCACCAGAGTCTTTTGATGAAAGAGTGATGTCAGATGGTGAACATGTAGACGTTGAGGTCAACAAGGGTCCTGCGTCTCATGACGGTACATCAGAAGTTTCCAAAAAAAGAAGGAAATGGAAAAACAAACCTGTTAGCTCTGTATTACAAGATTTGGTGGAGTCTTCTAAGACAATCAGCAGATGCATGCAAGAGCCACCACCAAAAGCTTCTTCTGAGTTTAGCATTCAGCGAGCATTAGACAAATTAGCCATGTACCCGGAAGTGGTAGCTGATGAAGACTTCAATGACTTCGCCATCACATATTTTATGGATAAAAGTCATAGAGAGACTTTTTTGTGCCTTCCAGAATCCCAGAACGTCAAGTGGCTGCGTAACCGTTTCCTTCGTGGGGGTTAAAAAGGGAGCCTATGATACTATCTTAGCTGTTCTGTTTTTGGATTTTGTTATATGTTAGCTTATATTATCTGTTGCACGTACTCATGGTTGTGTTTATCTCTATTATCTGTTATGCGTGAACTCATGTTATCTTATCTGTTATGTGTTGTTTATCTCTTTCGTGGATGTGGATTTCATTATGCTAGTATTCATGGCTGTGTTTATCTCTTTTTGGCATTATCTGTAATTATTCCTGGTGTTTATTAATAGGAAATGTCTACCGATGATTCTGAATATTCGACGGAAGAGCAGGAGACTACGAGAAGAAATTATGCTATTGCAAGTCATCAGTATGTGGTATCGGCGGTATGTTTGGTTTCAGAATATACTGGTCTGTTAACCGGTCCAGTTCCTCGAATGACTTCAAAACAAACAAGCGACAAATGGGTTGCCGAGCTACTACGTGCGCCTCGAGTTCGATTTCATGACTCTTTTATGATGAGTCAAGAAATTTTTATGGATTTATTACTGTCTCTGGAGGAGAAATGTGGCTTCCATGGATCTCGAAGAACTGCATCAAGGGAAATCTTAGCATTGACGGTGTACATATTGTCTCATAATGAATCAATGAGAAAAACGTGCGAGCGATTTCAGCATTCAACAGAGACAATTAGCAGATTTTTTTCTCGTGGTCTTCGCGCATTAATGCAGTTATCTAAGGAAGTGATACAACCATCAGATAGAAATTTCAATGTAACACCACCAGAGATTCTATATGACAGACGTTACATGCCGTTTTTTAAAAATTGCATTGGAGCGATAGATGAGACACATGTTCACGCATGCATGCCAGTTGGAAGTCAAGTACCGTACATTGGGAGGCGCGGTAGTCCAACTCAAAATGTCATGGCAGCTTGTGATTTTAATATGTGCTTTACTTTTGTTATGGCTGGTTGGGAAGGATCAGCACACGATAGCCGTATATTCAATTTTGCTCTGAGTGATCCACGTTATAATTTCCCTCATCCACCTCTTGGTAACTATTAACTTTGCATTTATCTATTTATTCCTAATAATATTTGGGCAACTAAATAATAATTATTAACGTGCAGGAAAATATTACTTGGTTGACTCTGCCTATCCAATGCAAAAAGGTTACTTAAAAGCATATCACGACACGCGATATCATCTACCAGACTTTGCTCGTGGTGGTCGTCGAGCAGAAGGACGTCGGGAGATGTTCAATCATGCACACTCATCGCTTAGAAGTGTGATAGAGCGCTCGTTCGGTGTTTGGAAGAAGAAGTGGGCCATACTACGGGACATGCCAAGCTATAGTTTCGACAAACAAGCACGTATCGTGATCGCCACGATGACACTGCATAATTTCATACGTCGCCACCCTTCGCGTGTAGATATAGATTTCATTGAGTCTGAACAAAGGGATCCATGTCTTGGGATGACCTCGCAAAGGCGGGAAGAAGATTGCTCTGACACTGCGGCTGGTGTAGAAGAGATGATCGCATTGCGTGATATTATTGCAGATCAGGTGTTCGAATCTAGAGCATAATTTCCGCGTTGGGTGTTACGTTACGTAGAATTTGATAAATGTATGAATGAAATTTTATTTGGCAACAATGTATGAATGAAGTTTTATTTTGTGTTATATTTGGGGAAATTTTTTTTATTCAAAACTCCGTTTTGTATCCAAACAACTTTTTGAAAACTCCGTTTTGTAAACTCTGTTTCACCCAAACAGTTTTTTAACAAAACTCTGTTTTCCAGAATCAGCACTTATTCTATCAGCAACAGTTCATCACCAGCTTTTCATCAGCAACAGCCCAACCAAACAGACCCTAATTGGTGCTACTCCTGTCTTATCCCTGATACTTTCATTCCTAATTTTTTCCAATCTTGTGTGTCCACACATCCACCTAAGCATTCTCATCTCCGCAACTCCTATTTTTTGCTCATGTACACAATTCACTGCCCAACACTCAGAACCATAGAGCATCGCAGGTCTAATTGCAGTACGATAAAACTTGACCTCAAGTTTTAGTAGTACTTTACGATCACATAAGATCCCTGACGCGTCTCTCCATTTCAACCAACCCACTTGGATTCTATGTGTCACATCTTTATCAATACCACCATCTTTTTGAACTATCGATCCAAGATATTTAAAACACCCACTACGGGAAATATCTTGATCACCCAACTTAATAATAAAGTCATCTGTCCTTCTTGTACTGCTAAATTTAAGCTCCATATACTCCGTATTTGCTCAGCTCAACCTAAAACCCTTTTTTTTCTAAAGTATCTCGCCAAGATTCAAGTGTTGCGTTTACACCCTTGCGGGTCTCATCAACCAAAACGATATCATCCGCAAACAATAAACACCAAGGTATTACTTGTTGGATATGTCTGGTGAGCTCATCTAAGATAAGGGTAAAAAGATAAGGGCTTAAAGCTGAACCTTGATGTAAGCCAACAGTGATAAGGAATTCCCTTGTTAATTCTCCAGATGTCCTCACCTTTGTCACTAAATTTATATATATATCTTTGATTGCATCAATATATGATATATTTACACCTTTCTTTTCTAAGACACTCCATAAGATCTCTCTTGGAACTCTATCATAAGCTTTCTTAAGATCAATAAACAACATATGCAAATCTTGTTTTCTTTCTCGATAGTTGTCAATGAGTCTCCTCAAGAGATTTATAACTTCCATGGTTGACCTCCCTGATATGAATTCAAATTGATTCTTTGAGATGTTAGTCTCTCGTTTTAATATTCTTTTTATTATTCGTTCTCATAGTTTCATGGTATTACTCATCAATTTAATTCCTCTGTAATTAATATAATTTTGTATATCCCATTTATTCTTATACAAATGTACCAAGATATTTTCTTTTCATTGGTCTAACATTCTCTTTGACTTCAGTATCTTATTGAAAAAATATGTAAGCCACAAAATTCTTTCATTTCCTAAACATTTCCAAACTTCGATGGGTATATCGTCCGACCCAACCGCCTTTCCATTTTTCATCTTATTTAGAACATCTTTTACCTCAGATACTTAAATTTTACGATAAAACATTATGTTCTTATAATTCTCTGATTTACTTAACCCTTCTAAGTTAAATTCATTGTTCTTTATTTCATTATAGAGTTGATAAAAATATCTTTTCCATCGCTCTTTAATATGCACACCAACCGTCAAAATTGTATCCGTCTCATTCTTTATGCATTTTACTTAACTTAAATCTCTTGTTTTTTTCTCTAGCTCGAGCAATTTTATGTCACGCTCATCTTTGGTATCTAGCCGCTTATAAAATTCTTCATAAGCTTGACTTCTTGTTTTACTTACTGTCTGTTTAGCTTCTTTTTTATCGACTTTATACCTCATTAAGTGATGCATCCTAAAATATGAAATTGATTTCTAAATGGAAATTGTGTGAGCAAATTAAAATTTGTGATGAAATCAAGACGTCTCGGGATTTGACATGATAAATTAAATCTAAATTTCTCAAACACGCAGAAGTGGCTAACGTTTGCCCGTATGTAACAATATAACTAAATCATTTACAAGTCTCTCAATAAAGGATAGTAGCAACAATGATAGCAAATTAACGGCAAATCGCGACAAGATTAAATTGGGCAAACAAGCTCTGAAATTATTAATCTTTTGCGGACATTCATGAAAACAAATTAAAAGCAAAGGAGGTGCGAGATGGGGTGAGAAGTATACCAACACGCGAAAATGACGAATCCCGCTGTGTAGGAGTGGAGTGAAGGCAGAGGGCCTGGACGGGGAGAACCAGGCCCGGAGGGTCCACAACAGTGCTCGTGAAAGGGGATTTCAGCCTGGATTTGGACGGGCAGGGAGGTAAACGACGGCCGAGGGGTGCTCAGGCCGGAAAACAGGGGAAGCTCTGGAGTTTAAATGCTGCCTAGGCTGGAATCGGCGGCAACCAGCGACTTGGGACGAGAAGGGGCGACCCTGTCCTCGTCAAGGTGTCCAGCAACGGGTGGAGGTGGTTTCGCCGGAGCTGGAGGAGCTATCCGGCGGCGAACAATGGAGGGTTGGATTCGTCAGGCGACAGTGAGCGAAAACATCAAGGTTTGCGGGTATTACCGGGAAATAGAGGTTTTTCTGTTCTCGGTTCTATCCCCGTCTCCCTTTTTCACGTAAAAAGGGGAATATTTAAAAGGCATGGGCAAGGAGGGGGTTCAAAGAAAGGTCATAATGGAGGGTCTGATTTAGTAGTTTTTAATGAAATAAACGACTGGCATATGAAAGTTTTGGCAAATGAAAAAGGCTAGCTGGCTGATTAATATTATTTAATGGAATAAACTGCTGGCAACTTTGCAGTTTGGTAAATGAAAAGGCTAGCTGGCTGGAGGAATTAAATGAACAAAAGAGGGGGGAATGCTTAGAGGTAAATCTGAATTTAAATCATTTTTGTCTTAATATTAATTTCAAATTTACTCAATTAACTTCATTTCTTGCTTGCCCGAGTTTATTCTAGTCTTAATTTGACGGTCCAATTTATTTAAGATCTTATTGGTCGGTCACACCAACAAGTTGCACGAACAATTGTGTAAATGCGACACAACACACACAAATACATGAGAAATAAAATGCATACTTACGCGATGACATGCGCTACAAATTATTTAAATAAGATAATATAACGATGCACTTCAGGATGCATCATTAAGTTTTCTTTATTCCTACATGAGAAATAAAATACATACTTGTGCGATGACATGCGTTACAAATTATTTAAATAAGATAATATAACGATGCACTTCAGGATGCTTCATTAAGTTTTCTTTATTCCTACAAGCGTAGAGTAATTTATTGCTGACCTTCTTTGCCCTCACTTTGTCTTGCACTTTCTCTTTCCACCACCAAGATTTTTTATTTGGGGGCACAAGATCTTTTGATACTCCAAGTACGTTCTTTCCACTTATCTTAAATGTGAAGACATAACTTTTCATGAGATATTAGGATCAGCATAAGGGTCATCAATTAGTCGTTCCATAAATGCCTTCTTGAAAGCAACCTGTTTTTCTATCTTCAAATTCCACCACCGATTTTTTTGCAATATTTTTTGTTCTCTTCTTAAATTTATTATATTTAATTTGTATATCTAACACCACTAACCTATGTTGTGTTGTCAAACTTTTTCCTCGTATGATTTTGCAATTCTTACAAATAATTTTATCCATTTTGCAAGTTATAAAATAATCAATTTGTGATTTATTTGGTCCGCTTTTAAACGTAGTTAAATGCTCTTCCTTCTTTATAAAAAGCGTATTTGATACAATTAGCTCATGTGCTACGACAAAGTCTAAAATGGTTCGTCCTTCTTCATTTCTTTCTCTATATCTATATCCTTCATGAACAGCTGTGTTATCTACATTTCCCTTCCCTATATATCCATTTAAGTCTCCTCCTATTAAAATCTTCTCTTTTTGTGGGATTTCTCTTACTAAGTCATCTAAGTCTTCCCAAAATTGCACTTTAATAACTTCACGTAATCCTACTTGTGTGTGCGCGCGCCGACGGCCATTGCTGCCGCTCCTGGCCGCCGGCGTCATCGGGCAGCCTGCCAGGGCGTGTTTGTCATTTCGGGAAAAATGGTGATCCGGGTGGCTGGAACGGAGCGACATCATTTGTCAACTCGGGATTCACACTCGTGGAAGCTCCAACAAACGTTCTCTTCATGACGTCGTGAACTTACCCGTTTTCCTCACCTTTCTGTACTTAAAACTTGTTATGGTGAGGTGACCTGCCACCATCCACGAAACTCAAATACTTGTAACCTTAATAAAATAATGGATTTTGGCCCAGCACCAATCCAGCCATGTGATTTTTCATCATTTCTGGGCTTTTCACTTAAAAACGCCTCCATGTTGGGATTTCATTTGACTGTTTGCGTGCTCGGTCTGACTGTGAACTAAGTCGGTCTGATTCTCCGAACCAGAGTAAAATCGGGCGACCCACAACATGTCTTATGCTCTGTTCGCGGTGGCAGTGGCGGTCGGAAAACCACCGCTCTTTTGTGGTTGTTTTGATGTGGAGCTTTTTCAAGAAAGGTGTTTTGGGGGCTTTTTGAACAGTCGATTCAACATGGCTTTCTAAAAACTGTTTTCTCTGTTTTCGACTTTTCATCTTTTATTCGATGCAAAATTCCGATAATTTTGGGGTTACATTAGGGACTTTACTAAATAGGAATGTGTTGCAAAAGAGTTTTAGACGCATAACACATGTTTTTGTTCGAGAACCTAATGCGCATAGTCGAGAAATGTCATTGGATCAAGGGCGTCACGTTGCTAGAACATATGAGAATGAGAATGACTAAAACTAGCCTATTGTCTTCGATGAAACACACTCCGCAGTGAAGAAACACAACTGGTGCAGGGGCGGAGTATTGCAAGAACGTAAGATAATGATGAAAACTAGCCAAGCACCTTGTCAGGAACACACTCTACAACGAAGAGACGCCACTGGTGCGGGGAGCGGCATGTTGCAAGAACAAATGAGAGTGAAGAAAGCTATCTTAGCACCCCCTTCAACACACATACACCCCGAAGTGAAGAAACACCACTAATGCAGAGGCGGTGCGTTGCAAGAATGGATGCGAATGAAAACTAGCCTAGCACCCCTAGCCTCTGGTACACGTGCGCACACACACGTGCATGCACAGAGAAACACCACAGGTGCTTGCAGCATGTTACTAGAACGGATGAGAATGACAAAAACTAACCTAGCTCCACCTATGAAACATCCTCCACCACTGGTACGGGGGGGGGGGGGGGGGGTCATATTGCAAGAACGAATGAGAATGACGAAAACTAGTCTTGCACCCCCTTCCGTGCGCGCACATGCACATACACACAGAGAAAGAGAGGAGAGTGGGGGGGGGGGGGGGGGGGGGGAGAACACAACTAATGTTGTTGTTTGAGGCTTGCAAGATTGGAATTGTGTGAGCTATTCCTTCCTTATATGTATAAATAACTTGCCTGAATGACCTTTGCATTTAAAGATTGGAATTGTGTGTGCTTTTCAGATTTTATACCCTAAAGTTTTGTAATGAAACTTATTGCTTTTCGCAATGATTCAAATCATCCTTATTTTGGGGCTTTATGAAAATTGTTTGAAATTCTATGATTTTGTCTTGGGAACCGGCAGCGAGTATTGTGATGTGTAATGCGTGCGAACAAAGGGCTTTCAGATAACCACACCCCGCCTAACATGTTCCCTTCAAACATACTGAGAGAAAACTGTCATTTTCACAACATTTTATGCCAGGCCATGATGCACCATTGTCCATTTATTATTATACAATTGTAATGTTGCATCTTACATAAGCGAGCTCATTGAATACATTTATATAAAAAGAACACCTGAAAAATCCAAATTTAGTTTTAAAAATATTATAGTATATATATATTTTTTTGGGGGGGGGGCAATATTATCAAATATTGGCTTATGCAAACCTCCTTTTTTACAAATAATTTTTGACAAACATTTTTGTTATTAGCAAATCAATTAGAAAATTAAAATATATATATAATTTTCAAAGCAACTTCAAATTCTCTTTCTCTATCACAATTTTCGTTACTCTTACGAGAAGTCAACCCTACAATTGTATCCTTAATCTCATTAAATGGTCTTACCATCAATTCAAATGAGTTGTTTTCTTTTGGAATCTCCACATCTTCAAACTCACTATTTGTGCTCTCCACAACTGAATCCTTTGGCTCCGTCACCACCGAGGTGATGTCTCCAGATACTAAAGAGCCTGAAGGTTATGATGTGTTCTTCTTAGTCTTAACAATAGCAATCTCGCTCTTGTACGGGAAACCCAATATAATTAAGCCCACAGAGTGATCATGATCAACCAAAACACAACTCTCTGGCAACCTCGCTCCGAAGCTACTAAAAGTCCATTTAAGCAAAATTTAGTATTTTTGTGAGGGGTCCGGTGGAGTGAAGCATCTTGATGGAGGGAAATTATTCAAATTGTTTCCAGTGCAAGAACTGGGTTCACCTTATATTTCCACAAAGATTATCAATTTCACCCATGTCCTATGTGCTTACAAATCCAAAGTAAAAAAATCATAATTGGATCAAATATTAGATCATATCCGAACAAGTTTTTGCCCTAAAAAAGAGCACGTGAATTGAGGGGGAAAAAGAATGCAATCCAATCTTGAAAAACTAAAATCCCGCAGATTCCCTTCGACACAATATATTCAGGGGCTCCTATCACACCATGACCTGGTAGACTCGAGTTAACGATGTAGGAACAGTAAATGTGATTAAAGATCTTTTCTAGTTATATATATCAAGAGCAGGAAACAATATATTTTATTAATATTTCACAATTTTACAAATACATAATCATATTGCTACACATATTACATTTTTCTCATACTTTACAACATTCATAGTACATATTAGTCTTCCTCACTGTGCTATGTCGCTCATATCTTAATAGATACCTAAAAATATTTAGTATGTTGATGCGCATCTTTACTTGCTCACATCTGAAAGAATAACTCATTTATTAGTTAGCACTTATAGTACGCTGGTAGGCTTAATCGAAGGGCTCTCTTCCTTAACACAACCAGAGTAGACCAAATGCCCCACGGAGAGCGAGTCCGCCAAATAGGAGCGCCACTCCCATAGTCCCATCATATAAGTCCCGTAGAATAATTTCAAATGCCCTTAGATTACAAGTGACTAATGTCGTTAGATGGAAGTGATACTCCCGAGATATTCCCCCTCAACTTGGTTAAAAAGGGTCAAATATTGGCTAATGTATCACTATCCATCATCACAAAATATTATTTTATTATTTTTTGTAATATTGTGTGTACTTATTATTCTATTAGTCCACGATACTTCCATATGCGTAATTATTATTCAGATTTATTCATTTTTGCACGATAGTTTGCAAAATGTGTTCATGCTATCAATATGCATGCTGTCTAAAACTCGGGGCCTCATTATTGATTGAGAACAGGTTACTCGACCATTCGTTACACCTAACAGATTATTGAAATTATTCCGACAGCATTTGGACATAATAATTACCAGTAGAGGCAGCACCATATAAAACAAGCATTAGACATGAATACAAAATTATTTTCCACTTACATCGATTTCGTCGCCTATATTTGAGTCAGGTATTACTTCAATGCCTTTTAATTTAGGGTTTTGACTTTTATTTTTGCAGCACATTTGACACTAAGTAAGGTTGAAATTCCCCTCTAGAATGTTCCTCGAAGCTTCCCTGAATTTTTTTGCAGCGTTCTGATATTTTCTTTATCTTATTTACATGTCTCTTTCTTGATTTCAAAGAACTGAAAAAGAATTTTAAATAATATGAACTTTTTATTGGATATGTATTTATAAATTTTTTCCAATTCGATTAAAATCATCGAAATCCGAGTCTAGAACTCCGAGAAACTCAAAACAAATTGCCCATAACTGAACCTTCTAGGAGATATCCCATGGTGTCGAACAACGCCACATGTCTCCGTGTTATGTGCTCAACGCGCCGCATAACGCATGGCCAAGCGACGCGTTACCGCCTCACAACCATGTGAGGATGCCAGGTGGCACAAAACATCGTCATATGACTGTGCTCACCGCCAGGCGACATTACAACGCCATGTGGCGCGTTGTAGTAACACCAATAGCTACATGGAGCATTGCTCATGACACCGACCACTGACCTTCTTTTTTACTTAGTTTGTCAAAATTTAAAAGTAAATTCAGTTACCATAAGGTTTTTTTTGACATCTTGATTCCAAATTAAGCTTTGACTTTTCCAAATTCTTAACTTTTCTTACCAAAATTGTACTTTTTCATAGAAGTGTTGTGTTCGACAAATAATAACATACGCAAATATTTTGACTATTGAAGACAAAAATGATCTCAACGAGAGTTCGAAAATAGGGGTGCAGCCAACACCTAAAGCCTCAGCAGGGAGGTCCCACCTCTCACCTGGAAGATCTCTGGGAGATTCCCCTCAAAAGCCAAAAGCTGTGCTAGGAGCTCCTCAGAAAGCACTAGAGAGCTAGAGAATAATTAAAACTTGCTTTCTAAGGAGCCCTTGTGGGTCTATTTTTGGCTTTTCTGACATGAAATTACTGAAATACCCCTGGTTGGCCTGCCAATAGACGAATCCCGCTGTTATGAAATACTAAATGCAGACCCTGGGGGCATATGGGTAATTTTACCTGAGGGCAACTAGGTAATTTTGCCCAGGGCACTTAGCCCCCAATCGGCGAGAACCTTATGCCGAGAACCTTCCCGCCGGGCGCTTGGCGGAAGCTAAAAAAAGGAGTGTCGAATGCCTCGGACCGAGCCAACTCTCACCTTCCTGAGGCGCAAGCCTTCTCGCCCGCCTCTGGGCGAAAACGGGTCTCGGTCGGGGCTTGGCGCGAACGTTCTCGCCTGCTCCTAGGCGGGAGCTCTTCTGGTCTGAAGCCCAAAGCTAGCCCGAAGCTAGTCCAATCCTGGCCGTTGATGCCTCTGGGTCCCACTCAGCGAATATGAGGTTGTACACAATCCCCGCTCTTTTCGAGCTAGCCCTGCGCTTGAAAAGACACGTCCAACCCATAAATATTCGCTGAGCACGTGTCATCCTGAAAAGAGAATCTTTTGGTGGGCCATCTCGTGGTTATATATATGCGCTGATAGGCGGCCACAAATCTGTCTCTGCCAATCGCTGCTCCGTGGTTGAGCTCTCGCGTAATCTCGCGATGCGTTCCAAACGCGTTGACAAGCCACTCTCGCAGGGCCGCCAAGACCGCACTAATGCAGCGCAGGCGCGAGCTCTCGCGAACAGCGCCTTGGTAGCTCCCTGGCTGGCGTGAAAGGCGCCAGCCGCTGAGCCCTCCCAGCCGAAGAAGAAAGCGAAATCGGTCCAGCGGGACCTTCCGCGCGAGAACCGGGTTTCACCTACCCCCTCTCCAAGCCGCGTGGATAATCCTTCACCCCTGCAAATGGTACGTCTCTCCGACTTGCTGATTACTAAAATTATGAGTTGATTTAAGCGAAAGGCTTCGACAACTGACTCAATACTTCTCGCAGGAGGCGGTTCAAGATCACGGCGCCGGGTCCCCACTGGTTCCCCCAGGCAATAAGGAGAAAAGGTTACCTGGAGCTCCTTATTGCCTCCCTTTTCAATCATTCCGATCACAGCATTCCAAATTGTTGGGAACCCAAACCTCCTGCCCGTCGCTGTCATTTAAGGGCTGGAACCTTGTCGCTGGCTCAGGCGCCCGAGGCGTGTCGGAGTGGAAAACGAGGCGCCGTTTCCTCGGGACGTGACGACTGTCCCCTGCCGCCTTTTTGGGAAAGTCATTATTACCACGATTTTCTATAAATAGGCCGATCCACCCACCACATTTATTTCTCCGATCCGGAACCCTTGTCTTCCTTCTTGTTGCTTTCGCGCCTTGCCGAGACCTTCCCTTGCATCCGCCACCTTCTCTCGTTCTCGCCTTTCTCCCCGAGCTTTCGCCTTCAACTTTCGACCACGATGCCGGGCGAGAACGAAGGGCGCTCCCACTGTGCAGAAGCTTTCCGGAGGCACTAGTTCCCCCCTTTCCATTTAACCATGGATGAGTACCAACTGATCACCTCCTGCTACGTCCCCTCCGGCTTCACCGTGAGAAACCCCGACAATGATGATAGGGTGAACTGCGCGGGAGAGGGGAGCTCGCCATTCCCCTCGAGCATTTCGAGGCGGGCTTCCGCCTCCCCCTATGGCCCGAGATGCGCCAGTCCCTCCGCTATTACGGAGTTGTTCCCGCGCTGCTCAATCCCAACTCGGTCGCAATCCTGGTAGTGTTTATCTGCTACATGCGATCCGAGAGGATTGAGTTCAGCCTCCCCATCTTCCGGAAGCTGTTCATCTTCCGGGCTAAGAGTGGGGTGGTCTTCTTCTTTGTGCAGTTGCTCAAGACCCCTGGTCTCGCCAACAAGCACCACCACTGGGGCGAGATGTTCGTCTTCGTCTCCGGAGACTTCGGCAACAGGCCTCTCGCGCCGGTTCAGTATGACGCCGCCGCCTACAAGCCGCCCACCTTGGGGTCACGCGAGAGAGCCCTCCTGGAGTTCTTCGGGACCAAGGACTTCGACGTCCAATTCCTCAGGCGGGACGTCGACTCTCTCCTCCCCGTGCCTCCCAGCGAAGGTATGGTCTCGCCTTTAACTTGGTATTCCCTGTTTATAAACGTAGCGCTGAATGCTGTCAACCTTGCAGGAGAGCGAGAATACGAAATCGAAAAGCTCCTGCAGACCAACACCCAAGCGACGGCCCGGCTGACCATAGAGACGTTGCGGGACGTGAAGTGCTTGAATGGGGGCGGCAAAACCATCGTCGCTCGCCAGCTTCTCCCCTGGCTCTTCGAGCCCATCCCAAAGCCCCCGGGCGCGCCTGACTCCCCGCCCTCGAATGTCCCGAAATCCCCCTCCGCTGCTGGTGAGATATCCGAGGAGGGCTCTTGCGAGAACTCCCGAGGGAGCTCAAGCGAGAGCTCGAGTGGGGAGTATAGCGCGTCCCCCTGATGGGTCTCTCCCCCCCTTCCTTTTGTCTTTTGTGATGCGCGAGATATTCTCTGTAATTTCATTTTGAAGGATAGTGTAAATGTTTGTTCATGATAGATTTTTTTTCTTTACCTGTATAGTGCCGAATGCTTCTTAAGCACGCTTCCGCCAAGGCCCTCGCCCCCCTTTAGGATAGTCTCCCTTAGCGATCAATAGGTGAGAACCTGCCGAGAGCTCGAGGCATAACGTGTTGTTTCGGTGTTCTGCTGAGAATCTTTTGCCGAAAGCGTTATCTGTAGGTTCTCAAGGGGAGGGTTGCCCCCCCCATCACCTTGCGCGAGCGAACGAAGCTTCTCTCCCAGGCCTTCCTCTCGTCGGGCCAAGGACCCCTCGTCAAAAAGCCTTCCCGCCGGGGACTCCTTTTGCCGAGACCCTATTGGTCGAGATCTCCTGGCCGAGACTTCTCCTGCCTGGGGAGGTTCTCAAACTCGTTGTTCTGCCTTCCGGGTGTCTCCTGTTCAGCCCAGAAGGTCCGTTCAATGAGTCCACCCGAGTCCGGGCGTCGTTCTGGGTAGTGAAAACATCGAAGCCGAAGAATTTCCAAGGACCAAACCTCTCCCCTACAGGCGAGCTTTCGGACTTGTTAGCTAGATGAGAGCCTGCGCAGCGAGTCTACCTGGGGCCGAGCCGAGCTCGGGGTAGTGAGAGTTTCCAAGCTGAAGAATTTCCAAGGACAAGACCAAACCTCTCCCCCAGAGGCGAGCCTTCGGACCTGCCAGTTAGATGAGAGCCTGCGCAGCGGGTCTACCTGGGGCCGAGCAGAGCGCGGGGTAGTGCAAACATCCAAGCTGAAGAATTTCCAAGGACCAGACCAAATCTCTCCCCCACAGGCGAGCCTTCGGACCTGCCAGCTAGATGAGAGCCTGCACAGCGGGTCTACCTGGGGCCGAGCCGAGCTCGGGGTAGTGCAAACATCCAAGCTGAAGAATTTCCAAGGACCAGACCAAACCTCTCCCCCACAGACGAGCCTTCGGACCTGCTAGCTAGATGGGAGCCTGCGCAGCGGGTCTACCTTGGGCCGAGCCGAGCTCGGGGTAGTGCAAACATCCAAGCTGAAGAATTTCCAAGGACCAGACCAAACCTCTCCCCCATAGGCGAGCCTTCGGACCTGTCAGCTAGATGAGAGCCTGTGCAGCGGGTCTACCTGGGGCCGAGCCGAGCTCGGGGTAGTGCAAACATCCAAGCTGAAGAATTTCCAAGGACCAAACCTCTCCCCTACAGGCGAGCCTTCAGACTTGCCAGCTAGATGAGATCCTGCGGAGCGGGTCTACCTGGGGCCGAGCCGAGCTCGGGGTAGTGCAAACATCCAAGCTGAAGAATTTCCAAGGACCAAACCTCTCCCTCACAGGCGAGCTTTCAGACCTGTCAGTTAGATGAGAGCCTGCGCAACAGGGGTAGTGCAAGTTTCCAAGCTCTACTCCAAATTTAAGACAGGCAAGTAAACAATGGATCAACAAAAACATTATAATATAACTTGGATTTGAATATACAATTTCACTTCTCCCTCTTTCACGGGTAAAAGCGCTTTAGGTCATCGTCGTTCCAGGTGTGGCTCATGGACCTACCTTCCACGTCCTGGAGGTGATAACCTCCTGCTCTAAGGACCCTCTCCACAATGTAAGGCCCTTCCCAATTTGATTTGAGCTTGCCCACATGGGCTGACCTCCCTGCTTGGTCGACTTTTTTCAGTACCAGATCTCCTTTGGCAAATTGCTTGATCCTGATATGCGTGTCGAAATATTTTGCCATCCGCCGTTTGATTTCTTCCTGCCCGATGGCTGCGACATCGCGCAGCTCTTCCACCATGTCCAACGAGAGGCGTAACCCCCCTTCATTCTCCAACCTCCAAGCCTCATCTCCTTCAGCCGCGGCCGTGACTCGTGGGGATTGAACCTCAAACTCCACTGGCAGGACCGCCTCACACCCATGAGAAAGCTTGAAGGGGGTCTCGCCAGTGGCCGTGTTCGGGGTCGTTCCCAAGACCCACAGAACTGAGGGGAGCTGCTCAACCCAATTACCCTTCAAGTTCTCCACCTTCTTCTTGAGCAAGTTCACAATGATCTTGTTCACCGCCTCTACCTGGCCGTTGCTCCTGGGGTGGTGGATGGAGGCAAACCTGAGATCTATCCCCAGTTGGGTGCAGAAGCTGATGAACTCTTCGCTGGCAAACTGGGGACCATTATCTGTTACTATTGCCTGGGGTAGCCCGTGCGTACATATGATCTCTCCCCAAACAAAGTTCCTGGTGACCTGGGAGGTGACCTTGGCCAGTGCTTTTACCTCCAGCCACTTGGAGAAGTAATCAATCGTGACTAGAAGGAACCTTCTCTGCCCACTAGCTGGGGGAAAGGGCCCAACCAGATCCATCCCTCAGATGGCGAAAGGCCATGGTGTCGTGATGCTTCGGAGCCTTTGAGCGGGCAAGAGCTGGAGGGGGGCGTACAACTGACACTTTCGACACCTCCTCGCAAACTCAGCCGCATCCTTCCTTAGGGTCTGCCAAAAATACCCTTGCCTTACCACCCTTGCTTCTAACGTCCTTCCTCCTGAGTGACTGCCGCACTCTCCTGAGTTTACCTCCTCCAGGATCCTCGGGATCTCCTCTTCAGTCACACATCTTGCCAGGAGCCCTGACAACATTTTTCGGTGCAACCCCCCTTCGAGCATTAGGTAGTGAGCTGCCTTGTGCTTGAAGCTCTTGGCATCCTTAGCCCCTTTTCAGAAGCTCGTCAGAGGACAGGAAGGTCACCAAAGGGTCCACCCATGAGGGTCGCCTATCCACCTCCATCAACTCTCCTTCTTCAAAATCTGGTTGAAACAGCTCGGTCAGGGTTCCTCCCCCCCCCCCCCCCCCCCCCCCCCCCCCCCCCCCCCCCCCCCGAGGCCCAAACTTAGCCAGCCGATCGGCTGCTGCACTTTCTTCCCTCGGGGCGTGTTGGATGGATAACGTTCGGAACCCTCCGATGATCACCCTTACCTTGGACAAGTACTTCACCAGGGTGGGCTCCCGAGCTTCGAACTCCCCTTTGATCTGGGACGTTGCCACCAGTGAGTCCCAAACGAGTGTGAAGCACCGGTGTCGAAGAGCATGTGAGCGGGCTTGCCGCTAATGAAAACTATGCCTGAGGTAATTAAGTGTCTTAGTATTCTTGTTATAGTTGTCTTCTCTTAATTTCTAACTAGGTTATGTCTAGAAAACTAGTTCTTAGGAAGAAAACTTTAAAAGTACTGACATACCTGCGATAACCTGCTCCGGGTTCCGGGGCTGTGTCAGGTCTAGAGCATACACTTGCTCCCTTTCTGGCCTGTGGCCTCGGCCCTTAAATCCTCATCCTCGATCATGTCCTCGGCCGCCAAACTGTCGGGGAGGTGGGGCGCCCTGATGTGCTGGTGGGGGTGCTCGCCTCATAGGGCAGTTCCTCTTGATATGCCCTGGCTGATTGCACTGAAAGCATACCGGTGCCTGCTCTGCTGTCCTTGGCATCTCCAACATCTGTAAAGGCTGGGGAGCCAATACCCCCTGACTCCTCTGCTCCTGCCCAATCTCCTGGCGAGGTTGATCCCCGTTCCTTCTCTCCCCAATAACCTGACCTCAAGGACGGTCTCTACGACCTCCAATCACTGTATCATCAGCCGGTCTCTTCCGGCTCTTAACTGTAAGTTGATCCGCTTCTCTCTTTTTAGCCATCTCCAGAATCCTGGCCAAACTCCCCTCTGAGACGAAGAGGAGGGCTTGTCTCATGTCGTCTTGCAGCCCCTTGTAAAACCTCCTAGCATAGCCAGCATCGTCCAACTGATAAGCGTCCGCATAGCGGGCCAGGTGAGTAAACTCCTGATAATACTCCAGCACTGTCCTGTTCCCCTGCCTCAACCGCAGGAACCTATCCTCCAGCTCGGTCAGGGTTCCTCCCCCCCCCCCCCCCCCCCCCCCCCCCGAGGCCCAAACTTAGCCAGCCGATCGGCTGCTGCACTTTCTTCCCTGGGGGCGTGTTGGATGGAGAACGTTCGGAACCCTCCGATGATCACCCTTACCTTGGACAAGTACTTCACCAGGGTGGGCTCCCGAGCTTCGAACTCCCCTTTGATCCGGGATGTTACCACCAGTGAGTCTGTAAAAGCCTCCACATCCTGGATCTCAAGCTCTTTTGCCAACCGAAGGCCGGCTATCACGGCCTCATACTCCGCTTGATTATTGGTCACCGGTAAGTGCAAGACCACTGCCTGCTCTATAGTGACCCCATGGGGGCTTATTAACACCACTCCTCCCCCAGGGGAATGCTTTCCCGAAGCCCCGTCAACCATCATCCTCCACGCCCCTTGGGGCTGCGACTCCTCTACCCCAACCTCAACAACATAGTCTGCCAGGAAGTCCGCCACCGCCTGTGCCTTGATGGAGAGCCTTGGTACGAATGAGATATCAAACTCGCTCAGTTCGATGGACCACTTGGCCAACATGCCCGAGTGTTCCACCCCTTCAAAGATCTTGCGAAGAGGATGGTCCGTCATCACCTTGATCGAGTGTGCTTGGAAGTACGGCCGGAGCTTCCTTGCCGAGATGATCAGGGCATACGCCAGCTTCTCTAAGATGGGCTAGCGGAGCTCTGCCTTCTTCAAGATCCGGCTAACGTAGTAGATGAGCAGGTGCTTCTTCCCCTCTTCTCTGACTAGGACAGAGCTCACGGCCTCTGCTCCTAACCCGAGATATAAGGCTAGATCTTCCCCCTCCTTCGGGCTTTGGAGTAGCGGAGCTTGGGAGAGCTGCCTCTTTAGTGTTTGAAAAGCCTCTTCACATTCAACGGTCCATTCGAACCTTTGGTTACCCCGCAGCACCTTAAAGAACGACGAGCATTTGTCCCCCGACCTGGAGAGGAACCTGCTTAGTCCGGCCAACTTGCCTGTCAAGCGCTGGACTTTCTTAGCATTGCGTGGTGATTCCAACTCTAGGATGGCCTTCACCTTATCCGGGTTTGGCTCTACCCCTGCCGGGGTCAAAAGATGCCCAAGGAACTTCCCGCGGCTTGCCCCAAAGACACACTTCAAGGGGTTCAGCCTCATCTTGAACTTCCGCAGGGTGGAGAATGTCTCCTCCAGGTCCCGTAGGTGCGAATCCACACACTTGCTCTTGACCATTAGATCGTCGACATAGACCTCCAAGTTCCTCCCTCTCTGGCCCTAGAAGACCCGATCCATCATGCGCTGGTATGTAGCCCCTGCGTTTCTTAACCCAAAGGACATCATCTTATAGCTGAAGCATCCTTCCCTCGTGATGAAGGAGACATCCTTGACGTCGAGAGGGTGCATCTGGATCTGGTGATAACCTGAAAAAGCATCTAAGAAACTCATAATAGAAAAACCGACGGCTGAATCAACCAGCGCGTCGATCCGAGGCAGGGGGTAGCAATCCTTGGGGCATGATTTATTTAACAAGGAAAAGTCGATACACATACGCCACTTTCCTCCCCCTTTTTTAACCATTACCACGTTGGAGATCTAGCCTGGATACTGGACCTCTGAGATGAAGCCAGCCTCCATAAGCTTCTTGACCTTCTCGCGGATGGGCTCCTCCAGCTTGGTGGCGATGGTCCTCATCTTCTGGCGGATGGGATGCGTCCGGGGGTCCAGGTTTAAGCGATGGCAGACCACATCCGCGTCGATGCCCGGCATGTCCGCCGCACTCCAAACAAAGATGTCGACGTTACTCTGGATGCAGGCCCGCACTCGCTCCTGGTTCTCGGGACTTAAGCCCTCACTGACCCGCACCCTCTGCACCTGCCCTGTGCTGGTGAAGACCTCCATCTCCACCATTTCCTCAGCCGGCTCCAGCCGCGACTGCCCCCAGTCAGCCCTCGCTTCTTCCCCCTGCCCAAACTCTTCCTCCCCTCCTGCTTCTTCGACCTCCATCACCTCTTCCCGACTCTCTTGCTGCTGCTGCTCGACCTCCACGCCTCTCCGAGCCTCCCTCTCGACTCATTTTGCTCCTCGCTCCCCCTCTACCTCCATCGCCTCCTCCAGGCTCTCCTGCTGCTGCTGCTCGACCTCCACGCCCCTCCGGGCCTCATGCACTCCTTTTCCCCTTTCCTCCTCCGGCCTCACCTCCTCTCTGACAACCTCCTCCTGCTCTGCCAACTCCCTCTCCAGCTCTTCTGCCTCCGCCATCCAAGACACGGTGTTAACCGCTGTTACGTAACACTGCCTCGCCACCTTTGGGTCCCCCCTGATTCTAACCTGTACCCCTCCGTTGTTGAACATGAGGCACTGATGGAACGAGGAGGGGACGTAGCGAAAGGCGCTGATGAGGGGGCGTTCGAAGATGACATTATAACTGCTTGGGTCTTCCACTATCACGAACCTACAGTTCCGTGATACGCCCCCCAACTTTACATGCAGACCTACCCCTCCTTCTACTTCCTTCCTCTCTCCAGAAAACCCAAATAGCGGTCCATCTGATGCCAAAACACTCTTGCCGTCGACCTTCATCTCGTCGAAGGCCTTCTTGAAGATCACATTCACGGAGCTCCCATTGTCCACCAGTATCCTGGAGACCGTGAAAGTCTCCACCGTCGTCTGAATCACAAGGGCGTCACAGAACGGATTCTCGTAGTCCGACATGTCTGGTGATGAAAAGGTAATTTTTTCTTCCGGAGGGGGAGCCAGAGAGGTCGAGGCGACCCCCCTTCGGAACATGGTCTGAAGGCTCCCCTTGCGAGTTGCCTCTATCCCCACTCCCCCGTGGATCACCGCGATCCCCCCCGGGTCCCCACATCTGCCCTGTCCTCACACCTATCCTCCCCTTCTCCCTGTGGCACCTCCACGATCCTTATCGGCGGATTCTGCCTCCCCATCCCCCTAGCTTCTCTCATCTCTAAGAACTCTGGGTAGGCGCCAATTGCGTGACCCTCCTCCTAGTGGAAGTCACAGAAGTGCAACGCCGCCCTGCCCCTCTTCCTTCTCCACCTCCTCTTCTCCCGGCTCCTCCTCGAACTCCTCTCCTTGCTCCTCTACCTTTGCCGACCTCCATCGCTTCTTGCAGTTGTGGGAGGTGACCCCTTGGCCCCTGCCTCCACGTCGGTTGGTCAAACCTTCTTGGCTCCCGGAAGTTGTCTCTTCCCTGAAAGCCTCCTCCTTGACCCTGGGGGAGACCCTCCTGGGGACTCCAACCCAACTGGTTGTTCGGCTCCTGGGTCCCCCATCCATGATGCTGCCCCTGCCCTCGGGGTTCTTCTGTCCTTCTCTCTGCTCCCTCTGCTCCCTCGTCTCTCTCTGCCTTCCTGCTGCTGGTTCCTTCACATTGTCCTCCGCCAACCGGGCCAGCTTCTTGGCAAAAGCCAGATTGGCCCTCTCAAATTCTATCTCCTTCGCCGCCCTCTCTATGAGCTCCTCAAAGGAGAGGGGGGGCACTCTCTTCAACTCCATGCTGAAGAATCCCGGTCTCAGCCCCAGGGTGAAGGCGAGCATCAACGCGTACCCTAGGACCTCCTGGACCAGGAGGATCTCTTCCTGAAACCGGTCAACGTAATGACCCAGCGTCTCATCCTGCTTCTACCTTACTGCAAACAGGCACTCCGCCTCCTTCTTCCGCTTCTTCGATGTTGAGAACCTCAACAAGAAACCACGACACAGATCCTCAAAGCTGTAGATCAAACTCGCCGGCAACTGATGGAACCAGTTTCGGGCCTTCTCCTTCAACGTGATGGCAAACAGCCGACACTTGAAGGTATCCGTCATCTGCCTTATCGAAACCACGTCCTCAAACCACTGTACATGTTGCATAGTGTCATCCTTCCCCGAGTAGTAGGACATGTCTGGCTATCGGAACCCTTCTGGAACCGGAGCCGAGATGATGAGCTCGCTGAAGGGGCTCTCGCCGCCTGCCTGGAGAGAGGGCACGTCTCGCAGCCTCAGCTGGTTGGCCCGATCCGCGAGACCGTGCCCAGGGAAGAGCTCTCACACTACCGCCTCCCTCTCGCCGACCTCTGCCGGAACCTCCTTGTCGGGGCGCTGACCTGGGAAGAGCTCCCGCGCGGCTACGTCCCTCTCGCCGACCTCTGCCGGGACCTCCTTCCTGGGGCGCTGCCCGGGGGCGTTCTCGCCCAAGAGTGGGACCGCCTCTACTGGAACATGAGGGGTTGCCCACTCGCTCCTTGCCGAGAAGGCCAGACTGATGGTCTGCAGGACCTCTCGCCTGAAGTCTTCTAGCATTTTCTTGGTTTCCTCCTCTCCCCGGGTGGGGGAACCTCCTGAGTCGGACCCTTCACCTTCACCTCTAGCCACGGGACTAAACTCAAGGCTTTCTAATATCGGCTTCCTTCCACGCTCACCGCACCAGAACTGTTGAAGCCAAAAATGACCTCAACGAGAGTTCGAAAATAGGGGGTGCAGCCAACACCTACTTCTCTCAAGCCCCGACCCTCGACTGGTTGCAAAGGACCTAGAACTGACCCAAAGCCTCAGCAGGGAGGTCCCACCTCTCACCCGGAAGATCTCTGAGAGCTTCCCCTCCAAAGCCAAAAGCTGGGCTAGGAGCTCCTCAGAAAGCACTAGAGAGTTAAAAAATAATGAAAGCTTGCTTTCTAAGGAGCCCTTGTGGGTCTATTTATAACCTTTGCTGACCTGAAATTACTGAAATACCCCTGGCTGTCCTGCCAATAGCCGAATCCCGCTGTTATGAAATATTAAATGCAGACCCTGGGGGCATATGGGTAATTTTACTCGAGTGCAACTGGGTAATTTTACCCTGGGCACTGGGCCCCCACTCGGCGAGAACCTTATGCCGAGAACCTTCCCGCCGGGCGCTCGACGGAAGCTAAAAAGGAGTGTCGAATGCCTCGGACCGAGCCAACTCTCGCCTTCCTGAGGCGCAAGCCTTCTCGCCCGCCTCTGGGCGGAAACGGGTCTCGGTCGGGGCTTGGCGCGAACGTTCTCGCCTGCTCCTAGGCGGGAGCTCTTCTGGTCTGAAGCCCAAAGCTAGCCCGAAGCTAGTCCAATCCTGATCGTTGATGCTTCTGGGTCCCACTCAGCGAATATGAGGCTGTACATTGACATTTTGAGTTTAACTGTGAACTCTGTTTCTCAAAATTCTCAGAGGTTCTTGCAAAAATATATTTTTTCATATAAGCTCCTATTTTAACAAATGATATATTTATTCTTTAGGTATTTCAATGCTTTAAATCTAACTGCATATTCTTTTTCCTAAAATTTTGCTCAATTTAATTTTTTAACGCTTAATTTTAGTTTCAAGCGTTAAAATTAAAAAAGAGGAAATGAAGGAAATGTCTAGAAAACGAAGGAATTTTGTGGCTTACATGTTTTTTCAATAAGATACTGAAGTCAAAGAGAATGTCAGATCAATGAAGAAAAAGTATCTTGATACCTTTGTATATGAATAAATGAGATGTACAAAATTGTTTTAACTACAGAGAAATTAAATTGATGAGTCATAGCATGAAACTATAGGAACAAGTAATAAAAAGAAGAGTAAGACAAGAGACTAACATCTTGGAGAATCAATTTGGATTCATGCCAGGACGGTCGACCATGGATGTTATACATCTCTTGAGGAGACTCATTGGCAACTATCAAGAAAGAAAACAAGATTTGCATATGCTGTTTTTTGATCTTGAGAAAGCTTATGAGATCTTATGGAGAGTCTTAGAAAAGAAGGTGTAAATTTATCATATATTGACATAATCAAAGATATGTATACAAATTCAGTGACACGGGTGAGCACATCTGGAAGATTAATACAGGAATTCCCTATCACTGTTTTCTTACATCAAGGTTCAGCTTTAAGTCCTTATCTCTTTACCCTTATCTTAGATGAGCTCACCAAACATATCGTTTTGGTTGATGAGACGCGCAAGGGCGTAAGCGCAAAACTTGAATCTTGGCGAGATACTTTAGAAAAGAAGGGTTTTAAGTTTGAGTAAGGCAAAGATGGAGTACATGGAGCTTAAATTTAGCAGTACAAGAAGGAAGGATGACTTCGTTATTAAGTTGGGTGATCAAAATATTTCCTGTAGTGAGTGTTTTAAATATCTTGGATCGATGGTTCAAAAAGGCGGAGGTATTGATAAAGATGTGACACAGAATCCAAGCAGGTTGGTTGAAGTGAAGAGGCGCATCAAGCATCTTATGTGATCGTAAAGTACCACTAAAACTTAAGGGCAAGTTTTACCGTACTGCAATTAGATCCGCGATTCTCTATGGTTCTGAGTGTTGGGCAGTGAATTGTGTACATGAGCAAAAAATGGGAGTTGCGGAGATGAAAATGCTTAGGTGGATGTGTGGACACACTAGGCTGAATAAAATTAGGAATGTATCAGGGATAAGACAAGAGTAGCACCAATTGCAAAGAAGATGCGAGAAGCTCGACTAAGATGGTTTGGACACGTACAAAGGAAACCATTTGAGGCACCTGTTAGGCGTTGTGTGACTCTAGTCACTAGGCATGTTAAACGAGGGAGGGGTAGACCAAAAAAACTAGAAATGAAACTATAAGGAAAGACATGATGTACTTAGGAAAGTGAGATTATGACAAAAGATAGAGCACAATGGCGAAAAAGGATCCATGAAGCCGGCCCCACTATAGTGGGATAAAGGCTTGAGTGATATTGTTGTTGTTAATTCTAATTTTAAGTTTTTTCATGATTTTTCAGTTTGCGATCGTACTTATGATTTATAATAATAATTATTTTGCATTGCTAAATATGTTTATTTATTCTAGGACATTACCATTCCCATCTGAGAACATGAGTGCAAGTTAAGTTGAGCCGGCTCGTAAGCTCGATGAGCCGGCTCAAAAAAGCTTGACTCGAGCCTATGGAGCTCGAGCTCACGTATTATTGCTCATCAGCTCGCGAGCTGGCTCGAGAGTTTTTTATATATGCATTTTAAACAAAATTTTAAATTTGAAGAAAATAAAGCTCCTGAGCTGAAAAGCTCGTGAGCAACTCGAGCTCAATAAGTAGGCCTTGAGCTCGAGTTCAAGCCTAGTAAAATGTGGCTCATCGAGCTCGAGCTTGAAATAGTTAGCTCGAGCTTGGAAAATTTGCCAAGCTCGACTCGTTTCAGCCCATATCAGAGAAGAAGCTCTACGCCGATAGAAAAGGAAGGGTTTACCTCAAAAATTGCTAGCATAAACGACAAATCATTAATGGCGAGTAAACCGTACTAATTAAGGCTTTGTTTGGCGGGGTATTTTTTGCTCCAATGAGTTTAGGAAAAAAACGCCACCATCTTGGAATGTATATTAGGCATGACAACAGTTATGACCACTACCAAAAAAAGGAAACTTGTTTTTGAACCTAAAAGTGAATCAAACTCTTTAGGTGAGGTTGGATGCTCATAACCACAGCGTTGGCGACCGTTATGGCCGTGCCAAACAGAGCCAAGTTGCAATTTTTGCGTCCCCCTCCTTTACTCAGAGCAAAAATCCCAAAAAAGGTATAGGGTTTCCATTGGGCTTTGAGGAAAGAGGTTTGCTAAGGCGATTGTTACGTGCAAATCACTTTTGGATAGTGTAAACCAATTATATGTGCAACAACAGCAACAGTACCCGTATAGTCCCCAATCATTGGGGGTATGGGCGGGGGAAGATTGGAAATAGACCTAACCTTTGGCACTATGCACAAAGTGGCTTCTCTCAGAGGAGAAAGACCTAACATTTGGCAATAAATGCACAAAGTGGCTGCTTACAAATACCACTGAAATAGTGGCCCCCTATATTGTCACGTTTACTGCAGAATCATGCCCTCAAAGCAAAGCCAAAGACATCAGAGGGGGCAGACCCAAGAATCCATTTTGATTTATGTGCACATAACCATGCTTATATGCGCAAACCAAAAAATTATATATGCAAACCAAATTGTTAGGTGCAAACCCAAAAATTAGACAACGGTTATGACCAAAATCAAAAAAAGAAAACTAGTTTTGAACCTAGAAGTGAATCAAATTCTTTAGGTGAGGTCGGGCGCTCATAACCACAACGTTGACGACTACTATGGTCCTGCCAAACTGAGCCAAGTTGCGATTTTTGTGCCCCCTCCTTTCCTCAGAGCAAAAATCGCAAAGGAAAAGGGTATAGGGTTTCCATCAGGCTTCGAGGCAAGAGTTTTGCTAAGGCGATTGTTATGTGCAAACCACTTTTGGATAGTGTAAATCAATTGTATGTGCATATCAAAAAATTATATATGCAAACCAAATTGTTAGATGCAAACCTAGAAAATCATTCCAAATTCTTTAACATGCCGCTTAAACCAATACCTTCAAAAACCTCTTTAAAGAGAGCACAAAAGACATTATTTTGCCCAAAAGACTAAATCAGGTTTCGAGGGTTTCTAGCTATCTGTGCTCATGTTGCATTTTGTAGGAACTATGAGATGTGTTGCCACATGAATGAATCAAAAACACAAACATTCTATTTTGCTCTACAAAAAATTAGTTGACTTTTTCATCACGATTTTTTGATAGGAACAAACAAAACTCAGTCGATCTTCAATCTTCATCCTCCTCGGTCTCTTCGTCATCTTTGCTCGCGTCGAGATACCTCCAATCTTTCTTTTCATCTCATCCTTCGTTTCCTCACAATCTTTATCCAATACGTCGCTCGAACGGTGTTTTTGGGCATCATTAGAAATGACCGCAGCGGCGCTCGAGCCTCTTCGCTTCACAACTTTAGTTTACAATATTTTCCGGCAGGGATCAGTGCTACCCCTTTTGAAGTTTGACAGGGAAGCGCTGCTTTCACAAGTCAAGAATCTCCGCCGCTTGCTATACTATTGAACTTTTTTTACTTTCCTTTGGATTATGACCGACAAAAGGAGGCTCGTCGACGCTAACTGCTGCCAAAATTTAAAACGTGGATGATGATCGATCTTCTCGTAGCCGCAAAGTTAGGGTTTATTGCGAGCGTCAAGTGTGAGTTTCTGTAGGCGTAGTGCGAGAGAATTGGTTTGCACATATTCTTTTTACGATTTAATATTTAATAATTATTTAATTTTTTTATTTAAAAAACTTATTTACACCTGTTGCGGTCTAACTCGATGCTCCGGTCGGGCCGGATATTCTTGGACCGCCTTAGCTCGCGGAGCGGTCGAGCGCGCACACAGTCAGAAAAATGGGGGATGGACACGGGACGTTTTAACGTGGAAAACCCTTCAACCGGGTGAAAAACCACGTGACCGGGTCGGTGCCGATCAAAAATCCACTAGCTTGTTGGAGTTTACAATTTGACTGGGAAAATCGGGGCGACAGGCCGCTCCCGTTACAATCTTGAGGAGAGAGAGAGTATATGCGCTCGTTGGTGGGCAACAGACTGCCTAGCCAACGGGACTTGGATGGTGGAATGGGCGAGATACTTCAGTCGCATGCGCTCAGAGGCGACGCGTGTCCAGGGGTTGTCACGGCTTCCTTTGTGCGTCCTTCTCAGTCCTGGGAGTGCTCCCCTTCTAACTGAGCTCTGGTGGGGTGCCAATAGCCGATGGCAGGTTCTGGTAGCTGTTGGCGGGTGCTAGTATCCGTTCGTGGCCGCTGGAGGCTGCGGGTGGCTGTCGGTGGTTGGCGGCGAGAGGCGGCCGCTGGTGGTTGATGACGAGGGTGTGGTCGCCGGCAGAGAAAACGGGAGAGCTCCCACCTGAGGAAGAAGAAGAAGGGGGAAGCGTAGGAGGAGAAAGTTAGGAAATGAGGAGCCCCTGGGGTCCTTTTATAGGCTCCAGGGGGAAGTTATGGCGGGCCCCACCACTAACCTAGTGGGTTAGTGGGTGGTTTTGTCCCGATCGGACGGCCGGTGGGGCCTCTCCCTCGATCGGACGGCGGGGAGGGCTTCCCATGATGGAGGGCCGTCATGATGGCGGCGGCAGCCGGGCGGCCGGCGAGGGAGGCCGGCGGTGGCCAAGTTCACGGCCGGCCGCGGCCACGGCCGTCCATGGCCGGGGCGGCCATGGCCATGGCCGGCCATGGCCGGGGCGGCCTTTGCCGGGGCGGCCATGGCCGCGGCCGGCCATGGCCGCGGCCGGCCATGGCCGCGGCCGGCCATGGCCGGAGGGGAACCGCCGGGGGCGGTTCCTTCCCCTAATGGTGGGGAGAGAGGGGGCCCACTCCCATGATCTCCATGAGAGATCATGGGGGTTAGGGGGGCCCGCCATGATCTCCATTCATGGGGATCATGGGGGTCTCCTTTTTCTTATAAATTAAGGTGGAGCCCATCAATTGCCCCCCAAATCTCTTTCAGTTGGGAGGGAAGCGAGCACGGGGAGAGATTTTTAACTCTGGTTGCGGTGGTGATTGCCGGCGTGGAATCCGGGATGGCGGCGATGGTGAGCGGCTCCAAGGTATGCCGGTTCGTGTTAGTTTGGAAAGCGGACGCCAGACGGGCTCGCGCGAGGGCCGGCAAGGCGTAGGAGTTGGTGGTGTGCCACCGTTGCGGGAGAGGGACCGAGCGCGCGCAGGCCGCGCGTGCGCAGGCCGTGCGCAGGCTTTGCGCGCGGACCGCGCGCGCTGGCCTTGCGCGCAGGCTGTGCGGGCGCGGGTCGTGCGCGCGCGTCCGCGTGCGTGCAGGCTGCGCGCGCGCTGGCCGCGCGCGCTGGCCTTGCGCGCATGCCGCGCGGGCGCAGGCCGCGCGCGCGCAGGCCGCGCGCGCGCAGGTCTTGCGCGCAGGCCGCGCGCGCGCAGGCCTTGCGCGCAGGCGGCGCGCGCGCAGGCGGCGCGCGCGCAGGCGGCGCGCGCGCAGGCGGCGCGCGCGCAGGCCGCGCGCGCGCAGGCCGCGCGCGCGCAGGCCGCGCGCGCGCAGGCCTTGCGCGCTGGCCGCGCGCGCGCAGGCCTTGCGCGCTGGCCGCGCGCGCAGGCCTTAAGCGCGTATGCTGCGCGCGCAGGCCGTGCGCGCGCAGGCCGCGCGTGCGCAGGCCGCGCGCAGGCTGCGCGCGTAGGCCTTGCGCGCAGGCCGCGCGCGCGCAGGGCGTGCGTGCGTGCTGGCCGTTCGCGTGCCGGCCGCGCATGCAGGCCGCGCGCGCGCACAGGCCGCGTGCGCAGGCTGTGCGTGCTGGCCGCGTGCTTGCTGGCCGGACTTGGTGAGGCTGCGTGTACGCGTGCGCGCAGGCGGTGCTTGCGCGCAGGCCGTGCGCGGCCATGGAGAGGGTTGTGTGCGTGATTTTTACTATTTTGAAATGACTAATTTTTTGCGGTGTGCAGGTACCGAAGCGCTCTGCTGGACCAATGCGTCTACGCTCCTCCTTGACTGAAGACGGCGTTGCTATTTGGAGAACAAAGTTCGGGCTTACTTCAGACTTGGAGGTGAGGATCCCGCGTCCCGAGGAGCGGGTTCAAAATCCTCCCCGTGGTTGGCTGACTGTCTGCGAAGTGTCGCTCAGATCCGGTTTCCGTCTTCCTCCCTGCGACGAGGTGGTGGGGATTCTGAAGTTTTGCGGAGTTCCTATTTCCCAGTTTGCCCCTACCGGGGTTACTCGTATCATGGGCTTGATTGCTTTTTTTCGTGAGCATGGGGGCTCCCTTTCTTTAGACCAGTTCCGTGATTGGTGCGACGTGCGCTTTGATGGTGGTGAGCGGATCGAGGTGCGCAGCAACAAGGTTTGGCTGGAGTTTGAGTCTCGCAAAGATCGTCGTCACGGTAACACTTTGTTCGGATATGTGAAGAACTCTTGGGGTCTTCCTGAGGTGTGGAATGCGCTTCCCGACCGTTGTCGCCGTGTGAAAGGGAGGGAGCGAGACTTCTCTCCTGTGTTGGGATTTTCCGAGCCTCGTGAATTGGCTAATCGTCTCTTCAACATATATGCGTTTGTCGAAGAGAAGCGATTGTTGGGATGTGGTATTTCTGTTGGCACAGGACGGGTGGTGTTGTCTTCCCAGGGAGGAGGCCGTAAGAGAAAAGCGGCCATGGCCCCCGATAGTGATGTTGACGTTGTGGTGGTAGCCTCTGATGATTCAGTCCCGGAGACGCAGTTACCTATTTCCCCGACTCCACGGGCGCTTGCTAGCGCAGCGGTTCCTCGGATGTCTTCCTCTTTGAAGGCGATGAGTGATGCGGTAAGTTGGTGCCTTATTGTTTCTTCCTCCTTCTATTTTTTGTTTGAAGGCGGCTAATTGCGTGTTTTCCTTTTGCAGATCGAGACTCAGGCGCGGATAGCGGTCACCTGGAATGATCATTACGTGAGCCTGAAGGATGGCTATCTTGCTTTGCAGGAGAAGCTTCGACTGTCGATGGGTTCACTTTCTTCTCTCAAGGAAGAACATGACCGGGACATCGCGCAGTATCATCGAGTTGGGTCAGAGCTGAAGTCTGAGCTAGAAGACGTGCGTGCTTCCTTGGACGTGGAGAAAGCCGTGGTGGAGAGGACTGCCCAGATGTTGAAACATGCGAGGGAGGAAATATCTGGCTTGGAGACTCAATTGCATGCGGCGCGAGATGAGGTTGCAGGCCTTGAGACCCAGCTTTGTGCGACGAGGGCGCAGGTAGAGATGTTATCTTCGGATGACCGTACATCAGAATTGAAGGCCGCAGGCCTCGCGGAGTACCTGGAGTCCTTGGACTATATGCGGAATCGTAGCCTGATCGCGGAGGAGGTTCGTGATGACATTTGGTCCAAGGAAGTAGAGCCTCAGATGGATGACATGCGCCAGTTAGCGCTTCATTGTGGTGTTTCGAAGGCTTTTCGCTTCATAGGGAAGCATCTTGGGTGTGATACTTCCAGTTTCAGCTTCGCGGACGTTTCAGATGATGAGCGTTCTAGCTCAGATGCTGATGATGAGTAGCTGTAGTGTTTATCTGCTTTTGTCTGCCTCGTTGTTTATTTGTAGTCATTTATTTCTATCATAGCTTTTGAGATTGTTGCCGCTAGGGCTCCAATTCATTGTTGTCTATGATAGCCTTACTTGTATGTCGTTGTCCTGCGTTTTGCATAGATGTATTTTGACACGAGATAGTTGTTGGTGGGAGTTGATCTTTGTCATGGCTTTTCGCGCGAGACAGGCTCGTGGCTCCTTCGTGAGGGGGGCAGGCCCCTACGGTGTTGCGTGGAACAGGTCCACGGCTTTTCGCGCGAGACAGGCTCGCGGCTTCTTCGTGAGGGGGGCAGGCCCCCACGGTGTTGCGTGGAACAGGTCCACGGCTTTTCATGCGAGACAGGCTCGCGGCTTCTTCGTGAGGGGGGCAGGCCCCCACGGTGTTGCGCGGAACAGGCCCACGGCTTTTCGCGCGAGACAGGCTCGTGGCTTCTTCGTGAGGGGGGCAGGCCCCCACGGAGTTGCGTGGAACAGGTCCACGGCTTTTCGCGCGAGACAGGCTCGTGGCTTCTTCGTGAGGGGGCAGGCCCCCACGGTGTTGCGTGGAACAGGTCCACGGCTTTTCGCGCGAGACAGGCTCGCGGCTTCTTCGTGAGGGGGGCAGGCCCCCACGGTGTTGCGTGGAACAGGTCCACGGCTTTTCGCGCGAGACAGGCTTGCGGCTTCTTCGTGAGGGGGGCAGGCCCCCACGGTGTTGCGTGGAACAGGCCCATGGCTTTTAGCGCGAGACTGGCTCGCGGCTTCTTCGTGAGGGGGGCAGGCCCCCACGGTGTTGCGCGGAACAGGCCCACGGCTTTTCGCGCGAGACAGGCTCGTGGCTTCTTCGTGAGGGGGGCAGGCCCCCACGGAGTTGCGTGAAACAGGTCCACGGCTTTTCGCGCGAGACAGGCTCGTGAATTCTTCGTGAGGGGGGCAGGCCCCCACGGAGTTGCGTGGAACAGGCCCACGGCTTTTCGCGCGAGACAGGCTCGTGGCTTCTTCGTGAGGGGGGCAGGCCCCCACGGAGTTGCGTGGAATAGGTCCACGACTTTTCGCGCGAGACAGGCTCGCGGCTTCTTCGTGAGGGGGGCAGGCCCCCACGGTGTTGCGTGGAACAGGTCCACGGCTTTTCGCGCGAGACAGGCTCGCGGCTTCTTCGTGAGGGGGGCAGGCCCCCACGGTGTTGCGTGGAACAGGTCCACGGCTTTTCGCGCGAGACAGGCTCGCGGCTTCTTCGTGAGGGGGGCAGGCCCCCACGGTGTTTCATTTGATTGTGTGACTTCCATCCGGGCAAGATGTTTTCTCGATTCTTGTACTGTGAAGAAAAGAATAACATAAAATGAAGTAATTAAAGAGTGGCGATAACATGCCCGAGGTTGATCCTGCAATTTACATAGTTTAAAGCGAGATGCAGGTCATTTGGGTAGTTCCTACTAGCCCTGGTGGGCGAGTTCTTGTAATTTAGAATAAATGTGGTAATTCAAATGAAACGACTTAAGATTGGATGTGGCGTGAGCAGGATTGGAAGACATCCCAGAGTGACTGCTGGAGTATTGCTGTGTAGTTGGAATCAGCTTGGATGACGACGAACTGTACGTCGTAGGATGTCTGTCGGTGTGCATCTTTGAGGGTGACTGGGAGAGCGATGGTGCCAATGATCGGTACAGGGTGATCCCCGAGAATACGAGCGCTTGCGGTCGTTAGCTTGAGATATCCGGTAGCGAGTTTGAGCTGAAGTAGAGTGGATAAAAATAGTATACTGGTGGTGATTTCTTTGTCTACTAGAACTTGATTCAATTTAGTGGGCGGTTGGCCAATTTCGATTGTCACGCATCTGATACTTTGGTTGTTAGGCGGTCTTCTTCTTGCTAGGAATTGATCAATCGCTCCTTAGCTGACCAGTCGTTGGATTTCTTCCTTTAGTCCATTGCATTCGTTCGTGTTGTGGCTGTGACTTCGGTGATATTCGCAGTATCTTGCCTGGTCTGCCTTGGGGTTCGGCCGCGGCGCTCTTGGTCGTTGAAATGATGAATTATTCTGGATTGCATACATCACATTAGTGCAGGTAGTATTCGGAGGGATGTATTCCTGGAGTGAATGTTGCCCCTCCTTTCTCGGGGGGCTGTGCTGACTACCATTGGGGCGACTCTGCTTCTGGCGTCGTTCTTTTCGCATTGTATGGGTTGGTTCACCTTCTTTCTTCCTCTTCTGTCTTCTGCCTGACCTCAGATTTTCTGGTGAGGGCTTTTCGATCGTCATGAACCTTTTGATGAAGAGGGCGGCAAGCTCGATGTAGCTATCAATATCTTCTCTTTGTAGGGATTGAAGCCAAGTCTGAGCTTCTCCTATTAGTGTTGTTGAAAATACTCGGACCATGAGTTGATCTGAGGCATTGCGGGCGTGTATGATGACTTCGAAATGCTTCAGGTGTGCGAGTGGGTTGCCTGTCCCATTGAAACTACGGATTTCCGTGCCCGCGGCTGTGCAGGAACTAGGTGAGTTATTGTTAGGTAGGTATTCATCTGGTTCTTGCTTTGTGGCAGAAGTGTCAGGGGCCATTGTGTTTCCAGCGCTTTCTTCATGACGAGGACGCGTGAGGTAGTGACCATACATCTCCTGGAGTGATGTTGCAGGCACAGGAGAGCTATTTGTGCTTGAGAATTCCTTTTCTATGTCGTATTCTCTGTGTAGGCCAGGCCTGGCGGGGGCAGTGAGTTCTTCTGACGGCAGTAAAACAACTTGTTCGAATGGCTGAGGAGTCGTTAGGTGGTGGAATGTCGGCTTATTCCGTGCTGCAAGGGTTGCATCGACTTGGATGGTGTTGGGAGGTGTGTACTCTTGAGATAGCTGTTGCCCCCCTGTCCCTGAAGGGTCTTGCTGTTGAGGTGCAGCCCGACGCCACTCTTCTGGTCCCGTGATAGCTTGCTCTTTTCTTTGTTGAGATTCTGGCGTTGGGTTTAGTAATGAGAGAATGACTGGTGCCCCCAAGTTTCGGAGCAAGGTGAGCATTTCGGTTTGTAGTTCTTCCATCTGGCGAATACGTCCTTCCAAGGCAGGCGCTGGAGCTAGGGCGGTGACGGGGGCGAAAGCTGCTTCAGCGGTCAGTGGTACGTCTACCAGAGAGTGAGATCGTGCAGGCTCAGTGTGTCCGCCAAGTGCGGATCCTTCTGCAGTGCGGGTACTCCTCTTTGCCATGGCAGTAGTCGGGACGATGAACTAGCTCTGTGAAGGATATTGGGAATGCTTCCCACAGACGGCGCCAAACTGTTGCGGTCTAACTCGATGCTCCGGTCGAGCCGGATATTCTTGGACCGCCTTAGCTCGCGGAGCAGTCGAGCGCGCACACAGTCAGAAAAATGGGGGATGGACACGGGACGTTTTAACGTGGAAAACCCTTCAACCGGGTGAAAAACCACGTGACCGGGTCGGTGCCGATCAAAAATCCACTAGCTTGTTGGAGTTTACAATTTGACTGGGAAAATCGGGGCGACAGGCCGCTCCCGTTACAATCTTGAGGAGAGAGAGAGTATATGCGCTCGTTGGTGGGCAACAGACTGCCTCGCCAACGGGACTTGGATGGTGGAATAGGCGAGATACTTCAGTCGCATGCGCTCAGAGGCGACGCGTGTCCAGGGGTTGTCACGGCTTCCTTTGTGCGTCCTTCTCAGTCCTGGGAGTGCTCCCCTTCTAACTGAGCTCTGGTGGGGTGCCAATAGCCGATGGCAGGTTCTGGTAGCTGTTGGCGGGTGCTAGTATCCGTTCGTGGCCGCTGGAGGTTGCGGGTGGCTGTCGGTGGTTGGCGGCGAGAGGCGTCCGCTGGTGGTTGATGACGAGGGGTGGTCGCCGGCAGAGAAAACGGGAGAGCTCCCACCTGAGGAAGAAGAAGAAGGGGGAAGCGTAGAAGGAGAAAGTTAGGAAATGAGGAGCCCCTGGGGTCCTTTTATAGGCTCCAGGGGAAGTTATGGCGGGCTCCACCACTAACCTAGTGGGTGGTTTTGTCCCGATCGGACGGCCGGTGGGGCCTCTCCCTCGATCGGACGGCGGGGAGGGCTTCCCATGATGGCGGGCCGTCATGATGGCGGCGGCAGCCGGGCGGCCGGCGAGGGAGGCCGGCGGTGGCCAAGTTCACGGCCGGCCGCGGCCACGGCCGTCCATGGCCGGGGCGGCCATGGCCATGGCCGGCCATGGCTGTAACGCCCCCGATTTTTTTCTGGTATTATTCTTTTGCCTGCTGATGTCATAATGACGGAAGGGCGTTACGTGTCCGTGAGTTGACGGTGCGACGTCGTTTGTGCGTTTTTGCGTCTGTTGGGTTTGACCAGCTATATTTTAGGTATATGCGTCGGAACCAAAAAATTTTTACATCGGGAAGCTAAGTTATATAATTTCTGATCTGCTCGTCAAGTTTCGTCACGATCCGAGCATTTTTGGAGGCTCGGCGCGCGTTTGAAGTTTTAAATAATTTATAAATTATCCTAACTTCGTTAGGCTATAACTCAAGATCGGTGCGTCGGATTTTGATTCCGACTTCGCCGTTAGGTTTGTAGCGTCGACATTCGCCTACAGCGCGAATTTCGTCCGTTTCGGCACTCGTTTGGGCCTTCGTAATAGCATGTGAGATATAAATTTTATAGCCTAAATTTTATCTCTGAGCGGAGCTCAGAGATATAAATTTTATAGCCTAAATTTTATCTCTGAGCTCCGCTCAGAGATATAAATTTTATAGCCTGTATTTTATCTCTGAGCGGAGCTCAGAGATCTCTGAGCGGATCTCTGAGCGGAGCTCAGAGCTCAGAGATCTCTGAGCGGAGCTCAGAGATCTGCAACTTTCGGTCGACGATTTGGGTCCTGTGCGTACTGACTTTTCGGTCGACGATTTGGGGGTCAAAACGACTCCTAATTAAAAAGTGTTGAACATCAAAGTTGTTCGTCTCGACGAGATCTACAACTTTCATGTTGGCGACTTTTCGAAATAAAGCCATCTTGACCCTCTATTTGTCGTTCTCGTGTGGCTGCGCGTAGGAATTTCGAAAACTGCCCCTTTCGTTTTAAAACTTCAAAACAATTTATATATCCTAGGTAATGCCCTATTATGCAATTTATAATGACCTTGGCTGAGAATAAATAGGTTGAGATAACCAAATTTCCTCCTCCTTTCCTAGTTTCAGCCGAACCAGAGAGAAAAGCGAGAGCGTGAGTTTTCTTGTCCGTAAGGCTTCCGGTGACCGCCGACGGAGCTCCAGTGCTCGGTTTCTCAGTTTGAGGATAGATCTGGAAAGCTCTCGAAGAGAGCTTCGTTTTCGTGGTAAGCGTTGTCCGTTTCGTGAAACTTTTTTGTTAGGTCTTTTGTGCCCTAACCTCTTTTAGCCCGATCTCTTGTAGATCTTGACTCCTCTCGTCTTCTCTTAACCCGATCTACAACGGGGAGCGATTCAGAGAGTTTTTCCAGCAAAACCTAAGGCAAGTGGTGTTCTTGCCCTTGCTCTTTCCCTTTTCCATATAACCGCTCTAAGCCGGTGCTTTGATTTAACTGTGCCATATTACCCCTCTTTTTTTTTCTCTTTTGCTCCATTAATTTTGGTTATGCTAGTTTCATTGTCTGCTTAGCCCTTTGCTTAATAAAATTTTCTCTTCCTCACCTTGTTATTTGAAAGGTTATGTTATGTTCTGATGGGTCTTGCCCCTTTGCTTGGGAAATGATAAATATGTTGGGGATCGTACACGATGTTGGCGGTGCCACCGGTGCGATGCCCCTTTTAAAATATGAATTTGTTTGGAGAGTCGTGACGATGCGAGATGAAATATCCCCGCACGCTCTCATTTAAAATGTTATATCTGTTGGAAACTCGTGACGATGTGAGATGGAATATCCCCGCACGCGTTCCTTTTTTTTTGATGAGCTGATCAGTCTCTATAATTCTGAACAAGAGTAATATGATTAATAATTTGAAAACGGATGGCTTTTCTTTTGCTTATGGCGAGTTTTGTCATCGCCGGTGTTCTCTCCTTTGTTTGGTGAGCTTATTTTTACTGATTAGATACTCCTGTTATTTCATTTCTTGTCGATTTCTTGCTGCTAGCTTGTCATGACTGACCCTTGCAGCTCCTGTTTCCCTCCGGTCTCGCGGAGGTTTGCTTACTTTCTTTTTCTGCACCACTTGTACTTGTTTCTGAGGTGTTCTTTCTTTGAATGCCTCAGGTTCTGGACAGTAGCAGGTGTTAGTGCAGAGCTGTTTTAGTTGCTGTCTTCTGACTCTTTGAGGTAGGGTTTCTGTGGACTTGTCGGCCCATGGGTTCGTGTCAGGTGTTGACGCCCGTGGAGTCGATTAGTTAGTTTTTTTTTTGCTTCAACTGCTGCTGTTACTTATGGTTCACTTTTGAACGCTTGTTCTGGAATGGTTGGATATTGGTGGGATTTATGACTCCCCCTTGTTAGATATGTTAAGGCAATTGTTGCATTGCATAATATGTTTTGAAATGCTAATCTCACTATTTTCTACGCGTGATAAATCTATTTCTTATATATGGTAAATCCACACGTTCGATCTGGCATGGTGCACCTCACTAAGTCTTCATGTTCACTTAGGCCACTAAGTAGTTAAATCAAGTATTTTTCCGCTGCGTAAAACTATATTTTTAAAAGCGTGGACTAGTTGATCCACCAAGCCGAGGGACGCGGCTTGTTAATTTTTTTCTGCATAAATTTTACTTGAATCTCTTGAGTTAATGATAATATTTCTTGAACTGCGAAGAAGGATGATTTGCCTTAACGTTAGTAGACGCCCCCTACGTGACGTGGCATCGCAACGCGTAGCTTTCCCTACTCTGATAGCATTTTAAATGTTGGGAAAATGCGGGTTGTGACAGTTGGTATCAGAGGGAGGTTCTGTGAAAAAGGTAGTTGGTGGTTTGGCGTGTGAGCCAAACGACCGCTATCCTAAGCAGAACCTCATTAGATCATTTCATTGTATCCACACACCGATATGTCATCAATATGTCTTGACCGAAGCATAGTCACTACACTCATAGCATGATAAGAAGTATACGGGGCATATTATGTAGTATGGGATGCATAATATGTGTTTGTATATGGATCCACCATAGGTGGCAACATGTGACGGTTATGTAGTATGAGATGCATAACCACCATTACATGGATGCCCATTAGCACGTTTTCTTTTTCGTTACATGTAATGTTATGTAGTATGGGATGCATAACATTACATGTGTACGCCGCTCATCACATGCATCAAGGCCTCTTTCTAGAATGCATAGCACTGCATACATTCATATCATCGCATAAGCACGCGTGCCAAGTTAAACACATAACAGATGACATATGTACACACATGATTTGAAAAGAAATTTAAATGTTCATGCACTTATGTCATAGCACAAGAGTCAATAGGATGATGGTGCATCATCCTAAGTTTAATCATTTCATCATTTCATGAAATTCCAGAACAAGGTAACAGCAATAGCAGGTTGTCTTCTTTCCTGTTCCGAATTAATCCGGAGTATTTCCGAATCTGTTTGGCTTAAGCATTTTAAGCCTATTTCTGATTTAATGTGCCTCTATCTTGTAGACATGTCTCGTAGGAGAGTGACGCGATCGACTCCCCTACCTGAGGGAGAGTCTTCTGGTGGTCAGAGTGAGTCCGTTATCGAAGGTCTGCGACAGAGCAACGAGGCCTTGACGAGACAGTTGGTTGCAATGCAGACTCAGATTCAGTCCTTGGTGTCTGCTGCCTCGGCGCAGCAGCCTGTTGTGCAAGAACCAGTGGTGAGCCAAGCCGTTCCTGCTCCCCTGGTGCCTCCAGTGGCATTGCCACCGGAGATGAACTTCATTTCTCACTTCCAGCGTTTGGGACCTCCTACCTATGATGGTAGGGCAGACTTCATGGCCCTGGATGATTGGGTGATCAGCATGGAGGAGATGTTCTCCTATTCAGGTATCTCGGAGGCTTCAAAGGTGATGGTGGCTGCTTATCAACTGAAGGGTTTGGCGAAAGGTTGGTGGACTAGGGAGAAGGAAGGTCTCACCGAGGGGTGCTCTTGGGAGACATTTAAGAAGTTGTTGCTTAAGAAGTTCCTCCCTTCAGTGGAGCGCGACCGATTGATGAACAACTTTCTGCATCTGAAGCAGAGGCAGCTCACCGTCAGTGAGTACGAGATCGAGTTCAGCAAGTTGAGTAGATTCGCCCCTGAGTTGGTGGCCTCGGAGGAAGGAAGGGTGAAGCGGTTTTTGGGTGGTCTCACTGGCGACGTCCAGCAATGGGCTAGCGCCTATGGGTCAAGGACTTATGCTGAAGCGGTGGAGGCCGCATTGAAGGCCGAATCTATTGAGAAGACAAAGATTCGTGGACAGCAGACCAAGAGTGATAAGAGGAAATCTGATGAGCGGGAGATTTCTAAGGCGTCACACTCGGACTCGAAGAAGAGGGGTGTGGGACACTGTAGCTTCTGTGGCAAGCGAGGCCATCCGTTCGAGAGGTGTTTCAAGAGGCTCGAGGCGTTGGAGCCGTTAAAGGTTAGTGCAATTCAGGACGCACCTAAGGCGATCCCAGTGTGCTCTTTCTGTTCTAAGCCCGGGCATGAGGCGGCCCGTTGTTACAAGAAGGCTGGTTGTTGTTTCCAGTGTGGACAAAAAGGGCATCGTAAGGCCGACTGCCCATACTTTCAGACCGTGACTTCGGCGGTTCCCCTGCAGACCTTGCCGCCGCCCCCGCAGTTCGTGAGCAAGGCTAAAGGAAAGCTTAATGTGCTGACCAGAGAGGAGGCTCAAACCTCAGCACACGTGATATCTGGTTAGTTTCTTTCCTCCAAACTTGTTCTCTTTTCTTCTAAATTTAGCTTACTAGTTGTCTAGTGACGCACGCTTATTTAGGTGAATTCAAGGTGAAGAATAAATGGGCGCGTGTCCTGTTTGATTCGGGAGCGTCTCACTCTTTCGTTGCTAGGAGCTTTGTTGATAGGCACCGATGGTCTATTGACCGGTTGGATGATGCCTTGTCCGTTAAGTTTCCGTCTGGAGATCAGGTTACGTCAGATCGGGGTATCCGGGAGTGCCCCATTTCCTTGGGCGGTGTCCAGGTTCTGGCAGATTTGAAGATGCTAGATTTGGCAGATTTTGATGTGATTCTTGGGATGGACTGGTTGTCAAAGTATGATGCCGTGATCAAGTGCAAGGAGAAGCGGCTAGATTTCAAGTTGGGCGATGGAAGTCCTTTGAGCGTTTATGGTCTCCCTCGGGAGAGTTCCTCGATTATTTCTGCGGTACGTGCCTGCCGAGCTTTAGCTTCTGGTTGCGAGGGTTTTCTAGTTTCTATCTGTGCGGTGGATGCTTCTCGTGTGGAGCCAACCGTGGAGAGTATCCCGGTGGTGCGAGAGTTTCCTGATGTTTTTCCTGGCAAGCTTTCCGCTCTCCCTCCCGAAAGAGAGGTGGAGTTTTCCATAGACCTCGAACCAGGCACCCGGCCCATTGCCAAGGCACCGTACCGCATGGCGCCTCGTGAATTAGAAGAATTGCGTGTCCAGTTGGATGAGCTTCTGGAGTGTGGTTTCATCAGACCGAGTACTTCTCCATGGGCTGCTCCTGTTCTCTTTGTGAAGAAGAAGGACGGTTCCATGAGGCTGTGTATTGATTATCGAGAGTTGAACAAGGTGACGATCAAGAATAGATATCCGTTGCCGCGGATTGATGATTTGTTCGATCAGTTGCGTGGGTGCACCAAATTCTCGAAGATTGATCTTCGTTCAGGCTACCACCAGCTGAGGGTTCGTGAGTCAGACATTCCCCTGACTGCTTTTAGATCCCGGTACGGACATTTTGAATTCCTCGTGTTGTCCTTTGGTTTGACCAACGCGCCTTCTGCGTTCATGGATCTGATGAACCGGGTATTCAAGGATTTTCTTGACCGTTTTGTTGTCGTCTTCGTCGACGACGTTCTTATCTATTCCCGCAATGATGAGGAGCATGCCTATCATTTGCGTCTGGTTCTGTCTGTCTTGAGAGAGCATAAGTTGTATGCTAAGCTAAGCAAGTGCGAGTTTTGGCTGCCTCAGGTGTCCTTCTTAGGACATGTGGTTAGCAAGGATGGAATCTCTGTTGATCCCACCAAGATTTCAGCGGTGATGGATTGGAAGAGACCTTCTACTCCGAAAGAGATCAGGAGTTTCTTGGGTTTAGGCCGGATACTATAGGAGATTTGTGGAGGGTTTCTCCACGTTGTCCGCTCCGATGACCCGGCTTACGCAGAAGAATGCCGCCTTCATCTGGAGTGATAAGTGTGAGGAGGCTTTCCAAGAGCTGAAGAGAAGGTTGTGTTCGGCTCCAATTCTCATTCTGCCTATTGAGGGAGTGGAGTTTGCGGTGTATGTTGATGCTTCCCACATCGGGCTTGGATGCGTTCTGATGCAAGAGGGGAAGGTGATCGCCTATGGATCTAGACAACTGAAGGTTCATGAGAAAAATTACCCTACTCATGATTTGGAGTTTGCGGCGGTGATCTATGCCTTGAAGCTGTGGAGACACTTACTTTATGGCGCTGTGTGCAAGATTTATACCGACCATAAAAGCTTGAAGTATGTATTTACACAAAAAGAGCTGAATTTGCGCCAACGCCGGTGGTTGGAGTATGTTGCTGATTATGAAGTGGACATCCTTTATCATCCTGGTAAGGCCAATGTGGTGGCCGATGCTTTGAGTAGGAAGGCGGCTCAGATCTTCAATTTATCTGTTCAAGCCTTAGTTGAGGAGTTTCTTTTGATGGATATTTCGGCGGTGAGCTGTGGCGAGCGCTCTCGGTTGGAGGCAGAAGAGCCTTCGTGGATCACCCTCACCAGGTTACATCAGAAAGAAGACCCAGATCTTCAGCATCTCCGAGGAAGGACCGAGAAAGGAGAATTATCTGATTTCTCCATCGATGAGCTTGGCACCCTCTTGTATAGAGGTAGATTCTGTATCCCGGCGGTGGAAAATATTCGAGTTATGATTTGTAGGGAGGCTCACGGATCTAGTGTGGCCTACCACCCGGGTTCCACCAAGATGTACAGAGATCTGAAGCAAATCGTGTGGTGGTCGGGCATGAAGAACGACATCGCCAAATTTGTATCGGAGTGCTTCACGTGCAAACGAGTGAAGGCCGATCATGGCAGGCCTGGAGGAAAACTGACCCCTTTGGAGATTCCCATGTGGAAATGGGAAAGCATATCGATGGATTTTATTACAGGATTGCCCAGGTCTCCTCGTGGACATGATTCAGTTTGGGTTATAGTTGATCGATTGACGAAGTGTGCTCACTTCGTTCCCTTCAAGATAGGTTATTCTATGAAGAAGATAGCAGAGTTATATTTGGATGAGGTCATCCGTTTGCATGGAGTGCCAGTGAGTATCGTGTCAGATCGAGACTCCAGGTTTACGTCGCGATTCTGGCAGAGCTTACAAGGAGCTTTGGGCACCGACCTCAGGTTTTCGACCGCATACCATCCGCAGACCAATGGACAAACGGAGCGAGTTAATCAGATCGTGGAAGACATGATTATGTGCTACATTTTGGAGCATGGTGGAGCTTGGGACGAGCGCCTCAGACTCATGGAGTTTGCTTATAATAATAGTTTTCAAGAAAGTCTGCAGATGACCCCTTTTGAAGCGCTGTATGGGAGGCGCTGCAGGACACCCTTGTTTTGGGCCGAAGTCGGTGAGAGACCGTTGCTAGGTCCGGAAGCTTTGATGGAGATGGAAGAGGCGGTGACTAATATCCGGGAGAAGCTCCGGGTTGCTCAGGAGCGGTATGAAAAGTACGCCAATCAAAGAAGGGCGGATCTGGAGTTTGCGGTTGGGGACAGTGTTTTCTTGAAGGTCTCTCCGATGCCGGGAGTTAAACGATTTGGGAAGAATCACAAGTTGGATCCCAGATATGTTGGGCCTTTTCAGGTCGTTGAGCGCATCGGAGTATCTGCCTACAAGTTGAATTTGCCTGCTACCTTTCCTGGCATCCATGATGTATTCCATGTGAGCCAGTTAAGAAAGTGTGTTCGCGATGACCGTCATGTACTCGATTCGGTGCCCCAGATTCAACCCAATCTGTCTTATGTTGAAAAACCCGTCCGAATCTTGGAGACTCAAGAGCGAGTGTTGCAGAGGAAATCTATTCCCATGGTCAAAGTCTTATGGCGAAATCATGACGTCGAGAGCGCGACTTGGGAGCTAGAATCAGTCATGCGGGAATCTCACCCGCACCTCTTCAGCTGATCGTCTCGGTGAGTCTCTTCTTCCTTGTCTTTGTATTCTTACTTTCATTATTTACTATCAAATGTTGTATTCCAGTAGTTTTCATAAGATCTGAAGCGGTTTCCGTTCGTATGTCAAGTTTCGGGACGAAACTTTCTGTTAGGAGGAGTGACTGTAACGCCCCCGATTTTTTTCTGGTATTATTCTTTTGCCTGCTGATGTCATAATGACGGAAGGGCGTTACGTGTCCGTGAGTTGACGGTGCGACGTCGTTTGTGCGTTTTTGCGTCTGTTGGGTTTGACCAGCTATATTTTAGGTATATGCGTCGGAACCAAAAAATTTTTACATCGGGAAGCTAAGTTATATAATTTCTGATCTGCTCGTCAAGTTTCGTCACGATCCGAGCATTTTTGGAGGCTCGGCGCGCGTTTGAAGTTTTAAATAATTTATAAATTATCCTAACTTCGTTAGGCTATAACTCAAGATCGGTGCGTCGGATTTTGATTCCGACTTCGCCGTTAGGTTTGTAGCGTCGACATTCGCCTACAGCGCGAATTTCGTCCGTTTCGGCACTCGTTTGGGCCTTCGTAATAGCATGTGAGATATAAATTTTATAGCCTAAATTTTATCTCTGAGCGGAGCTCAGAGATATAAATTTTATAGCCTAAATTTTATCTCTGAGCTCCGCTCAGAGATATAAATTTTATAGCCTAAATTTTATCTCTGAGCTCCGCTCAGAGATATAAATTTTATAGCCTGTATTTTATCTCTGAGCGGAGCTCAGAGATCTCTGAGATCTCTGAGCGGAGCTCAGAGCGGAGCTCAGAGATCTCTGAGCGGAGCTCAGAGATCTGCAACTTTCGGTCGACGATTTGGGTCCTGTGCGTACTGACTTTTCGGTCGACGATTTGGGGGTCAAAACGACTCCTAATTAAAAAGTGTTGAACATCAAAGTTGTTCGTCTCGACGAGATCTACAACTTTCATGTTGGCGACTTTTCGAAATAAAGCCATCTTGACCCTCTATTTGTCGTTCTCGTGTGGCTGCGCGTAGGAATTTCGAAAACTGCCCCTTTCGTTTTAAAACTTCAAAACAATTTATATATCCTAGGTAATGCCCTATTATGCAATTTATAATGACCTTGGCTGAGAATAAATAGGTTGAGATAACCAAATTTCCTCCTCCTTTCCCAGTTTCAGCCGAACCAGAGAGAAAAGCGAGAGCGTGAGTTTTCTTGTCCGTAAGGCTTCCGGTGACCGCCGACGGAGCTCCAGTGCTCGGTTTCTCAGTTTGAGGATAGATCTGGAAAGCTCTCGAAGAGAGCTTCGTTTTCGTGGTAAGCGTTGTCCGTTTCGTGAAACTTTTTTGTTAGGTCTTTTGTGCCCTAACCTCTTTTAGCCCGATCTCTTGTAGATCTTGACTCCTCTCGTCTTCTCTTAACCCGATCTACAACGGGGAGCGATTCAGAGAGTTTTTCCAGCAAAACCTAAGGCAAGTGGTGTTCTTGCCCTTGCTCTTTCCCTTTTCCATATAACCGCTCTAAGCCGGTGCTTTGATTTAACTGTGCCATATTACCCCTCTTTTTTTTTCTCTTTTGCTCCATTAATTTTGGTTATGCTAGTTTCATTGTCTGCTTAGCCCTTTGCTTAATAAAATTTTCTCTTCCTCACCTTGTTATTTGAAAGGTTATGTTATGTTCTGATGGGTCTTGCCCCTTTGCTTGGGAAATGATAAATATGTTGGGGATCGTACACGATGTTGGCGGTGCCACCGGTGCGATGCCCCTTTTAAAATATGAATTTGTTTGGAGAGTCGTGACGATGCGAGATGAAATATCCCCGCACGCTCTCATTTAAAATGTTATATCTGTTGGAAACTCGTGACGATGTGAGATGGAATATCCCCGCACGCGTTCCTTTTTTTTGATGAGCTGATCAGTCTCTATAATTCTGAACAAGAGTAATATGATTAATAATTTGAAAACGGATGGCTTTTCTTTTGCTTATGGCGAGTTTTGTCATCGCCTGTGTTCTCTCCTTTGTTTGGTGAGCTTATTTTTACTGATTAGATACTCCTGTTATTTCATTTCTTGTCGATTTCTTGCTGCTAGCTTGTCATGACTGACCCTTGCAGCTCCTGTTTCCCTCCGGTCTCGCGGAGGTTTGCTTACTTTCTTTTTCTGCACCACTTGTACTTGTTTCTGAGGTGTTCTTTCTTTGAATGCCTCAGGTTCTGGACAGTAGCAGGTGTTAGTGCAGAGCTGTTTTAGTTGCTGTCTTCTGACTCTTTGAGGTAGAGTTTCTGTGGACTTGTCGGCCCATGGGTTCGTGTCAGGTGTTGACGCCCGTGGAGTCGATTAGTTAGTTTTTTTTTTGCTTCAACTGCTGCTGTTACTTATGGTTCACTTTTGAACGCTTGTTCTGGAATGGTTGGATATTGGTGGGATTTATGACTCCCCCTTGTTAGATATGTTAAGGCAATTGTTGCATTGCATAATATGTTTTGAAATGCTAATCTCACTATTTTCTACGCGTGATAAATCTATTTCTTATATATGGTAAATCCACACGTTCGATCTGGCATGGTGCACCTCACTAAGTCTTCATGTTCACTTAGGCCACTAAGTAGTTAAATCAAGTATTTTTCCGCTGCGTAAAACTATATTTTTAAAAGCGTGGACTAGTTGATCCACCAAGCCGAGGGACGCGGCTTGTTAATTTTTTTCTGCATAAATTTTACTTGAATCTCTTGAGTTAATGATAATATTTCTTGAACTGCGAAGAAGGATGATTTGCCTTAACGTCAGTAGACGCCCCCTACGTGACGTGGCATCGCAACGCGTAGCTTTCCCTACTCTGATAGCATTTTAAATGTTGGGAAAATGCGGGTTGTGACAGTTGGTATCAGAGGGAGGTTCTGTGAAAAAGGTAGTTGGTGGTTTGGCGTGTGAGCCAAACGACCGCTATCCTAAGCAGAACCTCATTAGATCATTTCATTGTATCCACACACCGATATGTCATCAATATGTCTTGACCGAAGCATAGTCACTACACTCATAGCATGATAAGAAGTATACGGGGCATATTATGTAGTATGGGATGCATAATATGTGTTTGTATATGGATCCACCATAGGTGGCAACATGTGACGGTTATGTAGTATGAGATGCATAACCACCATTACATGGATGCCCATTAGCACGTTTTCTTTTTCGTTACATGTAATGTTATGTAGTATGGGATGCATAACATTACATGTGTACGCCGCTCATCACATGCATCAAGGCCTCTTTCTAGAATGCATAGCACTGCATACATTCATATCATCGCATAAGCACGCGTGCCAAGTTAAACACATAACAGATGACATATGTACACACATGATTTGAAAAGAAATTTAAATGTTCATGCACTCATGTCATAGCACAAGAGTCAATAGGATGATGGTGCATCATCCTAAGTTTAATCATTTCATCATTTCATGAAATTCCAGAACAAGGTAACAGCAATAGCAGGTTGTCTTCTTTCCTGTTCCGAATTAATCCGGAGTATTTCCGAATCTGTTTGGCTTAAGCATTTTAAGCCTATTTCTGATTTAATGTGCCTCTATCTTGTAGACATGTCTCGTAGGAGAGTGACGCGATCGACTCCCCTACCTGAGGGAGAGTCTTCTGGTGGTCAGAGTGAGTCCGTTATCGAAGGTCTGCGACAGAGCAACGAGGCCTTGACGAGACAGTTGGTTGCAATGCAGACTCAGATTCAGTCCTTGGTGTCTGCTGCCTCGGCGCAGCAGCCTGTTGTGCAAGAACCGGTGGTGAGCCAAGCCGTTCCTGCTCCCCTGGTGCCTCCAGTGGCATTGCCACCGGAGATGAACTTCATTTCTCACTTCCAGCGTTTGGGACCTCCTACCTATGATGGTAGGGCAGACTTCATGGCCCTGGATGATTGGGTGATCAGCATGGAGGAGATGTTCTCCTATTCAGGTATCTCGGAGGCTTCAAAGGTGATGGTGGCTGCTTATCAACTGAAGGGTTTGGCGAAAGGTTGGTGGACTAGGGAGAAGGAAGGTCTCACCGAGGGGTGCTCTTGGGAGACATTTAAGAAGTTGTTGCTTAAGAAGTTCCTCCCTTCAGTGGAGCGCGACCGATTGATGAACAACTTTCTGCATCTGAAGCAGAGGCAGCTCACCGTCAGTGAGTACGAGATCGAGTTCAGCAAGTTGAGTAGATTCGCCCCTGAGTTGGTGGCCTCGGAGGAAGGAAGGGTGAAGCGGTTTTTGGGTGGTCTCACTGGCGACGTCCAGCAATGGGCTAGCGCCTATGGGTCAAGGACTTATGCTGAAGCGGTGGAGGCCGCATTGAAGGCCGAATCTATTGAGAAGACAAAGATTCGTGGACAGCAGACCAAGAGTGATAAGAGGAAATCTGATGAGCGGGAGATTTCTAAGGCGTCACACTCGGACTCGAAGAAGAGGGGTGTGGGGCACTGTAGCTTCTGTGGCAAGCGAGGCCATCCGTTCGAGAGGTGTTTCAAGAGGCTCGAGGCGTTGGAGCCGTTAAAGGTTAGTGCAATTCAGGACGCACCTAAGGCGATCCCAGTGTGCTCTTTCTGTTCTAAGCCCGGGCATGAGGCGGCCCGTTGTTACAAGAAGGCTGGTTGTTGTTTCCAGTGTGGACAAAAAGGGCATCGTAAGGCCGACTGCCCATACTTTCAGACCGTGACTTCGGCGGTTCCCCTGCAGACCTTGCCGCCGCCCCCGCAGTTCGTGAGCAAGGCTAAAGGAAAGCTTAATGTGCTGACCAGAGAGGAGGCTCAAACCTCAGCACACGTGATATCTGGTTAGTTTCTTTCCTCCAAACTTGTTCTCTTTTCTTCTAAATTTAGCTTACTAGTTGTCTAGTGACGCACGCTTATTTAGGTGAATTCAAGGTGAAGAATAAATGGGCGCGTGTCCTGTTTGATTCGGGAGCGTCTCACTCTTTCGTTGCTAGGAGCTTTGTTGATAGGCACCGATGGTCTATTGACCGGTTGGATGATGCCTTGTCCGTTAAGTTTCCGTCTGGAGATCAGGTTACGTCAGATCGGGGTATCCGGGAGTGCCCCATTTCCTTGGGTGGTGTCCAGGTTCTGGCAGATTTGAAGATGCTAGATTTGGCAGATTTTGATGTGATTCTTGGGATGGACTGGTTGTCAAAGTATGATGCCGTGATCAAGTGCAAGGAGAAGCGGCTAGATTTCAAGTTGGGCGATGGAAGTCCATTGAGCGTTTATGGTCTCCCTCGGGAGAGTTCCTCGATTATTTCTGCGGTACGTGCCTGCCGAGCTTTAGCTTCTGGTTGCGAGGGTTTTCTAGTTTCTATCTGTGCGGTGGATGCTTCTCGTGTGGAGCCAACCGTGGAGAGTATCCCGGTGGTGCGAGAGTTTCCTGATGTTTTTCCTGGCAAGCTTTCCGCTCTCCCTCCCGAAAGAGAGGTGGAGTTTTCCATAGACCTCGAACCAGGCACCCGGCCCATTGCCAAGGCACCGTACCGCATGGCGCCTCGTGAATTAGAAGAATTGCGTGTCCAGTTGGATGAGCTTCTGGAGTGTGGTTTCATCAGACCGAGTACTTCTCCATGGGCTGCTCCTGTTCTCTTTGTGAAGAAGAAGGACGGTTCCATGAGGCTGTGTATTGATTATCGAGAGTTGAACAAGGTGACGATCAAGAATAGATATCCGTTGCCGCGGATTGATGATTTGTTCGATCAGTTGCGTGGGTGCACCAAATTCTCGAAGATTGATCTTCGTTCAGGCTACCACCAGCTGAGGGTTCGTGAGTCAGACATTCCCCTGACTGCTTTTAGATCCCGGTACGGACATTTTGAATTCCTCGTGTTGTCCTTTGGTTTGACCAACGCGCCTTCTGCGTTCATGGATCTGATGAACCGGGTATTCAAGGATTTTCTTGACCGTTTTGTTGTCGTCTTCGTCGACGACGTTCTTATCTATTCCCGCAATGATGAGGAGCATGCCTATCATTTGCGTCTGGTTCTGTCTGTCTTGAGAGAGCATAAGTTGTATGCTAAGCTAAGCAAGTGCGAGTTTTGGCTGCCTCAGGTGTCCTTCTTAGGACATGTGGTTAGCAAGGATGGAATCTCTGTTGATCCCACCAAGATTTCAGCGGTGATGGATTGGAAGAGACCTTCTACTCCGAAAGAGATCAGGAGTTTCTTGGGTTTGGCCGGATACTATAGGAGATTTGTGGAGGGTTTCTCCACGTTGTCCGCTCCGATGACCCGGCTTACGCAGAAGAATGCCGCCTTCATTTGGAGTGATAAGTGTGAGGAGGCTTTCCAAGAGCTGAAGAGAAGGTTGTGTTCGGCTCCAATTCTCATTCTGCCTATTGAGGGAGTGGAGTTTGCGGTGTATGTTGATGCTTCCCACATCGGGCTTGGATGCGTTCTGATGCAAGAGGGGAAGGTGATCGCCTATGGATCTAGACAACTGAAGGTTCATGAGAAAAATTACCCTACTCATGATTTGGAGTTTGCGGCGGTGATCTATGCCTTGAAGCTGTGGAGACACTTACTTTATGGCGCTGTGTGCAAGATTTATACCGACCATAAAAGCTTGAAGTATGTATTTACACAAAAAGAGCTGAATTTGCGCCAACGCCGGTGGTTGGAGTATGTTGCTGATTATGAAGTGGACATCCTTTATCATCCTGGTAAGGCCAATGTGGTGGCCGATGCTTTGAGTAGGAAGGCGGCTCAGATCTTCAATTTATCTGTTCAAGCCTTAGTTGAGGAGTTTCTTTTGATGGATATTTCGGCGGTGAGCTGTGGCGAGCGCTCTCGGTTGGAGGCAGAAGAGCCTTCGTGGATCACCCTCACCAGGTTACATCAGAAAGAAGACCCAGATCTTCAGCATCTCCGAGGAAGGACCGAGAAAGGAGAATTATCTGATTTCTCCATCGATGAGCTTGGCACCCTCTTGTATAGAGGTAGATTCTGTATCCCGGCGGTGGAAAATATTCGAGTTATGATTTGTAGGGAGGCTCACGGATCTAGTGTGGCCTACCACCCGGGTTCCACCAAGATGTACAGAGATCTGAAGCAAATCGTGTGGTGGTCGGGCATGAAGAACGACATCGCCAAATTTGTATCGGAGTGCTTCACGTGCAAACGAGTGAAGGCCGATCATGGCAGGCCTGGAGGAAAACTGACCCCTTTGGAGATTCCCATGTGGAAATGGGAAAGCATATCGATGGATTTTATTACAGGATTGCCCAGGTCTCCTCGTGGACATGATTCAGTTTGGGTTATAGTTGATCGATTGACGAAGTGTGCTCACTTCGTTCCCTTCAAGATAGGTTATTCTATGAAGAAGATAGCAGAGTTATATTTGGATGAGGTCATCCGTTTGCATGGAGTGCCAGTGAGTATCGTGTCAGATCGAGACTCCAGGTTTACGTCGCGATTCTGGCAGAGCTTACAAGGAGCTTTGGGCACCGACCTCAGGTTTTCGACCGCATACCATCCGCAGACCAATGGACAAACGGAGCGAGTTAATCAGATCGTGGAAGACATGATTAGGTGCTACATTTTGGAGCATGGTGGAGCTTGGGACGAGCGCCTCAGACTCATGGAGTTTGCTTATAATAATAGTTTTCAAGAAAGTCTGCAGATGGCCCCTTTTGAAGCGCTGTATGGGAGGCGCTGCAGGACACCCTTGTTTTGGGCCGAAGTCGGTGAGAGACCGTTGCTAGGTCCGGAAGCTTTGATGGAGATGGAAGAGGCGGTGACTAATATCCGGGAGAAGCTCCGGGTTGCTCAGGAGCGGTATGAAAAGTACGCCAATCAAAGAAGGGCGGATCTGGAGTTTGCGGTTGGGGACAGTGTTTTCTTGAAGGTCTCTCCGATGCCGGGAGTTAAACGATTTGGGAAGAATCACAAGTTGGATCCCAGATATGTTGGGCCTTTTCAGGTCGTTGAGCGCATCGGAGTATCTGCCTACAAGTTGAATTTGCCTGCTACCTTTCCTGGCATCCATGATGTATTCCATGTGAGCCAGTTAAGAAAGTGTGTTCGCGATGACCGTCATGTACTCGATTCGGTGCCCCAGATTCAACCCAATCTGTCTTATGTTGAAAAACCCGTCCGAATCTTGGAGACTCAAGAGCGAGTGTTGCGGAGGAAATCTATTCCCATGGTCAAAGTCTTATGGCGAAATCATGACGTCGAGAGCGCGACTTGGGAGCTAGAATCAGTCATGCGGGAATCTCACCCGCACCTCTTCAGCTGATCGTCTCGGTGAGTCTCTTCTTCCTTGTCTTTGTATTCTTACTTTCATTATTTACTATCAAATGTTGTATTCCAGTAGTTTTCATAAGATCTGAAGCGGTTTCCGTTCGTATGTCAAGTTTCGGGACGAAACTTTCTGTTAGGAGGAGTGACTGTAACGCCCCCGATTTTTTCTGGTATTATTCTTTTGCCTGCTGATGTCATAATGACGGAAGGGCGTTACGTGTCCGTGAGTTGACGGTGCGACGTCGTTTGTGCGTTTTTGCGTCTGTTGGGTTTGACCAGCTATATTTTAGGTATATGCGTCGGAACCAAAAAATTTTTACATCGGGAAGCTAAGTTATATAATTTCTGATCTGCTCGTCAAGTTTCGTCACGATCCGAGCATTTTTGGAGGCTCGGCGCGCGTTTGAAGTTTTAAATAATTTATAAATTATCCTAACTTCGTTAGGCTATAACTCAAGATCGGTGCGTCGGATTTTGATTCCGACTTCGCCGTTAGGTTTGTAGCGTCGACATTCGCCTACAGCGCGAATTTCGTCCGTTTCGGCACTCGTTTGGGCCTTCGTAATAGCATGTGAGATATAAATTTTATAGCCTAAATTTTATCTCTGAGCGGAGCTCAGAGATATAAATTTTATAGCCTAAATTTTATCTCTGAGCTCCGCTCAGAGATATAAATTTTATAGCCTAAATTTTATCTCTGAGCTCCGCTCAGAGATATAAATTTTATAGCCTGTATTTTATCTCTGAGCGGAGCTCAGAGATCTCTGAGCGGATCTCTGAGCGGAGCTCAGAGCTCAGAGATCTCTGAGCGGAGCTCAGAGATCTCTGAGCGGAGCTCAGAGATCTCTGAGCGGAGCTCAGAGATCTGCAACTTTCGGTCGACGATTTGGGTCCTGTGCGTACTGACTTTTCGGTCGACGATTTGGGGGTCAAAACGACTCCTAATTAAAAAGTGTTGAACATCAAAGTTGTTCGTCTCGACGAGATCTACAACTTTCATGTTGGCGACTTTTCGAAATAAAGCCATCTTGACCCTCTATTTGTCGTTCTCGTGTGGCTGCGCGTAGGAATTTCGAAAACTGCCCCTTTCGTTTTAAAACTTCAAAACAATTTATATATCCTAGGTAATGCCCTATTATGCAATTTATAATGACCTTGGCTGAGAATAAATAGGTTGAGATAACCAAATTTCCTCCTCCTTTCCCAGTTTCAGCCGAACCAGAGAGAAAAGCGAGAGCGTGAGTTTTCTTGTCCGTAAGGCTTCCGGTGACCGCCGACGGAGCTCCAGTGCTCGGTTTCTCAGTTTGAGGATAGATCTGGAAAGCTCTCGAAGAGAGCTTCGTTTTCGTGGTAAGCGTTGTCCGTTTCGTGAAACTTTTTTGTTAGGTCTTTTGTGCCCTAACCTCTTTTAGCCCGATCTCTTGTAGATCTTGACTCCTCTCGTCTTCTCTTAACCCGATCTACAACGGGGAGCGATTCAGAGAGTTTTTCCAGCAAAACCTAAGGCAAGTGGTGTTCTTGCCCTTGCTCTTTCCCTTTTCCATATAACCGCTCTAAGCCGGTGCTTTGATTTAACTGTGCCATATTACCCCTCTTTTTTTTCTCTTTTGCTCCATTAATTTCGGTTATGCTAGTTTCATTGTCTGCTTAGCCCTTTGCTTAATAAAATTTTCTCTTCCTCACCTTGTTATTTGAAAGGTTATGTTATGTTCTGATGGGTCTTGCCCCTTTGCTTGGGAAATGATAAATATGTTGGGGATCGTACACGATGTTGGCGGTGCCACCGGTGCGATGCCCCTTTTAAAATATGAATTTGTTTGGAGAGTCGTGACGATGCGAGATGAAATATCCCCGCACGCTCTCATTTAAAATGTTATATCTGTTGGAAACTCGTGACGATGTGAGATGGAATATCCCCGCACGCGTTCCTTTTTTTTTGATGAGCTGATCAGTCTCTATAATTCTGAACAAGAGTAATATGATTAATAATTTGAAAACGGATGGCTTTTCTTTTGCTTATGGCGAGTTTTGTCATCGCCTGTGTTCTCTCCTTTGTTTGGTGAGCTTATTTTTACTGATTAGATACTCCTGTTATTTCATTTCTTGTCGATTTCTTGCTGCTAGCTTGTCATGACTGACCCTTGCAGCTCCTGTTTCCCTCCGGTCTCGCGGAGGTTTGCTTACTTTCTTTTTCTGCACCACTTGTACTTGTTTCTGAGGTGTTCTTTCTTTGAATGCCTCAGGTTCTGGACAGTAGCAGGTGTTAGTGCAGAGCTGTTTTAGTTGCTGTCTTCTGACTCTTTGAGGTAGAGTTTCTGTGGACTTGTCGGCCCATGGGTTCGTGTCAGGTGTTGACGCCCGTGGAGTCGATTAGTTAGTTTTTTTTTTGCTTCAACTGCTGCTGTTACTTATGGTTCACTTTTGAACGCTTGTTCTGGAATGGTTGGATATTGGTGGGATTTATGACTCCCCCTTGTTAGATATGTTAAGGCAATTGTTGCATTGCATAATATGTTTTGAAATGCTAATCTCACTATTTTCTACGCGTGATAAATCTATTTCTTATATATGGTAAATCCACACGTTCGATCTGGCATGGTGCACCTCACTAAGTCTTCATGTTCACTTAGGCCACTAAGTAGTTAAATCAAGTATTTTTCCGCTGCGTAAAACTATATTTTTAAAAGCGTGGACTAGTTGATCCACCAAGCCGAGGGACGCGGCTTGTTAATTTTTTTCTGCATAAATTTTACTTGAATCTCTTGAGTTAATGATAATATTTCTTGAACTGCGAAGAAGGATGATTTGCCTTAACGTTAGTAGACGCCCCCTACGTGACGTGGCATCGCAACGCGTAGCTTTCCCTACTCTGATAGCATTTTAAATGTTGGGAAAATGCGGGTTGTGACAGTTGGTATCAGAGGGAGGTTCTGTGAAAAAGGTAGTTGGTGGTTTGGCGTGTGAGCCAAACGACCGCTATCCTAAGCAGAACCTCATTAGATCATTTCATTGTATCCACACACCGATATGTCATCAATATGTCTTGACCGAAGCATAGTCACTACACTCATAGCATGATAAGAAGTATACGGGGCATATTATGTAGTATGGGATGCATAATATGTGTTTGTATATGGATCCACCATAGGTGGCAACATGTGACGGTTATGTAGTATGAGATGCATAACCACCATTACATGGATGCCCATTAGCACGTTTTCTTTTTCGTTACATGTAATGTTATGTAGTATGGGATGCATAACATTACATGTGTACGCCGCTCATCACATGCATCAAGGCCTCTTTCTAGAATGCATAGCACTGCATACATTCATATCATCGCATAAGCACGCGTGCCAAGTTAAACACATAACAGATGACATATGTACACACATGATTTGAAAAGAAATTTAAATGTTCATGCACTCATGTCATAGCACAAGAGTCAATAGGATGATGGTGCATCATCCTAAGTTTAATCATTTCATCATTTCATGAAATTCCAGAACAAGGTAACAGCAATAGCAGGTTGTCTTCTTTCCTGTTCCGAATTAATCCGGAGTATTTCCGAATCTGTTTGGCTTAAGCATTTTAAGCCTATTTCTGATTTAATGTGCCTCTATCTTGTAGACATGTCTCGTAGGAGAGTGACGCGATCGACTCCCCTACCTGAGGGAGAGTCTTCTGGTGGTCAGAGTGAGTCCGTTATCGAAGGTCTGCGACAGAGCAACGAGGCCTTGACGAGACAGTTGGTTGCAATGCAGACTCAGATTCAGTCCTTGGTGTCTGCTGCCTCGGCGCAGCAGCCTGTTGTGCAAGAACCGGTGGTGAGCCAAGCCGTTCCTGCTCCCCTGGTGCCTCCAGTGGCATTGCCACCGGAGATGAACTTCATTTCTCACTTCCAGCGTTTGGGACCTCCTACCTATGATGGTAGGGCAGACTTCATGGCCCTGGATGATTGGGTGATCAGCATGGAGGAGATGTTCTCCTATTCAGGTATCTCGGAGGCTTCAAAGGTGATGGTGGCTGCTTATCAACTGAAGGGTTTGGCGAAAGGCTGGTGGACTAGGGAGAAGGAAGGTCTCACCGAGGGGTGCTCTTGGGAGACATTTAAGAAGTTGTTGCTTAAGAAGTTCCTCCCTTCAGTGGAGCGCGACCGATTGATGAACAACTTTCTGCATCTGAAGCAGAGGCAGCTCACCGTCAGTGAGTACGAGATCGAGTTCAGCAAGTTGAGTAGATTCGCCCCTGAGTTGGTGGCCTCGGAGGAAGGAAGGGTGAAGCGGTTTTTGGGTGGTCTCACTGGCGACGTCCAGCAATGGGCTAGCGCCTATGGGTCAAGGACTTATGCTGAAGCGGTGGAGGCCGCATTGAAGGCCGAATCTATTGAGAAGACAAAGATTCGTGGACAGCAGACCAAGAGTGATAAGAGGAAATCTGATGAGCGGGAGATTTCTAAGGCGTCACACTCGGACTCGAAGAAGAGGGGTGTGGGACACTGTAGCTTCTGTGGCAAGCGAGGCCATCCGTTCGAGAGGTGTTTCAAGAGGCTCGAGGCGTTGGAGCCGTTAAAGGTTAGTGCAATTCAGGACGCACCTAAGGCGATCCCAGTGTGCTCTTTCTGTTCTAAGCCCGGGCATGAGGCGGCCCGTTGTTACAAGAAGGCTGGTTGTTGTTTCCAGTGTGGACAAAAAGGGCATCGTAAGGCCGACTGCCCATACTTTCAGACCGTGACTTCGGCGGTTCCCCTGCAGACCTTGCCGCCGCCCCCGCAGTTCGTGAGCAAGGCTAAAGGAAAGCTTAATGTGCTGACCAGAGAGGAGGCTCAAACCTCAGCACACGTGATATCTGGTTAGTTTCTTTCCTCCAAACTTGTTCTCTTTTCTTCTAAATTTAGCTTACTAGTTGTCTAGTGACGCACGCTTATTTAGGTGAATTCAAGGTGAAGAATAAATGGGCGCGTGTCCTGTTTGATTCGGGAGCGTCTCACTCTTTCGTTGCTAGGAGCTTTGTTGATAGGCACCGTTGGTCTATTGACCGGTTGGATGATGCCTTGTCCGTTAAGTTTCCGTCTGGAGATCAGGTTACGTCAGATCGGGGTATCCGGGAGTGCCCCATTTCCTTGGGTGGTGTCCAGGTTCTGGCAGATTTGAAGATGCTAGATTTGGCAGATTTTGATGTGATTCTTGGGATGGACTGGTTGTCAAAGTATGATGCCGTGATCAAGTGCAAGGAGAAGCGGCTAGATTTCAAGTTGGGCGATGGAAGTCCTTTGAGCGTTTATGGTCTCCCTCGGGAGAGTTCCTCGATTATTTCTGCGGTACGTGCCTGCCGAGCTTTAGCTTCTGGTTGCGAGGGTTTTCTAGTTTCTATCTGTGCGGTGGATGCTTCTCGTGTGGAGCCAACCGTGGAGAGTATCCCGGTGGTGCGAGAGTTTCCTGATGTTTTTCCTGGCAAGCTTTCCGCTCTCCCTCCCGAAAGAGAGGTGGAGTTTTCCATAGACCTCGAACCAGGCACCCGGCCCATTGCCAAGGCACCGTACCGCATGGCGCCTCGTGAATTAGAAGAATTGCGTGTCCAGTTGGATGAGCTTCTGGAGTGTGGTTTCATCAGACCGAGTACTTCTCCATGGGCTGCTCCTGTTCTCTTTGTGAAGAAGAAGGACGGTTCCATGAGGCTGTGTATTGATTATCGAGAGTTGAACAAGGTGACGATCAAGAATAGATATTCGTTGCCGCGGATTGATGATTTGTTCGATCAGTTGCGTGGGTGCACCAAATTCTCGAAGATTGATCTTCGTTCAGGCTACCACCAGCTGAGGGTTCGTGAGTCAGACATTCCCCTGACTGCTTTTAGATCCCGGTACGGACATTTTGAATTCCTCGTGTTGTCCTTTGGTTTGACCAACGCGCCTTCTGCGTTCATGGATCTGATGAACCGGGTATTCAAGGATTTTCTTGACCGTTTTGTTGTCGTCTTCGTCGACGACGTTCTTATCTATTCCCGCAATGATGAGGAGCATGCCTATCATTTGCGTCTGGTTCTGTCTGTCTTGAGAGAGCATAAGTTGTATGCTAAGCTAAGCAAGTGCGAGTGTTGGCTGCCTCAGGTGTCCTTCTTAGGACATGTGGTTAGCAAGGATGGAATCTCTGTTGATCCCACCAAGATTTCAGCGGTGATGGATTGGAAGAGACCTTCTACTCCGAAAGAGATCAGGAGTTTCTTGGGTTTAGCCGGATACTATAGGAGATTTGTGGAGGGTTTCTCCACGTTGTCCGCTCCGATGACCCGGCTTACGCAGAAGAATGCCGCCTTCATCTGGAGTGATAAGTGTGAGGAGGCTTTCCAAGAGCTGAAGAGAAGGTTGTGTTCGGCTCCAATTCTCATTCTGCCTATTGAGGGAGTGGAGTTTGCGGTGTATGTTGATGCTTCCCACATCGGGCTTGGATGCGTTCTGATGCAAGAGGGGAAGGTGATCGCCTATGGATCTAGACAACTGAAGGTTCATGAGAAAAATTACCCTACTCATGATTTGGAGTTTGCGGCGGTGATCTATGCCTTGAAGCTGTGGAGACACTTACTTTATGGCGCTGTGTGCAAGATTTATACCGACCATAAAAGCTTGAAGTATGTATTTACACAAAAAGAGCTGAATTTGCGCCAACGCCGGTGGTTGGAGTATGTTGCTGATTATGAAGTGGACATCCTTTATCATCCTGGTAAGGCCAATGTGGTGGCCGATGCTTTGAGTAGGAAGGCGGCTCAGATCTTCAATTTATCTGTTCAAGCCTTAGTTGAGGAGTTTCTTTTGATGGATATTTCGGCGGTGAGCTGTGGCGAGCGCTCTCGGTTGGAGGCAGAAGAGCCTTCGTGGATCACCCTCACCAGGTTACATCAGAAAGAAGACCCAGATCTTCAGCATCTCCGAGGAAGGACCGAGAAAGGAGAATTATCTGATTTCTCCATCGATGAGCTTGGCACCCTCTTGTATAGAGGTAGATTCTGTATCCCGGCGGTGGAAAATATTCGAGTTATGATTTGTAGGGAGGCTCACGGATCTAGTGTGGCCTACCACCCGGGTTCCACCAAGATGTACAGAGATCTGAAGCAAATCGTGTGGTGGTCGGGCATGAAGAACGACATCGCCAAATTTGTATCGGAGTGCTTCACGTGCAAACGAGTGAAGGCCGATCATGGCAGGCCTGGAGGAAAACTGACCCCTTTGGAGATTCCCATGTGGAAATGGGAAAGCATATCGATGGATTTTATTACAGGATTGCCCAGGTCTCCTCGTGGACATGATTCAGTTTGGGTTATAGTTGATCGATTGACGAAGTGTGCTCACTTCGTTCCCTTCAAGATAGGTTATTCTATGAAGAAGATAGCAGAGTTATATTTGGATGAGGTCATCCGTTTGCATGGAGTGCCAGTGAGTATCGTGTCAGATCGAGACTCCAGGTTTACGTCGCGATTCTGGCAGAGCTTACAAGGAGCTTTGGGCACCGACCTCAGGTTTTCGACCGCATACCATCCGCAGACCAATGGACAAACGGAGCGAGTTAATCAGATCGTGGAAGACATGATTAGGTGCTACATTTTGGAGCATGGTGGAGCTTGGGACGAGCGCCTCAGACTCATGGAGTTTGCTTATAATAATAGTTTTCAAGAAAGTCTGCAGATGACCCCTTTTGAAGCGCTGTATGGGAGGCGCTGCAGGACACCCTTGTTTTGGGCCGAAGTCGGTGAGAGACCGTTGCTAGGTCCGGAAGCTTTGATGGAGATGGAAGAGGCGGTGACTAATATCCGGGAGAAGCTCCGGGTTGCTCAGGAGCGGTATGAAAAGTACGCCAATCAAAGAAGGGCGGATCTGGAGTTTGCGGTTGGGGACAGTGTTTTCTTGAAGGTCTCTCCGATGCCGGGAGTTAAACGATTTGGGAAGAATCACAAGTTGGATCCCAGATATGTTGGGCCTTTTCAGGTCGTTGAGCGCATCGGAGTATCTGCCTACAAGTTGAATTTGCCTGCTACCTTTCCTGGCATCCATGATGTATTCCATGTGAGCCAGTTAAGAAAGTGTGTTCGCGATGACCGTCATGTACTCGATTCGGTGCCCCAGATTCAACCCAATCTGTCTTATGTTGAAAAACCCGTCCGAATCTTGGAGACTCAAGAGCGAGTGTTGCGGAGGAAATCTATTCCCATGGTCAAAGTCTTATGGCGAAATCATGACGTCGAGAGCGCGACTTGGGAGCTAGAATCAGTCATGCGGGAATCTCACCCGCACCTCTTCAGCTGATCGTCTCGGTGAGTCTCTTCTTCCTTGTCTTTGTATTCTTACTTTCATTATTTACTATCAAATGTTGTATTCCAGTAGTTTTCATAAGATCTGAAGCGGTTTCCGTTCGTATGTCAAGTTTCGGGACGAAACTTTCTGTTAGGAGGAGTGACTGTAACGCCCCCGATTTTTTTCTGGTATTATTCTTTTGCCTGCTGATGTCATAATGACGGAAGGGCGTTACGTGTCCGTGAGTTGACGGTGCGACGTCGTTTGTGCGTTTTTGCGTCTGTTGGGTTTGACCAGCTATATTTTAGGTATATGCGTCGGAACCAAAAAATTTTTACATCGGGAAGCTAAGTTATATAATTTCTGATCTGCTCGTCAAGTTTCGTCACGATCCGAGCATTTTTGGAGGCTCGGCGCGCGTTTGAAGTTTTAAATAATTTATAAATTATCCTAACTTCGTTAGGCTATAACTCAAGATCGGTGCGTCGGATTTTGATTCCGACTTCGCCGTTAGGTTTGTAGCGTCGACATTCGCCTACAGCGCGAATTTCGTCCGTTTCGGCACTCGTTTGGGCCTTCGTAATAGCATGTGAGATATAAATTTTATAGCCTAAATTTTATCTCTGAGCGGAGCTCAGAGATATAAATTTTATAGCCTAAATTTTATCTCTGAGCTCCGCTCAGAGATATAAATTTTATAGCCTAAATTTTATCTCTGAGCTCCGCTCAGAGATATAAATTTTATAGCCTGTATTTTATCTCTGAGCGGAGCTCAGAGATCTCTGAGCGGATCTCTGAGCGGAGCTCAGAGATCTCTGAGCGGAGCTCAGAGATCTGCAACTTTCGGTCGACGATTTGGGTCCTGTGCGTACTGACTTTTCGGTCGACGATTATGTATCTTCTATCATTTAGCAGCACTGTAATTGTTAAATGAGTATTTCTGAACCATTTTAATTGCCGTAGTTTCCTATGTCAAAAGGGTGAATGTTCCAACTGGAGTGGTGGGTGCATGCCACCTGGATGTAACATATGAACACTTTAAAGTAGGATTAATATTTTGAACTTTCATTCATATTTACTCCTAAATTGCCTATGGTATATATTTAGTATTTCAGATGATGGATATAATAATATTTTAGCATGCTAAATGTGATGGTGCATTCAATTAATTTCAGAATACATGTAAATATATGAATAAATAGGTAATCTTAAAAAGGACTTCTTAGAAAAGTACCAAATTATTTAAATTACACATATACATTGCTCAGTTACTATGATTTACCTTGAGCAGACGTTTGTTTTCAACTTTTTTTTAGAAGGATATGATTTGTCATTCATGTGTTCTATATCGTGTGACAAAAAAGTTAAACATTTCAACATCTTTTTCTTATTGGCTTGTCTGGGTTTTATGGTCTAGGATTACTGTCAAAGATACTCCCTTCACAATTACTGTCCCTGCAAATATATATATTTTTCTCATTATCTGGGCTCAAGCTTTTGCACAATAGCTTTTTTTCAGTGACTTTAATGATCCCATTTTAATTTCATTGATCTTTGTATGGATGTTTGAGATTCATCGTATTACATTTCTGATGCAACTTATTATTTGTAGTACTTGCAACTAGTACATTATGTAGTTATACTCTAGGCTATGCACAACAATGGAAATACAGCTCTGTGAGCAAACATTTATATACATATTATTATAGATTGCAGTAATTTTTTTTTATTAAACTGTTAGACTGAGTTTGAGGTGATTGTAATCATTTCAAAAAAAAAGGGAGAGTAGCTCACCATGGATTAACTCACCACATAACGAATCACTATTTATCTTTTATGCTATAATCTTCCTTTAGTTTCCGCATACAAAGTATTCAGGAAACTTTTTGGAATTGAGAGTTATTGATTGTTCTTGTGGAGTTAATAACTTTTTAAACCAATTTTTTGTTCCATGCTCTTTTTCCCCCTCTGTATATTTAAAGAGTATACATGAATTTAGAAGAACACAAATGAAAGAGTATTCAACAAGCACGTTAAATTGGAAGAGAAATTATGAGCCAACTAAACTAATAATATGAATGAATGCATGTACACAATCTAATAAACATGACGCTCACGTCATAAGCTCTAACACTAATGAGATGCAAATGAATCAATCATGCAATTAGTTTCTGACGTGCAATAAATCAATACTTGCACGCAAATGTTAGTGCTAGAAATTAAAATGCAGAGCAAATAAACTACATATTTACAAAAATTTAAAGAGCTAAATTAATTTAGCAAAAGTTTAATAGAAACAAAATGGTGCATCCATAAAATGTAAACAACACAAAAACTTGCGGTACTCACCAAGCAATCAACATCGGTAGTGGAGGAAGTGGTAAGAGGGCTTAGGACGACTATAAGAGCAATGTAAAGGATCGAATGCACGGTTGACAAGGATTATGAAGTGAGAGATTTCTAGGGTTTGTGGATTTTAGTGATTTTGGAAGGCTTTAGGGGATTGAAGAGGCTGCTATTCGGGCTTGTACGGTTGCTGGTCAGTGCAAAAAAGAAAGCTAGAGGAAGCGGCTACACGCTTATGAATGGTGGAGGAGAGACGGGGAGTGCTGGGCGGTTCTGGGAGAGGGTATTGGAGGCCGAGTGGGTGAATGTTGTTGTCGTGGAGGGTATTCAAGGTAGTTTCCTTTTTTGCAAGCACAATGAACGCACTGGGAAGTAGTAGTAGGGGTAGTTATAGGGGTAGGTATCCGCCTAAGCTCAATATGACAATGAGAACAAACAATCTCACTAATGTTCCAGTTTGTTGTGTGCATGGGGCGGGGGTGAGTTGCAGGGGCTCGAGAAATAGGTTGGCAGGTTCGTGAAGGGTGTTGGAAGTGGCGGCTGGGTGGCCCGTGGAGTCGACACCACACGAGGACGCAAAACACAAGCAGTGTCGACACTAGGGTCGTAACCATCATTACCAAACAAGTGCTTTCTTTTCTCATAATCCTTTTGATGCCCTCAAATATATGTAGGATCATGCCAAGCTCGATGTCGATCTCTGATCGTTCATCTGGCGATCCAAAAGTTGTTGATGACCTAAATCAATCAAACGAGCGTGATCGATCCACATCATTCTCCCCTACCTAGAAGAATTCATCTTCGATGAATGTAAACTCTAATGCTTCTGGTGCATGCCAGACAAGAATGAAAGTAGTTAAATGAACTCCGATGTCGCCTCAATCTTTTTAACTCTCGGTAGATATAGTGTCCACTGATGGTCATCGCCCATCGAAGCCGCCAAGGACCCTACAAATGATGTAAGCCGTTGTAGAAGTGGAGTGTAAAGTTTCAATGAGATGAGGGGTAAGCCTAGGGTAATGGTTTCAGAACCAAGATTCTACATCATTTAAAATCGAATCTACAGTAAATATTGGATAAATACTTATATTCTTAATGATATCATTTTCATAAAAAAATATTTCAATTACTCTCATGACATTGTATGAACTAATTCACCCAGTATGCAAATTCATAGTTGTCCTCAATTGGAACCTCTCATTTAATGTGCTAATCATCACTCGATTACCCTTTAAACATCTGCCCTCTCTTGTGATTATTCTCAAAAAATTTAAAAGTTTCATTATTTAATATAATTTTACAATGGAGTGTCAAATGTCTCCCATAAGTTTTGACCTATTAGCAGGATCACCTGATAGTGTGTAGGGAGATTCATCACGAATGGCACAGTCACTGGAACAAATGTCCAAGAGATCAATATTAAGGTGATTGCATCCCAAAGGCTATGTTGTTATAGGTGTGCCTAAGGCTCAAGGCTTACCCAGCTCAGAGGTTTGCGCCTTATTTGCGCTTTTGGAACATAAAAGTCATGCCTGGATAAGATTTCCATTTTAATTTTATTTTTCAAAATAAAAAAAATTCAATAATTTTTGTACAACTTGTGTTTGTGAAACATGATCGAACGTTTAGACTTAAGATACGATGCAAGTTATCACTTTAATTCTATTTTAAGAGAGAGAAATATTATTATAATCAATGAATAAAATAAATGAAGAATCTGATCAAGTAAATGAACTGATGTGAATGTCGTTGCGTCTTGCCCTCATCAGGCATGCCTACGTCTAGGCTCCAAGAATTCTTTGTGTCTTGGGCGTCTGCCTTAAGCCTTTAATAAGTAAGCCCAGAGGGGAAAATTAGCCAAATGACCACCGAGATGTGTATAATAAAATACATCTATAGCAAGATATCCTCCAGATGAGTATCATCGATGATGATAATGTCCTCAACAGCTGGGGAGGCATCCACTACAAGGATAACACTAGGCTCTCAACTCTTACTCAAGAAATGACTAGGCACTACAGTTGAGAGATATGAGATATTAGTATTTAGAAATAATTACCCAAACTTCCCCTGTAAATTAGCATAATTAGTGAGAGCACCCCTCTTATTTTTGAAATTACAAAAAACTCCCCTTAAGTTTTCATTTCATTAACAAAACCTCCCCTGGTCTTTTCATTTCATTGCATTCATGAAGAAAAATACCCCCCTGGACACTGTACACCGAGGGGGGTGTTTTTGTGCATGGATGTTATGAAATTAAAACTCCAAGTGAGGTTTTTGTAATTTCGAAAATAAGAGGGGTGTTGCCAGTAATTTAGCAAAGTTAGAGGGGAGGTCCCGGAAAATGGCCCTTAGTATTTAATATATAAGATATTTATATTAACTACGTAATATTTGTATCCTAAATAGAGCAACCCTATTTAGGAATTATTAGTCCACACGGATCAATGACGTGTCACCAAGTCATATTCCGATGTAATAGTATAAATACCCCCCTATGTGGAAGAATAAGATCATCGAAGTTATTATTTCTCCTCCTTATTTTTACTTGGTATCAGAGGGCAACCCTAAAATCCCGTCCGTTCCTCACTCCACTGTCCCGCTCGTTCTCAACTTCGCCGCTCCCGCATCCCGCTCACCCGTCGCTCTCATCTCTGTCCACGTTCGGCACGTCTCGCACAGCCGCCGCCTCTCCTGTCAAGGATGGCGGGTGGCTCTGCCGCTGGCTGCTGAGAGGGGTGTCGCCGCCGCCCATCTGTGACGCAGTCGGTCGATTCGACCTTCCAGGCGATCTTCCAAACACCGATTTCTGCATGACGACGGTGCCTATGCACGGCTAGATATCCTTCCAGCGACCCTTCTGCACCGCTGGCCGCTGCCGGCTTCCAGTCCTGCCGATGCCAGCCGATCCAAGTTGCCCGCCAGCCGATCCAAGTGGTTCTTCGGCGCCGGGTTACTGTTCCAACATGGAGGCCTCTTCCGTGACGTCACCGGATGTGATTCCGCCTCAAATGAGCGACCCTCCGCGGGCTCATGGCCACTCCGGATCTCTGAAGATCACCACGATCCCGTTGGACGACACAAACTACCTTGAATGGTCCCGGGCGGCGCAACATGTCATTCGTAGCCATCAGTTGTTTGGTTACATTGATGGTACCCGTACGAAACCCCAAAAAACGGATCCCTCTAGAAGAAATGGGATTCCGAAAACTCCTTGGTTGTTTCGTGCCTACTACACTCTGTCTCTGGAGGTCTATCAGAGTTACATGTTGATGGACTCTGCCTTTGACATCTGGACCCGCGCCCATGAGACATACTCGCACGTGGGCAGCTCGACTCAGGTGTATGAACTCACTCACCGCATTTTGGAGTTGCGGCAAGGGTCAATGATTGTCTCGTCTTTTTTCTAAGAGTTCGAGTGTCTATATCAGGAGCTGGACTATTTCTCGCACTTCACCCCTGCGTGCACTGCAGATGTTGTTCAGCTACCACAACGGGAAGATCGATTTCGCCTTCATGTCTTCTTGATGGGGCTGAATATGGAGTTTGACATTATGCGGACTCATATCTTTCATCGCTCTTCTCTCCCATCTCTTCGAGAGGCCTTCAACATGGTTCTAGGCGATGATGAACGTCGGAAGTCCCTTACTGCTAGTCTTCACCATGGTGTTAATCTTCCTCCTGAACGCTCTGCTTTGACTGGCGCTAGCCAAGGTCCGAATATCAGCCCCAGCAACTCTGGTCCGTCCTGTGATTATTGTGGCCGCAAAGGTCATACCAGAGAGGTCTGTTACAGACTTCACCCTCACCTTGCTCCTCGTGGTCGTGGCCGTGACCGAGGGCCAGGTCGTGGTGGTCATCGCCAGGGAAATCTCAGACATCATGATGCTGCTTACTCTACAGATGTTTATGACGAGACCTCTACTACTGTCCCCAGTCAGCTCACTGCTCAGGAGTTGGACGCTTTCCGCCGCCTACGACACTCTCAGCCTGATCAACCACCGGGTGCAACTGCTGCCATTGCCTCTATTGCCATGCCAAGTGCTCCTACTACTACAACCTCCTCCTCTGAGTGGGTAATTGATTCTGGTGCACTCATCACATGACCGGTTCCTTCTCAGGTTTCCTCTCTTGCATTCCCTTGTCTGGTAAGGACAAGGTTATTTCTGCTAATGACCTGTTGTCCCCCATTGCTGGCAAAGGACAGATCTCATGTTTCTCTTTTATTTCTATGTCATCTGTCCTTCATGTTCCATCCTTTTCACGCAATTTGCTTTCCATTAGTGATATTACCCGCTCTCTCAATTGCTCGGTAACTTTTTTTCCTGATTCATGTGTTTTTCAGGAACTGGGTACGAAGTGGAGCATTGACAGTGGTAGGAACCGCGGTGGTCTGTATTACTTGGACGTGCCTTCATCTCAGGTCTGTATTACATTATTTCCTGTTCTGTTGTTACAGTTGAAGATGTTCGCCGCTGGCATCGTCGGCTTGGACATCCTTCTCCTATTTATCTTCTGAAACTTTTTCCTGTTTTTCCCCATTTTTGAAACACTTTGTTTGTGATGAATGTAACAAGTTTAAACATGTGCGCCATCATACATCACATTTGTCATCTCCATGTAGTATTCCTTTTGATATCATACACTCTGATGTTTGGGGACCATCCCCTGTTGTTTCTACCTTTGGTTTTTTGTGGTTTGTCACCTTCATTGATTGTTTTTCTCGCACGACTTGGGTTTACTTGTTGAAAAAAAAAGTGAGGTCCTTGCCTATTTTCAGTTTTTTCACAAAATGATTCAGACTCAATTCAAGGGGGTCATCCGAGTCTTGCGTAGTGATAATGGAGGCGAATATGATGATCGATGAGCATTTGGCTCATACCTTGCTGATCATGGTATTATCCACCAGACCACGTGTGTCCACACTTCTACCCAAAACGGTGTCGCCGAACGTAAAAATCGGAACCTATTGGATGTTGCCCGTTGCCTTCTAGGCACTATGCACCTTCCCAAGCCCTATTGGGCTGATGCAGTTCTTACTGTTGCTCACCTTATCAATCAGCTTCCCTCACGTATCCTTGGCTACGCTACTCCTCTAGCACGGCTGTCTACCATGACTACTGTCTATACTTCTCACCTTTCCCCTCGTGTCTTTGGCTGAGTTTGCTTCGTCCACGTCCATTCGCCGACAAACTAGACCCACGGGCTCATCGGTGTGTGTTCCTCAGATACTCTTCCACTACTAAAGAGTATCGGTGTTATCATCCTCCCTCCGGTCGTCTATACTGCACTATGGATGTTACTTTTCGGGAAGGTGAATCATATTTCATGACATCAACTCATGTTGTTCGTCAGGGGGAGAGTCATGTGGATCTTCTCCTTCCAATCCCTCCGGTTCCACCTTCTCTACCACAGCCACTACAGCTCCCTCCACCACAACCTTCTCTGTCCCAGGAACAAGGACCTCCTATCCCTCTACCTACAGTTCCAATTTCTCCGTTCCCCCACGTGTATCACCGGCGCTCTTCCCGTTTACAGGCTACCAAGGCTCCGCCTCTACCAGCGCCCGCTTCAGCCGCAAATCCTGATGATACGGACTTGCATATCCCTCTTGCTCAGTTAGGTAAGTCTGCATGTACTAATCATCCTATTTCTAATCACGTTGAGTACCACCATCTCTCTCCTGGCCACCAGGCTTTTGTGGCTTCTCTTTCGGCTGTTTTTATTCCCAGGACATGGCAGGAAGCCTTGCGAATTCCAGTTTGGGCTCAGGCTGTGAAAGAGGAGATGGCTGCCTTGGACAAAAATCACACTTGGGATGTTTCTCCTCTTCCCCAGGGCAAGAGAGCTATTGGTTCAAGATGGGTGTTTTTCGTCAAGCAAAATCAAGAAGGGAAGGTCGAATGGTACAAAACACGGCTAGTGGCTCAGGGGTACGCTCAGACTCAGGGCATGGACTACCAGGAGACATTTGATCCTGTGGCCAAGATGGACTCTATTCGGGTATTATTGTCCGTCGTAGTGATCATGAGTTGGGAGGTCCTTCAATTGGATGTCAAGAATGCGTTCCTCCATGGTGACCTCGAAGAAGAGGTCTATATGACATTTCCTCCTGGGTTTAGTAAAGAGGATGCTAAAGGCATGGTCTGTCGGTTACTGAGATCCTTATATGGCTTGAAACAGTCCCCAAGAGCATGGTTCGACAGATTCCTCAAGGCTATGCTTAAGTTTTGTTATAAGCAGGTGCAAGCAGTTCACACTATGTTCATTCGAAGACGAGATCAGAGTATTGTGGTTCTTATTGTTTATGTGGATGATATTGTCATCACCGGTAATGATACAGAAGAAATTGCAAATCTCAAGTCTCTCTTGGCTGCGGAATTTGAGCTAAAAGACTTGGGAAGGTTACGATATTTTCTGGGGATAGAGGTGACAAGATCCAATCAGGGTATCTCCATATCTCAGCGAAAGTATGTCCTAGATCTGCTACAGGAGACAGGTATGCTTGGATGTGTTCCTGCGAACACCCCAATGGAAGAAAATCATGGTATCTGTGAAGATGGTGACAGTGACCGTGCTGATGTCACCCGCTATCAGAGATTAGTTGGAAAACTAATATATCTATCTCATACTCGTCCGGACATTACATATATCGTGGGCATTTTGAGCAGATACATGCATGCTCCTCGTGTTAGACACCAAGAGGCAGCTTATCGGGTGTTACGGTACTTAAAGAAAGCTCCTGGCCGTATGACCACTTGAGGATAGAGGCCTTTACTAATGCTGATTGGGCAGGATGTCGTGATGATCGGAAGTCCACTACGGGTTATTGTTCCTTTGTTGGAGGAAACCTGGTGACATGACGCAGTAAAAAGCAAAATGTAGTGGCCAGATCGAGTGCCGAAGCAGAGTATCGTGCGATGTCACAAGGGATGTGTGAAGGTCTGTGGCTTCGTACTATTCTACATGACTTGGGGTTTACCTATAAATCTCCCTTCTCCCTATTCCGCGACAATAAGGAGGCTATCAGCATAGCCCACAACCCTGTTCAACATGACAGGACAAAACATGTCGAGGTGGATCAGTACTTTATCAAGGATCACTTGGATAAGATAACAATGGTCACTCCTTTCGTCCAATCAAAAGATCAACTAGCAGATGTGTTTACTAAAAGCTTAGGAAATGACATATTTACTGATGATATCAAAAAACTGTGCATGACCGACATCTTCCATCCGACTTGAGGGGGAGAGTTGAGAGATATGAGATATTAGTATTTAATATATAAGATATTTGTATTAACTACGTAATATTTGTATCCTAAATAGAGCAACCCTATTTAGGAATTATTAGTGCACACAGATCAATGACGTGTCACCAAGTCGTATTCCGATGTAATAGTATAAATACCCCCCCTATGTGGAAGAATAAGATCATCGAAGTTATTATTTCTCCTCCTTATTTCTACTACTACAACATGAAGAGACTTTAGGGAACATGTTCTCAAAGGTGGGATGTGTTGGAATCTTGTGATCTAGAAGTAGTCAAAGGATTAGTCTTACTTACAACATGTAGAAAATGGAGTGTTTGATCATGTTTGTTTATGAAACCAAGTTCTGAATGAACATATATGATATGTTGCATGGTATTCAATGCACACAGCTGAGGTACACACCCGTGTTTGCGAAGGGCGTGCGTGCTCAAAATGGCGTGATAACAGTTGTTAGCAGTTCTGTACCATAAGGCACGACTTCCGAAGCCACACGCCCGCATGCCAAGGGCGTGTGTGTGATTTTTTGTTCTGGAGTCACAAGGAGATGTGTCTGCATGAATCAACGCAACTTTTGGGATACACGCCCATGTGTTAAGGGCGTGTGCACCCCAAATTTTTCGTAAGGATTTGTTCCTATAAATTTTTCGGCTTATCCTGAAGAACCAAGGTCGTTCTTGGAGTTCTTCATGCCGTAAAACCACAAAGAACACATATGTACCAAATCGAAACTGGCATTTCGAATGTAAGAAAAGCGATCATCTTCCAGCCCCAGGTTCGTTGGACGGACTGCATGGTGTTTCCGACTTTCATGTGGATACCTCTAGAGACGCAGATACTATTTTGCTTTTGAACTTAACACAAGATATCCTTCTCGAAATCTGATTTTGACGAACATATTAGTTTCTTTCTTGATTTAGTGTGTTTCGCATGGATCATGTCAAGTGTTTCTTATATTTCCCCTGCGCATTTGATTCCCTTGAATTCCAACACTATGATCGACACAATAACTAAGCTTATACATGGGGTAGGGGAAGGACAAACCATTACAAGTTCACTAGGTCGCCCGTAATCACTTTTAATTTTTGTTGTTGGGTCTAGGTCCGCCTTTAATGCAAGAGCACTCATCGGACACTGAACCTCACTAGATGGAAATAAGTCAGTGTAAGATGTCTAATCTTTCATGCCAATTGGAGCATGAGTGGGCATGGTGGTGGCCTCAAACTTTGGGGGACTTGTCATGATGGGTCAGTCAGGGTGTGAGTATAGTTGACTAACTCCAATGGGTCTCAATGAGTGCTTGTAATGCAGGGAGAGCTGAAATTTCTGCTCGACTAACTCTAAGCAGTGATGGATCAACTCATTATATATCTTGGCTCGGATCCCCGATTGAAATCTGAAAGTGTTCACAACGGGCTCCTCTTGGATGTTGCTTCTCATCACTAACTCATCAAAGCTATCCATATAATCAACAACATGCATGGGCCTTTGTTGCAGGGAAAATAGTTGCTCGAGGAGCCGACTCTTGTAAGAAGTTGAGAGATATTTTTGACATAACTCCGCTTCATATCTACCTAACTAGTAGTGGGATGAAAACTGCCGCGCTCAATAGTTCTTGTCTTATTCCAATATGCTTTAGCCTTGATCGAGGAATCTATTCTTTGTGAATCTAATGCAATACTCACCTAATAACACATTTCTATCTAGGTAATACTCCATAAACTCATTTAGCCATCAAAAGGCGGGGCTACTCTTCAAAACCTATATTTGAGATTCTCCTATGTGTTGTACTATCTGATGAGACTCCCGATAGTCATCATAGTGAAAGTAGTCATCCCTATCATTATTGAATTATGATGGCGGGTCAACACAATCTCTATGAAAGTGTGGTCGGTGATCTTTATAGATGCAAAAGACTCAATCATACAATCAATTTCGGTTGCGCAACTGACCAAAGAACCAAAAATTTAATTGCACAAAAAATTACCATTGAGCACAATTAGTTTAAAATCGGCTAATCAAGTAATAATTGCACGCAAATGGTAGTGTTAAAAATTAAAATGCAGAACAAATAAGACAGTTTAAAGGAATTAAAGGGCCAAATTAATTAATCAGAGTATAATTATAAATAAAATGGTGCATTCATACAATATAAACAATGCAAAAATAAATGTGGAACTCACCAAATAGTTAGTTCTGATTGTAGAGGAAGTGGTATGTTGTCTTTGGATGACGTCGGAGCGATGAAAATGATTGAATTTGCGGTTGGCAGGCACTATAAACTATGAGATTTCTAGGCTTTATGGATTTTAGAAGGCTTCAGGAGCTGGAAGGCTGATCAGGGTTGTATGGGGGCAGATCTATATGGATAAAGGAAGTTGAGTACTTTGGGGAGCAATTACAATGCTTTTGGAGGGTGGATGAGAGAACGGAAGGGCTAGGCGGTGTTGGGAAAGGGTGTTGGAGGGGCGTTGGTGCAGAGCTTATGGAGGGTAGAGGTGGAGGCTGGGAGCTTTGGCGAGGCCACTGGGGATGGTTGGGGGTAGCGGTGGGATTGCCATATGCGAATTGGGTGGCGGACAGTGGCTGTAGGTGTCTCTAGTCGGCTGGGGGGTGCAGTTCAGGAGGGGAGGGGAGGTTTCAGGGTATTGTAAAGGAAGCTGGTGGGCTCGCGGTGGGCGTTGGAGGTGGTGAAGGAGAGTTCTATGGAGTCGACACCGCAAACGTTGGTGGTACTTGCACCAAGGGCGCAACCATCGTGTCGAACAAGAGTTTTCTTTTCTCTCAATTCTTTGATGTCCTCACCTGAAGCATGATATGAATATATGTAGTGGGAGATTTAGGTTAAGTGTATTCGGTAGCCTTGATCGTCTAATCGAATAACACAACCTAAATTGCAAAATAAAGATTAGAAAAATGAAAATACATAGAATAGAAAAAAACCGCATGAAAGCAATTGCTGGCTTCATTTTTGTCCATCCAACGATCCAAAAGTTGTTGATGACCTAAACCAATCAAACGAGTGTGATATCAAATAGGTATAAAATGCTTACAAGAGGAATACTATTTCAAACTATTATTTTATTTTTAGTCATATATTTCAAGGTCTGCCAAGATATGCCCAAAAAGCATTATTTTGAAATGTCCATTTTAAAAATTTGTTAAGTATTCACATATCAAGTTGATACTGTCATTGTATGTGAAAAATCTTCCCACAATATAGGCAAGTCTCATGCTTAGTCCAAATAAAGAGATCCATAAGCTCAATAGTGGAGACATTATTATTTGTGTATAATATATGTTTCCTAGTATTCTTGCATTTTCATTATTTTGATGTTTGAAATTGTTCAATTCTCACAAACTTTTGGCACTTTGCACCTCCCAATTACACCATTTTGGCACTTTGCACCCCCCATTTACACCTCCTTTGGCACTTTGCACCCCAGGTCCATTATATTGAGGGTATTTTTGTCCGGCAACATTAATAATAGGATTTCTTCCCCGAAATCTTTTCATTTTCCGTTCCCACAGGCCGTGTGTTCTCGCTAGAGTTCCTGTTCACCTATTTCTCCTCCTTCATCTTCCTCCCCTCCGGCCGCCCCTCTGGCTATTCCTCCTCCTTCTCTCACCCCACTAGCCACCCTCTAGGCCTTCTCCGACGATTCACGTGATCACCTAACACCACGGGATCGTTATATTTGTTGTTGCATTTTGTTGCTTCTATAATTTTTGTTGACCCAACTGCTTGGAATGCAATTTTTGAATGTAATTATATCATGGATGTTGTTGAATGTTGCTGGATTTGAGGCTATGAAAAGTCCGAATCAAAAATAATTTTGGGTAAGCAGAAATGCAGGGATGCGGTTCAATGCAGGCTACAGTTCTGCTGCAGGATTTATGGAGGATTTGGGGGAAGAAATCCTATTATTAATGTTGCCGGACGGAAATACCCTCAATATAATGAACCTGGGGTGCAAAGTGCCAAGGAGGTGTAAATGGGGGGTGCAAAGTGCCAAGGAGGTGTAAATGGGGGGTGCAAAGTGCCAAATGTAATAATTCGGGGTGCAAAGTGCCAAAATGGTGTAATTGGGGGGTGCAAAATGCCAAAAGTCCAATTCTCACCTAGTTTTTCATGGCGCACCTAACTTACATGTATTATTATTTTTTCAGCCTCGTATGCTTGAATTTGTTCCAAACAAAGAGCAGATATTTGAAAATATCCAAAAACATCAGTTTTGCGCTGTTTGAGACCTTGACAAGCCGATGTTCTTGTGAATTAGTGTTGTTTTTAGTTAAAATGCTGAGTTGAAAATCTCTCTTGCATAGGGTTATTTTCAAGGTATTTTTTTATTGCCCAAAAAAACTATTGTGTTCACGAGTATTTATTATCTTAAATTAAGATTTTTAGTTTTAATTATGATAAATAAATTATTGTATTTTGTATTGCAAGCTCGGAGATGCATGCTCAATACCTTCAAGTTGGTTACTTTCTAGTTTTCATATCACTATCTACTAAAGCCTAGTGGAAGCAAGTAGTGCCGTTCAAAAACTTCAATTTGTTTATTCACCTGATCACTGCAGCATTTGTTTGCCAGAAGCGAAGGAAGGCTGTCGAGATGGAGGATATCAGCCGAATGTATTCTTTGTTTCTTGACGTGAAGAGATCAACCCAATACCTGATCGTGTGCCAGAGCCAGTACATGTTTGACGAGGTTCCCGATGGGATCGAGGACGAAGACTACACCATGCATTCTTGATGTAATCTTTAAATTTATTTTCTTGTCTTTATTTTTTTTGAACAAATTAATTATCATCATTTCTAGCCTTTGAAGACTTTTATTAGGATATTATAGTTGTCAGCTGTAGGTAGAAATAAGTGCTGATTTATTTACCTATCATTAAAACTAAAAACCTTTTATGTCAAAGATTAAATGTAAATATATTTTAAAAAAAAATTTAATAACAATTATTTGAAATCATAAAATATTATTGATCTTAGCAAAAAATTATTAATTTTACTGTATTTATATTCGGAAGTTATCTAAAATTTTTACGGTGGTGGGCCGGATATTTTTTAGCACTGACTGGGTGCCTGCAACTGTCCAGCCTGACAACTGAGGCCTGCTCTAAGCATTGGCTGCTCTCATACGGGCCTTATTCAGCCACAAATCTATGCTTTATATGGGCCTAATGTACCGTATTAGGGCTGCAAATGGGCGAAGTGCCTTAGCTGAACTTTACTTGGGCCGAACTTGGGCTTAAATGGGCCAAATATAGGCCTTAAATGGGCCAAATATAGGCCTTAAATGGGCCTTAAATGGGGCGAACTTAGGTCTTAAATAGGCCGAATTCAGGATTTGAATGGGCCAAATTTGGGTCTTAAATGGGCTGTAAATGGGTTGAATTTATGCCTTTAATGGGCCAAATTTGGGCCGCAAAGTTAACGAATTTATGCCTCAAACTGGCCAATCGTGGGCCTTAAATGGGCCGAGTTTGGGCCTTAAATGGGCAGAGTTTGGGCCTTAAATGGGCCTAATTTGAGCCTTAATTGGGCCTAATTTGAGCCTTAAGTGAGTCTAATTTGGGCTTTAAATGGGCCGAATTTGGGCCTTCAACGTCCATATTTGTACCTTAAATGTCTTTATCTGTACCTTGAATAGGTAAGGGTCCCCTACTTAGCTGGACTTTAAATGAGCCTTATTTGGAGCCAATGTGGACTGAATCAGGCTCCTATTAGTAATACAACTTAATGGGCCTGATGTGAGCCATATTTCGGCCTGACGTGAGCCATATTTTATCCTACTGGGCTGCAATTGGGCCTAATTGTCCACTATGTCGACAGCATTTGAGAATAATATGGATTCCTAATGATACATGTCCCAACAAAGTCAATGGGGCTTAATGCCCCCCCCACCCAATATCAACAGTGCTTTGGCAGGACTAGTTTGAGCCAATCCAAGGCTGACAGGCTGTCCAACATCATTGTGGGGACAATATCAAGCTCAATATGATACCAATTATGATTTTATTACAATGGCTTTCAGGAAAATCCTACGGTCAACTATGTTCACCATCTAAGCATCACTCAGCTTTTGCATGTAAAATTTTTATTGAATGAATTGCCCCAAGCAAACCTTCATAATTTTACATGCAAAAATCTGCTAAGATAAGATAAAAAAGGCCCTAGATTTATATACAACACCTAAAAATGGAGCAATCAAGCTCTTAACACCTATGATAAAAACCCAGAATTAGAAAATAAGTAGTGTCGACATAATTACCACTACAGCCACAAGATCACCCACCCTTTTTATCACACGCAAGCATAATAAAAATCATTTCTTATTCAAATTTATTCTGGTGACACTGTAGTCTCCAACCGTCACAAATAGAGGGTCTGTCGTCATCGGAGGGCGCCTATACCCATTGTCGTCACGAGCTTCAGCTCCTTGGTCAACTCCATTGTCTTCTTCATGCCAGCTCAGCTCATCTAGTTCCATAAATCCATTGAGATCTATCTCAATCTTTTCAAGTTATCAACTGTAAAAATAGGAACTCCATGAACTTTTCTTCTTTCATCCTTCTTTGGCAATGTCCTAAGCATATTATTAGCAGCCTTGACCTGCATGAGAATATTTTAGCAGAATATCAAAAACCCGATAGCTGGGAGGACGAACGGTCACAGCTTCCATTTCTCTCCTCTTTTACCTTACAGAATTGAGTGTGTAGCAAAGTACGAAAAAATTGACTAAAAATCTACTTAAATAAGGAAACAAGATAGCAAAAAATATTTTTTTTTTAACATTTATACTAAAACCATGAAGAGCAAAGCTCGAAATGAATATCAGTAATGAAACTATTAAATTCTTCAAGTACTGAATATCTATAATTGTAATTAATATTGAATGAAATTAAAATATATTAACGGATAATCAAGTAATGAATATCAGTAATTGAAATTAATATTGATGAAAATGGCAGTTATTTTTATAACTGATTAAACTATTGAATAGCTGACCAAATTCAAAATGGGAAAATGGTTGTAGAGGTCTACAGAGGTCTGCATCGTCCTCATTGGTAAATATTAAATTATGCTTCTAATAAGACTCAGAAAATGATTTCCAGCACGCAATGCAGAGAAATGCTTCTAAAATCCTGTGAAGGTGTTTTAAATAAACAAACCAAATGATTACATGGTTATTCATTATTTAATTAAAATTAGTTAATGTAAATATTGTTTAGGTCATAATTAAGTTCTATAATTATTCTATATTAATGACATAAGTAAATAAAAATATATAATTAGTATGATAGAAAACAACATAACTATCTATGCTAATATGTATTGTCATAATAAAATAATTTAAATTATTGTGATTGTTGATGCATTAATAGTTATAAACACTTTGGATCTGCAATGGTTTACTAACTAAAACAATAGGAAATCATTATAGAAGTTAGGAGTTGATTCATTGATTATCAAGGAACTCAAAATGTGACTATCAATTGGGAATATAAATTGTTTTCAAGAAGGTTACATTAAAAACAGTGTGATTCCTAATATGAGGATATAATACCAACAAAGTTGGCAATATTATTTTGTGAAATATTCAAAGTTACTTGTTTATATTATAAGAAGGAAGAAATGGTCATTACTAGTAAGGATAGATGTGAAAAATATATGATAAAGAAGAATTAACAGTAAAATGAAGTTGGCAAAGAAATCAAATGTTAATAACTTAAGCTGAAGAAAAGGAAGCAACAAAAGTAACAATAAAATTAGTGGAGATAATTAAAATAATATACTCTGAAACTGTGCAAATAAAGAAATGCATTGTCAAAAGGTCAATACAAAATGTTTGGTAAGTGCATTGACTTAAATGCCATCAGACTTATCAGTAGACATCGGCTGCTATATGATTTTATGCAGTATACTTAGGTCCAGTGATCATTATATATGACGTCATTCAACTAATATTTGGTGTAATCATTTTAAATTGCTTTGGAGAATTGCATGTATAGAAATAAACAAATAAGACTTGAAGCAGTTGTAATAATTGTTCTTTCAAGTCGTCCTTGTTTTTTTTGTGTAATCTCGGTATGAGGTAGTTTAGTCGTTTAGCTTTTTCCTTACTCGAGTATATGTATCAGTAAGGGGTTTCTCTTTGCAATCAACCAAACCCATTATTTGGTTCGACTTGGTATCAGAGGAAGAAGCCCTAATCCCGCGACTTTCTCACGCCTGCGCGCTCGATCTCCACCTTTCTCACGCTCGATCTCCGCCACCGCCGGCTCACCCGCTCTCGCCTGCGCGCTCTCCGGACACGACGGGCGGCCTCCACTCCTCCGCTGACTGCTGAGAGGAACGCAGTCGCCGTTCCTCTATGACGCAGTCCACCACTTGCTTTGCCGCCGATTTCTGCCGCTGATTTCTGCGAGGTCCTCCGACGCTGGTTTCTTTCTGCTTCGTTGTTGGTTGTGTCTTCCTCTGCTACTGGTCGTGCTTCCCCTTCTTCGTCAACAGTGGTGGTGTTCCTCAGCCCTCTTCCAGGCGCAGATCCCGCCGTTGCTGGCCCTTGCTTCTTCTGCTACTGCCTCACAATGCTTCATTGCGCAGATCTATGCGTATCTTTCATCCTCCTTCAACAGTAGAATATCCTTCACCTCCAGGCGCCGATCCCTTTTTTCTGCGTTTTTTTAATGTCGGTTGTTGTTAATGATCCACCGTGCCGCATGCTATTAATGTCGATTGCCATCACCTTGGTCATTACCATCTCCTTGTTCTGAAGATATTGTTGTAAGCTGTTGTTCGCCTATTCCTTTCGTTTATTTGTCACAAGAGCAACCAACAGACAAAGTGAAACTCGTTCACAAGAGCAACTGAGCAATGTGCATAGCCGGTGCGAGGGATGGTCGTGAAGCTCTGTGCCTGGCGGTAGCCCGCTAACGAGCAAGGGCACCCTCAAATTAAGATAATTTTATGGTACTTTAAAAACAATTCTCCAAAGCAGCATAAAATATATAATGATGATTGCGAGGGGTTTAGTGTTTAGGGTTTAAGGTCTTCCAATGTGGGGTCTCAAGGCAAAGGTCAGCGGTGGTCGAATATCTTGGTCGGGTAGTACGATGCCTCGTCGGCGAGACCGACGTCGACCAGAATGTGGTCTGTGGTGGCGTGGTTTCCCGCCATACGACATAGCTGAGAAACATGGAAGACCGGCTGTATGCGGCTCTTGGCGGGGAGGCGTAGGCGGAAGGCAGCAACATTGATACACACTAGTACCTCAAATGGGCCAAAGAGCAGTGGGGCTAGCTTTGGGCAGTGCCTTCGGACCATAGATAGCTTGCGGTATGGGTGCAATTTGATGAACACCTTCCCCTCCTGGAAGGAAAGGTTGTGTCGTTTCCTATTCACAAATGAGGACTTCTTCTGTTGGGCGCATAGGAGGTGATGCATCAGGTGATCCAGGATGGTGTCGCGGTGCTGCAGGGCGATGGCCAAACTCTCGACCTGGCAATCTCCTGGTAGATGGAGGAGAATGAAGGGTGACGGTCGGCCATAAACAGCCTCAAACAGAGTGGTGCCTGCTGCGTTGTCCTAGGCAATGTTGTAAAAATACTTGGCCGCCACGAACAAGATACAATCGAATCTCTAGGAGCGCGGTTGCCAAGATGAAGTCCTCGATAGATGTAAAGCAAAGAGAGACCTAAAAAATCGGCGCATAGTATCTCCAAATTTCTTTGACTTGGGCGCAATTGAGGAAAGAGTGGATGGTGTCTTCAGGATGTTCGCAAAACGGGCATTTGGATGCTAGGTGAAATCCTCTAATTTGCATTATGTTATCGAGGGAAAGCCGGTTTGTAATTAAACACCACATAAAAAATGAAATTTGGAGCGGAATATTCTGGTGCCAAAACCATCGAGAAGGGATTAGGTTATGCCGTTTCCTGAACAGCTGCCACAGTCCCTTAAAGTTAAAATCAGAGTGATTTCTAAATTTAAAGAGGGGGAGGTCTGGATCAGCGGGAAACACCGGGATTTGACAAATTTGATTAACCAAATCTAAGTTAAGAAGGTCTAACAACTTGGGCCCGTCCCAACCCACGAGGGAGAGGAAGTCCGAGACCTCCAGGTTATTGTAGTGGGCATTGGGAAATAAGCTAAAGAGGGCGCTCGAGCTAGTCCGTTGTCGAACCAGAACTAGAGTCAGCCTTGACCAACATCCTAGGAAATAAATTGTTCCGCATGAGGGCGAATGGAACAGAGGTTTTTTTGGGCATAGTAAATATAGGGTGAATTTAGAGCAGTATTTAGAGTGCATATAATGAGCTCAAAGGCACGAGTTGGCTCTAAATTTCGAACATCGTTTGATAGAATGGATAACAATAAGGTTCAGGATATTACAGAATCCCAGACCACCCTCCTCCATCGGGAAGCAAAGAGACGACGAAGACAACCAATGGGTTTTCAGATGGCCCTCGTGTGACCCCCAAAGAAATTTAAAGTCGGGAACACAACGGGAACAACCGGCCTTTTTCTGAGGCGGAGTACTTCTTTTGCGGTTAAGGAAGCTTAATTTTTTAAAGCGCCACTTGCCGAGTTTCTCTTGCAGCTATGGTGACAGCGATATGGTTGTAGCGTTGGATTTCAAAATCACAAACCCTTTCTCCTCTCTTGTCTTGTATCCATCTCCCTATAAGTAAAATCTTCTCTCCTCCTGTCTCCCTCTCCCTACAAGTAAAAAAATTCACTCTCGTTCTCCCAAGTGAGAGAATGCACAAAGTTAAGGAAGAATGGAGATGTGCAAACCCTCCAAGTTGAGAAGCAGCTCGCGAGATCTCCGTTTCCCTAACCACACCGTTTTCTTTTCATCTTCCACCTATGGCACTCTCAAATTTGACTCCCCAGTAAACCTGGAACAGGCATCCTCAACCAAGAAGGTATCCCCAGAAACCGGGAACAGGCATCCTCATCCGGAAAATGGTTTTTTAAGGATTCGTCACCGGAGATCATCAACTGGACGTTTGGAAATTTCAAAGACGCCGGCAATGACTCCGGTAAAACCACATACTCCCCAATTCGTCCTTTGGCATTGTTCACCCCATCGCCCAAATTACTTGAGAAATTTTTGGGAAAGGAAAACAACAGTAGTTCCCGTTACGCAACCCTTTTGCCGAAGAAAAGAGCGATTTTCTTGACTCCTTTAAAAAAATGAAAGTGGTCGTGCTCTACACGACGACTCTGAGAGGAATCAAAAAGACCTTTGACGGGTGCAATATGGTCCGGTCAGTGATTGGATCATACGATGTCTGTGTTATTGAAAGAGATAAATACATGGATTTGGGGTTTAGGGAGGAATTGAGGATGTTGATGGGTAGCAAAGATGTAAGATCGCCTGTTCTGTTCATGAAGGGGCGAATGGATGGAGATGCGACAGAAGTTATGCAACTGGAGGAGGAAGGCAAATTGGGGTTGTTACTAGAGGGGATACCAAAAGCAGTGAATTGTGAAGACTGCGGAGGGTTAAGGCTTGTAATGTGCAATGTTTGTAATGGAAGTTGCAAGGTTTTTATTCAGGGGGAAATGACGCTGAAGAAATGTAGTAATTGCAATGAGAATGGGCTGGTATCGAATTTAAGTATCAAATTTGAAGTATTAGTATCGAATGAATCTGAAGCTAGGGATAGAGGTGATACCGGGTTTAAAGGGCTGCGTCTGTTTGGATCGTGTGTGCTAGACGCTATTTGATTTGATTTGGCTGAGCGCCTTCATTTATTCTCCCTGAATGTGAATTTTGTGGCTGGAAGGTTTAGAGGAGTCATGTTCTGGAGGGAGAAGGTTAGAGAACAAAATGGAGGTCCTTCCTGTGGCCAGATCCGTGTTCTTGTTGCTGGTGATTCCGGTACTTGTAATCCTTATTGAATTTTATGTTTTTTTTGCCCACGATTGTCTTTATTCCTCATGAAGAGACTTTCATGTTACTACTCTTAATGAGAAGTTTTTTTTGAACTTCTATAATTTTACTTGATAATTTCGTGAAATGATGAATGCAAAAGTGGGTGATGGTACCTTTGCCCGTTTTACTTATCTTTTTATTATTTTGTGAATTATTATTATTAGAATGGGGCTCAAGGTAAGAGCTTTTGGGATAATACAAGTTGTTTTACTTAATAATAAGGCATGCATGCTTATTTAGATTTTCTCATAATGACATTGTCAATAGAATACAAGTTGTACTACTTGATAATGAGACATGAAGGCTTGTTTAGATTTGCTTTTAATGACATTATCAATAAATCTTCCATTTTGTTGTTAGAGACCAATATAAATTGCAAACTTATAGTATCATTTGGATTTAGGATTTGGGTTTTTTTTGAAGAGCCACGGGTTTAGCCCCTGAGAGCTTCGACTTGTAGATATCCGAGGCTTCAAAGACCACATGGCTAAGATAATAAGAAAAGCAAAAAATGCTTCATAGAATTAGTGGGTGCCAAAGTAGACCGTTCATACATGAGAAAGTCCATCCACATGCTTAAAGACCATCTAAAATCGGAGGGCCAGTCAACCCTAAGCATCTCCAAAATCTAAACTATAAGAAACGTCCATGTACACTCTAGGACCCCTTGGTCTATCAAAGTTAAAACCACACGTAGTTCTCAAAACATGGAGCACCTAGGCCACAAAAAAATGCCCAACTAGGGAGAAGGTAATTGAACTAGCGTCTTTTCCCAAAGAAGGGACAAAAATGTGGAAGAACTTCATAGAATTAGTAGATTCTTTCAAAACAAAGAAAATGGAAAAGTACATAAAATTTTGGTCAAGAAGAACCACCAAAATCATGAGAGCGCTAATTTTAAAAAGCTTGGTGAAGCCAAATTGTTATGAATTTTGGTCTCCTTTGCCGCAGCAATGAGATAACTGGAGGAATGTTGGAAGGGCCAAAAAGATGGAGTCGA